>CM059789.1:35913804-37113804 GCA_030435695.1 Brachymystax lenok tsinlingensis | reverse complement strand
GTGTTTGGTGATGTTAGGTTGCTCTGGATGGTAATAGAAGAAGAATTTCGAACTAGTCACAGGATGAAAACAGAAAAGGATGGGCGTTCACGGGCTCGCGCACGCTGTGGTTTTTTCCTTTCCTATCGTCCAGTTTATTATCCGGTTAAAATATTATAGTAAATATTATAGTAAATATACATAATACATTATACATTATCAATGATGTTTGATTGTTCTTGGACAAGTGTATAGGTAAAGGTTGAACGCGTTCTCTTCACGGTTCAATGGGCGAGTGGACGCTGTATTTTATGAACATAATGTGCCAACCAAACTGAGATTTATGGATATAATAAATTTCTTTTTCTAACAAAAGAACCATTGGATGTCTTCGTTGGACACTTGGGAAGCCCTCAGCAGAAGTTCTTCAAAAGGTAAGGGATTTTATACTAGCGCCCCACTGCTCCCTAAGTAGTTAAATTGTGTCAAACGTTTCGGGTAGTCTTCCACAAGCTTCCCATCTACTTAGGGAGTAGCGGTGCGCTACGACACTACCCGGTGAAATGTAAGGCGCCAAATTCAAAATCCAAAAGTTGAATTATTAAACATTCATCAATATACAAGTGTTGCATAGTCATCAAAAGCTCTGCTTCTTGGCAATATCACAGCGTTGTCAGATTTCAAAAAGGCTTTACGGCGAAAGCACAACATTTGATTGTTTGAGGATAGCACTTCATATATTTTCCACATTAGCATAAATTCATATCCAGTGCGGGTCACACAAAACCCATATATGAGCTAAAAAATATCACTTACCTTTCGAATAACTTCTGCTGAGGGCTTCCCAAGTGTCCAACAAAGACATCCAATGGTTCTTTTGTTAGAAAAAGTCATTTATTATATCCATAAATCTCAGTTTGGTTGGTGCGTTATGATCATAAAATCCACCGTTGAGTCGCCCATTGAACCGTGAAGAGAACACGTTCAAATTATACCTATACACTTTCTACAAACAAATCAAACATCATTTTTAATGTATCCTTAGGTATCCTTCTGGGTATATTTGCTGTAATATTTCAACCGGCCGATAACGTGAACAATAGGAAAGGAAAATAAACTGGGGCGCGCTTACAATCTCGCGCCCGTCAAACGTTGTTGACAAAAGTGGCCCCCTGACTATTTCCTCTTCCTATCCGTTCTGCTCAGGGCTACAGCCTCCAGACTTTGTATAAAGACTGTTGACATCTAGTGGAAGCCATAGGTACTGCAGTCTCAGTCCTAGGTAAGATAATAAGTTGGGTGAATTTTGGCCCATTCCTCCTGACAGAGCTGGTTTAACTGAGTCAGGTTTGTAGGCCTCCTTGCTCGCACATGCTTTTTCAGTTCTGCCCACACATTTTCTATGGGATTAGAGGTCAGGGCTTTGTGATGGCCACTCCAATACCTTGACTTTGTTGTCCTTAAGCCATTTTGCCACAACTTTGGAAGTATGCTTGGGGTCATTGTCCATTTGGAAGACCCATTTGCAACCAAGCTTTAACTTCCTGACTGATGTCTTGAGATGTTGCTTCAATATATCCACATAATTTTACTTCCTCATGATGCCATCTATTTTGTGAAGTGCACCAGTCCCTCCTGCAGCAAAGCACCCCCACAACATGAGGCTGCCACCCCCGTGCTTTACGGCTGGGATGGTGTTCTTCGGCTTGCAAGCCTCCCCCCTTTTCCTCCAAGCATAACGATGGACATTATGGCCAAACAGTTCTATTTTTGTTTCATCAGACCAGAGAACATTTCTCCAAAAAGTCCCCATGTGCAGTTGAAAACTATAGTCTGGCTTTTTTATGGTGGTTTTGGAGCAGTTGCTTCTTCCTTGCTGAGCAGCCTTTCAGCTTATGTCGATATAGGACTCTTTTTACTGTGGATATAGATACTTTTGTACCTGTTTCCTCCAGCATCTTCACAAGGTCCTTTGCTGTTGTTCTGGTTGATTTGCACTTTTCGCACCAAAGTACGTTCATCTCCAGGAGACAGAATGCGTCTCCTTCCTGGGCGGTATGACAGCTGCGTTGTCCCATGGTGTTTATACTTGCGTACTATTGTTTGTACAGATGAATGTGGTACCTTCAGGTGTTTGGAAATTGCTCCCAAGGATGAACCAGACTTGTGGAGGTCTACCATTTTTTTCTGAGGTCTTGGCTGATTTCTTTTGATTTTCCCATGATGTCAAGCAAAGAGGCACTGAGTTTGAAGGTAGGCCTTGAAATACATCCACAGGTACACCTCCAATTGACTCAAATTATGTCAATTAGCCTAGTAGAAGCTTCTAAAGCAATGACATCATTTTCTGGAATTTTCCAAGCTGTTTAAAGGCACAGACAACTTAGTGTATGTAAACTTTTGACCCACTGGAATTGTGATACAGTGAATTATAAGTGAAATAATCTGTCTGTAAACAATTGTTGGAAAAATTACTTGTATCATGCACAAAGTAGATGTCCTAACCGACTTGCCAAAACTATAGTTTGTTAACAAGAAATTTGTGGAGTGGTTGAAAAACGAGTTTTAATGACTCCAACCTAAGTGTATGTAAACTTCCGACTTCAACTGTATATATTGGTGTTACAATAGCTCATTTCCATTTCCAGCAAATGTGTTTTTCTCTGTTTTGAAACAGTTATTATTAGGGTGATTGTGTGTCACGATTTCTTTGTATTGTTTTAGAAACACGGTGTCCATTCCATATATATCTTTGGCTTTGACAGAAAGGATATGAGTTCATGTACCTTCCATTCATTTGTCATCACTTGGTTAAAAACCTGGTGACAGTCGTTGCAAGAGGTGATAGTCTGGTCTCTGATGGTAAATTGTTGTTCCAACGCTGAATCAATTAAGTAGTTATTGAAAGTGGTAGCAATAACAACGTTTTTGTCTTGGAGACTTCCATCTACCTTCAGTTCTAGGTCACTGTTCTTGACATGGTTTTTCCCCGTCAGTTTATACATTTTTTGAGCTTGCTGTTGCCTTTGGCCCCCTACATGATTCTAAGAAAGAAATCAGCTTAGGCTTTTCTGAGACTCTTAGTCACTTAATTTTTCAGTCCCTTGTAAACTAGGTGTTCAACCTCAGCCAGATTTGAGTGATTTCTTCAGAGCAGCATCTATCCTCTTCATCAGGTGCAAAGGATGTCATTGAACCAAGGTAGGTCGTGTTTATTTTTAGATTCGTGAGAGACTTTCCTTTGCTATGGATTTGATGAATTGTTGTTGTCTTTTCCTTGTAGTCATTTAACAAATCTACACCATAAATTATTTCAGACCATTTGATTTGCCTTAGTTCATTTTCAAAAAGATCCTACTCTCTTTTAGGAATGTGACTGATGTTACTTTTGGTCCTCTTACTCTCCTCCTATCTGAACCTCTGTTTGGTGAGTTTTCTTTCAAAACAAAGTACGAATCTAGTCAGATAAACCAGTTATCAAGTTGTATAATTTTGTTATCCTAGTCGGGCCTTCAATTACTGTAGTTGGGTTAGCTCAAATGTCCTTGCTATGTATTTTTTTTTCTTCTGTGTTTTGTCCGACCAGTTCAAGTTAAAATCACCCATCAGAAGTAGTTCTCTGTTGCAGTTACATTGTTTTTAAACAGCTTTTGCTCATGTGGCCTATATCTTCCAATAACATTCAAATACAGTGCATTCGGAAAATATTCAGACCCCTTGACCCCTTTTGTTACGTTACAGCCTTATTCTAAAATGGATGAAATTGTTTTTTCCCCTCTGCAATCTACACACAATACCCCATAATGACAAAACAAAGTTATTAAAAATAAAAAGCTGAAATGACACATTTACAATTGTATTCAGACCCTTTACTCAGTACTTTGTTGAAGCATCTTTGGCAGTGATTACAGCCTCGAGTCTGACGCTACAAGCTTGGCACACCGGTATTTGGGGAGTTTCACCCATTCTTCTCTGCAGAACTTCTCAAGCTCTGTCAGGTTGGATGGGGAGCATCGCTGCACAGCTATTTTCAGGTCTCTCCAGAGATGTTAGGTCGGGTTCAAGTCCGGGCTCTGGCTGGGCCACATTCAGAGACTTGTCTCAAAACCACTCATGCGTTGTCTTGGCTGTGTGCTTAGGGTCATTGTCCTGTTGAAAGGTGAACCTTCGTCCCAGTCTGAGGTCCTGAGCGCTCTGGAGAAGGTTTTCTGCAAACCTGTTTTTGCTTTGTCGTTATGGGGTATTGTGTGTAGATTTATGAGATTGAAAAAAAAATCCATCAAAGGGGTCTGAATACTTTCCGAATGCACTGTAAATTCTAATGACTTAATATATGTATAATGTTCAAATCTCCTAAATGTTCTATCTGGTAGCAGATTTCTCTCTCTTCTCTTATTTCAGTAGTCTGTTGCAGAGGATCCCCAGAAGATTCTTTCTCTCCTCCAGTTCAGAGTTGGCAGGTAATGCAGGTGAAGGTTTAGATTTCACCTTTGCATAACTCTTCTGTATGGGATGTTATTGCATATTCTCTCGATGAGTAGGAAAGGGTCGAAGTGGCTCCTTTGGATGAAGGGGGAAGGGTCGATGTGGCTTCTCTGGATGTGATGTGGGGGAAGGGTCGACGTGGCTTCTCTGGATGAGGGGGGAAGGGTCGACGTTGCTTCTCTGGATGAGGGGAAGGGTCGACGTGGTTCCTCTGGAATGATGGCGGAAGGGTCGACGTGGCCCCTCTGGATGAGGGGGGAAGGTTCGACATGGCTCCTCTGGATGAGGTGGAAGGGTAGACGTGGCTCCTCCTGAACTACCACAGTTCCACTGTCATGAATGTTCATGGTTAATTTGGGAATATCAAGTTCTGTGTCCTTAATTATAATAATTTGAGATCCATTATTAATATCCTTTTTTCACACGTTAGGATAGGATCTCCACTGCACTGTCATCCATATGGCTGATCTATCAGTGTGGAATTTAATATTTGTGTTAGTCCTTTTGTTCGTGGTCTTGGTAAAATCAGCATAAAGGGACTCAAAGTTGTTTGTAATTCTTGGCATCTGTACTTTGTAATTCTTCAGGGTAAACAATGTGAACTCCTTGGACAATGCTTCTCTTGAACAATGCTGGGATTATGTTTTTTTTTGAATAATGCCTTTTAAAAATAAAGTATATTTCAATTGTAGTTTATACAATTATTGAAATAATTAAAATATTATGAAATATAATAATAATACTGACTTATATTAAGAAAAAATTATGCTCAGTTAAGTATAATTAAAGGAGTAGGCCACCTTCCCTTCAAGTGTCTCAAGTTTCCTCACACATTTTCCTTAGAGATAGGGTTACTGATTGTAATTTTATTATCCTCCAGAGATGAATTACTCTTGTAAATTCTTTGAGCACTTGTTTGTCAATACTTTAGTCCTTTCCTGTAGTCCTTCAGTCCATATAGTTGTTCTCAGAAGATTTCAGTGATTTGCTAGCTTTTCCTGAAGTTGATAAATCCTGTAATTGGTCTTGTTGTTGGAAAAAGTTATCTTCCTTTGACGAAAAAATATACATTTGTAGTTTATGAAAAGTAGATAGATAAAAAAATAGCACATTTAGGGGTGGGTTGCACCAACGTGGATTAACTCTTAACCTGGGTTAAATCAAGGTTTATCTATTAATCTTGTTGCACCAAATGTTAAACCTAGTTTTGAATAAATCCTAGTTAAATCTAATCCTTCTTCTAAACTAAGTTTAATTTTGACTTTATACCAAGATCAAATGTAATGTTGTTGCTCCATTGTTTGAAAACTAATTTAAATGTAAACTTGATTTAATTTAAACTGCTGCTTGAGGAGGATTAAGTTAATCAAATATCAGTGTATGTACTTTATTTTAGAAGGTGATCAAACGTTTTAGCTTCTGTGGCTTATCATGTTTGTAAAACTCAACTAGCTAGCTAACTCATTTGGCAAAAAAGTGCAATTAATTTCATCCTTAGCCCAGGAGCGTTTTTAGGATTTGATGGGGGAGGATGCCCAGAGGCAGGGGCATCCTCCCCCATCCAAATAATTAAGTCATTTCAACAGCTAAATGCATGCATTTGGTGTACTTTGAGATGAACATTGACAGATTAGATATTTTTTAGGTAACTTGTACCTTCCCACCTTCCACAGCAGAAACTGCCAGTACTCAGTTACAGTAGCTACTGTGGGTCTCTACTCTGGAACACATACATCTACAGTGAAATACCAAAAACCTCCATACCACTCAACAACTTCAAACATAAACTCTGACATGTCCAATGAGCCAAACTGATTAAAGAATCCCACAGTACCCAAAACACCCTCTCTCTCGCACATGCACACACCCACTCTGTGTTGTCTGTTGCTGTCTCTTAGTCTTCTATGTTACTGTCTCTTTTGTTTACCATCCTCTCTCATCCTGTCCTGGTTGTATATAGTGTAAAAGTAAACAATTGTTTTAATAGAAATTTCACATGATTCTTTGTAAATTTCACATGATTCTTTATAAACCATGTCTGACTTTTTCACTGTCTGTATTTCACCTGTTATAATTTGTGCAAATAAATAAAACTAATTAGAATCTATAGAGCAGTTTGAAGTGATACAGTCTACTGTGTGCTCAACCCACTTCTGTTCTCTCTCCATCCCTTCTGTCACTTTCTCTGTGTCTTGTCTGTTGCTGTCAGGGTGTCTTGTCTGTTGCTGTCTTATGTTCTTGTTTGTTACTGTCTCCTTTGTTTATAATCTTCTGTTATGGCATGTTCAGTTCTTCTTGTGTCTCTCTCCATCATATCCTATTCCTCTGTTGCTGTCTCTGTGTCTTGTCTGGTGTGTCTCTCTCCATCACCTATTCTTCTGTTACTGTCTCTGTATCTTATCTGGTGTGTCTCTCTCCATCATATCCTACTCTTCTGTTGCTATCTCTGTGTCTTGTCTAGTGTGTCTCTAGTTTTGCAATCCAAGACAGTCAATGGGATACTGGGGTAGGTTAACTTGTTTTGAGCCGGTGTCTGGGTCACCTAAATCATCCTCTTCCCTACCAGTTGCCCCTGGCTGCTGCTGTTCTAAGTGCTCCACTGGCTGTTCTCATCTATCCCCCTCATTGGCCATGACTGAATTCAAACATGAGTTGGTTTCGGGGTGTGGTTTGATGGGAGTGTCTCGTGTGTTTGCAGGTGGGAAGAGTTAGCCAAATTATTTCGGCAATTATTTTCGTCTGGTGTGCGACCTGACTTGGATTGCCTATCTTCTGGGCTAGTTAGGGACTGTCAATAAATTACATGGGACAATATTTTCATGTTGTACATCTTTTAGTTGTCTTATTAAATGCTTTCAATATTTGAATATGAATTTCTACAATTTATAGTTTGTTTGAGGTTTTTAAGTCATTGAAATTTGGAGCTATTGGAATTTTAACAAATTTTCCCTTGTACATTGTAAAATTTACCGATGGTACCTAACTAACTTTTGGACGAGATTACTTTATGACCAAAAGAATCCTATTTACACTTTGTAGTCAGTTTTGTATAAATGTTTCTGACTCCATTCTGCTGTTTTCTAAATGTGAAATTGTTTTTTAGCGGCAGTTTCTCATCAAATGAAATACAATTTTATTGATCACATGCAGATTTTATTGCAGGTGTAGCGAAATGCTTGTGTTCGTAGCTCCAACAGTACAGTAATATCTAACAATACACAACAATACACACGAATCTAAAGTACTCATTCAAGAGTTTTACTTTATTTATACTATTGAAATACCTACATTGAAATAACACATATGGAATCATGTAGTAACCAAAAAAAGTGTTAAAAAAATCTAAATATATTTGAGATTTTAGATTCTTCAAAGTAGCCACCCTTTGCACACTCTTGGCATTCTCTCAACCAGCTTCACTTTTCCAACAGTCTTGAAGGTGTCCCACATATGCTGAGCGCTTGTTGGCTGCTTTCATTCACTCTGCTGTCCTCCTCATCCCAAAGCATCTCAATTGGGTTGAGGTCGGGTGATTGTGGATGCCAGGTCATCTGATGCAACAATCCATCACTCTCCTCTTGGTCAAATAGCCCTTACCCAGCCTGGAGGTGTGTTGGGTCAAATGATAGACCCACTAACCGCAAACCAGATGGGATGGCATATCACTGCAGAATGCTGTGGTAGCCATACTGGTGAAGGGTGCATTGAATTGAATTCTAAATAAATCAGTGACAGTGTCACCAGCAAAGCACCCAGACACACCTCCTCCTCCATCCTTCACGGTGGGAACCACACAAGCAGAGATCATCTGTTCACCTACTCGGCGTCTCTAAAACTTTTAGAGACGCAGAGTAGAAATGTTCCGGATTGACTGAGGTTAAAGTAATGGACTGGAATTTCTCTTTGCTTATTTGAGCTCTTCTTTCAATAATATGGACTTGGTATTTTTCCAAATAGGGCTATCTTCTGTATACCACCCCTACCTTGTCACAGCACAACTGATTGGCTAAGGAAAGAAATTCCACAAATTCACTCTTAACAAGGGGCACCTGTTAATTGAAATGCATTCCAGATGACAACCTCATGAAACTGGTTGAGAGAATGCCAAGAGTTTGCAAAGCTGTCATCATGGCAAAAGGTGGCTACTTTGAAGAATCTCAAATATAAAATATGATTTGATTTGTTTAACACCTTTTTAGTTACTTTATGATTCCACATGTGTTATTCAGTTTTTGATGTCTTCACTATTATTCTACAATGTAGAAAAGAGTAAAGATAAAGAAAAACCCTGGACTGAGTAGGTGTGTCCAAACTTTTGACTGGTACTGTATGTTACGTGATGTAGAGACATTATGGACAGTATGTGGATAGAATATATAGTATATCTGAAGAATACATGGATAGAATCGTATATGTACAGCAATAATGTAATAGGATGGACTTGACTAGAATACAGTATATACATATGAAATGGGTAAAACAGTATGTAAACAGCATGATGTTGCGCCTTCTTCAACACACTGTCTGTGTGGGTGGACCATTTCAGATTGTCATCGATGTGTACTTTAAGCTTTTCACCTTCTCCACTGCGGCCTCGTCGTTTTGGATGGGGGCGGGCTCGCTCTGCTGTCTCCTGAAGTCCACGATCAGCTTCTTAGTTTTGTTGACTTTGAGGGAGAGGTTATTTTCCCAGCACCACTCCGCCAGGGCCCTCACTTCCTCCCTGTAGGCTGTCTCATCGGTGTTTGTAATCAGGACAACACTGTTGTCTCGTCTGAAAACTTGATGATTGAGTTGGAGGCGAGCGTGGCCACACAGTCGTGGGTGAACAGGGAGTACAGGAATGGGCTGAGCATGCACCCTTGTGGGGCCCTGTGTTGAGGATCAGAAGGTGTTGTTGCTTACCTTCACCCCTTGGGGGCGGCCCATCAGCAAGTCCAGGACCCAGTTGCACAAGGCGGGATTCAGACAGAGGGCCCCAAGCTTAATGATGAGCTTGGAGTGTACAATGGTATCGAAGGCTGAGCTGTAGTCAATGAACAGCATTCTTACATAGGTATTCCTCTTGTCCAGATGGGATAGGGCAGTGTGCAGTGCGATGGCGATTACATAATGCGTGGATCTATTGATGTGGTATGCAAATTGCAGTGGGAATAGGGTGTCGGGTGATATGATCCTTAACTAGCCTCTCAAAGCACTTCATGACAGTAGTGAGTGCTACGTGGCAACAGTCATTTAGTTCAGTTACCTTTGTTTTTTGGGTACAGGAACAATGGTGGACATCTTGAAGCAAGTGGGGGCAACAGACTGCGAAAGGGAGAGATTTACTATGTCCGTAACCACTCCAGCTAGCTGGTCTACTTATGTTCTGATGAGGCTGCTAGGGATGCAGTCTGGGGAACAGCCCTGCGAGGGTTAACACACTTAAATGTCTTACTCACGTCGGCCATGGAGAATGAGAGCTCACAGTCCTCGGGAGCGGCCCATGTCGGTGGCACTGTGTTAAACAGTATGTTAGGAAACTTTTCAGTATTTCGTTTTTTAATGTCTTATTTCTTACATTGTTACCCCAGAAAATCTTAAGTGTTATTACGTACAATCGGGAAGAACTATTGAATATCAGAGCGACGTCAACTTACCAGCACTACGACCAGGAAAACAACTTTATATACTTGGATTACAGAGTGAAATGAAATGCCTACTTGCTGGTTAACCTTTTGACAATGCAACAACAACAGAAAAAGTAAATAGCTAAGTAAATAAAAAGAGTAATACAAATAAATGCTCAATTAAATAATTGCAGGTAATGTAATAATGGATATATTTGTACAAATAGTAACATAGACTATATGGAAATAACAGACATGAGCCAAGCATGCTTACCTGTAGAATAGAATAGGTTATAAGACCTCTATGTTTCATTTCATTTTGTCAGTTGTACCACCTCAACATTACCCATTTTAAACAGGGTTAATATCATGTTGTAATAAAGTTCAGCTTCAGTCCACAGGGGGCAATGTGTCACTGTCAGAAGATACAGTATGTGCTTCAGTTAGAAAAACATTTTCTCTTCTATTCAGTCTCAGCTAGCTAGAAAGCCAGTAGCTACCGAAGTGTATAGCCAGACAAGCTAGCTACAGAAACTAAACCTGGAAATAAAAACTTTTCCTAATATATGTACTGTTAGATAACTCTGACTGACACCTAATATTTGCTCTTTGCTATACTGCAGACTCCTACAAAGTGACAGGCATTTTGCTGAATGATGACATTGACATCTAACCCGTGCTGTAGGGGTGGGGGAGGGGCCATGGGACGTGATTGGTCCACTGTGTTGTGAAATCTTGACCAATCACAGCAGCTCCCATGTCACACCACTTTGTTTTTGCTCTTTTGCACACCAGTATTTCTACTTGCACATCATCATCTGCACATCTATCACTCCAGTGTTCATTTGCTAAATTGTAATTACTTCGCTACTATGGCCTTTTTTATTGCATTTCCTCCTTACTCCATTTGCACACACTGTATATAGATTTTTCTATTGTGTTATTGACTGTACTTTTGTTTATCCCACGTGTAACTCTGTTGTTGTTTTTTGCCGCACTGCTTTGCTTTATCTTGGCCAGGTCGCAGTTGTAATTGAGAACTTGTTCTAAACTGGCCTACCTGGTTAAATAAAGGTGAAATAAAATAAAATAAAAATAAAACACCAGGTGCGTTTGCAGTGCCAACTACTGGGCTTCCACTAGATAACACAGCCACAAAGTCAGATTCCATAGCCACAAAGTAAAAATGTAGATTTGGTCTAATCTAAGACTTATTTAAACCATGTTGGTGCATACTTCGAAATTCTTCATTTGAACACAGGTTTCTATCAGGAGCTCCTCTTAACTGCTGCTGTTTGTTTGGGTTTCCTGGGTTAGGCTACCTCCCAGGCAACCCACACAAACATTCTTACATTATTATTAATAGATGTATAAAACATCATAAAACTGTTTTAGCTTCATGTTGTTGCAGAGCCTATACATACAGTGTAATTCCACTTGATGCCATTACAGAACATAAATGCCAAGCTCAGGGAACATAAGGCCGTATGAAAGGTGAGAATAACTATCAACCAGCCTCTTGAGCTCCATGCCTGAGTGAAGTAGGTTTACCAGTGGTTCAAAGCTGTCGTGCCTGTGGTGGTCGATGTGGTGTCATGTCACCACATCAATACCTCAACTGGCACATTAAAGACACCTTAATGACAGCCTTCTATCTCTCTCGTGTTCTCACATACGTACAGTACACCCATGCACCCACGCACCCACCCTCCAAACCCAAAAAATAAATTACCTATAGAGTCCATCACACAGGACCGCCATAACAGTACAGACCCTGTCACACTTAATGTGGAGTGGACCTCACCATCTCAGCTCCCTGCTCAGGAGGGTGTCACCAGATGAGGGGAAACTGCGGATGGGTCTAATGTCTCTTAATGTTGTGGCATGATAGCTTCTCTTAATTAGCTCGTGAGTCTGATTACTCTGACGGCAACAGAGAGGGCACCAAGGAGGACTCCTTCAAATACGTGTCACAGTGGTCTCCCGACCCCTCTTGTCTCAGCCTCCAGTATTTATGTTGCAATAGTTTATGTGTTGGTGGGCTAGGGTCAGTCTGTTATATCTGGAGTATTTCTCCTGTCTTATCTGGTGTCCTGTGTGAATTTAAGTATGCTCCCTCTAATTCTCTCTCTCTCTCTCCCTCCCTCCCCTCCCAGAGGACCTGAGCCCTGGGACCATGCCTCAGGACTACCTGGCCTGATGACTCCTTGCTGTCCCCAGTCCACCTGGTCGTGCGGCTGCTCCAGTTTCAACTGTTCTGCCTGCGGCTATGGAACCCTGACCTGTTCACCGGACATGCTACTCTCTACCGCACCTGTCACGACTTCAGCCGAAGTTGGTCCCTCTCCTTGTTCGGGCGGCTTTCGGCGGTCGACATCACCGGTCTTCTAGCCGCCACCGATCCATTATTCATTTTCCGTTGGTTTTGTCTTCCTTTTTCACACACCTGGTTTTAATTTCCCATCATTACATGTTCCTTATTTAACCCTCTGTTTCCCCATGTTTTTGTGCGTGATTGTTTGTTGTATTATGTTCCGTGTTCGAGTGATTGTTTTTTCCACTAGTTTGGTAATTTTGAGTAAAGTTTATGAACACTAATTTTTGTTGTCCTGCGCCTGACTCTGCCTTACCGGCATCACGGAGACCACTACAGGATCACGCACCACCCAATGGAGTCAGCAGGAGCACCCAGCCCTCCTCTACCAGTCGAGGAGCACCTTCAGCAGCATGCGAAGTTCACCCGCCGTTTCCGGGCAGTGTTCACCCGCCGTTTCCGGGCAGTGTTTGACCATCCACCTGAGGGTAGAGCGGCGGGTGAACGCTTGTTCCACCTCAGACGGGATGAGGAGCGCACAGGACGTTGCGCTGGATTTCCGAACCCTGGCCGCCGGCGCGGGATGGAATGACAGGGCCCTGATCGACCATTATAGATGCAGTCTGCACGAGGACGTCCGGCGGGAGCTGGCATGCAGAGACACCACCCTTTCCTTTGACCAGCTGGTGGACCTGTCCATCCGGCTGGATAACCTGCTGGCCACCCGTGGACGTCCGGATTGGGGCCTGTCATTTCCATCCCCCAGCACCTCTGCTCCGACGCCTAAGGAGCTGGGAGGAACTGCGCTTAGGGGGGCCGGAGGAGGGGCCATTCCCTGCACCCTCTGTGTCCGCAGAGGGCACATTGCTGGTCGGTGCAGGGAGGGTTCCTCAGGGAGTCGAGGCAGCAGGCAGGGCACTATCGTGTAACCCCAGGTGAGTAGGCACCAGACTCATTCAGAGCTCCCTGTTGCTCACGTGTTTTTGTTTGTAGATTTCCCCGATTTTTCCCCGCATTCCCAGCATAAGGCGCTAGTCGATTCAGGCGCAGCTGGGAACTTTATTGATCGTTAATTTGCTCATTGTTTAGGGATCCCCATTGCTCCTGTTGATATGCCCTTCCCAGTGCACGCCTTAGATAGTCAACCATTAGGGTCAGGGCTGATTAGGGAGGCTACCGCTCCACTAAGCATGGTTACGCAGGAGGGTCATGAGGAGAGAATCAGTTTTATACCTCATTGATTCTCCTGCGTTTCCCGTGTTGTTGGGCCTACCCTGGTTGGCCTATCATAACCCCATTATTTCGTGGCAACAGAAGCCTCTCAAGGGATGGTCACGAGAGTGCTTGGAGAGGTGTGTAGGTGTTTCCATCGGTGCGACTACGGTGGAAAGTCCAGACCAGGTCTCCACCGTGCACATCCCCTCTGAATATGCCGATTTGGCTCTCGCCTTCTGTAAAAAGAAGGCGACTCAATTACCACCCCATCAACAGGGGGATTGTGCGATAGATCTCCTGGTAGATGCAGCACCTCCCATGAGTCACGTGTATCCTCTGTCACAGGAGGAGACAGAGGCTATGGAAACATATGTCTTCGAATCTCTGGGGCAGGGATACATTCGGCCCTCCACTTCACCTGCCTCCTCGAGTTTCTTTTTTGTGAAGAAAAAGGATGGAGGTCTGCGCCCGTGTATTGACTATTGAGGTATCAATCAGATCACTGTGAGGTACAGCTACCCGCTGCCTCTCATAGCCAGTGCGATCGAGTCAATGCACGGGGCGTGCTTCTTCACAAAATTGGATCTCAGGAGCGCATACAATCTGGTGCGTATCCGGGAGGGGGACGAGTGGAAGACAGCATTTAGTACCACCTCAGGGCACTATGAGTACCTCGTCATGCCGTACAGGTTAATGAATGCTCCATCAGTTTTCCAGGCATTTGTAGACAAGATTTTCTGGGACTTGCTTGGGCAGGGTGTAGTGGTGTATATCGACGACATTCTGATTTACTCCGCTACACGCGCCGAGCATGTGTCCCTGGTGCGCAAGGTGCTTGGTCGACTGTTGGAGCATGACCTGTACGTCAAGGCTGAGAAATGTCTGTTCTTCCAACAGTCCGTCTCCTTCCTAGGATACCACATTTCCACATCAGGGGTGGAGATGGAGAGTGACCGCATTTCAGCCGTGCGTAATTGGCCGACTCCCACCACGGTAAAGGAAGTGCAGCGGTTATTAGGGTTTGCCAACTACTACCGGAGGTTTATCCGGGGCTTTGGTCAGGTAGCGGCTCCCATTACCTCACTGCTGAAGGGGGGACCGGTGCGACTGCAGTGGTCGGCTGAGGCGGATAGGGCTTTTGGTCACCTGAAGGCTCTGTTTACCTCAGCTCCCGTGCTGGCTAATCCGGATCCCTCTTTGGCATTTATAGTGGAGGTGGACACGTCCGAGGCTGGAATAGGAGCTGTGCTGTCTAAGCGCTCAGGTAAGCCACCTAAACTTCGCCCCGTGCCTTCTTTTCGAAGAAGGTCAGCGGAGCGTAACTATGATGTGGGGGACCGGGAGCTGCTGGCTGTCGTCAGGGCTCTGAAGGTGTGGAGACATTGGCTTGAGGGGGCTAAACACCCTTTTCTCATCTGGACCGACCACCGCAATCTGGAGTACATCCGGGCGTCAAGGAGACTTAACCCTCGCCAGGCAAGGTGGGCCATATTTTTCACCCGTTTTGTTTTCACCCTATCCTACCGACCAGGTTCCCAAAACACTAAGGCAGACGCACTATCCCAGATGTTTGACACAGAGGAGCGGTCCATACATCCCACTCCCATACTTCCGGCCTCTTGCCTGGTGGCACCGGTTGTGTGGGAGCTGGATGCGGACATTGAGCGGGCGTTACGTACAGAGCCCACTCCACCTCAGTGTCCAGCTGGGCGTATGTACGTTCCGTCTGCTATCCGCGACCGTCTGATCTATACAGACTGCGGAGGCCCTGTTCTCCCATGTCTTTCGGCATTACTGGGTGCCTGAGGATATAGTTTCTGCTCGGGGTCCCCAGTTCACGTCCAGGGTTTGGGCGTTCATGGAACGTCTGGGGGTCTCGGTCAGCCTTACCTCCGGTTTTCACCCCGAGAGTAACGGGCAGGTAGAAAGAGTCAACCAGGATGTGGGTAGGTTTCTGCGGTCCTATTGCCAGGACCGGCCGGGGGAGTAGGCGGTTTTCATCCCCTGGGCATTGATGGCCCAAAACTCACTCCGCCACTCCTCCACTGGCCTCTCCCCCTTCCAGTGCGTACTGGGGTACCGGCCAGTTCTGTCACCGTGGCATCAGAGCCAGATCGAGGCTCCTGCGGTGGATGAATGGTTTAGGCGCTCTGAGGAGACCTGGGAGGCCGCCCATGTGCACGTGCAACGAGCCGTGAGGCGGCAGAAGGCGAACGCAGACCGCCACCGCAGTGAAGCCCTGGTGTTTGCACCGGGGGACAGGGTCTGGAGTTTTTTCTAGCCACCGTGCTTCTATATCTGCATTGCTTGCTGTTTGGGGTTTTAGGCTGGTTTTCTGTATAGCACTTTGTGACATTGGCTAATGTAAAAAGGGCTTCATAAATACATTTGATTGATTTGCTTTTCTCCTTTATTATAGGAGGGAGTGTGATGCAGGCGATCTAATGGCCTCTCTGTGATCCCCAACACTGACTGATGTATGGCGTCACACATAGGGGCCACTCATCACTGGACTGGTTCCGCTGTTACAGTTATAGGTTCACAAAAAACAGGTATCAGGTATTCTTAGGCTAGAGTTTTGCAGGGGCTAGACTGGGGAGGAGTATTATCAAATCTAAAAAAAATATTGCAGTTGCTTGTGTCTAGTATTCTCCTGTTCTCGAACATTACTTTTCTAAACAAAGCAATTTCAAATGTTGTCCTCTGATATTGACTGAACCTTTAGGACAGTGAGAGATTACATTTATTAGTGGAATTAATCAATATTCCCCCAGTGATTATAATTGCAGGGGGAGGGAATTACGGCTTTGATTGAGTGTGATTATTTTCCAGACTCTAACTGCCAATGGCTGGTTTAAGCACCTTTACTCAGGGATGATCAAATCCTAGAGCCAGCCCCTGTAATAGTAGGCCATGCCAGTCAACACAAATCTAATCAGGCAAAGGTAATCATGACAGAAGTGATGAGACAGTGGATGCATACCAAGAACATTCTGGTTGATTGACACATGGCAGAGCAGAGAGGCTTCTTCGATAAGCATAACATATATTATAGTGCGGTAATTCATTTGACATTGGTGTCACTTTGTTGTTTTATGTATCCATCCACTATACTTTATATTTTTTGGGGAAGTTTTGTTGTATGACACAGGAAGCTGTAGAGGTTATGCACCTCAGAATGTGAATCAAACCAGCTCACTGACTGCCATAGCATTACCCTTGCTTAAGTGTTATCCAGGATCTACAGTTCGTTCTAGCTTCAGATGTTATCAGTAGTCATAACGGCCTATAGAGAAGTCGTGACAATCCCAGAAATGTTATTTTTTAATTTTCAGACCAGGCTGGAATGTAATTCAGGTCTTTGCAGTTAAAGTACACCACGCAAAACCAACAAATCTTTTTTCACACAAGCAGTGATTTCTTCAGCATTAAAAGACAATATGACTTTTTGTCCTTTTCATTATTTACACTCGTTAATTATGAAACATGAATGTATCTTTATTCTCAAAAGCCCAACAGATGGGCTGGTTGATCTGAATTGAATGCATCAGGCACAGTTGATCTGTGTTATCCTGGCTGAAGCTCTCCTTCATATTTCATCAATGAGAGTTGCAAGAAGATCATTGGTCATGAGTTAATGTTTAACACAAATCCCCTTTGCATTGTTCACAATAGAGCATTTATCTAGGTAAAGACAACAATATTAAGATTAAAGGGTATTTTCTAGGCAGATTGCTTTTGAAGACAGAAAATACCCACCACAGATTAATGATTAAACCTTATTCCTTCAGTAATCCATATGTAGTCCGCAAAATATTGTCCGTATCCAATTCATACAATTATTCAAGCTATTTTAGATGGGGACAGGCTGCTTGGGGTAGACAACTCAAGGGATCCACAGGAACAAATTGACATCAACTTACATTTCAGGTTTGTGTGTGCATTTAGTAATTCAAACATACAGGGCAATCATTTTGATTATCAGAACAAGGGTTCAAAAGCTGCCTGCCACCTATGAACATAAGATATGTTTTTGCCTCTTGTTGTCATAAGGTTCTCAGTTATGGTTCCGAATTCACATGCGGTGAAGCATGAAGCTAGAATTTTAACGTTATTATTTCACTTGCTCTGGACAAGGAATTCTGAAAGTGAATCTCTCCCAAAGTGAAATCATTCCTGAGACATGACAGTAAGCTTGTTCCTTTAGATAATGTCTAGTTCAGGTTGAGAAACAATCGGGTCAGTCTATCTCTCTCTTTCTCTCTCTCTCTCTCTCTCTCTCTCTCTCTCTCTCTCTCTCTCTCTCTCTCTCTCTCTCTCTCTCTCTCTCGCTCTCTGTTGCTGTGGCCCATGTGTGAGAGGAGAGAGTGAGGCTCAGATGAGAGTTGTTGGTTTACCCACCATTGGCTTTGTTAATGAAAAATGCTCCATGCCAGGGAAATGATAAAATATGTAATCTAGTTAATGGGAAGGTCTGCTGTAGGTCCACTGTACTGTAGTTCTTCACTGCATTTTGTCCATGTGGCAATTTTTTCCAAATCAACAGTTGAGAGAGAGCTAGATAGAGAGTGTGGGGTGACTCTCTCAGTAGTCTCTACAAACACCCTCCCTCTAGCATGTTAATTAGCCTGTCCCTCTTCTTCTAGAACAAAGAGAGAAGATGCTCCTCTGCTGGGGATGGGAATAGGGGACACATCTTTGTTTGCATAGGATTAAGCATCAGAATTAAAGTTGAATTCCAACATGTTTTTATGACACTGAATAAGGTGAAAAGTGATTTCCATAAAATGCTAATTTCATACCTTCTCTTTGTCCCAAATCCTAAGATGTGAATGTACCAGTGTTTTACTGCACAGTGGTACAGGGAGCCGTTAGTCATGCTCCACAAATTGGGAATGATGCACTGTGGTGAGCAAGGGCACTGATTGAAGGATAAGGACAGCCCAACGTGTGAATAAGCCCTCTATGTCACTTCTGCTAAAAAGTAAAACAAGTCCAACAAAGTCAACTAAAGAAGAGTCAGAACTTGTCACCCTTACCTTTTTGTTTGTGCCAGTGTTTTTCCTGTGCAGGGTAAAGGTTGTTTTGACGTGATGTCCCTGTAAAATTGTGACATTGTGGACAGGGTCTATGCAACAGATGGAGGAGGGTAGTTGGACCTTTCTCTTCACAACTGTAACAGGGATCATCAACTACAGTGCCGTCAGAAAGTATTCATACCCCTTGAATTATTCCACATTTTGTTGTGTTACAGCCTGAATTCAAAATTATAATTTTTTCCCCCCCTCACCCATCTACAGTACCAGTCAAAAGTTTGGACACACCTACTCATTCAAGGGTTTTTCTTTATTATTGCTATTTTCTACATTGTATAATAATAGTGAAGACATCAAAACTATGAAATAACACATATGGTATTATGTAGTAACAAAAAAAGTGTTAAACAAATCAAAATATATTTTATATAGGAGATTCTTAAAAGTAGCCACCCTTTGCCTTGATGACAGCTTTGCACACTCTTGGCATTCTCTCAACCAGCTTCACCTGGAATGCTTTTCCAACAGTCTTGAAAGAGTTCCCGCATATGCTGAGCACTTGTTGGCGGCATTTCCTTTGCTCTGCTGTCCAACTCATCCAAAACCATCTATATTGGGTTGAGATCGGGTGATTGTGGAGGCCAGGTCATCTGATGCAGCGCTCCATCACTCTCCTCCTTGGTCAAATAGCCCTTACACAGCCTGGAGGTGTGTTGGGTCATTGTCCTGTTGAAGAACAAATGATAGACCCACTATGCGCAACCAGATGTGATGACGTATCGCTGCAGAATGCTGTGGTAACCATGCTGGTTAAGTGTGCCTTGAATTCTAAATAAATCACTGACAGTGTCACCAGCAAAGCACCCTCAAACCATCACACCTCCTCCTCCATGCTTCATGATGGGAACTACACATGTGGAGATCATCCGTTCACCTACTCTCTGTCTCACAAAGACACGGCGGTTGGAACCACATTTTTTTTTATTTGGACTCATCAGACCAAAGGACAGATTTCCACCGGTCTAATGTTCATTGCTCATGTTTCTTTGCCCAAGTAAGTGGACAGTCATTTCCCTTTGCTTATTTGAGCTGTTCGTGCCATAATATGGACTTGGTGTTTTAACAGATAGGGCTATCTTCTGTGTACCACCCCTACCTTGTCACAACACAACTGATTGGCTCAAACGCATTAAGAAGGAAAGAAATTCCACAAATGAACTTTTAACAAGGCACACCTGTTAATTGAAATGCATTCCAGGTGACTACCTCATGAAGCTAGTTGAGAGAATGCCAAGAGTTTGCAAAGCTGTCATCAAGGCAAAGGGTGGCTACTTTGAAGAATCTCAAATATAAAATATACTATATTTTGATTTGTTTAGAACTTTTTTTGGTTATTACATGATTCCATATGTGTTATTTCATATCTTCACTATTATCTTCACTATTGATGTCTTCACTATTATTCTTTAATGTAGAAAATAGTAAAAATAAAGAAAAATCCTGAGTAGGTCTGTCCAAACTTTTGACTCGTACTGTACACACAATACCCCATAATGACAAAGTGAAAACATGTTTTCAAATGTTTGCACACAATACTTTGTAGAAGCACATTTGGCAAGGATTACAGCTGTGAGTCTTTTTGAGTACATTTCTAAGAGCATTCCACACCTGGATTGCGCAACATTTGCCCATTATTCTTTTCAAAATTCTTCAAGCTCTGTCAAATTGGTTGTAGCTCATTGCTAGACAACCAATTTTAGGTTTTGCCATAGATTTTCCAGTAGATTTCAGTTACATTTATAACTCTGCCACTGAGGAACATTCACTGTCTTCTTGGTAAGCAACTCCAGTGTATATCTGGCCTTGTGTTTTGGGTTATTGTCCTGCTGAAAGGTGAATTCATCTCCTAGTGTCTGGTAGAAAGCAGACTGAACCAGGTTTTCCTCTAGGATTTTGCCTGTGTTTAGCTCCATTCCATTTATTTTTTATCCTGAAATACTCCCCAGTCCTTAACAATTACAAGCATACCATAATATGATGCAGCCACCACTATGCTTCAAAATATGGAGAATGGTACTCAGTAATGTGGTGTATTGGACTTGCCCCAAACATAACACTTAGTATTCTGGATAAAAAGTTAATTGCTTTGCCACATTTTTTGCAGAATTACTTTAGTGCCTTGTTGAAAACGGGATGTATACACGCTTCCTGCTTTTCACTCAGTCAATTAATGTTGTTGATCCATCCTCAGTTTTCTTCTATCACAGCCATTAAACTCTGTAACTGTTTTAAAGTCACCATTGGCCTCATTGTGAAATCCCTGAGCGGTTTCCTTCCTCTCCGGCAACTGAGTTTGTGAGGACAGACGCTGGGAGACGAGGAGCAAGTACACGGAGTGAATATTTAATGAATAACAGACATAAAACAAAACACGGACAGCGTCTGGACAAGGGAAACACATAATAACAAATTGACCACAAGAAGCCCAAACAGATGTAATATTTGACTAAAACATGATCATGTATTTGATCAGATGTCTCTCTATTCTGAGTGGGAATACTTGGGAACAGATTTCCCAAATTAACATCACTTGGAGATGATTTCCTGGTGTTTTTACAGTCTTTTATGTCCAACAATTTTTTTTATTTTTATATAAATCATAAATAAAAAAACTTGGGGAGCCAAATAAAAACACTCTAGGGCCAAATTCGCCGCACGGGCCAACAGTTTAGGAACCTTTCTGTAGAATAATCAAGGATTGACTGCTGCTTCATTTAAATATTATATTAATTCCAGACGTCAAACATAATCACCTCTAATTATCTAGCCAGTGGTATTTTTTATTTTATTTGATTGTTTCACAATTGGAGTTTGTGTAATGTCTGACGTAATCTACAGTAGTAACATACTTCTAAAGTTACAGTAGCCTAAACGTGGGGTGTGTGACTGTGCCACCATTAAAGATGCATGGCTGATGCTGCAGTGTTGGTGGGGAACAGGTGGTGGCAGACCCTCTGGTCTGTGTATGGATGGGAGAGGGGAATGTTAGAACAGTTCCAACCAAATGAGCTGCTTACCTCATCGCCCTCAGTGGAGCTGTCCTCTCCTCTACCGCAAAGCCCAAGTTGTTACAAAGTTCAAATGAAACCATAATGCACTTTTCCCTTTTAAATTCCCGGTACTTTGTATGGTGCATTATAGGATAAGATTTTCCCCAAAATGTGTTTTGTACCAAACTAGAGGGTAACAGCTCCATCTCCAATAGATTTATGAGCAACTCATGTCATGTCTATGGACATCATGCCAATCATTTAAAAAACATTGCTTCTCCTTAAATTAGCAGAGGATCTCTCTGCTCACATATTTCCTCCCAGTGGAATAACGAGCAAATTTGTAATCTTATGTTGGCAATCTTATCCAAAAGGTGAAGCTGTGAAATTGGGGCAATTAGTTTGAGCATCACCCTCAGTTATTCCTAAAGATTAGTTTTAATTGTTCTTTGCCTTTAACTGTGCTGTGAGTAAGATATCCAAGTCCCTATGAATGTACTTATAGTGTAGTACAACACATACTAACTAGGCCTAGCACTGAAAATGAGTGAATCATTGGGAAAAGGAGAGCCAGCTTCTTCAACAGGGCAGGAATGGCTGAACACATGTATTTACTCACTGCTCTACCAATGATACAAATACTGTTACTTATGTCTATGGGGCATTTTCTGAGGATGTGTATTTTTCACTTTCTTGCAATCTTTCTGGAAGCTGCTATAAAGAAAAGCTCAGACTTATATAAACATGATTTGGAATTAGATGTTGTTAACTTGATGTTTCAGCTAAAAGATCCAGACTCCAAATAATGGTCTCATGACAACATTGTTGTCTCTTTGCTTGTTGTTTTATATTACTTGTGGGATTAGCAGTCCAAATCAGAGGTGGTTGAGGTTTTCACAGTATATGTCAGTTCACTGTGGCTTGTGAAAGCGAGGAGATGGGACATGATCCATTGTCTATGTGGCAACCATACAGCAGGAATCTAAAGAGAGACAGTGACCCTTGTCTCTGGTGTATCCTGTAGACTAGACCACACAGAGGATTGGGGAGGTGTGGAACTGTGGCAGGCTACTGTGACAGCATCACTCTAGAACTGGACCCTGGATCAAGGGGTCTGTTGCAGGTCGACACTGTGGAGAAATCCCTGCCATTGACAGTTGAGTGGAGTGGGATATGTGGTGGCGTGATTTGTGCACGGAATCTAGCCGGCGGATCAGTCTTGGATGGCTGGTTGTGGCACCTGTCAGTTCATCCTGCCCTACCTCTCCAACTGCCCCTTCATTACTTGAAACAGCATGTCTGGACATGTTAGGACGGCCGTCACTCCAGCATCACAACTCACTCACAATGAACTCAAACTTTCTTCCTGGAGGACAGACATCCATTGGATGGCCCGATTGTCAGAAAGAATCCATTGTTTTTACATATCTCCTCCATAGTAGTAGTGTGTGCAAGGGTGTAAGTGCGTGCATGGGTGCGCGTCTGTGCCTTTGTCTGAGTTGTGTAAGTGAAACAATGTAGCCTCGGTATTTCATATCATTATGCCAAATGTGTTCATCCGTGATTTTACTGTAACTACCAGCACAATGTCATAGGACATGCTTGGCATTAATCATTCCTATTCCAGAGCACCGCCGCCGGCACATGTACAGGAAGTGAAAAAAATATTAATTACCTGTAAATAACGTGAGAGAGCGATGTTATTTAAATTACAGTACAGTACAGAGGTTTCTACAATTAAACCTGCAGTATAATGGCTTTAAAAGCAGTTAGCAGTAGTTGGCTGGGCTGTCAGTGATGGATGCCCTGCAGATGTTCCCAGGTACATCTCATTATGCTGTGTACATTGAATAAGTTCTCATCTAAAGGTCAGAGAGGACACCACCACCGAAAGAGTTATATTAACATGGAATCCAGTGTTCAGCAGCAAAGCGAGCTCTGGCTGAATTAAAGAAAGGCTCCTTGTTTGCATCCCAAATGGCACTCTATTCCTTATTTAGTGCACTACTATTGTCAAAAGTAGTACACTATATAGGGAATAGGGTGCAAAACAGGTCTATGATTGCATATCAAAGACTTTTGGAACCCGTAGCTGTGCATGGGTAAAATCACTGGGGAAGCCAGAAAAAAAAGCCATATTACAACCTACGTGTTGTGATAATTGCGTTGTTTGCTCTATAACCTGTTAGTTCATATGCCTTGTGACCGTGATATATAGGCCTAAAGGCAGAAACAATAAGAAGACAAAGTGGCAGAATAATTTGTTTCATCACAAAACCGGAGCGCAACCTCTGTCTATTGAAGTCCATAAAGCATATTGCATGTAAAAAAAAACAGTTACATGACCTACAGCATGGTAAAGCAAGTTAATGTTTCCAACATTTTCGGACCACTAAACAACTATTGATTTAGAACCATGGAGAGTTACCGCAAGTTGCAAAGAAAACAGGAGCTGCCACTATTCCAGCACCATTTCAACTTGAACATCATCAAATCACCTATGCTTAGTCTAATTCAGTGACAACAAAAAGATACCAAAAACAATTCAGTCCAATCAACGTAAGCTAAATACGATGTGGCTGTCCATGTTTCTTATTTCTTATTTCTTATTTCTCTCTCTCTGTGTGTGTGTGTGTGTGTGTGTGTGTGTGTGTGTGTGTGTGTGTGTGTGTGTGTGTGTGTGTGTGTGTGTGTGTGTGTGTGTGTGTGTGTGTGTGTGTGTGTGTGTGTGTGTGTGTGTGTGTGTGTGTGTGTGTGTGTGTGTGCAAATAGAGAAAACATGTTGACAACCTACTTTTAGTGAAACGCCAATACCATTCTCTCTTTCGTGTTGACAAAATGGGTTATCACTCTGTCATACAGTACACACTTTTATTTTTTGTAGTCTTAGGCTACTTGGCTAAAATTCTTGTTTGCTAGCCTAACTTCCTTTCATGGGCCACGTAAGCTAGTTAACATTAGCCTTTTACATCTAGCTACATATTGAACTTCCATCCTCTTAGGGCAAGGGCACAATGTATGAATTAATGATTGGATCAGAATCGCGGATATAATCATTGGCTAGTACGCAGAATAAATAAAACCATAAATTAAAAGTCAAAATCCCTATCTCCATCCATGGATAATTTAGGAAAGTGCCAATTTTAGCTAGCTAGCTAGCTAGCTAGCTACTGGAGGACAACAACACAATGAGAAGCAACAATTCAAGTTGTTTCTGTCAATTACGTATGCTCTTGATGCAATTTGATAGGAGTGAAGTCAAATCCAAACTGGTCTTCCCTTGACACTTTTTTTTGGGTGCGCCAGGACCATTCACAGTTGAGCTCACTCAGTTTAGCTCTATGCTGATTGGCTATTATTCTATTTTTTTTATCAAGAGGCCAAATGCTTGCTGGCTTCCCATGCATTCAATGCTACGGGCGGCAACAACTTTTGGACCAGACAGCATCAGATAGATTGCCTACCAGTGGTGTAAAGTACTTAAGTAAAAATACTTCAAAGTAATACTTAAGTAGTTTTTTGGGGTATCGGTACTTTACTTTACTATACAAAAAATTGACAACTTTTACTTTTACTCTGCTACATTCCTAACTCCTTACATTTTCCCTGACACACAATGCTTAGCAGGACAGGCAAATTGTCTAATTCACGCACTTATCAAGAGAACATCCCTGGTCATCCGTACTGCCTCTGATCTGGAAGGCTCACTAATTTCAAGTGCTTCATTTGTAAATTATGTCTGTGTTGAACTGTGCCCCTGGCTATCCGTAAATAAATAAAAAAATATATAAGAAGTGTTTAATGATTTATACTTTTACTTTCGATACTTAAGTACATTTCAACCCAAATACTTTTAGACTTTTACTCAAGTAGTATTTTACTGGGTGACTTTCACTTTTACTTTAAGGTATCTTTACTTTTACTCAAGTATGAATATTGGGTACTTTTTCCACCACTGTGGCCTAAACATACAGAGACAGAGGGGCTCTGTTTCGCTCGCTCGGATGCTTTATCCGGTGAGATACATTCAGCCTCTTTCGAAATGAAGGAAAATTATGAAACACAGAGCGGAAAGATAAATAATTGTATATGTTTTTTCTTTGTACATTTTTTAGGGAAACCTGGCTTCCCTTGGCATCCATGAATACACACCACTGTTTGGAACTCATTTATGTTGGAATGTCGATTTACAGGTAGTTCAAGTTAATGTGGTCTTGAGATACAGTATACCTACACACATTACATGAACAACTCTCCCAATCCTTCCACCTGCCTGTAGTATGAAATAAAATTCAACAATTTCAAGTTACGGGATTCTCAAGTGTATTCTGGAGAATATTGGGCATGATCCTAATTGAAGGAGAAATCTATAAATTGATTAGATAAAAACTCTTGGACTCTGTCACGTGTACTCCCTCTCCAGCCTCTAGGTCAGCAGGCTGCTCGTTATGGCACACACCTGTCACCATCGTTATGCGCACCGGCGCGTCATCAGACTCACTTGGACTCCATCACCTCCTCGATTACCTGCCCTATTTATGTCACTCCCTTTGGTTCCTTCCCCAGGCGTTATTGTTTCTGTGTCATGTCTGTGCGTTGTTCATGTTTCTTGTTTTGTATTATGTTGTGTTTATTTATTAAAACACTCACTCCCCTGAACTTGCTTCCCGACTTTGAGCGCACATCGTTACAGAATAATGGCTCTCCTAAGGGAAGCATAAGGGACAGTTATGTTTTTCTGTCAGTGGGAATGATGTCAGGTCTGGGAGCCGCTACAGGCTCTCATGCCTCAGCCAAATCGCCAAGCTCCCCTGCCTCCACTGGCTCGTCAGGCTCTCATGCCTCAGCCGGATCGCCAGGCTCCCCTGCCTCAGCCGGCTCGTCGGGCTTTCATGCCTTTGCCGGATCGCCAGGCTCCCCTGCTTGCACTGGCTCATCAGACTCTCATGTCTCAGCTGGATCGCCAGGCTCCCATGCCTCAGCCGGTCTGCCAGGTTCCTGCGCCCCAGCCGGCGACAGGTTCCCGCGCATCAGCAGGGGTGACCGGTCCGCTCCTGATATCCGGGATCGTCCCTTTGGTTGGCGTCCTGCGACTGGAGCCGAACACACCGGAGAGGGGGTACCGTCACGTCTGCTCTCTCTCTGGCCTCTAGGTCACCAGGCTGCTCGTTATGGTACACACCTGTCACCTGTCACTAATGACAGGTGCACCTGGGTCATCAGACTTACCTGCACTCCATCACCTCCTTAATTACCTGCCCTATTTATGTCACTCCCTTTGGTCCCTTCCACAGGCTTTATTGTTTCTGTTCCAGTGTCATGTCTGTGCTTTGTTCGTGTTTCTTGTTTTGTATTATGTTGCGTTTATTTATTAAAACACTCACTCCCTGAACTTGCTTTCTGAATTTCAACGCACATCATTACAGACTCCAATTAAAGTGAATAAAAGATTTTATCATGTTTTTAAAGGGGCTACAGACAACTAGTGGCCAGCAATTATTAATCACTGGAAAAGCTTGTAGAGAAACCACTGAAAACCTGGTTAAAGGTCCAATGCAGACGTTTTTTTCTCAACATCAAATAATTTCTATGCACCTTGCTGGAATTGCTTTCAATGAAAATGGTAAAAAAAGCATTTTGGTCAAAAGAATTGTCTAAAATTTCTCAAGCAACAATTTTGCTAGGACAGTTTGGGAGTGTTCCAAGTGGGGAGGAGGAAACAGAAAACTAGCGATTCTTCGCATAGAGGTTTGGAACTCTTTTTATTATTGGTCTATTAACTAATTAACTGCCTGGTGATGTCATCAAAACTCCATTCCACCAAAAGTATTTTCAAACAGCTCTACACTAAAACGCCATTATCATAATTTTCACAATCTTAGTCAAACCTCATAGTGTGGAAATATACCTAAAACACAGGAAATCAAGTTTGACCGCACTGGGCCTTTAAATCTACTACTAAGAATTTCATGGTATTTGCTCAAATATTCACATCCTAATAATTTATCAGGATTGCTGTTGAGGTCTGTTGTTAAGGTCTCACCTGAGACAATAGAAACCATGTTTCTTTGTCGGCAGCACATCCATCTACCATTCAGATTATCACGACAGGATATGACCCAGATGCAGACACAGTAGGCGGATAGTTCGATTCCCAGAATATTTATTATAACAAAGGGGCAGGCAAAGGGCAGGTCGAGGGCAGGCGGGCTCAGGGTCAGGACAGGCAGAAAGGTCAGAACCGGGAAGATTAGAAAATAAAACTTGAGAACAGGAGAAATGGGAAAAACGCTGACCGGGGTGTCGGCGGCTGAACTCAACGACGAGGGCTGGGTCCAGGATGTTCCTAGTGGGGACCCAGCACCTCTCCTCCGGGCCAGGGTTATATGGGACCAGGGGTGGTGAGGAACAAGGAGTGGTTGAAGGAGGCCAGCTGGAGCTTGCCGCGGGGTCTTATTCTGTGCACACACAGTGCAGGCAGTGACAAACATGCAGGCGGCGACAAACATGCAGGCGGCGATGAACGGACCTTCGGGGTCCGGCTGGGAATGCTGCGCTTTGCGGACCAGGCTCTTGATACCCCAGACGAGTGTAGCTGCCAGACAGGAGGTAGGAAGGATGGTCTCTGGGTCAGACATTGTAGCTGTGGAGCAATGCTAGAGAGAGAGGGCATTAGGCTTCACATTGTTGGACCCAGGGTGGTAGGAGATGGTAAAATTTAAACAAGTGAATAACAGAGCCCAACGAGCCTGCCTTGAGTTGAGGTGCTTGGTGGTGCGGAGATATTCCAGATTTGTATGGTCGGTCCACACTAAGAATGGATGTTCCACCCCTTCTAGCCAGTGTCTCAACTCCTCCAGCACCATCTTGACCGCAAGAAGTTCCTGATTTCCCACATCGTAGTTCCTCTCTGTGGGATTAAGACGATGGGACAGGAAAGTGCATAGATGCAGCTTTTGGTCCTGGGCACAACGCTGGGACAGAATGACCCCCACTCCAACATCTGAGGCGTCGACCACAACCACGAACTGATGGGATGAGACAGGATGGATTAAGATGGAGGCATTGGTGAATCGAAGCTTGAGATCCGAAAACGCCCGGTCAGCAGCTGGGGACCACGTGAATGGAACCTTGGTTGAGGTGAGTGCAGAGAGGGGTGCTGTAGCCCCAGATGAAGCAGTGGTAGAAATGAGCAAATCCCAGGAAACGTTAAAGCTGCACTCTGGATGTAGGTTGTGGCTACTCCACCACCACCACTCTCACCTTGTTAGGATCCATCTGAATGTTCCCTACAGCGATGACGTATCCCAGAAAAGAGATAGTGGAGCGATGAAATTTACATTACTCAGCTTTAACAAATAACTGGTTCTCCAAGAGGCGCTGGAGGACTTGTCGGACGTGGAGAACATGCTCTTGGGCCGAACGGGAAAAGACAAGGATGTCGTCAAGGTAGACAAACACAAACTGTTTCAACATGTCACTGAGCACGAATTGACCAGGGCCTGGAACACTTCGGGAGAGCTGGTCAGTTCGAATGGCATATCCAGGTACTCATTCGTCTGCTTCCCGTATCTGAACCAGATGTTTGGCGTTCCAAAGGTCCAACTTCAAGAAAATGGTCGCCCCCTGGAGACATGATGTCATTAAGGCTTCGGTAGTCGATACACGGGTGAAGAAGAACTCTGTGCCGGCCGGGGAGGCGGAAGGATAAATGAACCCTGCAGCCAGAGATTCCTCAATGTACTCTTCCATGGTCTTCGGACCAGAGAGGAAAAAAGACGTCCCCGAGGCGGTGTTGTGCCCGGGAGGAGGTCAATGGCACAGTCGTAGGGTCGATGTGGAGGAAGACGTGGTGTTGAACAGCGACTCCGGGTTCCAGGCACTCTAGGCGGGCCAACATGCGAAAATCTACCGCTTAGCCTGCCACACTATGGGAGTCTTGACGCAGCCGAAGTAGCTTCTGAGCCGCCTCTCTCCCGGACACCAGAGAATCTAACATCTTCCTTACCTACGCCATGAAATCCTCACAGACTAAAGCAAACGGTGGATTGGTGCTCCCACAACGCCGTAGTCCAGGCGAGCGCCCTCCCGGACCTAATTTGCTATCTTCGAACGATCCGAAGGAAATTAAGAGAGCTTTAGCAGGAATGTGAGGGAGCACTGGAAAAGAAACGCCTGGTACAGTAGGATCCATGATCCCCATTATAGCGCTCCGGAGGAGATAAGCAGGATTCTCAGGAAGCCGGGATAGGCTAGGGAGAAACACCTCTGGTAGCGGGGTTATTGGGAGTCTGGAAGGTTGTGGCTTGCTGCCTAGTAGATAGTCTGCAGAATTGTTCCAACAATGCATTGAAGGCATGGTCATGGCGTTCCGCCAAGGTATGGAGTCCCTCCACAAGGTTATGAAGTACCTCATTGTGTCTTCCAATGGTGGATCCTTGGAGGGAGACAGCATTGCAGAGCTGGTCTGAGTCTGCTGGGTCAGTCATGGCCAGTTTGTACTATCACAACTCAGGATATGACCCAGATGCAGACACAGGAGGCGAATAGTTTGATTTTCTGAATATTTATTATAACAAGGGGGCAGGTAAAGGGCAGGTCGAGGGCAGTCAGAGGTTCGTAATCCAAGGCAGAGTCAATCAGGGACAGAACGGCAGGCGGGCTCAGGGTCAGGACAGGCAGAAAGGTCAAAACCGGGAAAACTAGAAAACAAAACTTGATAACAGGAGAAATTGAAAAAACACTGGTAAGACCTGACATAACAAGACGAACTGGCAACAGACAAACAGAAAACACAGGTATAAATAAACAGGGGATAATGGGGAAAAATAGGAGACACCTGGTGGGACAAGCACAAGACTGGTGAAACAGATTACGGTGTGACACCTATAGCATTTAGCCATCCACCCCTGGGATTATTTTTATCTGGGTGCCTTCATACACTCCCATGAATCCCACTTTGAATTCTTCAAAGGTGTTACAAAATTGCGGTTTGAGATGTAGCCTATTTTTCACAGATGATAATATCACATCAGGCAAATGTGAGAATGTGCTGAAAACAGGAGCTCCACCAAGATTATTGTTCTACATAATGAAGAGACATTGGGGAGCTGTGATGTTGGATGTTACAGCTTCTTGTCTCCAGTTAGGATTATGTTGACAGAATGATCAAAATACCCTGAACGCATCCATCACACACCCAGCCTAATTAAAATGCTTGGGAAATAGATTATAGCAAAGGGCACGGGTGTAAGAAACAACCATTTATTTACTCGTTTGGGAGCAGCCTATAGCCAAATAAATGTTGATTTTGACATTCAGTTAATTGCACATAGTGTTTGAATAAGGATTACTGTGTGAACACAGCACATTCTCTCGCATAGGTTAATTGATCAGACATGTGGGAGTGAATCATTGCCTCTGTCAGCTAGTCTCTAGTCTTTATACCCCTCCATCCACATTAGGCATTCCCGTTTCAACAACACCACAGCCCTCGCCAGCCAGCCAGGCATGTGACTCAGGTATTGTGCTGTCCATATAACATTGATGTAAATCAAACAGCTATGACGGTGTTGGAATCTAGACAGGATAGCACCACCTCTAAGGTTATGGTAAGGTTTGGATGAAAATAAGAAAGAATGAGAGCATTCAAACAAGAATTGCAATGCTATTTTACTATATTTCAGTCAACTCAGCTGTCTTTCAACAATACCCAGCCCAATATGATAATTGCAGTGTTATGAGTGTGACTTGTTGAAAGATTGCAGGGTTTGTCATTTCCTCTTTCTGTGTGGATTTACTTGTCTTGAAATTAGATAATCCACACAGAATGACCCTTTGGCCAGCCGATCTCTTGACACGAGTACCCTTTGACCAATGAGAAATGGGATCAATTCTCAAACAAGGAACTTCATAAGCGAAAGCCTAATGGATTTGACAGTACAAACAGACTTTGCTCTTTTAAAAAAAACAGTCAACAGACAATATTATTAAAGCTTGACACAAGAGGGTTAAAGCCAGTTTGGTATTACAGTGTGGTGAACCATGTCTGTCCACGACTGTTTACTCACATTTCAGATCATCCCCCCAGTGGTCTCATACAGCAGAGATTTCAGTCTAATTTGTGCCCGACAACACATAGGATCAATTAGTTTTTATACCCCTAATAGTATTACAGTACAGAGAACTTTAACTTATATTAGACAAAGTCAATTGTTACACTGCCTACAGATAGAGAGGCATGCAATGTCAGTGTGTTCGTATGATATCCCATTCTATACGTTTTGTAAAGTAGAGTTGAGTGGGCATATTACTTTCATAAATGCTTGGACAAATGTTATTCTGCACTGCAGCAGGAGTTAGAAGAGAATGTATTTTGATAGTCTTTGAGTAGGTAAACTGACACTGGACAATTACCAAAAGACAGAAAAGACCCAAGATATATCCTGCACAGTTTGGGTGAAATTGATAGAAAGAGCTTTTGTGAAAACGTTATTTTAAATTAAATTAATTAATAGTGTGTTAATGAGAAATAAAAGGCCAGTTTATAATTGTAAAAATAGCTTTACTCAATTATGTAGTCCTTTGGAATGCTGATTAGTTGAAAAATATTTCTGGGGATATTTATTAGGCCTTCATTTTTCATGATATAACCATGTGAATTGTTCCCATTTGGTAATAAAGTCAATAGAGAAGAACACATCGTTTTCAAATACGCTTTCTTGTGCTCTAATGATATAGCCAAATTGGTACTGTACAACTGGTGTAGACTTTACAGATAAATGCTTGCTTACTAGCCCTTCCCAACAATGCAGAGTTTAAAGATATAAAAAGAAAATAGTAACACAAGAGGAATAAAATTAAATATCGTCGGGCCTCCAGAATCTCTGCCACCCCTTCACTTTTCCACATTTTGTTGTTACAGTCTGACTTAAAAATCTATTAAAATGAGATTTGTCACTGGCCTACACATAGTATCTCATATTGTCAAAGTGGAATTATGTTTTTCAAAATGTGTAAATATTCATGTAAAACTAAAAGCTGAAATGTCGTGAGTCAATAAGTATTGTTTAGGAAAGCCAAAATACACTATATATAAAAACGTATGTGGACACCCTTTCAAATTAGTGGATTCTGCAATTTTAGCCACACCCATCGCTGACAGGTGTATAAAATTGAGCACACAGCCATACAATCTCCATAGACACACATTGGCAATATAATGGCCTTACTAAAGAGCTCAGTGATTTTCAACGTGGCACCGTCACAGGATAACACCTTTCCAACAAGTCAGTTCATCAAATTTCACCCTACAGCAGTTCCGGTCAACTGAAAGTGCTGTTATTGTAAGGTGGAAACATCTAGGAGCAACAATAGCTCAGCCGCAAAGTGGTAGGCCACACAAGCTCACAGAACTGGACCGCCGAGTGCTGAAGCTTGTCTGTCCTTGGTTGCAACACTCACTACCAAGTTCCAAACTGCCTCTGGAAGCAACATCAGCACAAGAACTGTTCGTCGGGAGCTTCATGAAATGGGTTTCCATGGTCTAGCAGCCGCACACAAGCCTAAGATCACCATGTGCAATGCCAAGCGTCGGCTGGAGTGGTATAAAGTAAAGCTTGCCGCCATTAGACTCTGGAGCCATGGAAACGCATGCTCTTCACCATCTGGCAGTCCGACAGACAAATCTGGGTTTGGCGGATGCCAGGAGAACGCTACCTGCCCCAATGCATAGTGCCAACTGTAAAGTTTGGTGGAGGAGGAATAATGGTCTGGGACTGTTTTTCATGACTTCGGGCTAGGCCCCTTAGTTCCAGTGAAGGGAAATCTTAATGCTACAGCATATAATGACATTCTAGACGATTCTCTGCTTCCAACTTTGTGGCAACAGTCTGGGCAAAGCCCTTGCCTTTTTAAGCATGACAATGCCCCCGTGCACAAAGCGAGGTCTGTACAGAAATTGTTTGTCGAGATCAGTGTGGAAGAACTTGACTGGTCTGCACAGAGCCCTGACCTCAACCCCATCGAACACCTTTGGGATGAATTGGAACGCCAACTGCGAGCCAGGTCTAATCAGCCAACATCAGTGCCCGACCTCACTAATGCTCTTGTGGCTGAATGAAAACAAGTCCCTGCAGCAATTTTTCAACATCTAGTGGAAACCGTGGTGGGACCAACTCCATATTAATGCCCATGATTTCGGAATGAGATGTTCGACGAGCAGGCGACCACATACTTTTGGTCATGTAGTGTAAGTTCAGGAATAAAGATTAAAATAATAACTTGCATGGACTCACTCTGTGTGCAATAATAATGTTTAACATGATTTTTGAATGACTACTTCATCTCTGTACCCCACACATTCAATTATCTGTAAGGTCCCTCAGTCGAGCTGTTAATTTCAAACACAGATTCAACCACAAAGACCAGGGAGATTTTCCAATGCCTCGCAAAGAAGGGCACATGTTGGTAGATGGGTAAAAAAAAAAGCGTATGCGTCATGTTATAGGTATGCTTGTAATCGTTAAGGACTGAGGAGTTTTTCAGGATTAAATAAATTATGGAATGGAGCTAAGCACAGGAAAAATCCTAGAGGAAAATCTGGTTCAGTCTGCTCTCCACCAAACACTGGGAGATGAATTCCCCTTTCAGCAGAACATTAACCTAAAACACAAGGCCAAATCTATAATCAAGTTGCTTACCAAGAAGACAGTGAATGTTCCGGAGTGCCCGAGTTACAGTTTTGACTTAAATCTGCTTGAAAATATATTGCAAGACCTGAAATTAGTTGTCTAGCAATGAGCAACAACTCATTTGACAGAGCTTGATGAATGTTGAAAAGAATAATGGGCAAATGTTGCACAAACAGGTGTGGAAAGCTCTTAGACACTTACACAGAAAGCCTCACAGCTGTAATCGCTGCCGAAGGTGATTCTAACATGTCTTGGCTCAGGGGGTTGAATACTTATCTAATCAGTGCATTTAGAATAACAGCCATATTCTAAAATTGATTACATTTTGGGGGAAGAAATCTCAGCAATTTACACACAATAACCCATATTTACAAAGCAAAAACAAGTTTAGAATTTTTTGCAAATGTATATAATGTTTTTTGTGGAAATATCACATTTACATAATTATTCAGACCCTTTACTCAGTGCTTTGTTGAAGCACCGTTGGCAGCCATTACAGCCTCAAGTCTTTTTGGATATGATGCTACAAGCTTGGCACACCTGTATCTGGGGAGTTTCTCCCATTCTTCTCTGCAGGTCCTCTCAAGCTCTGTCATGTTGGATGGGGAGCGTCGCTGCATAGCTATTTTCAGGTCTCTCCAGAGATGTTCAATCATGTTCAAGACCGGTCTATGGCTGGGCCACTCAAGGACATTCAGGGACTTGTCCTGAAGCCATTCCCACATTGTCTTGGCAGTGTGCTTAGGGTAATTTTCCTGTTGGAAGGTGAACCTTTGCCCCAGTCGGAGCGCTATGGAGCAGGTTTTCATCAAGGATCTCCCTGTACTTTGCTCTGTTCATCTTTCCCTCGTCCTGATGAATCTGCCAGTCCCTGCCACTGAAAAAGATCCCTACAGCATGATGCTGCCACCACTATGCTTCACTGTAGGGATGGTATTGTCCAGGTGATGAGCGGTTCCTGGTTTCCTCCAGACGTGGCGCTTGGCATTCAGGCCAAAGAGTTCAATCTTGATTTCATAAGACCAGAGAATCTTGTTTCTCATGGTCTGAGAGTCCTTTAGGTGCCTTTTGGCAAACTCTAAGCGGGCTGTCTTGTGCCTTTTACTTAGGAGTGGCCTCGGTCTGGCCACTCTACCATAAAGGCCTGATTAGTGGAGTGTTGCAGAGATGGTTGTCCTTCTGGAAGGTTCTCCCATCTTCACAGAGGAACTCTGAAGCTCTTTCAGAATGACCATCGGGTTCTTTGTCACCTCCCAGACCAAGGCCCTTCTCCCATGATTGCTCAGTTTGGCCGGACGACCTGCTCTAGGAAGAGTCTTGGTGGTTCCATAATTCTTCCATTTAAGAATGATGGAGGCCACTGGGTTCTTGGGGACCTTCAATGCTGCAGAAATGTTTTGGTACCTTTCCCTAGATCTGTGCCTCGACACAATCCTGTCTTGGAGCTCTACAGACAATTCATTCAACCTCATGGCTTGTTTTTTGCTCTGACATGCACTGTCAACTGTGGGACCTTATTTAGACAGGTGTGTGCCTTTCCAAATCATGTCCAATCAATTTAATTTACCACAGGTGGACTCCAATCAAGTTTAGAAACATCTCAAGGATGATCAATGGAAACAGGATGCACCTGAGCTCAATTTAGAGTCTCATAGCAAAGTGTGAATATTTATGTGAATAAGGTATTTTCATTATTTTTTTAATTTTTTATAAATTTGCTAAAATGTTTAAAAACCTGTTTTCTCTTTGTCATTATAGGGTATTGTGTGTAGACTGATGGGGATTTAAAAAAAAATCCATTTTAGAATAAAGCTGTAACGTAGCAAAATGTTGAAAAAGTGAAGGGGTCTTAATACTTTCTGAATGCATTGTATATTTGTGTTTTATTTCCAATTTAAATTTTTTACAAATGTTAAAATTTTTCTTCCACTTTGACATTATGGAATATTTTGTGTAGATCGTTGACAAAAAAATGACAATTCATTCAATTTTAATACCACTTTGTAACACAACATTTAATGTGGAAAAAGTCAAGGGTGTGAATACTTTCTCAAGGCATTGTACAGGGAGTACCAGTACTAAATAATTGTGCAGAGGTATGAGGCATTTGAGGTAGATATGTACATGAATGCAGGGTAAAATGACTAGGCATCAGGATAGATAATAATAAGAGTAAAATAACAGAGCAGTAGCAGCAAAGGATGAGTGTAAAAGTGTGAGTGGGTGTAATGTGTATGTGTGTGTTTGTGCTGTGTTGGTCTGCGCGTGCGTGTTATGTGTGTGCGTATGTAGTGCATGTGAACGTGTGTGGGTTTTGTGTGGGAGTGTCAATGTAGTGTGTGGGAGTGTGTATATGGTTTGTATATGTAGTCTAGTGAGTGTGTGTAGGTTCAGTGCAAGATTGTGCAGGTAGTTTGGGTACCATTAATTGACTATTTAGCAGTCTGGCTATTTAGCAGTCTTATGGCTTGGGGGTAGAAGCTGTCTTGGAGTCTGTTGGTCCGAGAGCTGATGCTCTGGTGCCGTTTAATGGATGGTAGGAGAATGAACAGTATATGGCTTGGGTGGCTGGATTCTTTGCCATTTTTTCGAGCCTTCCTCTGACACCGCCTATTATAGAGGTCCTGAATGGCAGGGAGCTTGACCCCGGTGATATACTGAGCTGTCCACACCACCCTCTGTGGCGCTTTGCGGATAAGGGTGGTACCAAGCGGTGATGCACCCGGTCAAGATGCTCTCGATGGTGCAGCTTTAGAACTTTTTGATAATCCGAGGGCCCATGCTAAACCTTTTCAGCCTCCTGAGGGGGAAGAGGTGCTGACGTGCTCTCTTCACAACTGTGCGGGTGTGTGTGGAACATGTTAGTTCCTTAGTGACGTGGACGCCAAGGAACTTGAAGCTCTCGACCCGCTCCACAACAGCCCCTTCGATGTGGATGGGAGCATGCTCTCCCCTCTTTCCCCTATAGTCCACAATCAGCTCCTTGGTCTTACATTTGACCAAGCTTTTGCCTTATAGCGAGTAGGCTATGTAAAGCCCTTCAAAAAGAAGTGCTACAAATTCCTCTTTCTTATTTACATAGACATGTTGATTTCTTATGTGATTTAATGTTCATGGGGTTTAACATTTTTGAGTGCATCAATATTCATATAATACATGCATTATTCAAACACTATTTCTCCAATGCAATTCCATCCAATCCAACACCGGATTGTTGGGATATGAATTTACAAAAAAAATATCTAATCTTATTATTTTTCTATGTGTAATGACTCTGGAGTTAGTATAGTAAACCAATGAGACCATTATGTTATGCATTATGTAGACCATACCACCCATGAGTAAGCACTTTGCTATTAAATTACCCACGCATTAAGTTTTTCTTCAGAGTGGTTCTAAAGCCATTTTATGTTATATCTTGTATTACTCTATTTGTTGTGTTCCTTGCTAAACAACCCTACATAGAAGATAAGAACACAAGCAATGAGGGCCTATGTACAGTAGGTAGAATGTTTGCATGCTAATGGCCCTGACTTAGCTTTTCAGTCTCCTGTCGGGAAACTTCCCTGTGAGCCCTGTTCCGTGGCCGCCGTGCATCGTGAAGAGGGGCGTTGTTCACGGACATGACATATCTTTCTGACAGATGTGTGAGCTGGGCCTGGCTCACAAAGGGCTGAGGAGAGAATGCAAGTCTTTGTGGGGCCTGTGGGTTCCCACAGCCTGGCCTTTGTGATTCAACACCACTGAGTCACTGGCCTTTAGGTCTACAGCCAGAGCTCCAGAGCCAGAGCAACAGCAATGGGGCTTGGATGGCCATGGCTCACACACGTGGCCTGGATTCAGCACGGAGCGAAGGGGAGCCAGCAAAGACCAAAATACATTAATAAAATCACACGGCTAGTGCTGGGCAGGCAAATATTATGTGCAAATGTGGGAGGGAATGCTTTCATACTCATTTCCTGGCCAACCGTGGTGTGGTTAAATTAATCAGAGTGAGGATTTCTCTCTACCGCCTCCTATGTGTGTTTGAGTATGTGGGGGGAATAAATATAAATTATCGGGTATCAGAATGAATCGTAACCCAGCTGACTCTTGATGACTTGTGATTGGCCGAGGTGATGTGTGGAGGGTTAGAGGAGATGTGCAGGGTTAGCCTATAGCTCATCACTCCACCAGAGAGCTCTGTGGCCCCTGCCCCTGCTACTCTGGAGGCCAGAGAGATGATCATCGTCTTTACTAGTGCCACAGGCTACTGACACTGACTGGCAGCTAGAGAGGATGTAATAAAAGCAATGAGAAGAGTGACCCTACACTGAACTTCAATTCATTTCAAAGGAATATACACTTCCATGCGATGCAGATCCCACATGTGAGATGGTGGGAGGACATCCATTTCTTTACATATCAATTATCATCTAATGCAGAAGCACAGCTGAAGAGTGAGATAGATGGGTGTTCAATGGGCATATCGAATGGGCTGTCTGACCAAAGGCAATACTTTGTAGTAAATATTTACTGTCTCCACTAACAGACTGATTGTCTATCCATTCACTGCACACATATCCATTAGTTAGCCCCGGCCAACCCAGGCTGAGCTGATCCAGGAGCTGTTCCTGTACTTAGATGGATCTTTTAGTGAAAGTATACAGACAGCAGTGTGGACTTCCTCCCAGACAAACTACTATGTATCTCTCGTTGAATTTCAAACAATATTATTTGCTTTCCAGTGATGTCTCTCTAATTAGTCAGAAGAACTGAGAAATGCAAACTTGAGAGAGACAGAGAGAAAAGCAGAGGAAAAGCATGTCCAGGAAAGGCCGGTTAGTGCAGTGGATGTTATCTGTAGATTAATTGCTCTCTCCCAGCAGTCCTGTCTTTTCCTCCTCTTGACGAGCACTTAGAGGTGCTGGCCTGGGCCGACAGAGGGAAACTGGACAATGTCATCTCCTCTAGGCCATCTTTCTGTTCAGAGGGAACTGTGTCAAAGGCCTGGTGCAAATTCTTGTGCCTGGCAGCCCTTCGGGGTGTAAGTTTGTGAACATGAAAGAGCTCCACTTATGAATGGCAATGTAAACCCTGTAGACCATTGCTGCTGTGGCCTGGATGATTAACAACTCCCGATCAAAGCTGGGGTTGTCGTACATAACTACAGACAGACCCTTTTACTCTTCAAACGCTTAGAATCGCAAATCAAATGTTATTTGTCATATTCTTCGTAAACAACAGGTGTAGACGAACAGTGAAATGCTTACTTACGGGCCCTTCCCAACAATGCAGAGAGAAAAAGGAAAAAAAGGAAAGAAAAATAATAAGGAATAAATACACAATGAGTAATGATAACTTAGCTATATACACTGTCGATGTGTAGGGGTACGATGTAATTGAGGTAGATATGTACATATAGGTAGGGGTAGAGGGACTAGGCAACAGGATAGATATTAAACATTAGCAGCAGCATATTTTATGAGTCAAAAGGGTCAATGCAGATAATCCGGGTAGCAGTCTTATGGCTTGGGAGTACAAGCTGTTCAGGGTCCTGTTGGTTCCAGAATTGGTGCATCGGTACCACTTACTGTGCTGTAGCAGAGAGAACATTCTATTACTTGGGTGGCTGGAGTCTGACAATTCTTAGGGCCTTCCTCTGATATGTCTGGAAAGAGGTCCTGGGTGGCAGACGTGCAACTTTTTGAGGATCTACGGGCCGGCCCATGCCAAATCTTTTCAGCCTCCTGAGGGGGAAGACATGTTGTCGTGCAATCTTCACGGCTGTGTCGGTGTGTCTGGACCATGATAAATTCTTAGTGATGCGGACACAAGGAACTTGAAGCTCTCAACCTGCTCCAATGCAGCCCCGTTGATGTTGATAGGGGCGTGCTCGGCCCTCCGTTTACTGTAGTCCACGATCAGCTCCTTTTTCTTACTAACGTTGAATGAGAGGTTGTTGTTCCTAGCACCACACTGCCAGGATCACTGACCTCCTCCCTAAAGGCTGTCTCATTGTTGTCAGTGATCAGGCCTACCACCGTTGTGTCGTCAGCAAACTTAATGATGATATTGGAATCGTGCACTGCTACGCAGTTGTGGGTGAACAGGGAGTACAGGAAGGGACTAAGCACGCACACTTGAGCAGCCTGCGGCTGGGTTTCCCTTTGTAATCCATGATAGTTTGAAAGCTCTACCACATCTGACGAGCATCAGAACCGGCATGGTAGGAATCGATCTCAGTCCTGTATTGATGCTTTGCCTGTTTATTGGCTCGGCGGAGCTCGTAGCGAGATTTCTTATACGCATCCGGATCAGTGTCCTGCTCCTTGAAAGCAGCAGCTCTAACCTTTAGCTCAGTGCATATGTTGCCTGTAATCCATGGTTCAACATTCAACATAAGTTCAACATTTTAATAATTATTTTCTTTCAGTCATCTGTGGAGAAGAACAGAGTCAACAGCAACACAGCACAGACCACAGACATTTCAAAATAACACCATATCATAAATCATAGCATACACTAGACTACAGTATGTCTCCTAAGTCTGGCGTCAGTTCATCCATAAAGTAGATTAAAGGGTTGAGAGGAGTGGCTACACTCAATTAGATTGGACCCGATCGGAATCTCATACGTGACATTTCTGAGAGGGGCTCCTCCTGAAAGGATACCAAGGACACTGACTGCATGGTCCTAGTTTTAATCCTATCATCTGGGCCAGGGCTCTTTGTGTTCATTGCCTGTAATGGGTTTAGGTCAGCATCAGTGGATTTTAAATGGAGCCAGAGGACTGGGGACATAACTGTTGATTTCTACTCTGTGATAACAGAACTGAGTTAGGCCTAGCCAGTGAAATGCCTTTGGGCCACAGATCGGCGCGCTTCACAGCAGACCTGGTCAGATCAACTTCACATGCATCTTTGGGTGTGCAGCCAAAAAGGACAATCTTGCTATTTCATATGAAGAACAATATGCCTTCCCTATAGATAACTTAGGTCAGTTTCATTTATGTAAATGTAATTGTGACCACAATGTAGAAATGTGTTGACTGAGTCATGGAGGAACTGTTTTCGCCTGTGGCATTTGCAGGTGGCGTTATGGTAGAAAGTGATGATTATGAAACTCTTTTATCCAAGACCACTTTCTTCTGAATAGTCGAGTAGAAAATCACTGCCTATCAAGATTTTTTCTGAGTTAGTCAGCATCTTTAGATTTTCATACTGTTTTACTTGCTCAGCTGTCTAGTGGCGACTTGCCGTTTTAGCTGGTCAATTTGCAAGTTCATCCATTTTGTATTTTTTCCACATATTTATAAATATTTCCGTACAACCTCAGCATGGTTCAATGATAAATAAGGACTAATGTCTCTCCAAAAAAGGAGATTGTAGGGAGAGTTGAACCTGCAAACAATAAGCTTTACCTTTCAGTCATGGTACAGGAATGGGTAATGAGTGGATGGTTAGTATTTATATGACCAAATATGAACATGTTTACTGATATTCATCACCCACAGGCTATTTGATTAAGCATTTATTCATCAAATGTTAAACTAAATATTGATATAATATTCAGTGAGAATTCTCCTTTCTGTAGTTAAGCCTTTACGAAAGAAAACCCTCAGGATATACATGAACAAACGTATGCCCTTCAATGGAAAATGAAAAATGCATACAGTAGTCAGAATATAAGTGCCCAACTCAATTGAGAAATAGCTCAACCCTCAATAATTATGAGACATTATTATTAGATTTCCATTCGTTTTTTCAGACTTGAGCACCCACAGTGGTGCAATGTTGAATCTTAATGTTTACTGTTTGTTTTAATGTTTTAACTATTTAATTTGATCACATTGGCACATAATTAGGTAGAATAACATACATTAGTATTGAGTCAATGCTAATGACCTTAATAACAATTGTAGCTTTACATTTGGAATCATGACCACAGCTTGCAAATTGATTTATTTGTGAAGGTTCTTCAGACCAATACATTAAGGGAATTTAGCTAATTTAATGTTCACCAGTATTCACTTTGTTTTCATTACCTACTAGTCTTTCAATTTGAGATTCAACCTTTAGGGAAATATAACCTATTGAGAGGTAAAGTGTATGGTAATTATTATCTAGATTTCTAAAACATTACCTAATCCACAGCAAACGTTTTTAGAATTTTTTCTTCTTCTTCAGAATTTCTTCTACTACATGTCGATCATTGAACCTTGTAGATAATAGCACGTACAGTGCATTCGGAAAGTATTCAGACCCCTTCACTTTTTCAACATTTTGATACGTTACAGCCTTATTCTAAAATGTATTAAATAGCCCCATCAATCTATACTAAAACAGGTAATTCCATTTTTTTTCAAATGTATTAAAAATAATAAACGGAAATATCTAATTTACACAAGTATTCACTCTTTACTCAGTAATTTGTTGAAGCACCTTGCAGCGATTACAGCCTTGAGTCTTCTTGGGTATGATGCTACTGCAGATCCTCTCAAGCTCTGTCCGGTTGGATGGGGAGCGTCACTGCACAGCCAATTTCAGGCCTCTCCAGAGATGTTTGATCCGGTTCAAGTCTGGGCTCTGGCTGGGCCATTCAAGGACATTCAGAGACTTGTCCCGAAGCCACTCCTGCGTTGTCTTGGCTGTGTGCTTAGGGTCATTGTCCTGTTGGAAGGTGAACCTTTGCCCCAGTCTGAGGTACTCAGTGCTCTGGATCAGGTTTTCATCAAGGATCTCTCTGTACTTTGCTCCATTCGTCTCTCCTTCGATCCTGACTAGTCTTCCAATCCCTGCCACTGTTGGCAGCATCAAAAACATTGATGCTGCCAACACCAAGCTTCACAGTAGGGATGGTGCCAGGTTTCCTCCAGATGTGACGCTTGGCATTCAGGCCAAAGAGTTCAATCTTGGTTTCATGAGACCAGAGAATGTTGTTTATCATGGTCTGAGAGTCTTTAGGTGCCTTTTGGCAAACTCCAAGTGGGTTGTCATGTGCCTTTTACTGAGAAGTGGCTTCTGTCTGGCCACTCTACCATAAAGGCCTGATTGGTGGAGTGCTACAAAGATGGTTGTCCTTCTGGAAGGTTTTCCCATCTCTACACAGGAACTCTGGAGCTCTGTCAGAGTGAATATCAAGTTCTTGGTCACCTCCCAGACCAAGACCCTTCACTCCCGCTTGCTCAGTTTGGCCCGGTCGGCTATCTTTAGGAAGAGTCTTGGTGGTTCCAAACTTCTTCCATTTAAGAATGATGGAGTCCAGATGGAGGCCACTGGGTTCTTGGGGACCTTCAATGCTGCAGACATTTTTTGGTACTCTTCCCCAGATCTGTGCCTCGACACAATCCTGTCTCGGAGCTCTACGGACAATTCCTTTAACCTCATGGATTGTTTTTTGCTCTGACATGCACTGTCAACTGTGGGACCTTATATAAACAGCCGTGTGCCTTTGCAATTCATGTCCAATCAATTGAATTTACCACAGGTGGACTCCAATCAAGTTGTAGAAACATTTCAAGGATGATCAGGATGCACCTGAGCTCAATTTCGAGTCTCATATAAAGGGTCTGAGTAATTAAGTAAGTTTTTTTTTTTTTTACAAATTAGCAAACATTTCTAAAAACCTGTTTTCGCTTTGTCATTATGAGGTATTGTGTATAGATTGAAAGGGAATTACATATTTTTTAATCCATTTTAGAATAAGGCTGTAAAGTAACAAAATGTGGAAAAGGGAAGTGGTCTGAATACTTTCCAAATGCAATGTATTCTCTGATGAGACTTGAAGATTGTATTTCTGTTTTTGAGCAGAAATGTGTATTTCTGTTCTGTCGATTTGAGCCACCTGGCGCACACTTACCCTTTTGTCAAAACCCACAAGGACTTTTAAGGGGGACCACAGAGGGCAAGGAAGGTTTGAAATAATTATGTTTTAGTCAAATACACTGCTCAAAAAAAATAAAGGGAACACTTAAACAACACAATGTAACTCCAAGTCAATCACACTTCTGTGAAATCAAACTGTCCACTTAGGAAGCAACACTGATTGACAATAAATTTCACATGCTGTTGTGCAAATGGAATAGACAACAGGTGAAAATTATAGGCAATTAGCAAGACACCCCCAATAAAGGAGTGGTTCTGAAGGTGGTGACCACAGACCACTTCTCAGTTCCTATGCTTCCTGGCTGATGTTTTGGTCACTTTTGAATGCTGGCGGTGCTTTCACTCTAGTGGTAGCATGAGACGGAGTCTACAACCCACACAAGTGGCTCAGGTAGTGCAGCTCATCCAGGATGGCACATCAATGCGAGCTGTGGCAAGAAGGTTTGCTGTGTCTGTCAGCGTAGTGTCCAGAGCATGGAGGCACTACCAGGAGACAGGCCAGTACATCAGGAGACGTGGAGGAGGCCGTAGGAGGGCAACAACCCAGCAGCAGGACCACTACCTCCGCCTTTGTGCAAGGAGGAGCACTGCCAGAGCCCTGCAAAATGACCTCCAGCAGGCCACAAATGTGCATGTGTTTGCTCAAACGGTCAGAAACAGACTCCATGAGGGTGGTATGAGGGCCCAACGTCCACAGGTGGGGGTTGTGCTTACAGCCCAACACCGTGCAGGACGTTTGGCATTTGCCAGAGAACACCAAGATTGGCAAATTCGCCACTGGCGCCCTGTGCTCTTCACAGATGAAAGCAGGTTCACACTGAGCACGTGACAGACGTGACAGAGTCTGGAGATGCCGTGGAGAACGTTCTGCTGCCTGCAACATCCTCCAGCATGACTGGTTTGGCGGTGGGTCAGTCATGGTGTGGGGTGGCATTTCTTTGGGGGGCCGCACAGCCCTCCATGTGCTCGCCAGAGGTAGCCTGACTGCCATTAGGTACCGAGATGAGATCCTCAGACCCCTTGTGAGACCATATGCTAGTGCGGTTGGCCCTGGGTTCCTCCTAATGCAAGACAATGCTAGACCTCATGTGGCTGGAGAGTGTCAGCAGTTCCTGCAAGAGGAAGGCATTGATGCTAAGGACCGGCCCGTCCGTTCCCCAGACCTGAATCCAATTGAGCACATCTGGGACATCATGTCTCGCTCCATCCACCAACGCCACGTTGCACCACAGACTGTCCAGGAGTTGGCGGATGCTTTAGTCCAGGTCTGGGAGGAGATCCCTCAGGAGACCATCCGCCACCTCATCAGGAGCATGCCCAGGCGTTGTAGGGAGGTCATTCAGGCACGTGGAGGCCACACACACTACTGAGCCTCATTTTGACTTGTTTTAAGGACATTACATCAAAGTTGGATCAGCCTGTAGTGTGGTTTTCCACTTTAATTTTGAGTGTGACTCCAAATCCAGACCTCCATGGGTTGATAAATTTGATTTCCATTGATCATTTTTGTGTGATTTTGTTGTCAGCACATTCAACTATGTAAAGAAAAAGGTATTTAATAAGATTATTTCATTCATTCAGATCTAGGATGTGTTATTTTAGTGTTCCCTTTATTTTTTTGAGCAGTTTATTATGTCTGTTTGTGCTACTTGCGGTCAATTTGCAGTGTACAAATTATTTGTAATTATGTTCTGTCCCCCCGATCATCCACTCAAGAAAAAATTGTCTCATGGCTAAATCTAGTTTATGATCCCTGGTTAGAGAGTAGCACACCCAGAGCTGGTGTCCCTGGTGTTAAGGTGTTAAGGTTTATATAGTAACACACTTAGGGCAGGTGTCCCTGGTGTTAAGAGAGGATGTTAGCCAGGTCCTATCTGCTGTGAGCTATTAATCCCCTCCCTCCTGAAGCAACCTTTGAAGATCTGACTTTCACCTACCAGAATCTCAGTCTGAAACACTCAAAGATAATTTGTCATTTTCTCCAAAGACCATAGTATCCATTTCCTCTTTAAATGCTTTGAATCTTTTATCATTGAAGTTGTCCATTGTGGTTTTCATAGTTTTTTTTAGAGTGATAGATTTAAACATTACATGCAGTGTGACAATGATAATATACCTTATGAAAATGCCTTGATGCCCAGTGGTGAAAATAACATTTCCCTTTCCCGTAAAATCATTAGTTTATAATTTTCGCTTATTTATAAATTTACAAGAGATTTCTAAGAAACTCAGATAAAGTGGAAGGTAGCTCGGAGTTTTGGGAGATGAGGAACTCTCCACTGGAATGCAGAGGTAGTGAGGTACCCTTTGGTTCCATCCACCCCCACAGAACGGATAGGAATCCACCCACACCCTAACACCCAGCAGTATCTGCCCACCTAGTGCATCCTGCCCACCTAGTGCATCCTGCCCACAGATTGAAGCAGCTCACCCCAACCACACACTACCAATGAGGACAAAGAAAGTCTGGAAGAAAATAGATCTCTCTTATCCAAACTATTTTGCTGTTTCAAGTCATTACTTGGGCAGTAGCCAAAATGGGTTCAATAGAGCATGTCTTTTTTATAATGGAGCACCTGCTGCTCAGTATATTCAGTCTGTAAAAGACAGCAAATGTAGTTATTTCATATCGATATCAATAAAGAATGCAAAGATACAGTATTAAAATTGTATGTTTGCAAGCACTTCATCTCTGACTTAACATTTGCCCCATATACTATACTTCAGATTACTTAACTTGTTCCATATATCTCCAATAACCATCTCTCACATTTATTCTGTGCTGTCTTTTACATTGTACTTTGCTAAACGAACACATTTATGCGATTGTAGAAATTCAAACAGTGCAGACACTCTCCTGAATACCAATAGCGGGTTAAACCATAGTTGAGTTTAACTGTAAGACACACTCCTGCTGAAAAACCCTCAAGCGGGCTGCACTAAGTAATGCTTTAGGCCCTAATAGTAAATTAGAGTACACATACTAGGACAGTTAAGTATGGACTACTGGTTATATTTGATGGGTGCTCCACGTAGTGAATCCTTATTGATTTTGTCATAATTTCACAGTGGGGCTCTCACACACACACACACAAACACGCACGCACGCACGCACACACACACACACACACACACACACACACACACACACACACACACACACACACACACACACACACACACACACACACACACACACACACACAAATTACCGAAATGAGTGGCTACTCTGACACTGACAAACGATCAATCTGGTCTTGAATTCAAACAAACAATAGCCCAAACCACTGAAGCAAAACACAGAAATTATATTACATTACGAGACAATATACAGTACCAGTCAAAGTTTGGACACACCTACTCATTCAAGGGTTTTTCTATATTTTTACTATTTTCTACATTGTAGAATAATAGTGAAGACATCAAAACTATGAAATAACACACATGGAATCGTATAGTAACCAAAAAAGTGTTAAACAAATCAAAATATATTTTATATAGGAGATTCTTAAAAGTAGCCACCCTCTGTCTTGATGACAGCTTTGCACAGTCTTGGCATTCTGTCAACCAGCTTCACCTGGAATGTTTTTCCCAACAGTCTTGAAGGAGTTCCCAAATATGCTGAGCACTTGTTGGCTGCTTTTCCTTCACTCTGCAGTCCAACTCATCCCAAACCATCTCAATTGGGTTGAGGTCGGATGATTGTGGAGGCCAGGTCATCTGATGCAGCACTCCATCATTCTCCTTCTTGGTCAAATAGCCCTTACACAGCCTGGAGGTGTGTTGGGTCATTGTACTGTTGAAAAACAAATGATACTCCCACTAAGCGCAAACCAGATGGGATGGTGTATCGCTGCAGAATCCTGTGGTAGCCATGCTGGTTAGGTGTGCCTTGAATTCTAAATAAATCACAGAAAATAGTAAAAATAAAGAAAAACCCTTGAATGAGTAGGTGTCCAAACTTTTGACTGGTGCTGTATATATACATTATATATTGTTGGCTACAGTAGGCTACTAAATAACATTTCCAGTGCAACTGACTCACCTAATGATGAAGATGAAGCCATAGGCTACTCACGTTGATGGCTGAATGCGCTCGTCGTGGTAATAGCCTATCTCAAGATAAGGTACTTTGATAGACAGTCCTGCTGTTAACTATAAATTGGGAGTTGTTGAGATTTTTTTATTTATTGGTTCTACAGTCAGATTAGTCTTCTCTTTTCGGCAGAAGGCATTTGCTTTCCAAGAGATTGTATTTTGAAATATGCAAAAGAAAAAACCAACAGCCACAACCAACCATAGAAATATAATCCATAGATGGCAGTTCCCATTCATATCAGGACTGGCATCCATTGCTAATGTCCCCATGAGTTTAACAGTCAAATTGCAAGTGTAAGAGGTTACCAAACCCTTCTTTGGATTATATAACTCAACCGGCTGTAGCCTATATTTGGACAGTATGCTGCCCAAACTGAGGCTTTCCTGGCTGTAGCCATACCGGTAACTGCCAAAATAAAGGAAGCACTTGAGTAAACAAGGGATACAAAGTATACAGTGCATTCGGAAAGTATTCAGACCCCTTCACTCTTTCCACATTTTGTTACGTTAAAGCCTTATTCTAAAACTGATTAAATCGTTTTTTCCCCCCTTATCAATCTACACACAATACTCCATAATGACAAAGCAAACAAAGGTTTTCAGAATTTTTTACAAATTAAAAACTGAAATATCACGTTACATAAGTATTCAGACACTTTACTCAGTACACCTGTATTTGGGGAGTTTCTCCCATTCCTCTGAATACTTTCCGAATTCATTGTGTGCCATGTGGGGTGCATTTTCCTGGCATGGTTTAGGTCTACTTGTAAAGTCTATGGCGCATTGAAGCTGTTCTGGCAGCTTGTGGTAGCGCAACACCCTTTTAAGACAATTTCATTTATTCATTTTTTAGGGAGTGGATCAGCTGTAATATTGGGGATAGATTGTAGCTTCCATCAATGTAATAATCTGCATCATTTCCAATCCACCATATATTTTTGGGGTAAATATACACTACCGTTAAAAAGATTGGTCTCACTTAGAAATGTCCTTGTTTAAAAAAAAAAAAAAAGCACAATTTGTCCATTAAAATAACATAAAATTGATCAGAAACACAGTGTACATATTGCTTATGTTGTAAATGACTATTGTAGCTGGAAAGGGCTGATTCTTGTTAGGGCTAGGGTCCTTTTTTTCGCAATTTCCACCTGACTGTCATGCTCAAAGTAAACTGCCTGTTGCTCAGGCCCTGAAGCCAGGATATGCATATAATTGGTACCATTGGAAAGAAAACACTTAGAAGTTTGTAGAAATGTTAAAATAATGTAGGAGACTATAACACAATAGATATGGTAGGTGAAAATCCAAAGAAAAACAATCAGATTTCTTTTTTTTGAGAGACCATCCTCTTACAATGGGAAGTATAAGGGCATTCTGAAAATTCAGCTCCCATGATGCAATTCCTATGGCTTCCACAGGGTGTCAGCAGGCTAAGTTCAAGGTTTCAGGCTTGAAACTTCCAAAACGAATAAGAAATATGAGTTTTAGTAGAAGGACACACTCTTGGAAATTCGTGTTTGGGCACGCGATGAAAACAAGACGGACCTGCTAATATCGGTTTCCTACTGAACATACTTCTTTCCGTAAGAAATGTTATAGTTTGATTACATTTTAGGGTATCTGAGGAGTCAATAGAAACATATTTTGACTTGTTTTAACAAAGTTTAGAGGTAGATTTTCTGATTTTCTGATTCCTTTCTCTGCATGTTGAACGAATGGATAACTCAAATCGATGGCGCTAACTAAACTGAATTTTTGGGAGATAAAGAAGGATTTTATCTAACAAAATGACACTACATGTCATAGCTGAGACCCTTTGGATGACAAATCAGAGGAAGATTTTCAAAAAGTAACTGAATATTTAATCGCTATTTGTGAATTTATGAAACCTGTGCCGGGGGATTTTTTTTTGTTGATGTGGGGCGCCGTCCTCAAACAATTGCATGGCATGCTTTCACTGTAATGACTACTATAAATCGGACAGTGCAGTTGTATGTACCTAAATGTTTAATATCCATAATTTTTATGATTATTTATTTGAATTGCACGCCCTCCAGTTTCACCGGAAGTTGTCCGCTAGCGGGACGCCTAGCCCTAAGAAGGTAAAAACATAGACGTACAAAGGCCCATTATCAGCAACCATCACTCCTGTGTTCCAATGGCACGTTGTGTTAGCTTTATAATTTTGAAAGGCTAATTGATCATTGGAAAACCCTTTTGGAATTATGTTAGCACAGATGAAAACTGTTGTTCTGATTAAAGAAGCAATACAACTGTCCTTCTTTAGACTTGTTGAGTATTTGGGGCATCAGCATTTGGGGGTTCGATTACAGGCTCAAAATGGCCAGAAACAAATAACCTTCTTCTGTAACTCATCAGTCTATTCTTGTTCTGAGAAATGAAAGCTATTCCATGCGAGAAATTGCCAAGAAACTGAAGATCTCGTACAACGATGTGTACTACTTCCTTCACAGAACAGCGAAAACTGACTCTAACCAGAATAGAAGAGGAATGGGAGGCCCCGGTACAAACTGAGCAAGAGGACAAGTACATTAGAGTGTCTAGTTTGAGAAACAGCTTCATTAAATAGTACCCGCAAAACACCAGTCTCAATGTCAACAGTGAAGGGGCGACTCCGGGATGCTGGCCTTCTAGACAGAGTCGCAAAGAAAAAGCCATATATCAGACTGGCCAATAAAAATACAAGATTAAGACGGGCTAAAGAACACAGGCACTGGACAGAGGAAGATTTGAAAAAGGTGTAATGGACAGACAAATCTAAATTTGAGGTGTTCGGATCACAAAAAATAACATTCTTGAGACTTAAAATATGCTAGAGGAGTGCTTGACGCTATCTGTCAAGCATGGTGGAGGCAATGTGATGGTCTGGGGGTGCTTTGGTGGTGGTAAAGTGGGAGATTTGTACAGGGTAAAAGGGATCTTGAAGAAGGAAGACTATCTCTCCATTTTGCAACACCATGCCGTACCCTGTGGACGGCGCTTAATTGAAGCCAATTTCCTCCTACAACAGGACAATGACCCAAAGCACAGCTCCAAACTATACAAGAACTATTTAGGGAAGAAGCAGTCAGCTGGTATTCGGTCTATAATGGAGTGGCCAGCACAGTCACCAGATCTCAACCCTATTGAGCTGTTGTGGAAGCAACTTGACTGTATGGTACGTAATAAGTGCCCATCAAGCCAATCCAACTTGTGGGAGGTGCTTCAGGAAGCATGGGGTGAAATATCTTCAGATTACCGCAACAAATTGACAACTAGAATTCCAAACCTCTGCAAGGCTGTAATTGCTGCAAATGGAGGATTCTTTGACGAAATCAAAGTTTGAAGGACACAATTATTATTTCAATTAAAAATCATTATTTATAACCTTGTCAATGTCTTGACTATATTTCCTATTCATTTTGCAACTCATTTCATGGATATTTTCATGGATAACAAGGACATTTCTAAGTGACCCCAAACTTTTGAACGGTAGTGTATATGAACAGTACTAGTCAAAAGTTTGGACACACCTACTCATCCAAGAGTTTTTCTTTGTGTCCATTAAATGTATATAGTATGTTTAAGATGGAGGTAGAAGCCTAAGTGTTTACGTGGAATAATAAAGGAAAATATATATTTTTAATATATATATATATGTGTGTATATGTATTTGTATGTGTATGTATGTGTATATGTATGCATGTTTATATATATATATATACTGTACTCTACCGTTCGAAAGTTTGGGGTCACTTAGAAATGTCCTTGTTTTTGAATAGTACCCATCAAAACACCAGTCTCAACGTCAACAGTGAAGAGGCGACTCCGGGATCCTCTGTCCATTGTCTATGTTATTTTGCCTATCTTATTTTTTTGCAACTCGGCTTAGAAGGCCAGCATCCCGGAGTCGCCTCTTCACTGTTGACATTGATACTGGTGTTTTGATGGGTACTATTCAATAACAAGGACATTTCTAAGTGACCCCAAACTTTTGAACGGTAGTGTACAGTATATATAAACATGCATACATACAAATACAAATCTTTTTAAGGTATATTTTCCTAGCTTGCCATTCCAAATAAAATTTATGATTTTTTGCTCATATAATTTTTTTAAAACAGGTCGCTAGGTGTAGGCAAAACCATAAGCAAATAGGTAAACAGTGATATGACTAAAGAGTTAATCAGGGTGATTTTTTTCCACAAATATACAAGTATTTTCCTTTCCTTAGTAGCGAGATCTTATCTATTTTTGCTAACTTTCTATAAAAATTAATTGGAGTGAGATCATTTCTTTCGGGATATGTATACCGAGAATGTCCTCATTCCCATCATACCATTTTATTGGAAAACTACATGGAAATGTAAAAGTTTTCTTTTTTAGTGATCCAATATGTAATATAGTACATAATATACATAACAATATAATTCATAATTTGGTTTTAATCCAGAGAGGTTAGACACTTTATGTTGGTGTTTCCTTAATTTTGGCAAAAATCTGTATGTGCTTGTGATAAATTATGACCTCTGTTGTATTTTTAACATTGAGAGTGGGCTCCTGCGGTTGAATAAAACATTTGAATAATTAGAACAATTACGTAATTGTTTTAAGATTGATTTGGGCTCCCGACTCTCACACAATTGACCAGTCACATTTATTTATCATACAGTTTAAAATGAAAAAAATATATATACTGTATATTTACACAGCAGTGTGTCAGAAGTTTACATACAGTTAGTTGACTGTGCCTTTAAATAGCTTGGAAAATTCCTGAAAATTAAATCATGGCTTTAGAAGCTTCTGATTGGCTAATTGACATCATTTGAGTCAATTGGAGGTGTACCTGTGGATATATTTCAAGGCCTACCTTCAAAATCAGTGCCTCTTTGCCTGACATGGGAAAATCGAAATAAATCAGCTAAGACCTCAGAAAAAAATTGTAGACCTCCACGAGTCTGGTTTATCCTTGGGAGCAATTTCTAAATGCATGAAGGTACCATGTTCATTTGTACAAACAATAGTACGCAAGTATAAACACCATGGGACCACGCAGCCGTCATACCGCTCAGGAAGGAGACGCGTTCTGTCTCCTAGAGATGAACGTACTTTGGTGCGAAAAGTGCAAATCAATCCCAAAACAACAGCAAAGGCCTTGTGAAGATGCTGGAGGAAACAGGTACAAAAGTATCTATATCCAGAGTAAAACGAGTCCTATATCGACATGACCTGAAAGGCTGCTCGGCAAGGAAGAAGCCACTGCTCCAAAACTGCGATAAAAAAGCCAGACTAGGTTTTGCAATTGCACATGGGGACAAAGATCGTACTTTTTGGAGAAATGACCTCTGGTCTGATGAAACAAAAATAGAACTGTTTGGCCATAATGACCATCGTCATGTTTGGAAGAAAAAGGGGGAGGCTTGCAAGCTGAAGAACACCATCCCAACCGTGAAGCACAGAGGTGGCAGCATCGTGTTGTGTGGGTGCTTTGCTGCAAGAGGGACTGGTGCTCTTCACAAAATAGATGGCAGGAAAATAATGTGGATATATTGAAGTAACATCTCAAGACATCAGTCAGGAAGTTAAAGCTTGGTCGCAAATGGGTCTTCCAAATGGACAATGACCTCAAGCATACTTTCAAAGTTGTGGCAAAATGGCTTAAGGACAACAAAGTCAAGGTATTGGAGTGGCCATCACAAAACCCTGACCTCAATCCTATAGAATATTTGTGGGCAGAACTGAAAAAGCGTGTGCGTGCAGGGAGGCCTATAAACCTGACTCAGTTTCACCAGCTCTGTCAGGAGGAATGGGCCAAAATTCACCCAACTTATTGTGGGAAGCTTGTGGAAGGCTACCCGAAACATTTGACCCAAGTTAAACAATTTAAAAGCAATGCTACCAAATACTGATTGAGTGTATGTAAACTTCTGACCCAATGGGAATGTGACGAAAGAAATAAAAGCTGAAATAAATAATTCTCTCTACCATTATTCTGACATTTCACATTATTCAAATAAAGTGGTTATCCTAACTGACCTAAGACAGGGAATTTTTACTAGGATTAAATGTCAGGAATTGTGAGAAACTGAGTTTAAATGCATTTGGCTAAGGTGTATGTAAACTTCCGACTTCAACTGTATATATATATATACACACACACACGTATTGATCAGTTTCCCAATCAAGGCAGGGCCCCCCCAGTTACCCACATGGGCCCCCTACCTCCTCCTCACACCATTTGATGATTAGCAGAGCGGAAGCAGGCAGCAGCAGGCTGTTGTCACTCATTGAGAGTCTTCCTGGTTGGCGGTTGCAGAGAAAAAATATCAAATATTCACTACATATGTAATATATGCTGTAGATATACAGTATAATATATACAGTATATATTTCCTCAATATATGTATATATTTTTCCTCTTGGCCCCCCACGGGCTTGGGCCCAGGGGCTTCATCCCCCTGTAAGCCCCTGCAATAATCTGGGGCTGTGTAATAAAAGGGATGGTGTAGCAGCCGGTTTACAAAGTGAGAAGGGAGAGGCTGTTGTAGAGAATGATAGGGCATATGGCCATTTGAGACCCATTTGGTTCTCCTGAAAGACATTTTATATCACTGTACTCCACAACCCCTCAATTAGCCCCTGTCATATAAGGGTGGCAATTGGAGTATTGAAGTGGCAATTCTTTCCGCACTCCATAAAGTATTCTCTGAATTTTTGACAGTCAGGTGCCTGTTTGTTATGTTTTGAGGGAACATGCAGAGCAAAAATTGTGCAATTTTTAATATTGAATGGGATTGGTTAGGAATAAATAATTGATGATGCACTCTCTTTTGGTGTCATGTAAGCATCTGATACAAATGTATATTTGATGCAATAATTATGAAACATTTAAAATGTTGTTTGAAATACAAATCAGAGCGATATGTATACAGTCCCAGTTCAAATCAAATGTTTTTGGTCACATACACATATTTAGTAGATGCTATTGCAGGTCAAATAAAATAAAATTGTATTTGTCACACACGCTCAACAGTGCAGTAGAATAAGAGCACCTCCTCCCAGCTGCCCAATGCACTGAGGCTAGGAAACACTGTAACCACCAATAAATCATGATAATTGAGAATTTCAATAAGCATTTTTCTACGGCTGGCCTGCTTTCCAACTGGCTACCCCTACCCCGGTCAACAGCCCTGCACCCCCACAGCAACTTGCCCAAGCCTCCCCATTTCTCCTTCACCCAAATCCAGATAGCTGATGTTCTGAAAGAGCTGCAAAATCTGAACCCTTACAAATCAGAAAATGTTGCAACCCCTATTACTAGCCTGTTCAACCTCTCTTTCGTATCGTCTGAGATCCCCAAAGATTGGAAAGCTATCGTGGGCATCCCCCTCTTCAAAGGGGGAGACACTCTAGACCCAAACTAGTACAGACCTATATCTATCTTACCCTGCCTTTCCAAGATCTTTTAAAGCCAAGTTAACTGTCAATGCCGGTGTGTGTAGCTGGTGTAAAAGTCAGGCACAGGAAAGCAGAGATGAGTGAACAACGTATTTAATAAAAATACGGAAAAAGGATAACAAATCCAACGTGCCCTTAAACACACGGGCGAAATAACCAGCCGTAATAAAATCGACAAAGAACAACAAACAATTACGCACAAAAAACATGAGGAAAAAAGAGGGTTAAATAATGAACATGTAATTTGGGAACTGAAACCAGGTGTGTAAAATAATGACAAAACTAATGGAACATGAAAAATGGATCGGCGAGGCTAGAAGGCCGGTGACGTCGACCACCGAAAACCGCCCGAACCAGGAGAGGGACCGACTTCGGCGGAAGTCGTGACATTAATAAACAGATCACTGACCATTTCAAATCCCACCGTACCTTCTCCGCTATGCAATCTGGTTTCCGAGCTGGTCATGGGTGCACCTCAGCCACGCTCAAGGTCCTAAACGATATCATAACTGCCATCTATAAGAGACAATACTGTGCAGCTGTATTCCTCGAGCTGGCCAAGGCTTTCAACTCTGTCAATCAGCACATTCTTATCGATAGACTCAACAGCCTTGGTTTCTCAAATGACTGCCTCGCCTGGTTAACCAACTACTTCTCAGACAGAGTTCAGTGTGTCAAATCGGAGGGCCTGTTGTCCGGACCTCTGGCAGTCTCTATGGGGGTGCCGCAGGGTTCAATTCTCGGGCCGACTCTTTTCTCTGTATACATCAATGATGTCGCTCTTGCTGCTGGTGATTCTCTGATCCACCTCTACGCAGACAACACCATTCTGTATACTTCTGGCCCTTCATTGGACACTGTGTTAAAACTACTTAGGGAGTGTGGGGCTCTCCCGACACTACCCGGTGAAATGCAAGGTGCCAAATTCAAAATCCAAAAGTTGAATTTTTAAACATTCATCAATATACAAGTGTTGCATAGTCATCAAAAGCTCTGATTCTTGGCAATATCAGATTTCAAAAAGGCTTTACGGCGAAAGCACAACATTTGATTGTTTGAGGATAGCACCTCATATATTTTCCACATTAGCATAAATTCATATCCAGCTCGGGTCACACAAAACCCATATATGAGCTAAAATAATCACTTACCTTTTGAAGGACTTCTGCTGAGGGCATCCCAAGTATCCAACAAAGACATTCAATGGTTCTTTTGTTAGAAAAAGTAATTTATTATACCCATAAATCTCAGTTTGGTTGGCGCGTTATGTTCAGAAAATCCACCGTCGAGTCGCCCATTGAACCGTGAAGAGAACGCGTTCAAATTATACCTATCTACTTTGTCCAAACAAATCAAACATAATTTTTAATGTATCCTTATGTATCCTTTTATGTATATTTACTATAATATTTCAACCGGATTATAGCCTGAACGATAGGAAAGGAAAAAAAACACAGAGCGTGCGAGACCGTGAACCCGCATGTCATTCTATTGAGTTCCGGGGTTCACATCTAAATTCTTCTTCTACTGGCTTCTAATTCAACCTAACGTCATGAAACCCTGTCTAAAGACTGTTGACATCCAGTGGAAGCCATAGGTACTGCAGTCTGTCCTAGATAATATTGAATCCTATAGGCAGCCAGGAGAAAATGGTAAAAAAAAAAAAAAGAAAACTGCAAATCCGGATAGATTTTCCTCGGGTTTTTGCCTGCTATATCAGTTTTGTTATACTCACAAACATTATTTTAACGGTTTTAGAAACTTCAGAGTGTTTCCTATCCAATAGTACGTATTATGTGCATATCCTAGTTTCTGGGCCTGAGTGGCAGGTCTTTTACTTTGGACTCTCCAAAACCGACACCTCGGCTGCTGCTCCCTCAGTCTGATGGCCTTCAGATAGAAGCTGTTTTTCCCAGCTTTCCAGGCGGTGCTGTTGCCGTACTGAGCGGTAATACAGCCTGACAGGATGCTCTCAATTGTGCAGCTATAAACGTGTGTGAGGGTCTCAGGGGCCAAGCAAAATTTCTTCAGCGTCCTGAGGTTGAAAAGGTGCTGTTGCGCCTTCATCACCACACTGTCTGTGTGGGTGAACCATTTCAGATTGTCAGTGATGTGTACGCCAAGGAACTTTTCACATTCTCCACTGCGGTCCCGTCAATGTGGATATGTGCTCCCTCTGCGGTCCCATCAATATGCTCCCTCTGCTGTTTGCTGACGTCCACAATCAGCTCCTTCATTTTGTTGACGTTGAGGGAGAGGTTATTTACCTGGCACCACTCCGCCAGGGCCCTCACCTCCTCCCTGTAGGCTGTCTTGTCATTGTTGGTAATCAGGCCTTCTACTGTTGTGTCATCTGCAAACTTGATGATTGAGTTGGAGGCTTCCATGGCCAGGCAGTCATGGGTGAACAGGAAGTACAGGAGGGGACTGAGAATGCACCCTTGTGGGGCCCCTGGGGTTGAGGATCAGCAAAGTGGAGGTGTTGTTTCCTACCTTCACCACCTGGAGGAGGCCCGTTAGGAAGTCCAGGACCCAGTTGCACAGGGCGGGGTTCAGACCCAGGGTCCCGAGCTTAATGATGAGCTTGGAGGGTACTATGGTGTTGAAGGCTGAGCTATAGTCAATGAACAGCATTCTTACATAGGTATTCCTCTTGTTCAGCTGGGATAAGGCAGTGTGCAGTGCGATGGTGATTGCATCGTCTCTGGATCTATTGGGGCGGTATGCAAGTTGAAGTGGGTCTAGAGTGTTTGGTTAGGTAGAGGTGATATGATTCTTAACTAGCCTTTCAAAGCACTTCATGATGACAGAAGTGAGTGCTACGGGGCGATAGTCATATGGAACATATGGAACGATGGTGGACATCTTGAAGCAAGTGGGGCCTGCAGACTGGGATAGTGAGAGATTGAAATATGTCCATAAACAGCCAGCTAGTTTGCACATGTTCTGAGGACACGGCTAGGGATGCCGTCTGGGTTGGCAGCCTTGCCAGGGTTAACACGCTTAAATATCTTACTCACATTGGCCACGGAGAACGAGAGCCCACAGTCCTTGGGAGCGGGCCGTGTTGGTGGCACTCTGTTTTCTTCAATGCAGGCGAAGGTGTTCAGCTTGTCCGGGAGCAAGACGCCGGTGTCCGCGACGTGGCTGGTTTTTCCACTGTAATCCTTGATCGTCTGTAGACCCTGCCACATATGTCTCATGCCTGAGCCGTTGAATTGTGACTCCACTTTGTCTGTACTGACGTTTTGCCTGTTTGATTGCCTCCAGGACACCTACAGCACCCAATGTCACAGGAAGGCAAAAAAGATCATCAAGGACATCAAGCACCCGAGCCACAACCCCACTATCATCCAGAAGTCGAGCTCAGTACAGGTGCATCAAAGCTGGGACCAAGAGACTGAAAAGCACCTTCTATCTCAAGGACATCAGACTGTTAAATAGCCATCACTTGTCGGCTACCACCCGGTTACTCAACCCTGCACCTTAGAGTCTGCTGCCCCATATAGATAGGCATAGAATCACTGGTCACTTTAATAGTCACTTTAATTATGTTTACATACTTTACTCATTTCATATGCATATACTATATTCTATTCTACTGTATTTTAGTCAATGCCACTCCGACATTGCTCATCCTAATATTTATATGTTTCTTAATTCCATTATTTTACTTTTAGATGTGTGTATTGTTGTGAATTGTTAGACACTACTGCACTGTTGGAGCTAGGAACACAACCATTTTGCTACACCCGCAATAACATCTGCTAAATAGGTGTATGTGACCAATAAAAATTTATTTGATTCTGATTTGAAACTCCCCAAATACAGGTGTGCCAAGCTGGTAGCGTCATACCCAAGAAGACTCAATGCTGTAATCGCTGCCAAAGGTGCTTCAACAAAGTACTGAGTAAAGGGTCTGAATACTTGTGATGTGATGTGATGTGTCACCTGTTTTTGCTTTGTCAATATGGGGTATTGTGAGTAGATTGATGAGGCAAAACAAACAATTTCATCCATTTTAGAATAAGAATGTAATGTAACGAAATGTGGAAAAAGTCAAGGGGTCTGAATTCTTCCCAAGTGCACTGTACCACTGCAATATCACATACATTTTATTGTTGTTGTTGAGTGTTCATCTGTTCATGTTGCATCTATTGTCAGTGTAGAAATCACTGGAGGAGTGTCTCCCCACAAAAATAGCTTTTCAGAGATGAGAGCTCTTAAAATGAGAAACATCCATCAAGCTGTGGAAAGAAGAGCCGCCTACCATAGCCTTGGTTATGGGAAGTTTGAACGTTTCATTTTCCACACATCAAACAATTTTGTGTCTGCATATGTCAATACGTACAGTAGACTGTCATGTGACTATTAGGGCTGGGAATTGCCAGGGACCTCACAATATCACAATACTACGATATGTATTGCAATTCTCACAATTGGCACAATTCCACATTTTGCAATTCAATACTGTGTTTTTTTTACAATTTGATGTTCCAAACATATTGCTCACCATACAGTATGTCTGAGGCAGAGGGACAAGAGAAAACCACAACAAAATGAGTTTTGATTAGTCATGGAAATAAAAGTGCTGAAAACAAATTGGCTCCTTATTTAAAAAGACGATGGTGAATAAGCTGTGAAGGAAAAATACTGGAGTTTTGGAATAGGTACAGACAAATAGCGCAAAAGTAACATTGCAATATTGTCAAAACTATACAATATTATCTAAAATAATATCCCGATATGTAACTGTATCGATTATTTACTGTATTTTACTTTGATGCATAAATTCATAGCATCTCAGGTCCATAATTATTGGAAACCTTGATAAAGATGAGCAAAAAATATTATATGGAATTAATAATATAAACACTGAGCTATTTCCAAAAAAATAAGGAAATTATATTATTTCCTATTAAGAGAAAGAGAAAAGAGATTTAGTCATAAAAAGAGAGACAGACAACTCCTTACGGGAGTTGCAGTGATGGGACAAGACTAACTACCAATTGGATATCACGAAATTGGGGAGAAAAAAGGGGTCAACATTTTTTTTCATGGTAATAATTATTATAATAAAATACAAAAATAGTAATAATATTGTCACCCCTGTTTTCAGTACTCTAGCATCCTCCGCTCGAGAGGATAACGACACTGAGCCTTTTTCTAAAATGTTTTATGAGATTGGAGAACAAATTGGGAGGGATCTTGACCATTCCTCCATACAGAATATTTCCAGATCTTTGATATCCTTTGTCTGCTCTTATGGACTACCCTCTAATTCAAACCACAGGCTTCAACGGGTTTCAAGTCTGGAGCATGAGATGGCCACTGCAAAATGTTTATTTTGTGATTAATAAACCAGTTCTTTGTGGATTTTGATTAAATTCTTGGGGTTATTGTATTGCTGGAAGATCCCCTTGTGGCCAAGTTTCAGCGTCCTGGCAGAAAATGTCCAGGGAGTTGGTAAAGTTTATGATGCCGTTGACCTGAACAAGGGCCAGTGGAATAAAAATGGCTCCATAACATCAAAGATCCATCACCATATTTTACTGTAGGTAGGTAGGAGGTACTTTTCTGCATATGCTTCTGTTTGTCAACAGCAAACCCACGACTGGTGTGTGTGGCCGAAGAGCTCTATTTTCATGTCACCTGACCATAGTACATGTTCCAATTCAAGTGCCAATGCCATTTATTAAACTAGGCGGTGCTATGGTCAGATGGGGCTTCCGAGTGACGTAGCGGTCTAAGGCACTGCATCTCAGTGCTAGAGGCGTCACTAGAGACCCTGGTTCGATTCCAGGCTGTATCACAACCTGCCGTGATTAGGAGTCCCATAGGGAGGCGCACAATTGTTCCAGCATCGTCCAGGTTAGGGTTTGGTCGGGGTAGGCCATCATTGTAAATAAGAATTTGTTCTTAACTGACTTGCCTAGTTTAATAAAGGTCAAAAAAATGTATAATAAGGATGACATAAAAATAGAGCTCTTTGGCCAGGCACACCAGTGGGCTAGAGTATTGAAAACAGGAGGAACAATAATTTTGCCCCTGTCTTTTATTGTACTATTATTACTTGTTCAACAAAATATTTTTCTCTAAGCGATTGTATTAGTATAAAACAATATCATTTCCTACATTTTTTAGTTCACAACAAAGCTCAGTATTTGTATTATTTATTTTAGTATATTTTGCTTTGTCAAGGGTTCCAATAGTTATGGACCTGATTGTATTTTTGATCATTGACAACCCATCCCTTTGTATAGGCTAAAATACATAAATTAGCCAGTTACCACATAAGAAAATATTTATCCAGCCTATGTATAACATAATCCACTTGACTGGCTGCAATGTAGCCTACTTTATTGAGGGTGCATATTTTCTTGTGGCAAATAAAGGCTATCCTAGCCAAGCACTTCTTGGAACATGCCCAATAAAACTTGTGGGAGCGTAAGGTCCTCCCTTATTGCCCATGAAGCAGTTTTATCACAGTAGCATTTGACTCATATGACAGCTTTATTGTCGAAATGAATCCCTGAATGGGCGGTACAGAGTGGATTAAGTCCTATCTCAGTCGCAGAGACTGTCTTGCATGTGGAGGAGCTTATACACGTTTCTGGAGCAGAGAGAGAGAGAGCGTGAAGGAGGGAGATGAAGAGTGAGAGTGGAAGAGAGGGGGGGTGGAGAGAAGGAGAGGGGGAGGGATGAGAGACAGCGAGAGGTTGGATAGAGAGAGGGAAATCTGGCACTGTGAAAAGCACGTGTATCACCCCCTCAGCAGGCAATGGGATTGTGGGATGGGCACCAGAGAGAGGGAGAGCGAGAGAATGCGAGAGCGAGAGAGAGCGCAAACACAGGGCTTGCTCAGCAGACATGGGTCTTGTTCAGCCCTGAGGAGTCAAGGCTTTTGTGTGAGTATTTCTAAGGTCTGATGCATGCCCATGATCTTAGTCATCAGAGGTGTGTAATCAAATCAAATCAAATTGTGTTTGTCACCAGTGGCAATTTTAGCATGGAAATCTTGTTCGGTGAATCTCCCTTCCAAATGTTTTGATGCATGCCAGCAAAGCCACTACATAACACAACACTAAACAATACATGAATTGCACTATAATGGTGACAAACGGTGCCCACAAACTGTTAGTGCCTACATAAAGCTGTCCCAACAGCAGAGCTTTCTTTTCACTACCATGGAGTGAATCCTTACCACTGCTACACCTGGCTATCAGCAGAGCCTTCTCTGGCAACTAAACAGTTAATTCAGCCTCATTTACTGCCTTTTAAAAAAACACAGTTGATATGTCTGACTTGCTTAAACAAATGTGGTTTCTTCTGACATTTGAGATGTACAAACTATTTCATAAGGGGATGACAAGGGGATAAGAGGCAATCCGTAATTTCGATTAAGACAATGAGTGAGCTAGAACGGATGTAGTCAATATAACTATTTGTTTAACACATTTGAAATGTACAGCGACAGAATTCAGAACATGGCCGTTCTTACAGTATTCTCCCTGTACACCAAGTCAGAACCGTAGGATAAATAAAGGGTGTGTGTACTGTAAGCAGTCAATGAAAGCTCTTACAATATTCAATGATGACATTTCTCTAAAACAGACTATAGGCTACATGTGCACAACCAGATAAAAGTTTACTACACAACATATACTTAGTATTGCTTTCTTCGCTACAGTATACAGTTGAAGTCGGAGGTTTACAAACACCTTAGCCAAATACATTTAAACTCATTTTTTCACAATTCCTGACATTTAATCCTAGTAAAAATCCCTGTCTTAGGTCAGTTAGGATCACCACTTCATTTTAAGAATGTGAAATGTCAGAATAATAGTAGAGGGAATGATTTATTTCAGCTTTTGTTTCTTTCATCACATTCCCAGTGGGTCAGAAGTTGACATACACTCAATTAGTATTTGGTAGCATTGCCTTTAAATTGTTTAACTTGGGTCAAATGTTTCGGGTAGCCTTCCACAAGCTTCCCACAATAAGTTGGGTGAATTCTGGCCCATTCCTCCTGACAGAGCTGGTGTAACTGAGTCAGGTTTGTAGGCCTCCTTGCTCGCACACGCTTTTTCAGTTCTGCCGAAAAATGTTCTATTGGATTGAGGTCAGGGCTTTGTGATGGCCACTCCAATACCTTGACTTTGTTGACCTTAAGCCATTGTCCCACAACTTTGGAAGTATGCTTGGGGTCATTGTCCATTTAGAAGACCCATTTGCGACCAAGCTTTAACTTCTTGACTGATGTCTTGAGATGTTGCTTCAATATATCCACATAATATTCCTACCTCATGATGCCATCTCTTTTGTGAAGTGCACCAGTCCCTCCTGCAGCAAAGCACCCCCACAACATGATGTTGCCACCCCCGTGCTTCACGGTTGGGATGGTGTTCTTCGGCTTGCAAGCCTCCCCCTTTTTCCTCCAAACATGACAATGGTCATTATGGCCAAACGGTTCTATTTTTGTTTCATCAGACCAGGGGACATTTCTCCAAAAAGTACGATCTTTGTCCCCATGTGCAATCGCAAACCATAGTCTGTCTTTTTTATGGCGGTTTTGGAGCAGTGGCTTCTTCCTTCCTGAGCAGCCTTTCAGGTCATGTCGATATAGGACTCGTTTTACTGTGGATATAGATACTTTTGTACCTGTTTCCTCCAGCATCTTCACAAGGTCCTTTGCTGTTGTTCTGGGATTGATTTGCACTTTTTGCACCAAAGTACGTTCATCTCTAGGAGACAGAATGCATCTCCTTCCTGAGCGGTATGGCGGCTGCATGGTCCCATGGTGTTTATACTTGCGTACTATTGTTTGTACAGATGAATGTGGTACCTTCAGGTGGTTGGAAAATTCTCCCAAGGATGAACCAGACTTGTGGAGGTCTACAATTTTTTTCTGAGGTCTTAGCTGATTTATTTTTATTTTCCCATGTTGTCAAGCAAAGAGGCACTGAGTTTGAAGGTAGGCCTTGAAATACATCCACAGGTACACCTACAATTGACTCAATTGATGTTAATTACCCTATCTGAAGTTTCTAAAGCCATGACATAATTTTATGGAATTTTCCAAGCTGTTTAAAGGCACAGTCAACTTAGTGTATGTAAACTTCTGACCCACTGGAATTGTAATACAGTGAATTGTAAGTTTAATAATCTGTAAATTACATGTGTCATGCACAAACCGACTTGCCAAAACTATAGCTTGTTAAAACCTCTTAAGGGTCATTGGGGGCGCTAGCGCCCCTTTCCCGATACTACCCGGGAAAATGTAAGGCGCCAAATTCAAAATCCAACAGTTGAATTATAAAACATTCATCAATATACAAGTGTTGCATACTCTTCAAAAGCTTAGAGTCTTGGCAATATCACAGCATTGTCAGATTTCAAAAAGGCTTCACGGCGAAAGCACAACATTTGATTGTTTGAGGATAGCACCTCACATATTTTATTCATTAGCATAATATCATAACCAGCGCGGGTCTCACAAAACACATATAAGAGCTAAAATGAATCGCTTACCTTTTGATGATCTTCTGCTGAGGGCAACCGAAGTGTCCAAGCAAGACAATCCATTTTTCTTTTGTTAGAAAAAGTCATTGTTTATATCCATAAATCTCTGTTTGGTTGGCGCGTTATCTTCAGAAAATCCCCCTGTTTACTCGCCCATTGTACAGTGAAGAGAAATCGTTCAAATTATACCTATCAACTTTGCCCAAACAAATCAAACATCATTTATAATGTATCCATAGGTATACTTTTATGTATGTTAACGATTATATTTCACACGGATAATAACCTGAGCGATACCAAAAACTGAAGTCACTTCCTCACTCCTCTTACAAATTCTTCTTCTATTCTGTGATCTTCCATGATAAACGCATGCAACCTTGAGTGGCAGGCATTTTACTTTGGGCACGCCAGACTCTCCAAACTTGCCAAAACTATAGTTTGTTAACTTCTTAGGGAGCGGCAGGTGAGGTGACGGTTTTGGAGAGTCTGGCGTTCCCAAAGCAAAATGCCTGCCACTCAGGCTCAGAAAATAGGATATGCACATAATTAGTACTATTGGATAGGAAACACTCTGAGGTTTCTAAAAGTGTTAACATAATGTCTGTGAGTATAAGAGAACTCATTTAGCAGGCGAAAACCCGAGAATGATCTATCCGGAAATCAGTTTCTGGTGACCTATTGCTCTGTTTGACACACTCCCCATTGAATCCATTTGTAACCAGAACTGAGACTGCAGTACCTATGGCTTCCACTAGATGTCAACAGTCTATATACAAAGACTCAGAGACATTGGAGTAAACAGAACGAATAGGTACAGGAAATGGTCAAGGTAGCTCAGATGTCAAGTTTTCTCGGGCGCGAGTCTGGCTGCGCGCCCCACTTTATTTTACTTATATAAGGTATAGGTGACCATCCGAGTGAAATATTATCGCTAATATTCATAAAAGGATAGCTAAGGATGCATTTTAACTGGTATTTGATTTGTTTAGGAAAGGTTTATAGGTATATTTGAACACGTTCTCTTCACGTTTCAATGGGCGATTCGACGTTGGATTTTCTGAACATAACGTGCCAACCAAACGGAGAATTATGGATATAATAAATGACTTTTTCTAACAAAAGAACCATTGGATGTCTTCGTTGGACACTTGGGAAGCCCTCAGCAGAAGTTCATCAAAGGTCAGCTCTACAGTGGGTGTACCAAAACATTCAAGGGACATTTTCTCCAAAGTCAGGTTACAAATTTATCAACTTTCAAAGCAGAATTACTTTCCCTTTGTTCCTCAGCTGTAGTGTATGATATACAATTTTCTAGCTCTGTCTCTAATTATTCCAATGTAAAAAACACAATTTCCAATTTTGTTACATAAGACCGAATTGAGCCGGTTGGTTACAAATGTAGAAAACGTAAAGGGGTGTGAATACTCTCTACTCTGTATTTCTGATCAATTCGATGTTATTTTAATGGACAAAAAATTTGCTTTTCTTTCAAAGACAAGGACATTTCTAAGTGACCCCAAACTTCTGTCCTGTACTGTTGTGTATGTGACTGACCGGCTCAAATCGGTCTTATGTACTAACATTTGAAATTGTTTTTTGGGGATAAAAGTAGAGACTCAGAGCTACAAAATCGTATATCATAGATTGCATTTTTGAAGAACAATTGGAAAGTAATTTACTTTGAAAGTTGATAAACCTGTAAACTCACTTTTGAGAAAAGGGCCTTTGAATGTTTTGGTACCTACTGGAGATACTGGAGTATTAAATTGTCATACTTGAGTAAAAGTTAAAATAATTTCAAATTCCTTATATTAAACCAGACGGCACCATTTTTTTATTGTTGTTTTATTGACGGATAGCCAACACATAATTTACAAACAAAGCCTTTGTGTTTAGTGAGTCTGCCAGATTAGATGCAGTAGGGATGACCAGGGAGGTTCTCTTGATAAGTGTGTGAATTGGACACTTTTCCTGTCAAAATGTAATGAGTACTTTTGGGTGTCAGGGAAAATGTATGGAGTAAAAAGTACATTATTTTCTTTCAAAATGTAGTGAAGTAAAAGTAAAAGTTGCCAAAAATATAAATAGTAAAGTCATGTACAGATACCCCCCAAAAATACTTAAGGTGTACTTTAAAGTATTTTTACCGAAGTACTTTACACCACTGCCCAAATGCCTTCACACCAGTACATTAGCATACTTGATATACTGTTACACACACATACATAAGATAAGGCCATGCAAACTGAGTTGAAACCTGAGTGAGGTGCACATGTACAGTACATAAACTGATGCATGCACCATATATTTATGTGGTGGACACTTGATACGGTCACATGATATTGTTGTGGTATGTCATAAAATCATGTTACGACCACACATAGCAAAAAATATTGGATGGGTCTCTACAGAAGGTGAATCTGTTTGTCTAGCTGTGTCCAGTCCAGATGGTGCTTGTACAGGCAAACCATCTATGGGAGGAAGGATGTCAGCGTTGCACAGCAGCTGAAACCTGGTCCCAACAGTCCGAACGCTCCTTGGTGACAACAACACCAGGTTTCAGAGCATCGAAGCTGCAAAACAGGGAATAGCAACAACAAAAAATCAGAAGACATTACAACCTTGCAAAACGTCAATTCACCTCCCAAGTTTAGATAAGAAGAATAACCTCATACAATGCAATTAAAATGATTTTCACCTGAAGTGATGGTATTGCTTGATCTGTGGCAGCGGACTGAAGTACAGAGTCAGGTGTTGTTGCAAGCAATAGCTTTCCACCAGCACCGTACCATCCTCCAGTCCAACCAGCTGTGGGATGTTGACCCCTGTCACAGTGCTGCCCTTCACAACACCAGCAATCTCAGACAAAGTGTTCACTCTGGTCTTTCTGAAGCTCTGCTTGATGAGGCCGAAGCACCAGTCGGGGGCAAACTTGGTGTGGCCTGTGATCAGGAAGTGAAGGTCCAGACTGTTTGCTGGTTCAGTAATGGCCCGCAGAGACATAAATAATGTGAGATCAATAAAAGTAGTGCCAATCATGTTAGAGGTCAATTAAATAATACTTTACATACCAAGTGTTGTCATTGATTCCTTGTAGAGATGCCACACTGCTGCTTTTGTCACATAGGATGGTAGCAGCTTTTCACCAAAGTGTTTGTGTCTTGGGTGGCGTTCTGGTAATACTATTGCATGATCCTCTGCGTAGTTGTTGATGAAGTTCACCACTCGCTGCAAGTTCTCATGCTTCAGATGCTAGCTAACATTAGGCTATAACTAGCAATGCGAAATTACATTCTAAGAAAACATCACTAATGTTATAAATACGCTATCGATAAGAGACATTACTGTGGAGTCGTATTCATTGACCTGGCCAAGGCTTTCGACTCTGTCAATCACCACATTCTCATTGGCAGACTCAACAGCCTTGGTTTCTCAAATGACTGCCTCGCCTGGTTCACCAACTACTTCTCTGATAGAGTTCATTGTGTCAAATCGGAGGGCCTGTTGTCCGGACCTCTGGCAGTCTCTATGGGGGTGCCTCAGGGTTCAATTCTCGGGCCGTCTCTCTTCTCTGTATACAACAATGACGTCGCTCTTGCTGCGGTGATTCTCTGATCCACCTCTACGCAGACGACACCATTCTGTATACTTCTGGCCCTTCTTTGGACACTGTGTTAACTAACCTCCAGACGAGCTTCAATGCCATACAACTCTCCTTCCGTGTGCTCTTAAATGCAAGTAAAACTAAATGCATGCTCTTCAACCGATCACTGCCCGCACCTGCCCGCCTGTCCAGCATCACTACTCTGGACGGCTCTGACTTAGAATATGTGGACAACTACAAATATCTAGGTGTCTGGCTAGACTGTAAACTCTCCTTCCAGACTCACATCAAATATCTCCAATCCAAAATTCAATCCAGAATCGGCTTCCTATTTCGCAACAAAGCATCCTTCACTCATGCTGCCAAACATACCCTCGTAAAACTGACCATCCTACCGATCCTCGACTTCGGCGATGTCATTTATAAAATAGCCTCAAATTAGATGCAGTCTATCACAGTGACATCCATTTTGTCACCAAATCCCCATATACTACCCACCACTGCGACCTGTACGCTCTCGTTGGCTGGCTCTCGCTTCATACTCATCGCCAATCCCACTGGCTCCAGGTCATCTACAAGTCTCTGATAGGTAAAGCCCCGCTGTAATGTTTCCCTGTGATGCCAGTAAGGCAGAGTTAGGCGCAAGACAACACAATTGAGTATTAAACATGTTTACTCAAAATAATCCATAAGAGTGATGAATAAAACAATCACACAAAAAATACGGAAACAATTTACAACAAACAATCTTGCACAAAAAACATGGGGGAAACAGAGGGTTAAATAAGGAACATGTAATGATGGGAAATTAAAACCAGGTGTGTGAACAGAAAGACAAAACCAACGGAAAATGAATAATTGTCACGCCCTGACCTGTAGGAGCCTTTTTATGTCTCATTTTGGTTTGGTCAGGGTGTGATTTGGGGTGGGCATTCTGTTCTAGTTTTTCTATTTCTTTGCTGTTGGCCAGGTAGGGCTCTCAATCAGGGACAGCTGTCCATCGTTGTCTCTGATTGGGAGTCATACTTTAGTAGCCCTTTTATCCTCCTTTCGTTGTGGGAAGTTGACTCTGTTAATGTGTATGTGCTGTTGGTGCTACACCATATGATCTTCGTTTGTTGTTTTGTTTTGAGTGAGTTTACAAATAAACATGTTTAACTCAACCCGGCACGCTGCGCCTTGGTCCGTCCGTGAAGATCGTGACAATAATGGATCGGTGGCGGCTAGAAGACCGGTGACGTCGATCGCCGAAAGCCACCCGAACAAGGAGAGGGACAAACTTCGGCTGAAGTCGTGAGCCACGCCCTGACACCGGCCTCGGGGACGACCCAGAGGATGAGGCGCAGGGCGATCCGGGTGGAGACGGTGAAACTCCCGCAGCAACGAAGGGTCTAGGATGTCTCTCACCGGCACCCAGCATCTCTCCTCCGGACCGTACCCCTCCCACTCCACAAGGTACTGGAGGCCCCCCTCCCGACACCTTGAGTCCATGATGGCTTGCACAGTATACGCCGGGACCCCTCTATGTCCAGAAAAGGCGGAGGAACCTCCCGCACCTCAGGCTCCTGGAGTGGACCAGCCACCACTGGCCTGAGGAGAGACACATGTGACGAGGGGTTAATACGGTAATCTGGGGGGAGCTGTAATTTATAACATACAGTACCTCGTTCAATCTCCTCAGGACTTTAAAGGGCCCTACATACCGCGGACCCAGCTTCCGGCAGGGCAGGCGGAGGAGCAGATTTTGGGTCGAGAGCCAAACCCTGTCCCCCGGTGTAGTGGCGCTGGCCTTCTGCCGCCTCACGGCTCATTGCAGTTGCACATGGGCAGCCTCCCAGGTCTCCTCCGAGCGCCTAAACCATTAATCCAATGCAGGAGCCTCGATCTGGCTCTGATGTCACGGTGCCAGAACCGGCTGGTACCCCAGTACGCACTGGAAGGGGAAGAGGCCAGTGGAGGAGTGGCGGAGTGAGTTTTGGGCCGGATGAAAGCCGCCCACTCCCCCGGCCGGTCCTGGCAAAAGGACCGCAGAAACCTACCCACATCCTGGTTGACTCTTTCCACCTTCCTGTTACTCTCGGGGTGAAAACCTGAGGTAAGGCTGACCGAGACCCCCAGACGTTCCATGAACGCCCTCCAAACCCTGGACGTGAACTGGGGACCCCGATCAGAAACTATATCCTCAGGCACCCCGTAATGCCGGAAGACATGGGTGAACAGGGCCTCTGCAGCCTGTAGGGCCGTAGGGAGACCGGGCAAAGGAAGAAGGTGGCAGGACTTAGAAAACCGATCCACAACAACCAGGATCGTGGTGTTACCCTGTGACGGCGGAAGATCTGTAAAGAAGTCCACCGACAAGTGTGACCAAAGCCGCTGTAAAACAGGTAGGGGTTGTAATTTCCCTCTGGGCAGGTGGCTAGGCGCCATGCACTGGGCGCACACAGAGCAGGAGGAAACATACACCCTCACGTCCTTAGCTAAGGTGGATCACCAGTACTTCCCACTAAAACAGCGCACTGTTCGACCGATGCCAGGATGACCAGAGGAGGGTGACGTGTGGGCCCAATAGATCAGACGGTCGCGGACAACAGACGGAACGTACATGAGCCCAGCTGGACACTGAGGTGGAGTGGGCTCTGTACGTAACGTCCGCTCAATGTCCGCGTCCAGCTCCCACACAACCGGTACCACCAGGCAAGAGGCAGGAAGTATAGGAGTGGGATCTATGGACCGCTCCTCTGTGTCAAACATCCGGGACAGTGCGTCTGCCTTAATGTTTTGGGAACCTGGTTGGCAGGATAGGGTGAAAACAAAACGGGTGAAAAACATGGCCCACCTTGCCTGGCGAGGGTTAAGTCTCCTCGCCGCCCGGATGTACTCCAGATTGCGGTGGTCGATCCAGATGAGAAAAGGGTGTTTAGCCCCCTCAAGCCAATGTCTCCACACCTTCAGAGCACTGACGACAGAAAACAGCTCCCGGTCCCCCACATCATAGTTACGCTCCGCCGGGCTGAGCTTCGTCGAAAATAAGCCACCTCCACTATGAATGCCAAAGAGGGATCCGGATGAGCCAGCACGGGAGGTAAACAGAGCCTTTAGGTGACCAAAAGCCCTGTCCGCCTCAGCTGACCACTGCAGTCGCACCGGTCCCCCCTTCAGCAGTGAGGTAATGGGAGCCGCTACCTGACCAAAACCCCGGATAAACCTCCAGTAGTAGTTGGCAAACCCTAAGAACCGCTGCACTTCCTTTACCGTGGTGGAAGTCGGCCAATTACGCACAGCTGAAATGCGGTCACTCTCCATCTCCACACCTGACGTGGAAATGCGGTACCCTAGGAAGGAGACGGACTGTTGGAAGAACAGACATTTCTCAGCCTTGACGTACAGGTCATGCTCCAACAGTCGACCAAGCACCTTGCGCACTAGGGACACATGCTCGGCGCGTGTAGCGGAGTAAATCAGAATGTCGTCGATATACACCACTACACTCTGCCAAAGCAAGTCCCGGAAAATCTTGTCTACAAATGCCTGGAAAACCGATGGAGCATAAATTAACCCATACGGCATGAGGAGGTACTCATAGTGCCCTGAGGTGGTACTAAATGCCGACTTCCACTCGTCCCCCTCCCGGATACGCACCAGATTGTAAGCGCTCCTGAGATCCAATTTTGTGAAAATGCTCGCCCCGTGCATTGACTCAATCGCACTGGCTATGAGAGGCAGTGGGTAACTGTACCTCACAGTGATCTGATTGATACCTCGATAGTCAATACACGGGCGCAGACCTCCATCCTTTTTCTTCACAAAAAAGAACCTTGAGGAGGCAGGTGACGTGGAGGGCCGAATGTATCCCTGCCCCAGAGATTCGGAGACATATGTTTCCATAGCCTCCGTCTCCTCCTGTGACAAAGGATACACGTGACTCCTGGGAAGTGCTGCGTCTACCAGGAGATCTATCGCACAATCCCCCCGTCGATGGGGTGGTAATTGAGTCGCCTTCTTTATACAGAAGGCGAGAGCCAAATCGGCATATTCATATTCATATTCCTAATAGGCCCAACACCACGGGAAACGCAGGAGAATCAATGAAGTTTAAACTGATTCTCTCCTCATGACCCTCCTGCGTAACCATGCTTAGTGGAGCGGTAGCCTCCCTAATCAGCCCTGACCCTAATGGTCGACTATCTAAAGCGTGTACAGGGAAGGTCAGATCAACAGGAACAATAGGGATCCCTAAACTATGAGCAAATGAACGATCAATAAAGTTCCTAGCTGCGCCTGAATCAACTAGCGCCTTATGCTGGAAATGCCGGGGAAAATCTGGAAATTCTATCAACACAGAGGGCTCTGGGTGAGTCTGGTGTATACTCACCTGGGATGACACGACAGTGCCCTGCCTGCTGCCTCTACTCCCTGAGGAACCCCTCCAGCACCGACCAGCAGTTTGCCCCTTGCAGCTCCAGATGGTGCAAGGAATGGCACCTCCTCCAGTCTCCCTAAGTGCAGCACCTCCCAGCTCCATAGGCGTCAGATCAGAGGTGCTGGGAGATGGGAATGACAGGTCCTGATTCGGGACGTCCTCGGCTGGCCAGCAGGTTATCCAATCTGATGGACAAGTCCACCAGCTGGTCGAATTTAAGATTGGTGTCCCTGCATGCCAGCTAACGCCGAACGTCCTCGCGCAGACTGCACCGGTATTGGTCGATCAGGGCCCTGTCACTTTATCCCGCGCCGGCGGCCAGGGTTCGGGGGTTCTCACCTGCTATATCAGTTCTGTTATACTCACAGACATTATTTTAACAGTTTTAGAAACTTCATAGTGTTCCCTATCCAATAGAACTAATTATGTGCATATCCTAGTTTCTGGGCCTGAGTGGCAGGCATTTTACTTTGGGCAAGCCAGACTCTCCAAAACCGACACCACTGCTGCTGATCCCTAAGAGGTTTAACATGTTTAACAAGTCAGGGCTTTCCTCATTGTCTAATTCATTTTTCAGAGTCAGAGAGAGTCAGCATGGCATGATCATCCTCCAGAAAGCAGTCCATCACAACTTTTTCCCACTGACCTTTGTTGATAGCGCCTGATAAATTCAGGGCAGCAATGTTATTGAGAGCAGTAGCAACATATTTGCAGTTCTCCATGGCTAATGTTATATCTTTTAAAAAAACTGCAGTAGAAAGGATTATGTATGCATAACGAGCAGCTCATTTTATAGACACAAGAAGCTACACCGCAGACCAATCTGAAACTCATCTCTCGGCATGTCCAGCCACTCATCCAGGCTGTATGACAACCGGACATGATTGGGAGTCCCATAGGGCGGCACACAATTGGCCCAGCGCTGTCCGGATTTAGCTGGTGTAGGCCGTCATTGTAAATAAGAATGTGTTCTTAACTGACTTTCCTAGTTGAATAAAGATAAAATAAAATAAATAAATACAATTATCTCAGCCAATCATGACTAGCAGGAAGGTTCCTGACTTTTTCTTTGGCTAAACCAACTAGGCTCATAATTTAACAACTTTATTCGTATTCACAGATGGCATAAAAGTTTGTTATTAAGGCACATGAAAGTTCACATGTTCGAGAAGGCATTTTTGCCAAAAAACGCATTTTGATAAAATATTATTTTTAATGTTCAAACGGCTCTCCTGTGAAGTCGTGACTTGCAACATACACCTAGTTTCCTGAAACGGGTCACATCCAACTTCTCTGCTATTTCAACCTCCAGCATTTCTGCCACCTGACATAACTGATCCCTCGTTAGCTTGAGAAAACCCCAACTATCCTCTACCCCTGCACAAAACACTGATGCTCAAACACCCCCATAGTCAACATCAGTATGCTAAAGAGAACCAATAAATCAACTGACAAGTCACAGCCGCTAACTAACCTATACATGCACATATTTAAAGCCCCAGATATAACCGGTCTAAACAGACAAAACTAAGTCAGCATGCCATGCACAAATGCTACAACCTATCGCCACAGTTGGCCACTAGCCTAGAGCTAACATAAACGCATGCACCAAAGCTACAAACTGTAGCCAGAGTTAGCCACTAGCCTATCGCTAACACAAATGCAAGCACGAAAGCTACAAACCATTGCAAATGTTAGACACTAGAGCTTAGCGCTTACACAAAAGCATGCGCCACAGAGTCTTCCAGACTCCAAACTGGGAAATCAAATCCTGTAAAAACAGCTATCAAAACTATAGCCAAAAACAGTCAACAAAATGTTCTGTCCCTTGAGCAAAACACCTTATCAGACCTACACTAGCTAAACACTACCAGCTGCAAGCAATTGGCTTACCTTGTGTCTGCCACCCGGGACATTTCTGTTGACAAAAACCATGAGCTATTTTGCTAGCCAGCAAACTGAAACTAACACTGCTTCAACCCACTTTATAGCATGCTAGCTCAACACAAACAGCTGCTACAAACTTTCTCAACAAATGCACAACCACACTACCGAACCATACCAGTTCACAACCACTCGGACTACAACCACACTACCGAACCATACCAGTTCACAACCACTCGGACTACAACCACAAATGCTAACATGTATTAACATTTATGCCAGACGAGCTCTCATATGTTTGCGAAACCTCTAGACAAAGCTTCAGTTGATCCAAATGGGTATTTTTATCGGAGTTCAAATAGTTAATTATACACTGAGTGTGCAATACATGCTTTTTCCAAGACATAAACTGACCAGGCCTCCCGAGTGCTTCAGTGGTCTAAGGCACTGCACCGCAATGCTAGCTGTTCCCCTAGAGATCCTGGATCGAGTCCAGGCTCTGTCGCAGCCGGCCTCGACCGGGAGATACATGGGGTGGCGCACAATTGGCCCAGCGTCGTCTGAGGTTAGGGGAGGGTTTGGCCGGCAGGGATGTTCTTGTCCCATTGCGCTCTAGCGACTCCTGTGGCGTGGCGCGCAATGCACTTTGACAGGATCGCCAGGTGTACGGTGTTTCCTCCAACACATTGGTGCGGCTGGCTTCCGGGTTAAGCGGGCATTGTGTCAAGAAGGAGTGCAGCTTGGCTGGGTTGTGTTTCGGAGGACGCATGGCTCTCGACCTTCGCCTCTCCCAAGTCCGTACGGGAGTTGCAGCGATGGGACAAGACTGTAACTACCACTTGGATACCACGAAATTGGGGAGAAAAAGGAAAAAGATAACGACAAAAAAACTTACTTGGTGAATCCAGGTAAAAGCTATGATCCCTTATTTATTTTACTTGTTAAATCCACTTCAATCAGCGTAGATGAAGGGAAGGAGACAGTTTGAGACATGGATTGTGTATATGTGCCATTCAGAGGGTGAATGGGCAAGACAAAAGATTTAAGTGCCTTTGAACGGGGTATGGTAGTAAGTGCCAGGCGCACCAGTTTGAGTGTGTCAAGAACCAATGCTGTGGGTTTGTTACGCTCAACAGTTTCCTGTGTGTATCAAGAATGGTCCACCACTCAAAGGACATCCAGCCAACTTGACACAACTGTGGGAAGCATTGGAATCAGCATGGACCAGCATCCCTATAGAATGCTTTTGACACCATGTAGAGTCCATGCCCTGATGAATTGAGGATGTTTTGAGGACAAAAGGAGGTGCAGCTCAATATTAGGAAGGTGTTCCTAATGTTTTGTACACTCAGTGTATTTTTCTATCAATATTATCCATGCATCAAGACACAGGAAATTGATTACTTTTGAATAATGATAAATTGAATTTAATATGTCATCTAAGTTAAATTATGTAATCAGTAAAGATAATAAACCCGAAGCATTGTTTCTGTTTCTGTTGGTGTGTTGATGTTACGTGTCCCTACGAGGAGCGCGATCCCAGTATAAATGAAAACATGGGGATAAAAACGGCGGCGATGAAATGCCAGTTAAATGGATTTTCTCTGAATTGTGGCAATATACCCTCCTCTGTGTATAACATTGACACAAAACGTATTTTTTTCACCATCCAAGTATTCATGGTGAGGCTCGTTTTTGTGAAGACAATAATCCTATTTTTATATGGTGGATAAGGTTTGTTTCTCTAGGAATATGCTTATTGTGGTTGGGAGAAATGCACATACCTGTTATGAAACTTCTGAGGGTATAGGTTCTTTCAAGATCACTGTACTGTTACTGTATTGTTATTGTATGTCTCTACATTTGCAGTCCACTTTTAATTGGAATGAGAGACCTACAAACACTGAGGTTCATGGTCTCCTGACACAGTGTGAAGTGCAGAGAATAGAAACGAGACAAATGTTGCTTTCAACAAGAAAAATCACACATGCTGTCCTTGGGTTCAGAGAGCAAATGAAAATAGACATGGAGATAGTGGGAGGTGAGGAAGCCAGTGAACTCCAATGAAATAGGGCCACAATGACATCCCTGTGTACTTGTCTACTATAGAGAAATAACCCAGCAGGCTGGTGAATTATACAGTGGGGCAAAAAAGTATTTAGTCAGCCACCAATTGTGCAAGTTCTCTCACTTAAAAAGATGAGAGAGGCCTGTAATTTTCATCATAGGTACATTTCAACTATGACAGACAAAATGAGGAAAAACAATCCAGAAAATCACATTGTAGGATTTTTAATGATTTTATTTGCAAATTATGGTGGAAAATAAGTATTTGGTCACATACAAACAAGCAAGATTTCTGGCTCTCACAGACCTGTAACTTCTTCTTTAAGAGGCTCCTCTGTCCTCCACTCGTTACCTGTATTAATGGCACCTGTTTGAACTTGTTATCAGTATAAAAGACACCTGTCCACAACCTCAAACAGTCACACTCCAAACTCCACTATGGCCAAGACCAAAGAGCTGTCAAAGGACACCAGAAACAAAATTGTAGACCTGCACCAGGTTGGGAAGACTGAATCTGCAATAGGTAAGCAGCTTGGTTTGAAGAAATCAACCGTGGGAGCAATTATTAGGAAATGGAAGACATACAAGACCACTGATAATCTTCCTCGATCTGAGGCTCCACGCAAGATCTCACCCGTGGGGTCAAAATGATCACAAGAACGGTGAGCAAAAATCCCAGAACCACACGGGGGGACCTAGTGAATGACCTGCAGAGAGCTGGGACCAAAATAACAAAGCCTACCATCAGTAACACACTACGCCGCCAGGGACTCAAATCCTGCAGTGCCAGACGTGTCCCCCTGCTTAAGCCAGTACATGTTCAGGCCCGTCTGAAGTTTGCTAGAGAGCATTTGGATGATCCAGATGAGGATTGGGAGAATGTCATATGGTCAGATGAAACCAAAATATAACTTTTTGGTAAAAACTCAACTCGTCGTGTTTGGAGGACAAAGAATGCTGAGTTGCATCCAAAGAACACCATACCTACTGTGAAGCATGGGGGTGGAAACATCATGCTTTGGGGCTGTTTTTCTGCAAAGGGACCAGGACGACTGATCCGTGTAAAGGAAAGAATGAATGGGGCCATGTATCGTGAGATTTTGAGTGAAAACCTCCTTCCATCAGCAAGGGCATTGAAGATGAAACGTGGCTGGGTCTTTCAGCATGACAATGATCCCAAACACACCGCCGGGCAACGAAGGAGTGGCTTCAGAAGAAGCATTTCAAGGTCCTGGAGTGGCCTAGCCAGTCTCCAGATCTCAACCCCATAGAAAATCTTTGGAGGGAGTTGAAAGTCCGTGTTGCCCAGCGACATCCCCAAAACATCACTGCTCTAGAGGAGATCTGCATGGAGGAATGGGCCAAAATACCAGCAACAGTGTGTGAAAACCTTGTGAAGACTTTTGACCTCTGTCATTGCCAACAAAGGGTATATAACAAAGTATTGAGATAAACTTTTGTTATTGACCAAATACTTATTTTCCACCATAATTTGCAAATAAATAAATTAAAAATCCTACAATGTGATTTTCTGGATTTCTTTTTCTCATTTCGTCTGTCATAGTTGAAGTGTACCTATGATGAAAATTACAGGCCTCTCTCATCTTTTTAAGTTGGAGAACTTGCACAATTGGTGGCTGACTAAATACTTTTTTGCCCCACTGTATATATCTTGCCTTTGTTACTATGTCAAAGAAAAGATGAGCTAGCCGATTGATATCTGCATCAATTAATATGATACAAGCAGAGGTGACAATCTGTTGTTATGACAGAAAAACAGAAAAACTCCACACTACAAGAATCCACTGACTGACTTGAGAGCAGTGGGTGGAGGTGAGTTCTAATGATGTGAAGTCATTTCCATAGAGTGCCCTTACTGCCTGGTACAGCGTCCAGTGGCCACTGTAAGTCTGCTTACCTGCTGTGCTGCATCCAGCACCAGTGAGATGGGCTCCACAGGAGAGTACACACACTTAAAGTGGAGGTGTATTTATAGTTCCTGTTTGATTTCATACAGCTAGTGGTCATATTTTTCATTATATGTGGCCTGAGATTTATTTGGGTATTTCCACAAGGCTATTTGTACTTAAAGTCGTTCTACAAAGATTAACATTTGAGTAATTCTACAACACGTCTACATAGTTTGTGACATGTAGCAGGTCTACGCTTGTCCCTGGCATGTTCTTAGCCGCGGGAATCAAATCAAATCGAATATTATTTGTCACATGGGCAGAATACAACAGGTGTAGACCTTACCCTGAAATGCTTACTTACAAGCCCTTAAACAACAATGCAGATCAAGAAATTTGTGTAGTCACATTCATCCTTCCAGTGTGGCAATCGTCAACTCCACATTGAAATTCGCCCTTCTAAACGTATGGATATCAGTCGTCACGTCATCGGGAACACAATGTTAATTTCGTTAGGTTGTAGTCGTTGAACCATTCGCAACCAGAGCTCACGCTGAGGTTGGCTTAGTTCGCCATGAAATGGGTCACGGGGGCTCTTATAGAAATGTAGAAAAGGGGTTGGTTCATAATTTCCAGCCAATGCCTATTCACGTGGCCGTGGCCACTGATTGAGCCTGATTTGACTTATGAAAACAATTCTCTCATTTTGAAAACTAAAATTACATTTAATCTTTTCACAAATAGTTTCATATTTAAACATTTAAATTGCACAATAATTCCATGTGAATCTAATAACTAGAATGTGTAAAATGTCCAAGATACAGTTTCTGTCGTCCTATCATCAGAAATAATGTCTCAGATGACAACTGATCTGACATCATATTCTTTAAGTACCAACGGATACTTTCAACTGGTTGGATTACATGAAGATTGTTATTTTCCCCAACCTTTTGATGTTACAATACTCTCTCTATGTTAACAAAGGACTTTCCAAGAGTCCATTCTGTAGAGTGGAGAGAAAAAGGGGGAAAGGTATTTATGGGGGTTCATAAACCTCCTCCAGCAGGGCAACGTCATGACATAATGTTGTAAATGACTATTGTAGCTGGAAGCGGCAGATTTTTTATGGAATATCTACATAGGCGTACAGAGGCCTATTATCAGCAACCATCACTCCTGTGTTCCAATGGCACGTTGTGTTAGCTAATCCAAGTTTATTATTTTGAAAGGCTAATTGATCATTAGAAAACCCTTTTGCAATTATGTTAGCCCAGCTGAAAACTGTTATCCTGATTAAAGAAGCAATAAAACCGGCCTTCTTTAGACTAGGTGAGTATCTGGAGCATCAGCATTTGTGGGTTTGATTACAGGCTCAAAATGGCCAGAAACAAAGAACTTTCTTATGAAACTCGTCAGTCTTTTCTTGTTCTGAGAAATGAAGGTTATTTCATGCCAGAAACTGCCAAGAAACTGAAGATCTCGTACAACGCTGTGTGCTACTCCCTTCACAGAACAGCCCCACCTGCCCTGAATGACAGGTCGCCACTGGTTACAGCCTTATTGTAAAATTGATTCAATTGTTTTTTTTCTCATCAATCTACACACAATACCCCATAATGCAAAGCAAAAATAGTTTTTTAGAAATGTTTGCACATTACATAAGTATTCAGACCCTTTACTCAGTACTTTGTTGAAGCACCTTTGGCAGTGATTACAGCATTGAGTCTTCTTGGGTATGACACTACAACCTTGACACACCTGTATTTAGGGAGTTTCTCCAATTATTCTCCGCAGAACCTCTCAAGCTCTGTCATGTTCAATGGGGAGTGTTGCTGCACAGCTATTTACAGGTCTCTCCAGAGATGGACGATCAGATTCAAATCCGGGCTCTGGCTGGGCCACTCAAGGACATTCAGAGGCTTGCCCCGAAGCCACTCCTGCATTGTCTTGGCTGTGTGCTTAAAGTTGTTGTCCTGTTGGAAGGTGAACCTTCGCCCCAGTCTGAGGTCCTGAGCGCTCTGGAGCAGGTTTTCATCAAGGATCTCTCTGTACTTTGCTTCGTTCATCTTTCCCTCGATTCTGACTAGTCTCCCAGTTCCTGCCACTGAAAAACATCCCCACAGGATGACACTGCCATCACCATGCTTCATTGTAGGGATGGTGCCAGGTTTCCTCCAGACATGACGCTTGGCATTCAGGCCAAAGAGTTCAATCTTGGTTTCATCAGACCAGACAATCTTGTTTCTCATGGTCTGAGATTCTTTAGGTGTCTTTTGGCAAACTCCAAGCAGGCTGTCATGTGCATTTTACTGAGGAGTGGCTTCCGTCTGGCCACAATATTAAAGGCCTGATTGGTGGAGGGAGTGCTGCAGAGATGGTTGTCCTTCTGGAAGGTTCTCCCATCTCCACAGAGGAACTCTAGAGCTCTGTCAGAGTGACCATCAGGAACTTGGTCACCTCCCTGACAAAGGCCCTTCTCCCCCGATTGCTCAGTTTGGCTGGGCGGCCAGCTCTAGGAAGAGTCTTGGTGGTTCCAAACATCTTCCATTTACGAAATGATGGAGGCCACATTTTTTGGTACCCTTCGTGTGCCTCGACAAAATCCTGTCTCGGAGCTCTAAGGACAATTCCTTCAACCTCATGGTTTAGTTCTTACTCTGACATGCACTCTCAACTGTGGGACTTTATATAGACAGGTGTGGGTCTTTCCAAATCATGTCCAATCAATAGAATTTACCACAGGTGAACTCCAATCAAGTTGTAGAAACATCTCAAGGATGATCAATGGAAACAGGATGTACCTGAGCTCAATTTCGAGTCTCAAAGGTTCAAAAGAGCCTTGAATCTTCTGAGGTCTGAGGGATGCGTGAAGTGGAGGAAGATATGGTTCTAGACTGTAAGTGTCAGGGAGAAACAGCTGACCCTTTCTGTAATAGCTTTTAAAATAACAGTTCTCCAATAGCTTAGCATGGTACTCAGATTCCAAGAAGCAGCAGTTCACCAGCACTCCCTGAAAGAGGTTAATATTCACATTCTTAAAGGCTCTGCTAACCAGCACAGCTCCTTTTGCTTTTAACACCCTGGAGTTTTCACTTCATCTTTAAGTTGTGTGTTACCAACATGTCAGTGGTCTGGATGAGTGTGGCACATAAGAGCAGTCTAGAACCAGTGCCAAGTGATAGAGAGGGTGAGAAGAGAATTGTCTGCCAGTCCTAAACTTCTCATCCTTGCATAAAATATTCCTAATCTGATTTTGTGGTGCTTGTAATGCTGGCACTGTATCAGTATGTTTAATCACTTGGTGACACATGAAAATGGAGGAAATAGATTATTATGGAATACAATCAACACAGATTACAATCAAAGCTACCCTGACAAATGTTCCTCCCCTGAATAATTCAACACTATTTGAATGAGGGGAAACAAGCTATATATTAACGGCAGTGTCCTTACATGGCTGCTTGTCTAGCTCCAGCCTCTCCCATGGGCAGCCTCCAGGTTATGTCAGGCCAGGTCTCCACATCAGCAGTCAGCCTAACATGTCCACCATGACTGTGGCGTCTCCAGCCCTCACTGTAGCCTTCACTGTACTGTACTGTACACACCACTAACAGTGAAATTAGTGTCATAAATATTTCATGATGTGCTTGTCTTAGCCATATTGATTCCAACTGCAGGCAGCAAACTCCCTTTGAAAATCTTTCCCTGGACGCAAGCCTGTCTGCCGGATAGCTGTCAAATCTGACCACACGCAGAAACACATACACACACGCACTAGACGAGTGCATAATGGGGTCTTGCAGAGTGCCTGCGTGTGCGTGCACGTGTGTGTGCATGTGTCTGTGTGACCAGATTCATGTAGCCCACCAGCATGATGGTTGTCACTGTTGAATGATTAATCACATAGTATAGTGTTTGGGGAGGGAAGGCCCTCCCGTCGTTCTCCTCTAAATTTAGTTTTACTTCAATGAAAAGGCCTCCATTTTCACAATCAAAAGGGGTCTAGGCCAAGGCTCCTTTCACTAGCTCTTTTTCTCTCCTCAGCAGCAGTGGCTGAAACAAGTTTCAGCTGGACATAAGCTATAAGTTTTATTGAGTTGCAATTGGCTGTCACAGATATCAAGCTCACGCAGTTCTCATCACCTCACACATTAAATTAACAGTGGACGGGTCCAGTCGGTAAATACATTTTAATTGCACATATCGAGACCCGTGGCAGTTATATCAGGCCCGACACAGATCGTGCCTCACCACCGTGCCACACCGTGGCACGCCGCCTGTCAGCAGGACAGCCAGTCATGTGCAGAGGTGAGAGAGCACTCATACAGCTAGCTACCTCTGTACTGTATGCATGACTGCCTCCCTACGCCCACTCTGTGAGATGGGCTTCATGGCTGCTCTGAGTTTCTGTCCATCAGCTCAATGAAAAGGTATTTGTTATGTACTGTTCAACTCTAAGTGTATGTTACCAAAGATATCCTGTCTGGATAACAGTGTGATCAAGCACATGCAGTGCAGTGAAATCAAACTACCCAGTGATCATATAGTTCATCTGTCAGGTAATGTACAGGAAATTCAGTAGAGTAACATAACTACAATGGCATACATACTTTAGATGCAGAATATGCTGGTGAAAATCCATAAAAATGCTCAAAGTATGTACTTGTGAGTGAAGTTATCTAAAGGTGCAGATTGAACAAATCTATAGTTTTATATAAGAAAATCAGACCACACAAACACCTCCTAACTCATTGTATTATTAATTACTTCAACAAAAGAAAACATATCACAATTGTTAGTGAAGAGAGCTTCTACATTCAGCCAATGTGGCTCAGCCTACTCTGGAACATAACTTATTTAATAAAATGTTATGAATTCTTACAGCATGAATGATAAATCATCAGCTTCACAATGGAGAGATTGTTTCTAAACATTTGACTTGTAGCTGTAATGAGCCACACTGGCTTCTTTCTCCCACACTGAGCTTTGATGTGATTTGTTTATTGGCAACATTGACATATTAAGTGTATCATCATAATCCTCCATCATGTTTTGGAGTTTACTGTCATATCATTAAGACAGTTGTGCATCACTTTTCCTGATTCTATCATCGTTGCATGGCATGAGACATATGTGCACTTTGAATTCATACAAGTCTATGAATGTATGTGCCTTGTGTTCTGTGCAGTGAGGTATGACTGCTATTTAGGTTGAGTCCTAAATCATATTTTTGGATTTCCAATTCTCCCTTTTCTCATCATCGTATTGTCTGGTTGCTTTAACTTTCACTTTGTTGTGTCTTCATGATGGGACATTTTTTGTTTTTGTATTATGGTGATATGTTGTAGGTCTGCTACAGTGTTAAAACAACAATCTGTCCTCTCTCTCTGGTGTTTTAGGCACGTCATCCCTCACCGCCACAAGGAGGCGATAGGGGGATATATTTTTAAAAAACAACGCTCCTTAAAATATATTTAGGCATATACTCTTGGTCTAGCCTAATGTTTCAGTAGTCCGTCTAATTTAAAATGCTGTCTTAAAATCAAGAGTTCGAGTTCATCGAATCTTCCCTTGAGTCAATCAACAGCACTTTTCGAGCTATCTGTTTCCCCACAGACTCGTGGTGCTGAGGAACTGCGTCCTCGCTGAGACAGCCGGCTGTCACTGTCTCTAGATGCGTGTTGAAGGAGCGCGCGGGAGGGGTCTGGAATCGAACTCTTGCTGCGAGAGATCATCATCGATTGCTGGAGTCTGCAAAGGCACTCCATCCAACACAACACAAATCAGATGTGGAGCTTTTCCAATGCAATATGAGTGACTCAACTCATGAGGGGTGAGACAGCACTGGGGAAGGTGTAGAACAGGGGAGGACAGAGAACCGTTTTGCAACCCCTTGGTGTTTACGAGTCCAGGATTCCGGGAAATGGAAGTAATTTTTGGCCATCTAAAGTAGAGCGAATCTTCAGAATTCCGTCGGACAAGAGGGAGGAAAAACCGAAGTAACTCAGATGAGTTAATTGTAGCCTTCTGTCGACTAATGTTGCCATTCGAATATCCTTGAAATAATCTGAGGAATCCGTCCTCACAGTTTTTTATTTGACAGAACTAAGAAAATACTGTCCTGTGCTCTTAACAATTTAATTTCTAACGTTGTGAGCTGATTTGAACTGGAGAGACCGTGAGTTATACTCTAATACATTTTGAAAACAAACTCAAACATACTCAAACGAGTGGAAATACTTTATTGATACAAGCCTCGATTTATAATCTGCTTCTCTTGCACGGATTATCAAAATCAGGTGAGTGCCAACCTGAACCTGTATAATACAAAATGTGCATCTATGTGTGTGTTATTGCGCGCCCGTGCGCGCGTAATGCTGTAGAAGTTATGAGAATCAGAAAACAGACCATGGAAGTAAAGTGATTGCTCATGCACGTCCTGTATATTCCTTATTTTAAAATATTGTATTGCATTGCGTTGTTAATTTGTAAAAGTGGTCCCAACAGAGATATGGTGATTGTTTAATTTCGTTTTAGCACCACCGCATGTAGGCTGGTGTTGTGTTTGTATGGCGGTGATGGTGTCGATGCAGGTTGAGGCTGCATGAGGCGGTGCGTTTAATTATTGTGGTCGTTTAACGATAGGGCGCACATCAATCGTTTCACCCAGAGATACGGTCTCCCGGTGAAGCAGGCTGTCTGGCCACATTGATTTATACAATAAAGTAACTCCATAGATCAGTTTCCGGACTGAAGATCGACTGCAGCCAGACTCTAACTGTCACTTTCAGCGCCGCTGCCCATCCTTTTACATCTGCTGGGAGGTGGGTAGAGAGAGAAGAGGAAACGGATTAACAGCAAATAGATTACCACAAACAAACTATTAATGCGCTCGGCTCCTGAGGTTCATTTGTGCAATGTTCACCTTGTAAGCAAATATTTTATGCACACCTGGAGTTGGGTTGGACAACTTTACCTTCCCTCCGGTGACATGACAGTCACCTCTGTGATATGGTATTTGCTGATATATTTATCATTTGTGAGGGACATAAACTATGGTGGGACTAGATTAAGAGTTTATTTCCAAAATGCTACTGTATATATATATATTTTTCAAAGCGCTATACACTTTCCTAATACTGAGTTGCACGCCATTTTGCCCTCAGAACAGCCTGAATTTGTCGGGACTCTACAAGGTGTCAAAAGCATTCCACAGGGATACTGGTCCATGTTGACTCCAATGCTTCCCACAGTTGTGTCAAGTTGGCTGGATGTTCTTTGAGTGGTGGACCATTCTTGATACACACGGGAAACTGCTGAGCGTGAAAAATCCAGCAGTGTTGCAGTTCTTGACACACTCAAACTGGTGCGCCTGTCACATTCTACTATACCCCGTTCAAAGGCACTTAAATATTTGGTATTTCCCATTCACCCTCTGAATGGCACACATACACAATCCATGTCACAATTGTCTCAAGGCTTAAAAATCCTACTTTAACCCCACTCCTCCCCTTCATCTGCACTGGTTGAAGTGGATTTAATAAGTGACATCAATAAGGGATCATAACTTTAACCTGGATTCACCTGGTCATTCTACTTCATGGAAAGAGCAGGTGTTCTTAATGTTTTGTATAATCAGTTTACATTGTTTAGCTGGAATGGACTGTTCGTATCCTGTATATTTAACTGTGACGTGTGGATGTCTCACCTAGCTATCTTAAGATCAATGCAAATAAGTCGCTCTGGATAAGAGCATCTGCTAAATGACTCAAATGTAAAATGTAATTGTTTTGCATATAGATATCATATTACTGTATTGAATCATTTTTACTAATTAAAAATATATATTGATGTCACAAATGTATCATTTGGAGCTAGAAACACAAGCATTTTGCTGCATCTACGATAACATTTGCTGATCTGTGTAAAGTGACCAATACATTTTGATTTGATTTAGATTTGATATGATTTGTACAGTTCTTTAAAAATGTAGTTATTTGTTACATTTGACTGTGTAAAACCTATCAGTACTACTTAGTTCTCTGAGAGTGAGGCAGATATAAAGTACCAGTCAAAAGTTTGGACACCTACACATTCAAGGGTTTTTCTTTATTTTTAATTTTTTTTACATTGTAGAATAATAGTGAAGACATCAAAACTATGAAATAACCCATATGGAATTATGTAGTAACCAAAAAAGTGTTAAAGAAATCAAAATATCTTTTATATTTGAGATTCTTCAAAGTTGCCACCCTTTGCCTTGATGACAGCTTTGCAGACTCTTGGCATTCTGTCAACAAACTTTACCTGACATGCTTTTCCAACAGTCTTGAAGGAATTCCCACATATGCTAAGCACTTGTTGGCTGATTTTCCTTCACTCTGCAGTCCAACTCATCTCAAACCATCTCAATTGGGTTGAGGTCGGGTAATTGTGGAGGCCAGGTCATCTGCATTACTCCATCACTCTCCTTCTTGGTCAAATAGCCCTTACAGAGCCTGGAGGTGTGTTGGGTCATTGTCCTGTTGAAAAACAAATGATACGCCCACTAAGAGCAAACCAGGTGGGATGGCGTATCGCTGTACACGCGCAATAACATCTGCTAAACAGGTGTATGTGACCAAAACAAATTGATTTGATTTGATAAGTGTGCCTTGATTTCTAAACAAATCACTGACAGTGTCACCAGCAAAGCACCCGCACACCATCACACTTCCTCCTCCATGCTTCATGGTGTGAACCACACATGTGTGAACTACTCTGCATCTCACAAAGACACAGCGGTTGGAACCAAAAATCTAAAATTTTGAATCATCAGAGCAAAGGACAGATTTCCACCGGTCTAATGTCCATTGCTCGTGTTTCTTGGTCCAAGCAAGTCTCTTCTTCTTATTGGTGTTCTTTAGTAGTGGTTTCTTTGCAGCAATTCGACCAGGAAGGCCTGATTCATGCAGTCTCCTCTGAACAGTTTATGTTGAGATGTGTCTGTTACTTGAACTCTGTGAAGCATTTATTTGGGCTGCAATTTCTGAGGCTGGTAACTCTAATGAACTTGTCCTCTGCAGCAGAGGTAACTCTGTGTCTTCCTTTCCTGTGGCAGTCCTTATGAGAGCCAGTTTCATCATAGCGCTTGATGGTTTTTGCAACTGCACTTGAAGAATCTTTCAAAGTTCTTAACATTTTCGGGATTGACTGAAGTAATGATTGACTGTCGTTCCTCTTTGCTTATTTGAGCTGTTCTTGCCATAATATGGACTTAGTGTTTTACCAAATCTTCTGTATACCACCCCTACCTTGTCACAACACAACTGATTGGCTCATTAAGAAGGAAAGAAATTCCACAAATTAACTTTTAACAAGGCACACCTGTTAATTGAAATGCATTCCAGGTGACTACCTCATGAAGCTGGTTGAGAGAATGCCAAGAGTGTGCAAAGCTGTCATCAAGGTAAAGGGTGGCTACTTTGAAGAATCTCAAATCTCAAATATATTTTGATTTGTTTAACACTTTTTTGGTTTCCTACATGATTTCATATGTGTTATTTCATAGTTTTGATATCTTCACTATTATTCTACAATGTCGAAAATAGTAAAAATGAAGGAAAACTCTTGAATGAGTAGGTGTGTCCAAACTTTTGACTGGAACTGTATAGCATTTTTCAAAAACACGTGATTATTTCTCTCTGAAATAAAACAATCAAGTGATAGATTTTAAACAAATACATATCTGTCATTGAACAAATACATGTCTGCCATGATTAGATTGTGGAAAAAACACACCAATCTGTTTCATAATTTATAACAATAATAGCTAATTTACCAACATTTTAGAAAATGGGAAATGCAGCGTTTTGGAATTAAACTATTCATATATTCAGGGTATATTGTAATTAAGGGATTTGCCTTTGACCTCAAAGCACCAAACACTGATTTCATGATATAGTCTAAAAAGAGAGCAGGGAGACAGATGTTTTAGTTAATCCTATCTAAAACTTGATATTTTATTATTTTGTTGTATTATATGTTGTGTCTGTGACTATCATTAAATGTGAAGACTTATTTTATAATTTAAATTCTCCAAGTGTAATTATTATTACGTGATTAAACTAAGTCGGGGCACCACGGGAAAATGTTTATAGAGTCTCTGTTTCCCGATTAGACTTTTCAGATATTTTTTATATCTTGTCGATATAAATCTTATCGATTTATATCTTAGTCTTCTGTTAATGTATCATTATTACCTCATCAGTTCTCATTACTGAACATCGTAAACCCTTGGATATCTGCACGAACCCTAGCCTCCATAATGAATTAGCGATATACAAATTGGCTTAATTAGTTATTTACTAACTAACTAAACAAATCACAGAAATACATAAACAAACAATATAGTTATTGGTTACTAACACAATGCATTGATAAGTCCCTAGTGGGCTAAACCGGTATGACGGCTTGGCAGACAATGGAAAGGGGTGGAGACAGATAAAAACGGGAAAGACAATTGATTCACTACACACAGTTGATAATTATATTCATTGAAATGCTAATCCTTTGCACATGAACGGCCGCTCATTCGACAATAATTGCAATGTATATATTTACACCCGTATGCCAGTGTTTTCTTCTCTGTTGGAATTGCCGGTCCGTCTGCTGCAGAGTCAGTTCATCAGAGAGTCTCTGGTTGCCTTCCCCAGAAGTCACAATGTCTTTCGTTGTTGTCGCTTTTTCAGTGGCTCTGGATAGTGTCTGTTGTAATGGATACGTCAGGCGTACAGATGGTCATTGCATAGATAGAAGCTTCCACGGTTGTCGTATTCTCATACTAGACTTATGTAATTTCCAGCTGCAGACTAGTAATTCTACGTCTAGGATTTTCTCTTATTTTGTAGTGATCGATAGTCTCAGAGTTTAACAATTTCCAGCCGTGTAGCCAACACTACACGCTGTCTGGTCTCCTGGGCCTATAGAGCTGTAGTTCTGAAACATTTCAACATGTAGCGTCAGCTCCATGTTTTCTAGTCTAATGTACATTTCATCAGGAGTGGGTTTTATACACTAATGAGTGTTTCCTGTCCTTCATGAGATCACCAAATGAAACACACTTGTCATGACTGTCCCTTAAGTGTCCACGGACCGCTCCCACATTCTCAAAAATAGACATATTTTTATATTATTCAAACTTTTGATGTCCAAGGGTCTCTCTGTGTTCCACAGTTTACATTCCAATCTCGAATACTACAGAGCATAGAGACAGCGTATTTTATGACTGCCATAAAACATCCAACTTCCCGCTCTCCCCCTCTACGAGAGAGAGCACGCTGTAGAGCAGACCCACTGTAACCTGGTCCTTCAGATCGTCACAGAAGAGTCATGACATATATTTGCTCCATAACTGACCGAGTACAAGACCTGCTGCCTGAATTTCCCATGGATTTGGCATGGGTCCTTAGATCCTCAAAAGTTTCTACAGCTGCACAATCGAGAGCATCCTGACTGGTTGCATCACTGCCTGGTATGGCAACTGCTTGGCCTCCAACAGCAAGGCACTACAGAGGGTAGAGCGTACGGCCCAGTGTATCACTGAGGCCAAGCTTCCTGCCATCCAGGACCTCTATACAAGGCGGTGTCAGAGGAAGGCCCTAAACATTTTCAAAAACTTCAGCCACCCTAGTCATAGACTGTTCTCTCTGCTACCGCACGGCAAGCGGTACCGGAGCACCAAGTCTAGGTCTAAGAGGCTTCTAAACAGCTTCTACCCCCAAACCATAAGATTCCTGAACGTCTAATCAAATGGCTACCCAGACTATTTGCATTGACCCCCCCACCCCTTTTACGCTGCTGCTACTGTCTGTATTTTTTTATGCATAGACTCTTTAATAACTCTACCTACATGTACATATTACCTCAATTACCTCGACTAACCTGTGCTCCCTCCCGCACATTGTCTCTGTACCGGTATCCCCTGTATATAGTCTCGCTATTGTTATTTTACTGCTGCTCTTTAGTTGTTTGTTACTTTTATTTATTTTAGGCATTTCAGGGTCTACACCAGTTGTTATCGGCACATGTGACAAATAACATTTGATTTGAAATAGTAATATTTTGGCGTCTGATGAGTATGTTTACTACATTATGTGAGGATAAGTATGGAAAAAAAACCGAATATTAATTCACTGCATTCACTAAATTGCCTTGTCTGCATAAGCAAAATTATGCAAGGTTAAGCATATTTTCTGCATCTGTGTGAAAATTACAGCGTTACTTACTACCACATTGTGCTTCAAACTGAGAGTATATATCATCGGATATAAACATGCATTGGTGCTCAAGGAGCGAGGCCAACTTTAACACTTCCTCTGGGCACGATGTGCAAGTTCCATTCTAGATTCCAGAAAGGTTATCTGAAGTTTATTTTTTTCTCTTCTCTGGGGGTGTTAGGTCAGTTTACTTCGGTTTAAGTACAAACTGTTATTTTGTAGGCCAAAGACAATAAGCAGTTTTGACATGAGCCGGGCAATGATGCTCACATCACTGCTAAACCTTTTGCCCTCCTCAGATGAAATTTAGAGAGCTTTTAGCTTCCCATGTGATAGAGTTCAGGTACCACCGGATCTATCAAGACTTTTAGCTCATATCATCCAATTACCATGGCATGACATGGATCTACCAGCCATCCGTGTAGATTACACAGGAAGATTTAACAGAGACATAGACCTATAGCCATCCCTGTAGATTAAGCAGGAAGATTCAACAGAGAGGAGAAAAAGTGAAATATCAGACAGGAGTAATGAATATTTCAGCATACACTGCCTAGGCACTGCATATGAAGACATTGAGAACTCTATAAAACACAGTGAATCCGGAAGCCTACTGCATATGAAGACATTGAGTCTGTGTGGAACCAAACAGAGGAAGTTAACCTCTGTGTCCTCAGGACAGCGTTCCAGCACCCTGTACTGTAATGGTTACTCCCAGTCCCTCCAACAATATCAGGCAAAACTGTGGCTAAATGAAAACAGATGGAGGCGCAAATCCCCTAGTGGTAGCAGGCTCGCCTTGCCTGTGACCATTTATCACCGTCAACCTGTTCGTCATAAAGACTTTACTTTTAAAGGGAGGGGAGCGCCCAGCCCGGGCAAGATAAATTCTAATTTATGATGTTGAATTGAGCTCTTTGGGTTTTATCTGAAACCAGGTTGAAATTAGTTTCCGCCAATATGCTTTTTATGGTGTGTCAATGGGCAGCGGGGCCCAGTACAGTACCTGCACAAACCACATTGCTAATTACCTGGGGCCTGCTGCTGACATGCTTATATGCATAATAATTCAAATGTAGTTCTCATTAGGAATGAGCCTTTAAGCAGGATCAGACTTCAAACCAGGGCAATTTGTGGATGAAGTTGTGTATGTAAACATAAATCACCCACCAAAGTGCTGAGAAATTACTCCTCTGTGAGCAGCCACTGCCCAGAACATGGTAATAGCTTTAACCAATGGCTCAATAGATTTTTTCACATGAATATTGTAATCAGGCATTTATAATTAAGTTTTACATGTGCAAATCCAGTTTTGAAGCATGCTTTATAAGATCACAGCAAAGAATAGTCCAAATCCAAAAGGGAGAGGTTACTTAGCATTTAAATGGCCTGTGCTGTGGCGGAGACCGGGCGGGCACAGGCCAGTGTGTGGAAGATAAACATTTGGAGGGCAACATATTATTTCATGTGCAGCACTTTCTTTATGATCAAGGGACAATGTGTCAATTGAATGAGCTGAATCTGGAACTCTGGGAGAATTTGCTGAGGCAAAGTGTTGCTGTGAAATTCACAATTAGAAAGGAATAGGGATACACAAATTCCAAATGTATATCATCCAAAATGATTTCATCAAGTTAAGATAGTGATCTTTATAATGAGCAATACCAATGGATTTCATGATAATATAATAATATTTTAAGGAAAGATTGAAAACCCATAGGTATTGCTTCTATGACTGAATTTCGTAAGCCTTTCCCTCTTTATGTCAGGTTTAATTATGTTGACATTTGGAATAAAGGGAATATTAAATGTCAACAGTGGAGCCTTTATACTGTTTTTCTTCTTTAATTAAAATATTAATTGTATCATGACACTCTGTCAATAAGTAATAGAGAGAAGCAGCTCATCAATAATGGATAACTCGACAAGTCATGAAAAGCTCAGTGTGATGATGATTTGCAACCTTTTGAATCTGACACCAAGACGGAGGAGGCTGGGCTCTAGGTTGACTGGCTGTCGGTCAGACCCAGCACAGCCACGTCAGCAGTCCGGCCGGCTCTCTAGGACTACATCTGATGAGAGAGATATGGCACAGCATGACACCTAAAGTTGCAGGCCACAAAGTTAATAGCTCCAGCTCTGCAACAATGATCCCGGGCAAATGGAAGTCAGTCATTACAGCCTATAAATAGGTTGGCTAGAGGTGCCACAGAAGGTCTACAGAAAGGCTGTCAATTAAAGGTATGCCGTCTCAGGAAAAATCTTTCACCAGGCTTTCCGCTCTGAACCTGCGATAGGGCATTGTTGGACACCCACGCAGGCTCGCTTCTGACCCCACCGTTTCACACCATCGTCTACAGCAGGCCCCTAGAGAGTATTTGTGTGGAGTTGTATATAATTAATTTAGTTGTCTTTGTACAGCCTTTGGAACATTCTAAGAATACCTGTTGTAAGGAAATACTGATATAAACATCCCATTTGCAGTGATTAACATCTGCAGCACAATGCCAAATGGGTCATTAAAATGTACAAGAATCATCAAAACCATGTGGCAGCAGATTTCATTGTAGTTGATCTGCATGTGCATATTCATTATACATAGATAAGTATGATATATTCATGAGACATATGGCGCTTCCATATGGGAAAGTCATGGCTAAAAAGATAATTTAAACAAGGGTAATAAATGTCTGTTGCATATACCATCGGCAGTATTTGTGTTCCTCCAGTAGAAAAAACAAACAGGGTCACTTAGCTACACACGCAGGAACATGCAGAGCTATATACTAGCCTATGTCATTTAGAAAGGGAACCAAATTGGTTATCACCAGCTTTTCATTTAGAGCTCCTTTTCATGGTTTTATCTATGGATTGGATGAAGCACAATCCTATCAGAGGCAGTATAGCGATGATAGTGTGGTTGACTGTTTAGTCTTCTCTCTTTCACCCACAATATTTGTCTTTTTTTCTCTCCTTTTTGGTTTTGTGCTTTTGAAGCGGTTTTACACATCCTTCACAAGCCTCCATCTGCTGTGTCTTGGCTGTTTCTTCTCCTTCTTGGCTGACTCTAGGGTCGCTGAGGAACGGGGGAACAATCTGTGCAGCTCCACTCCAGTTGCCCAGCCCCTACAGGGAGACAGCTTACAGCAGGAACGTTCACCATGAATAATTCTCAAACACCTTCTCTCTCTCTCTCTCTCTCTCTCTCTCTCTCTCTCTCTCTCTCTCTCTCTCTCTCTCTCTCTCTCTCTCTCTCTCTCTCTCTCTCTCTCTCTCTCTCTCTCTCTCTCTCTATTAAAGTGAGTACATTGTTAAATAGAGCATGGTACAGAGGAGTTATAACCAGCCAGGAACATACAGTCAGGTCCATAATTATTGGCAGCCTTGATGGAGATGTGCAAAAAAGACTGTATAAAATAAATAATGCAAATCCTGAGCTATATTGCATGCTATAAAAAGGATTCAAACCACAGGTTTTCAATGGGGTCCGAAGACTGAGATGGCCATTGCAAAATGTTGATTTTGTTGTCAATTAATAATTTATCTGTGGATTTTGATGTGCGCCAAACATTGATATAATAATAATCATATTGAAGTAAACCTGGAGTCATGCGATGATATGTTGTGTGGTCCTCCCACTACAAATAGTTTTACTTTTGTACGATATTTTTTTTTACAATACAAACCATACACATACAAAGGACAATATACAGACATTATGTCTGCAGTTGGACCCCTCTCATAATTTTGACCCCTATCTTTAGTTTTTTTATTACTTGTTAAACAAAATCTCTTTCTCTGAGCAATTGCATTAGTATAAAATAATATAATTTCCCAATTTATTTGAGCATACAATATAGCTCAGTATTTGTGTTATTTATTTTATACAGTCTTTTTTATCAAGGGTGCCAGTAATTATGGACCTGACTGTATATGCTACACATCTCCATCTCTGCCGTGTGTGGGAGGTTGTTCAGTTTTTACCTGATACAGAACAGACACACAACTGCTGGGTGGTCTATTGTTCATGTTGAATATTTGCTAATGTGCACTGCTGCTGCCACCCACATTTTGTGCAGCTTCCGCTCTTCTCCATCTAGGTGCTCTGAGGCCACTTACTAAAGAGCCAGCCTATTGGCTGTGATTTCATTAGAAGTGGCTTAATGGTGCCATGATGTGTTCCTCCACTACCCTGTGTCACCTGGATACGCATGTCCAAGGCTGCCATTCACTGCACTGGAATCACTGGAATCACTGCAGAGTGCATACAGGGCTACCCAAAGAAGATGATCACAGGGACTTAAGCCTCCTGGCTTAAACAGTCATTTTTATAAAGGTTTCATAATAATTAAAGCTGATTGTTCTCAGATACAAAAGGTGAGAGGCAGGAAATTACAATAATCCAATTCAGTCATTATTGAGATCCTTACTAATGAACTGATGGAGTATGAGAAAATGTCAGATGAATGCATTCTAATCTTCCCATTAATCTCATATTGCTAATACATAGTGAATAGTAAAGCTGCATAAAACAAATATAAAGATGCAGATTTCTGCAGGGATTCAGGGAATGATGAGCTATACAAATAATTATGTAAAATCAGCAACAAAACAATGGCCAAATACTGTATGTTTGCTGGTTGACTGACAGGGTGGTTGGGTCTTTAGTTGTGCCATTGGTGAGATTATTGCAAGCAGAGCCATATAATTATTCCTGGCTACTAATCAAGAGATTGATGTGCAGCGGAATGCTTAATAGTAGGCATTGGTTTTCCTTGTGTGTGAGCAGGCATGACTAGGACTGTGCTCACTGTGGCTTCACAGGTAACTTCACGAAGCTCTTTGTAATTTAACTCAGAATGCTATTGGATTACAATGATGCATACTGATGTATGCCTTATAGCTATACCAATCACTACAACATAGGGCTTGTTTGCTCATAAACTCTTGTATGCTTGTCTTTTTTTCTCTTCTTATTCCCTCAGATGATGTCCACACTGCATTTCATTGCTCAGCCAAGAGTAGGCTGTATCTCTGAATATGTGATTGAGCCTGGGCAGGCGGTGCTGGGCATGACGTCTGTAAATGCGTGTTGGCGCATGCCATGCTAATAGCTGCATTAGTTCGCTCCAGAGTTGTTCAGCAGTAGCTAATTGCTGTGACAGAGCTCTCCACGGCACCTCTGTCTCCAGTAGCCCCCTCAGCCCAGGGCCAATGGAACTGCCAGCCTGGCATGGGCAGGTCAGCCCAGTCAGAGGGGCAGAGTTCTGCAACTGCGGCTGCTGCAGCTGTGAATACTGTCCGTGCTACGCTCTCTCTCCTCTCTCTCCTCTCTCCTCCTCAGCTCCCCTAGATTAGCGTTTTGTGTAAAGGCTGAGAAGGAGGAGCGTTGGCTAGCTACTGCTGTGATATAGGGGCAAAGGAGGATGAAATGTTCTGGCAAGGAGACAGGGGTTGGAGCATATGTTCTCCAGTCCTCTGGCTGTATCAGGAAAATGATCTGACACAAATTATTAGTCATCTTGTTAAGGCGAGTGCTTAACCTTGCTCGGCTGGGATTTACAGGAGGGGGGGCTATGTGTGTGCATGTGTTCGCAAATGGCCCCCTTATTCCTTCATAAACACATCTCCAAGTGAGCAGATTTGATTTGGATTTGTTATTACTGTACATTTTAGAAATGTTCACTTATCTTGAATTTTCTTTGAAACGGATGAATATAGAAAATCACGCACAGTGTGATCTCATGTGCCTCTGCTATCTCTTATGTCTGAACAAAACTCACAGCATAGCCAGAATAAAAGGTAACAGCAGGAAATAGGCCTTGTTATGTCTTCTTACAGCTTCTCAAGAGGGCTCTCGGGGTGCACCAGTAGATCAATGTCTGCATTCCCTTTCGTAGAGCCAAGTGAATGTTTGTCCAAATGTCACATATTTCCTGCAGCAAGCCACATTCAGGTCTTGACATAGATGCACCAGACTCTCTCTCTCTCTGTGTGTGTGTATGTGTGTGTGTACACACATGCGTGCAGGGCTAAATATTTCCCAGATACCTATTTTAGTGTAATAAATCATCTCCCCAGCCATCATTTCTGCTTTGATGTTGCCTAAACATTGTAAAACAGTGTGTGTTTATGCATGCTAGGGTGTAGCACCATTAGTTTATGCACATATTCATTCTCATAAAATGGGAAATGGGAGTTGTAGCCTTTTTTAAATGACATTGCTTGGCTGTCACAGCTTTTAGCATCAGAGGGGTGGACAGCTCCTCACTGCAGAATGCATGCAGTAAGGAGAAAATGCAGATTAGTTTTGCTCACACAGTGGACTCAAATTGAAATGTGTTATTAACTATATCACAAACAAACCAATAGATCGAATTTGACACACATCAGGCTGTCACTAGCTCACCCACCACTTTACCCCATGCTTCTCCCACTATTCCCAATCTTTCCTTAGCTTCCGTCTGCTTAGGTATATATATGTATCAACCAGGTATTGATCCAATGATAAATTATGAGGAGAATATTGAGAACAAAACGGCTAAACATATTTATGGTGGTCCTTTTTCACCGCTCCTTGACAATGTGGACCCTGCTTGCGAACTTCAGCCAAGTTTTATTTCATTTACACAACAGAACAGGACTTAGTCTGGGACGGTTTTCTATTCAGCCCAGCTGAGATTCATCAACCTGGCAGATGCTTTTTTTCTCTGCTGCATACCAGTCAATTCTAGGCTACACGCAATGACTAAAGACTGAATTGATTCTGAATACATTATCCAAACTGAGGTCAGGTATTTGTAACACACAAACAAGTGTACTTAGCCAAACAATTTGACCAGAATTGAACAGGTGAATCAAACATTTTCGCACACAATAGAGGGAATAAGAGCTTCTCTGATGTTAACTAATAAAACAAATTGAATGTGTGTGTTGAAAATCTTCACTATATACTTAGTGTTCCAATGACAGAATGTTCCTGTTCTGTTGGTATTGAAATATTCCATTTGAAAATTCTTGGAAACACTTGTTTTTTTCCTTACACATTCTTCAGCTGAGCTTCACAGAAAATGATTTGTTGTGTTTAGTGTTATTAAAACAAAATGCTGTACGTTTAGGAAAGCTGTAAATAAATATTTGATGAGCCACATCAGCAGAAGTTGGAGTGTGTCATAAACCGGTGAACCTCTTGGTTGTTGCAATAGCCCATTAGATGAATTATGAAATATGAGTTGCCAGACTCATACAATGTAGGGATAGACAATTATTATTATTATATATCTTTTTTAGGGGGTAGCTCAGCTTTAATATTGCAGATAGATTGTAGCTTCCATCAATGTAATTGTCTGCATCATTTCCAATCCCCCATATATTTTTGGGAAATATACACTACCATTCAAAAGTTTGGGGTCACATAGAAATGTCCTTGTTTAAAAAAATGTGTCCATTAAAATAACATCAAATTGATCAGAAATACAGTGTAGACATTGTTAATGTTGTATTGTAGCTGGAAACGGCAGATTTTTTATGGAATATTTATATAGGCGTACAGAGGCCCATTATCAGCAACCATCACTCCTGTGTTCCAATGGCACGTTGTGTTATCTAATCCAAGTTGATCATTTTAAAAGGCTAATTGATCATTAGAAAACCCTTTTGCATTTATGTTAGCCAAGCTGAAAACTGTTGTTCTGATTAAAGAAGCAATAAAACTGGCCTTCTTTAGACTAGTTGAGTATCTGGAGCATCAGCATTTGTGGGTTCGATTACAGGCTCAAAATGGCCAGAAACAAAGAACTTTCTTCTGAAACTCGTCAGTCTATTCTTGTTCTGAGAAATGAAGGCTATTCCAATGCGAGAAATTGCAAAGAAACTGAAGATCTCGTACAATGCTGTGACAACTTTGGACTCCAACAGCACATGGACTTTGCCCCCCACAACAAAGGAGTGGAAGGAAATGTGTCACGGCTGTCCAACCAATAAGTCATCACTTCACCATAGCTATACCTCTACCCACTCGGCCCAAGAAACAAATAATAACAAACACTGCCCATCATACTAAATTAATCTCCTACCTGCCAGTTACTGACTCTGTGGCTCAATACAACACTGCCTTGGCCTCCATACTGGATGAAATAGCCGCCTGGTGTCTTTCTCCAAATCTTCTCCCTGGTACACTGAGGAGCTACGCTCTCTCAAAGCAACTGGCTGTCATCACCAAAGACAGTATAAGAAAACTGGGCTAACTGTACAGTACATGTGCAGATGTATCAGCATCATCAGAAATAATATATACAGGCCATAAATGCAGCTCGGATATACTACTACTCCCAACTGATCAGCAATGGGTGCTGTTCTCTACTGTGAGCAAACTCCTCCAACCTGTGAACAAATATGCTACCTCAGCCTCCCCAGAACATTGCAATCAATACCTGTGCTTCTTCCAAAGCAAAATTGAAAACATCAGCAACACTATCCTGTCCTCTCCAGACCCAGTAGTTGAACTAGCCAGTCCTACGCTCCCTGGGTCAAGGTTTATCACCTTCACCACAGTCACTGCAGCTGCTGTAACCAAGCTGGTTAAGACCTTGAGGCCCAGCACTTGCTCACTTGACCCTATTTGCATCTCCTTTGTAAAAACATGCTTACTTGCTCTGGTGCCTTTCTTCGTAGAAATCCTTAACAAGTCCCTCATCACTGGATGTGTCCCTCCTCAGCTCAAACTGGCCGCAGTCACACCAGTACATAAAAAGCCTGGATCTGACCCTGACAACCTCCAGAACTACAGGCCTATCTCTACAGGCCTATCAAATCAAATCAAATGTTATTTGTCACATGCGTCGAATACAACAAATGCTTACTTACAAACCCTTAACCAACTATGCAGTTTTAAGAAAATACCTAAAAAAGAGTAAGAGATAAGAATAACAAATAATTAAAGAGGAGGAGTAAATAACAATAGCGGGGATATATACACGGGGTACCAGTACAGAGTCAATGTGTCAATGTGCGGGGGCACCGGTGTGAGGTAATTGAGGTAATTATGTACATGTAGGTAGAGTTATCAAAGTGGCTATGCATAGATCATAACAGAGAGTAGCAGCTGCGTGTGTGTTGGGGGGATAGAAGCTGTTTAGAAGCATCTTGGACCTAGACTTGGCGCTCACGGGGATCTGGGCCTGATCGGGCATCCGTAGTATATCCCTCACATCTGATTTATTGAAGAAGAAATCCTCGTCCAACTTGAGGTGAGTTATCCCAGTTCTGATGTCCAGAAGCTCTTTTCAGTCATAATAGACGGTAGCAGCAACATTATGTACAACACAAGTTACGAACAACGCAAAAATAAAATAGCATGGTTGGTTAAGAGCCGATAAGACGGCAGCCCTACCCCCCGGCGCCAACCTGCCCTTCCTGAGCAAGCTCCTCGATTGTTCTGTTTCTAGCCAACTCCAAAACCACCTGGCCACTCACAATATAGTTGAGCCCTTACACTCTGGTTTCAAAGATAGACACATGAATGCTGACTCTCGGCTGCCAGCATCCTCATACTGCTGGACCTCAGTGCAGCATTCGACACGGTCAGCCACGCCACCCTGCTGGACTGCTCCTGAAGAAGCTCCTGGGCCTGCCAGACACTGCCCTTGACTGTTTCAGGTCCTCTCTTACTGATCGCTACCAGTTTGTAGCCATCGTTCTTAGTAGGTCAGACACAGTTGTGGTCCAACAGGGGGTCCCTCAAGGCTTGGTTCTCGGGCCACTACTGTTTTGTTTGTACTGTACATGCTGCCACTGGGAAAAATCTTGAGGAAACACAGACGGAGATTTCACTTTTATGCAGATGGCACTCAGCTGTATGTCTCCACAAACACTGGCACTGCCAATGCCACTGCACGCCTGGTCAGCAGCCTGCAGGACATCAAAGTGTGGATGCAGTTGAGTTTCAGAGGTCAACCTGATTGGCAGTCCCACTATCATAAACAACATCAGCAGCTACAGCCTCAATATTGATGGTGTCAAGGTCCTCCCATCCAATGAGGTTCGCAACCTGGGTGTGATATTTGACCAGTCAGCTCTTGTTTGAGGCCCACATCAAGAGTGTGACGAAATTCAAATTTTTCCATCTACGAAACATTGTCATGTTACGACCTACAGTATAAATATATGGCCGATGGCCGATTGTGTCTGTATTTTGGCAGGAGCCACTCAATGTTAGTGATGGCTGTTTAACAGTCTGATGGCCTTGAGATAGAAGCTGTATTTCAGTCTCTCGGTCCCAGCTTTGATGCACCTGTACTGGCCTCGCCTTCTGGATAATAGCGGGGTGAACAGGCAGTGGCTCGGGTTGTTGTTATCCTTGTTGATCTTTTTGGCCTTCCTGTGACATCGGGTGGTGTAGGTGTCCTGGAGGGCAGGTAATTTGCCCCCGGTGATGCGTTGTGCAGACCTCACTACCCTCTGGAGAGCCTTACGGTTGTGGGCGGAGCAGTTGCCGTACCAGGCGGTGATACAGCCCGACAGGATGCTCTCGATTGTGCATCTGTAAAAGTTTGTGAGTGTTATTGGTGACAAGCCACATTTCAGCCTCCTGAAGTTGAAGAGGCGCTGTTGCACCTATTTCACCACGCTGTCTGTGTGGGTGCACCATTTCAGTTTGTCCGTGATGTGTACGCCGAGGAACTTAAAACTTTCCACCTTCTCCACTACTGTCCCGTCGATGTGGATAGGGGGTTGCTCCCTCTGCTGTTTCCTGAAGTCCACAATTATCTCCTTTGTTTTGGTGACGTTGAGTGAGAGGTTATTTTCCTGACACCACATTCCTGACACCACACTCCCACACCATCACACCTCCCACTCCATGCTACACGGTGGGAACCACACATGCGGAGATCATCCGTTCACCTACTCTGCATCTCACAAATACATGGTGGTTGGAACCAAAAATCTAAAATTTGGACTCATCAGACCAAAGGACAGATTTTCACCAGTCTAATTTCCAATACTCGTGTTTCTTGGCCCAAGCAAGTCTCTTCTTCTTATTGGTGTCCTTTAGTAGTGGTTTCTTTGGAGAAATTTGACTATGAAGGCCTGATTCACGCAGTCTCCTTTGAACAGTTGAAGTTGAGATGTGTCTGTTACTTCAACTTTGTGAAGCATTTATTTTGGCAGAAATCTGAGGTGCTGTTAACTCTGATGAACTTATCCTCTGCAGCAGAGGTAACTCTGGGTCTTCCTTCCTGTGGCGGTAATTTTTCTTTGCTTATTTGAGCTATTCTTGCCAAAATATGGACTTGGTATTTTACCAAATAGTTATTTATTCTGTATACCACCCCTACCTTGTCACAATGCAACTAATTGGCTCAAACTCATTAAGAAGGAAAGAAATTCCATAAATTAACTTTTAACAAGGCACACCTGTTAATTGAAATGCATTCCAGGTGACTACCTCCTGAAGCTGGTTGAGAGAATGCGAAGCGTGTGCAAAGCTGTCATCAAGGGAAAGGCTGGATACTATAAAAAAAATCTAATATAAAATATATTTTGATTTGATTAACACTTTTTTGGTTACTACATGATTCCATATGTATTATTTCATAGTTTTGATGTCTTCACTACTATTTTACAATGTAGAAAATAGTAAAAATAAAGAAAAATCCCTTGAATGAATAGGCGTGTCCAAACTTTTGACTGGTACTGTAGATTTGAGAGTCCCAGACAGAGTCAGAGTCCCAAACTGGTGGGATTCTTGCCAGAGTCATATACTGAGCCCCTCCTTACACATCTGAACAGCCAATACACCTCTGTTACTATCCAGAAGATGATTGATATATGTTCTTCCTCACTTCATCTAACCTGACCTCTGCCCCAAAGTGCTCACTCCTCCCCAAGTCACGGCTGTCATATTGACTCATACCACACTATGTCTCTTCTCCTCCCATAGGATCCCTGATGGCTAACAATAGCATATCTGGACAGAATGTAAACCTTATACATTCCCCTCTCTCCCTTAGTGACATGAATAAGTATATTTCATATTTTCAGAACCGAACAATACATATTCAGTGCATTCGGAAAGTATTCAGACCCTCTGACTTTTTCCACATTTTGTTATGTTACAGCCTTATTCTTAAAAAAAGAATCTGTTTTAGAATAAGGCTGTAAAGTAATAAATGTGGAAAGAGTCAAGGGGTCTGAGTACATTGCACTGTATATAAACTCAGCAAAAAAAGAAACGTCCCATTTTCAGGACCCTGTCTTTCAAAAATAATTCATAAAAGTAAAAATAACTTCACATATATTCACTGTAAAGGGTTTAAACACTGTGTCCCATGCTTGTTCAGTTAACCATAAACAATTAATGAACATGCACCTGTGGAATGGTTGTTAAGACACTAACAGCTTACAGACGGTAGGCAATTAAGGTCACAGTTATGAAAACTTAGGACACTAAAGAGGCCTTTCTACCGACTCTGAAAAACACCAAAAGAAAGATGCCCAGGGTCCCTGCTCATCTTTGTGAATGTGCCTTAGGCATGCTGCAAGGAGGCATGAGGACTGCAGATGTGGCCAGGGCAATAAATTGCAACGTCCGTACTGTGAGACGACTAAGACAGAGCTACAGGGAGACAGGATGGACAGCTAATCATCCTCGCAGTGGCAGACCACGTGTAACAACACCTTCACAGGATCAGTACATCCGAACATCACACCTGCAGGACAGGTACAGGATGGTAACAACAACAGTTACATCAGGAACGCACAATCCCTCCATCAGTGCTCAGACTGTCCGCAACAGGCTGAGAGAGGCTGGACTGAGGGCTTGTAGGCCTGTTGTACCGGCAACAAGGTCATCTATGGGCACAAACCCACCATCGCTGGACCAGACAGGACTGGCAAAAAGTGCTCTCCACTGACGAGTCGCGGTTTTGTCTCACCAGGGGTGTTGGTCGGATTTGTGTTTATGGGAGCAGGATTGATTTGGAGTTGGAGGGTCCGTCATGGTCTGGGGCAGTGTGTCACAGCATCATCGGACTGAGCTTGTTGTCATTGCAGGCAATCTTAACGATGTGCGTTACAGGGAAGACATCCTTCTCCCTCATGTGGTACCCTTCCTGCAGGCTCATCCTGACATGACCCTCTAGCATGACAATGCCACCAGCCATACTGCTCGTTCTTTGCGTGATTTCCTGCAAGACAGGAATGTCAGTGTTCTGCCATGGCCAGTGAAGAGCCTGGATCTCAATCCCATTGAGCACGTCTGGGACCTGTTGGATCGGAGAGTGAGGGCTAGGGCCATTACACCAGAAATGTCCGGGAACTTGCAGGTGCCGTGGTGGAAGAGTGGGGTAACCTCTCACAGCAAAAACTGGCAAATCTGGTGCAGTCCATGAGGAGGAGATGCACTGCAGTACTTAATGCAGCTGGTGGCCACACCAGATACTGACTGTTACTTTAGATTTTGACCCCCTCTCTTGTTATGTCATTCACTAAATTAGCTGAAAATCAGCCATGTACATTTTTGGATTGTTAGTTAGTCTAGACAGCTATCTAAAATTTACGTAATCATGGCCGAATACCGATTTAACCCTAACAAAATCACATCCCTGAACAAACATTACACAATTAAATACTATTTAGTTCAATTGCATTCGGGAAACCATAAACTATTTTTTTGATGTTATTAGACATTCAAATCAGGCACATTATCCAAAATCAAGTGCAGTCAGAGGACGATTGAATTATCAAACATAATACTGTCTGAAGACATTCAAAGACTTTACTAGCACCAGTTATACACTGAGTGAATAAAACATTAAGAACAACTTCCTAATATTGAGTTTTGCCCTCAGAACAGCCTCAATTTGTTGGGGCATGGACGGTACAAGGTGTCAAATGTATTCCACAGGGATGCTGGCCCATGTTGACTCCAATGCTTCCCACAGTTGTGTCAAGTTGGCTGGATGTCATTTGGGTGGTGGACCATTCTTGATTCACACAGGAAACTGTTGAGCGTGAAAAAGCCAGCAGCGTGGCAGTTCTTGACACAAACCAGTGCGCCGGGCACCTACAACCATACCCCGTTCAAAGGCGCTTAAATCTTTTGTCTTTCCCATTCACCCTCTGAATGACACACTTACACAATCCATGGCTCAATTGTCTCAAGGCTTAAAAATCCTTCTTTAACCTGTCTCTTCCCCTTCATCTATACTGATTGAAGTGGATTTAACAAGTGACATCAATAAGGAATCATAGCTTGAACCTGGATTCACCTGGGCGGCAGGTAGCCTAGTGGTTAGAGTTTTGGACTTGTAACCGAAAGGTAAAAATATGTCGTTCTGCCCCTGAACAAGGCAGTCATTGAAAATAATAATTTGTTCTTAACTGACTTGCCTAGTTAAATAAATAAAAGAGCAGGTGTTCTTAATGTTTTGTACAGTCAGTGTAGCATGCCTGGAAAATACAAGAGTGCAGCAAAATAGTATGCTGAAAATAAACATGTGAACAACCACCTAAACTTTGCTGTGTTTTTCATAATAATAATAGTTAATTTAATTTAATTTGTAAGGCACTTTTCTCACACCCAAGGCACAAAAAAATCAATTGTATAATAATAATAATAAAAACAATCCAAAACACAGAACAAAGAACACAGACAATTAACAAAGCTATAAGTGTGTCATCAGATCCGGAGGACATTTGAACAGAATCAGCAGAGGTCCTCGAAAGCTTTTCTGAACAACTTGGTCTTGAGCTGTGCGTTAAACGAGGACAGAGACTCTGCCGCCCTAATAGTGTCTAGAAGTGCGTTCCACAACTTAAAGCCCTGCTGAATGGAGACAGACCTGGAGGAGCTAAGGGTGTGTGTGGGGCAGGAGGATAGAATGAGGTCAGACAAGTAGTCGGGTACAGAGTTGTGGATAGCTTGGTAGGTGTGAACCAGGATTTTGTCGTCGAATCATGAGCATTAGGGAGCCAGTGGAGAGCACTGGAGTGATATGCTCATGGGGGGAGGTATGAGTGTGTAGACATGCAGCACAGTTCTGGCCTGTTTAGGCAATTGGCAGATACGCCAACAAACAGGGCGTTCCAATACTCCAGACGGGATGAAATAAGGCATGGATGAGTCGCTCAGCTGCAGGTTTTGATAGCATACTGTATGTACATATTCTTAATCATTCCTTTACACTTGTGTGTATAAGGTAGTTGTTGTGAAATTGTTAGATTACTTGTTAGATATTACTGCACGGTCGGAACTAGAAGCACAAGCATTTCGCTACACTCGCATTAACATCTGCTAACCATGTGCATGCGACCAATATTTTTTGGGGAAGTGCTTTGCTGGTGACACTGTCAGTGATTTATTTAGAATTCAAGGCACACTTAACCAGCATGGCTATCACAGCATTCTGCAGCGATACGTCATCCTATCTGGTTTGCGCTTAGTGGGACTCAATTTGTTTTGTTCAACAGGACAATGACCCAACACACCTCCAGGCTGTGTAAGGGCTATTTGACCAAGAAGGAGATTGATGGGGCTGCATCAGATGACCTGGTCTCCACAATTACCCGACCTCAACCCAATTGAGATGGTTTCGGATAAGTTGGACCGCAGAGTGAAGGAAAAGCAGCCATATATTTAGATTTTTTTAACACTTTTTTGGTTACTACATGTTTCCATATGAGGTCTTTCATCGTTTTGATGTCTTCACTATTATTCTACAATGTAGAAAATAGTAAAAAATAAATTACAACTCTTGACTGAGTAGGTGTGTCCAAACTTTTGACTGGTACTGTATATGGAGGGATGTGTTACTCAACTTAACAATTAGTAAGTGATGTATTTTCCCTCTAATCAAGCCTTGATAGGCCCAGTCAGTAGCGGGACTTTGGTTTGGTTGAGTCCAGATGGAGTAAGCTGCTTCGCTGATGGCCTGCCGGCTGTACTGTGACTGTGCTTGAGGAGCATGGCTGGATTTTCTGTCTCCAGGGCTAGGGCTGTCTGAAGCACACAGCAGCTCCTCTTGGTCTGAGTGGAGCGTGGAGGAGCCAGATGGTTGTACAGTCTGACCGCTGGTACATTTCTCCCAGCTCAGGCTGCTAGTCATGGGAGACGGTGGGCTACACCATTGGCTTTTCAGAGTGTGCTGGTTGAAGAACTTGTTGTCCACAGAAAATGGGTGGCAGCTAGGCCGGTCTAATGCCTGGCTGCTTGGGCCAGTGGCACCGCCATCACCGTCACGCTGCCAGCTAATCTCCCAGGCCACGGCAGAGGTGTGGACTCACTGAGCTTTAGAATGGAGTTAATCTGCATGTTACACCCCAGTTTAGAATTCTCAAATGCCTGGATTCATGGGGGATCTCTGTTGTGGTAAATGCCACTTCGGGAATTGTTACCTATCTTATAGAGGACTCCAAAAGATAATTCACTTTGAGAACCTTAAGAAGACATATAGTCATAGAAATGCTTTGGGGTAGGAGAGACTGCTCACATTTCAATGAACTGAAGAGAAAACCGTCTCTCTTGCACTAGTGAGTATTCCTGTTACTGTAAAAGGATGACTGTATTTTAGACTGCAGTAGGCACTCAAGCTTAGGTTTACCTGGGGATTTGATCATGTTTGAAGTTTTAGAGGTTCTTCAATTTGGTTTATGAGAGAAAGGTCTATGGAAAAACTTGATGTTTCTGTGTGCAGACTGCAGACCACAATCCTCTTCATGCTGAGAGATAAGACACTGAGATCAGTACAATTAGAGATCAAATGAGACTTTAATACCAGGGGTCAGTGGGATACTACAGTATGCGTCTTCATGGGGCAGTTTTAGAAAGTGGGAATCCTTAAATATTTGATAGCCAGATACCTGGAAAGAGGACCTAATGGCCCCCAGTCTATAGAACATGTATACAGTTTGGGATAGAAATAGCATCTTGTTGTTGTATTTGCTCTCATGGTTCTGTGAGTAGATTAACTGTGTGTGGTGTTTAAAGGGCTCCATTTACATTTTAGAGCTGAGGGTAGGGGGCATGTAGTATCATAGGTCAGGCCTTGTCCTGGCACCTGAACAGTCCCTTTATCTCCAGGGATGCTATTTGCATTCAGGGAGGCAATCCCTGACACTCTTTATAGTCACTGGATGCGCTGCCCCTATTTGCTTTGATGTAAACTCATATCCTGTACGGTAAAATCGAGGCACCAAATCTGCCGTGGCAGGGGTTCAACTTTATAATTACAATGGAACTATGTTTTTGTCCCTCACAGCAGGTGAAATAAATTGAAAACAAACTCTGGCCCAGAGGTGACTGTGAAACTACAGTGGAACTTTCCAATGACTGATTCAGCTCTTTTGGAGGAAATCATGACTGGTTTTGCTAACATTTTACTTTTCAAATTGTCATGTCATAATTTTATATGTTCATACTGCTAGCATCCTTTTGTTGTGAATCATTCACACATTGAAACAGTGATGGGAATGTATCGCTATACACACATTATATCTAGCCAGGCAGGATGTAACCTATTTCATAGTGGATAAACGTGGGAGTCTTGGAAGACAGAAAAGAGTAGAAAAGCAAAGACAGTGAGCGAGACAAAAGGCACATGTCCTGCAGCAGGAATAGTCCACTGGGCTGTGAAATTATGCATGTTGAGATCATAAGCTCCTCTGCATGAGAGAGCAACTTTCCCTCCTAAAATCTTTAGGTATGCATTTAAAGTCAGAGTGAGGCAAGCACATCCTTCAAATGATGCCCATGCCCATCTCTCTCCCCTCTCTTTAAAAGGCTCAAAGAGAAAAAGCTATATGTAGGCTAACGCTTGTTGTTCCTCACTCTCTCTGGTTTAATGTAACTGCTACAGGCCTCTTCCTCCTCCCAGAGCAAGACAAGGAAATAATGTTTCTTATTCCAGATGCATGCTGTACTGATGGGAGGGGGAAGGGACTCACAGGACTAACTGAACACAATAGGACTATGGAACAGAGAGGGGAAATGGGTTGGCCTCTATACACTAGTAAGAACCATAGGAGCAGTAGTAATCATTAACCATCTGTGTATTAGATATTTTATGTAGATGTTGATGAGGACATGGATTTAGTTGTTTGGATACAGGCACTGGGAGTGTGGAAAATGTTGTCACAATTGTGTGAACGTGCATGCTTGTGCTTGCACCATGCATGTGTGTACCACAGGAGGTTGGTGGCACCTTCATTAGGGAGGATGGGCTCATGGTAATGGCTGGAATGGAATTAGTGGAATGGTATCAAATACATCAAACGCATGGTTTCCATGTGTTTGATGCCATTTCATGAACTCCGTTCCAGCCATTATTATGAGCCATCCTCCCCACAGCAGCATCCACTGGTGTGTGCGGTGTGTGTGAATGTGTGCGTTTGTGCCTCTGTCAGAGAGAGCATGTGTGTGTGATCTAGATTTTGCCTTCACATTCAGAAGTTTATTTTATTTCTGCTAACTTTTCTGTGCAACAGTAAAGGCTTGTTTTTCACCACCACTCAATGTCTGAGATGGTATGGATTATTTGTAGAGAGAAAAATGCAGTATGTTTGAAGAAAAGTGCAGTCAGTAGTAATCTTTTAACAAAGAATTGCCTTCGGTAGCAGAAAATAAATAAGCATAAAGAAAGACATTTCTGCAGATAGAGAATGTTTTTGGAGAGATATTTGTTCCTATTTGTGACAGCCCGCAAATACAGATTTTTCCGATTCCCCTATTATTTCTGAAAACAGTTTAAATGTGTTTCCTCCTCCTCCCTGTCCAGCTCTGGGCAACACTGTCGTATAGTGTAGTGGGAGAAAACTATTGAATTACATTTCTTTGTCAGAGATCCCTAATTATTTTGGCTGAATATAAATAGTATTTTACATAGACTAACACCATGCATGGCATACACCATATTTATGTGCCCTGATGGTTACTGATAACACAATGAACAATGAATTCACTATATATTTTAAGACCAATAACATGTTTTAGAGACATGTGTATTCCTTGTCATCAAAACAGTAGGCTATTACTGCCCTTGGCTTTGATACCCTGAACAACAATGTGACTGTGCACTGTTGGTGTGTGTGTTGTCTAGACGAGAGCTTGGGAACAGATGTAATTCAGTATCACTATTGGCAGCTCAGCTGGCCCTTTTAAGGGAGTGTGGATGAGAGCACTCTGTGGGATGATGTACTGAGAGCTCCTAACCCCAGTCAATGGACAGCCAGTGAGGAACGATCTGGAAATCTATAGGGGCCATAAACCCTAGCTTTCTATTAATTTGGATTATGTAGCAACACATCAGGTGGTGGTAATCCCTGTCTTCTACTCCTCTATCTATTCTATCATTTCTCTAGCCATCACTCTAAACAGATCAATGTGCATTGTGCACAACCCAACACTAGTCTTACTTGAGTCTCAGAGAAGGAGGGCTGGAAAGGATAGAAGTGTAGCTAGTTGAAAACGGGTGTTTATTTAGTTTTATTTGTTTGCTTTTTAAAAAAGACTCTTAAACCAGATTCAGATGTACCCCTTTTGCCATGTAAACTGTGCTTCCTTTATTTGGCATAAATGAAATGCCAACACAAGTATTACAGCTGTGTGTTTTCAGTCTGTGAACTTTGAAAATAGGGTGTATGGCATGGGTCGATAGTTTCTTACTTTTGTTATATTTACTTGGTAGTGTTCTGTCTGAAGGATAAATGAATGAACAGATCGCTCTGTCTTGGAAATGGAAAGAAATGGCAAATCCCCTTGCTTGATATCACCCAATATGTTTTGATGGAGGGAGTGAACAGAGATGTCGGCCCAGTCATAAGACTTGATATCCAAACTCCATTCTTCTTTGTGTTCCAGCTGCCACCAAAAGTGTGAAAGATGAAGCCCTCAGCCTTCATGTTCCTCCTTATCAGCTCAGCCGCCTGCGTCAATCTCAAATACATCTCCAAGAGGAACTCGGGTAAGTTTACAAGTCTCCCTTTTAATCATGCCCAATCTATAAGCGCCCAAAAGTTTGATTCATTTGACTTTTCTTTTATCACATTCCTCTCATTTAAAGGAAATTAATTTCCTCATATCTATTCACCGACGCACTGTTGTGTTTTCACAATAAATGTCCAGGGCTTGATTTGTGAGTGTTAAGAATCAGTTTAATATTCTGTGTGGTGGTATTTTGTTAGATGTCTGCTCCACCTCTGTGGAACATGTGTTGAATGTTTTTGGCCACCAGATATCCAGTTTGAGCAGTATCTTTTCTTTCCTTCTTATAGTGATTGAGTGCTTTTGATGGTATCTTTGTGCCACAGTGATGTCTTGTTTGGTCCTTCACTCATTTCTCCACAGAGGGAGTTGAGTTCAAGTAAAAACTCAGTCATTTCAGGCTTTCCACAGGCCCAACTAATTTATTTCCTGCATTGGAGACTCATCATTGAATGTCTGTTTGCGTGTGGGTGAGGGTGTGTGGTGAGCAATTATGTTACCAGTGCCAAACTGGCTTTTATGTGGGCGGCAAAAACATAGAGGCAATCTTGTCTGTCAGTTTCTCACCCAGTGCGAGATTTAATTGTTTGGCATTTTCTCTCCTTGCAGTACCAGATGATCAGAGACGGACACTGCATGTTATTTTGTTTCCCTGCTAATATTTGATGTAACACCTCCCTGTGTGAGAGGAATTGCACAAACAGAGTGATAATTGTCTGCAGACAGAGACAGCTTTGATTCAATCAATAGTTTATTTTATTTTGAAGATGCTTAAACTTTGAGGACATTTGGTCCACAGAAACAATGAAGCGGATGTTCGTATAATTAATCGTTTTGTGATATGATCCAAGTCAAGTTGTTTAGTGTTGCCATAGGCTATTGGGGAAAACCATAATATTGTCCCTTTCCATGGCAGAAAAATACAGTACATCCAATGAGAAGCAGACTATGAATAATATAGGACAGCTTGGCTTTATTTTTAGATCGTTTTAGGACCGATATAAGCATGATGTTAAGGGGGTTGTGTTGGGGTTGAAAACTAAATGATGCAACTACAGGGAAGCTTAACTTACTTCAGATGTAGGCCTGCAGCAAATGTAGGAGAATGCCTTAAAAACGTTGACAAGCGTAATATAGCTAGACTTGCTACATGATCAACAACAAAAAACAAAAACACCAACTGTTATTACCACACATGGGCAAAATTTGTTTGCATTTGTGCCTTTGTGTGATATTATCCATGAACAGATCAACAACATGCAGCTTGTCATGAGCCATGTCATAAAGTAGAAATGAAAACAGGACCCTGGAATACTTTAAATAGGGGCGACAGGTAGCCTAGTGGTTAGAGCGTTGGGACAGTAACTGAAAAGTTCCTAGATCGAATCCCCGAGCCGACAAGGTAAAAATCTGTCGTTCTGCCCCTGAACAAGGCAGTTAACCCACTGTTCCCAGCCAGTCATTGTAAATAGGAATTTGTTCTTAACTGACTTGCCTAGTTAAATAAAAAAATAAAGGTACCCCACAGGCAACACAATTTTCCACTCTGGAGGGAAAAAAGCAAGTTGTGGCTTATCAAATATTATCTGATCAACTGCAATCCAGATAAAGCCAGCCTCATAATGTTTTGTGCAAGAATAATCTAATTGTTTTGTCTGGTCATTCCTGTTAAGATCTCACCTCTCCCTGTCACCCCAGGCAGCTGTGTCCTGGGAGAATGTGTGCTCCTGATATATCTTGTTCATTCACCTTTAGGCTCTGCATTTCCATTGCGGGAAGGTTAGTGGTGAGCAGGCAACAAACGGCGCAGTATCTTTCTGATCTTGAAACGACAGGACACTTGAGTCCCTTGGTTAATGCTTTAAAGTGTAATAGAACGCTCTGTGCCTGGAGCATCTTGAGTGAATTTCTGAGGAAATAAATATATATATATATTATTATTTAATATTTTTTAAGGAAACTCCATGGCTGCACTTGAAACCTGGGACACCGAGTTAAGTCATTGCTCCTAGATTCTCTTAGACAATAGCACTGGGGCCTGTCATGTGTTTCATCAGAACGTAGTCATTGTACGCCACAGGGATTTTTAAAGGAACATCCTCCCATTGAACCATTGTCTGTATAATTGAGAGTGAAATATTTGCGTGAGAACCTCTACTTTGTTTGGTACTGCTCTTGGTTACTTCTCTCCTTTTGATTGAGTGCTCTATTGTGCATTCAGCTCTATAATGTTGAACCTGCCTGGGGGAAAATATCCGTGGTTACACACAATGTACATTTTTCTCAGGTTATACTTTTTTCTGTTTTTCATATGAAATGGCGAGATTTTAAAAGCTCTACAACCATGTCATCATTATCTCTCTTAACAAGTGTGAATCTCCATTGAGGGTTCTTAGCCCGACAATAAACTTTCCACATCATAATTCTCCCATTCATATTTGATGAACAGCAACTCAATTAGCAGCTTAAAAGATGCAGCTAATGTCACTTGGTAATAGAGACATGTTCTATGTTTAGATTTCTGATGCAAATGGGTGTGAACAAAGGGTGCCACGGCAGTAGTGCAACCGTCAGAGGCTTGTCTAAGTCAAGTAAATACATTTTGCAAAACCACTAGTGATAATACTTAAGGGGAAAGTCTGAAAGGCACATGGCAAACAATTCTAACACAGCCAAATACCCCGTGATGGTGTCCCGTTTAATCTAACTGAACATTTCACATTTCAACACAGACATGAAGTGCAGTCATTTATCCCCATTGTCATCAAAACACATACGAAAACATATCCTTAGGCCTTGAGAATAAACGTGCAGTACCATCAATGAACTTCTTGCAGACCCTTCCTCTCAGAGTGCATTTGAGGCAGCAGCCATGTGTGTGTGTGTCTGCCATCTGTATGTCTGAGGAGCCATGCAGACAGATCTCCAGGAAGCTGCTCTTACATGGACTTTTTACCTTTTCAACAAAGGGAAACGTTGAGAATCTGAGGACTACCCCCTAGTGCTCCTTCTCCTGTAGCCTAGTCTCCTGCAGCAGCCCCGTTGGAGACTTCTCCTCCATTCTGTCAGATGGATTATTTTCATTAAACTATACACAGAGAAAGAAAAGATACCATGGGAGAGTAAAGGTTACTGATTTCACAACCAGTACACAATAGCTTAGTATATGAAAGGCCTCAGCTCCACAATGTGTCACTCATTTCTGCCTATGTCTAAGCTCTCCGCTTCAAAATAGCAGGTTCTCCTTCCGAAAGCCGTCAAAGTGATATGAAATGAAACCCAAACAATACCGTTCCCCCTGTCTTTTAAAAAGCTGGGAATAGTCTTTAGTAATCCGCCTCAGACTGCTACTTGCTGCTTGTGCCAGCCAATATGCAAGTCAGATAAAAGACAGAAATTAAATAAAAAAAGATCTTCAAAGGCCCTTTTCAGTGCTGACTTTGTCAGAGTGCTTCTGTGCTTTCGTTCCTGCAGGCTTTTCACTTTCACTTCTCCCTGAAGTCAAGAGAAACACTGTCTGCGTACTCCCTGTGTCAATCCCACAACCAGGTAAACCACGGGGGTTGCTGTATGAAAGTATAGGCATACATGCATTTTTAATGACACCCAAAGATGAATAGTGTACGTATACCACCAGAAATAATACACACGCGAACATATGACATGCATGGTCTCTTAAATCTAGAGGGATTATCTTCTCAATTTTATTTCTTGCAGTAGTAATGTTACAGCTGATTTGATGCATATAGTATGTGAGGGAAATACAGACTACACAAATTAGACCAGTATGTAATCCTTTACATTCAGATCATCAAAATCATGATGATATTCAGCAGTTTTATGATATTTAATTGGCATGGCTGTACTGTTAATTGCATTTCAATCCGTACATTTGGAACTTTGAAATGTACTTAAGTGTTTAACATAAAGTAAATTCTGACACACAGGAAAATGTATTTCCAGTGGAAGATACCTGTGGGAACGAACTCAAGTCATACATAGAAAGGATTTAATTTATTGTATTATAGATGGAATGTGATTGTACTCTATTGTTGCCCCAGAGTATTATATATTTAATAGGCAGCGAGCTATTCAGTCAGTCAGCAAGAAAGCACAAACTGCTGAGCAAAGATCTCTCAACTCACCATCTAATCTGAACACCATTGTCTGTCTGCCGCACGGGATTCTCCCAGGAAAACACCCCAATACATGTAGTCAGACACCCTTTCCACGATCCTCAACTTTGAAATTGTCCAAGATTACATAAAAAAAGTATCCACTCTTTATTTCTGAACTGAATTATTGATATAGCTTAACAACATTTGAGTTGCAGCCCCCACTGACTGGTTAGTGGTTAGCCTACTATTCAAATAAAGACTTGGCATTGCAATTAGCTACAAGGATCCTTTGGCATGGCGTTTTGAGACGTGCCTGCGTACTTGACAGTGTGATGAGCTTTGCTAATAGACGCTTCCTAATTTTGGCCGCTCACTCTATTGACATTCCTATATGGGCAACGTGTAGATTGAGTGACAATGTAAATGTGTTAGTGTGCAAGTGTGTGAACATAAGAGCAATACAACGTGACAGTAATGTGTTTGGACGGGATGCCGTGGGGATGTTGCTATATGTGGATGTCGATTAATTACTGTCCTAATATTCTTCTTCAAGAGCCGGCTCTGCTTCACTGCACTGTGTGACAGTTGGTTCAATGAGGAACCAACAGCCTTTGACATCATTCATATAATCATGTCATTAATAAAGACGAGAAGCCCTAACCTTTTTCCCCCTTATCGAAGACAGTTATCACATTTACAGTTTGTCAGCAATCTTGATGAATCAGCATTTCTTCTCTCTATCATTTGGTTGCATTTTTTATTTCAGTGAATGTAGTAAAGTCCTTCTCCCCACCCTCGTCCCATCCCACCTGTCACAACTGCAGCCCATCAAGAGCTACCTTGAATCTACATATTCCACTTGGACCAAGTGTTTCTCTCTCTGTCAAAGCGAAGCAGTTAAGATTATGAGTCACTCTACTAAGAAAACATATTTTCAGTGCACTGCTATCCCCATGGCAACGTGCCACAAAAGGGGAAACGCCAACACAACTTTGACTCAAGAAGCCCTGCCAGCCTCTCGGCCTCCTCCTCTACTACTCTGTCACTTCCTTGGTCAATTATTTCCCTGAACTACGTGCTGTAAATTAATAATTGTTCATTTACTCTGCCACGTTGGCCCGACATGACAGTACAATATATTAGATTGGAATTAATTATAAAAACAACTGTCTATGTGGGTCTGCCTCAGCATGTGATATGTATTCAAGTGGAGACAGGGCTAATACATAACCTGATTACAGCAGCAGTTTGTAAATTAGCTCAGAAACAAATTAACACTGAACGCCTCACATGGACAATAGTAAACACTGCCCATATGATTCATTTTCCAGCGGCTTAGGAATCTGTGATCTCCCTGTAATGCAGTCAGACCTTTGAACATCATAGTGAGTAGTGCCCTGTATCTAGGACCAACAGATAACACTGAACAATGACATTTTGTGATGCTTCAAACAGCTAAGTGGCATTATGCAAAACAGGAGGAAATAAATCATTTATCTCATTTATTTGATCTACCAAAAATCTCAGGAAAATTAGCATACGTTTCATTCTCCACAACGATACAAGAACACAGTTTTACAGTTCAATGTAAGAGTTAAACTGTCCTAATTTGCACCCTCTCTATTTCCTAGGATCTAAAAATCCAATACAGAATTCAGCAGCGTGGCTGCCCAGCTCCACTGTCAACCACCATGTAATTAAGTTATGCACTTTCACTGTCCTTAGCCTAGTAATTTTGCCATGCCTGAGCGCGCATACGGATAGATTATACAATTCCAGCGGTGCCATCGTCATACAGAGTCCTCTCTTGCCAAATTTTTTTAGCCTCCTATTTATGTAAACTATACTGAACAAAAATATAAATGGCCTTGTATTGTCCCCAGCACAAGGTGCACCTGTTTAATGATCATGCTGTTTATTCAGATTATTGATATGCCACACCTGTCAGGTGGATTAATTATCTTGGCAAAGGAGAAATGCTCACTAACAGGGGTGTAAACCAATTTGTGCACAACATTTAAGAGAAATAAGCTTTTTGTGCATATGGAACATTTCAGGGATCTTTTATTTCAGCTCATGAAACATGGGACCAACACTTTACATGCTACGATTATATATTTGTACAGTATAGTAATTTTGGCAGTCAAATCCTTCCCTGTTGACCAGACCATATAGTCAGCATCTGGAACAAACATAAACATTATTCCCTACCTACACATAATGAGGGGAGTCAGTGAGCCTTTAAAGATGGCCTACATCTGAGGTGTGTGTGCGTCAAGCTGTTTATCTCTATTCCAATAGTAATTACATTGAGTAAAGGATGACTAAAGGATAGATTGGCAAAGACTGGCAAACAGAGCTTGAGAATGTCTTACTGAGAGACAGAGAGAGAGAAACAGAGACAAAGACAAAGACAGAGATAGAGCTAACTTAAGGAAGAGAAAATGCTCCTGTACTGTATGTTGATTCCATCCCCAGGGGGGATACATTGGAAAAAGGTTGACACTTGAACCTGCTACAGAGCTGTTGACCTCGGCAGGGCCGGATGATAAGTGCTTTGTGGCAGACCTTTCCAGGGGGAGTTTGAGAGAAGAGCGTAAAGGTGTAACGCCACAAAGCACGTCAGCGGCATGGCTCCTAATGCCAGCACTCGTCTGACGAGGACAATTAGTGTAAAGGGCATTTAGTTACTCTGGGGGAAACAGTAGCCTATAGCATTGTATTGGCAATGCAATTAATTGTGAATTATCTATTTATCCTTTTAGGGAATGGCTAATTAATACAAGGCTAGCAGTAGATTGAGTGTGGTCTACTACTGTACTTACTGATCTGTGATTGTGGTTATTTTTTACAGTTCGTATGATTTATTGTAAATATATGTCTCAAAATACCAAACTCTTTTTGTCAAGTAAGAGTAGCTGGAAATAATGTCCTATATATTAACAAGAGTTATCGCTGAAAAATGGTGGTTGCAAAGGAAGGAAATTTGAGTTCGTCTGGGACATTTTGCGGTCTATCACAGTTTTTACTCTACATTTAGAAAAACAAGAAGAGGGGATATCGTAAAGACTGTTTAATGGTCTTGAGAAATGCCTCAGAGCTGAAACATTATCATTAAAAAGTCTTAACTAATTTCCCTCTTGTTGTTTTTCCTATAGTATACAGACTATAGGGGATATACTTTACTGTGTAGTGCTGAATCTCATTCTTTTACATACTCTACTGTACATTTGGTAAATCTCCTTATTTGAACGTACTTGCAGTGTGATTGAGGCTCACTTTCCTTATTAGTTTCTTTCATGAAAACAATTCCAGCTAATTGAATTACAGATGTCCCCTAAGATTGTTGCTGTTGTGAGAACACAAAAAAAAGACTTAAACAAATACAAGTACGAACTATTACTGAAATTCTAAATGAAAGCTGAGATGTGTAATGGATACTGTCGATTTGTTATAGCAATGTAGCCTATGTTGCTTATTTCTGTGGATTCATTTGGGCCATTTATTAATTACATTTTCTTGCTTGTGGTTCTTCTCATAAGCTGTTTTTGTTATGCCTCCCAAAGGAGCAAAAACTCACAAATACCCGTTCTCTTCTCTGTGTCTCAAGGAATTGGATATGACAGGGAGCTATTGAAACAGATCAGTGATGGCAACTCTTGATTTGGAGATTCAGGCCCTGGCAGAAACTGACAGCAGCCTCGGTGTCATGCATCTCTGTCAAATCCAGGCACCTGTGAATCCTGACGGCTGCCTCTCCACTGCAAACAGCCTGAACCCTGAGACAGCCTTCCCAGTTATCTGCTAAGATATTTAACCCCACATGACAGAGCAACTGTTTGCTTCCTGACCGCGGCTGTGTTTGGGTATTCATCTGAAGTGAAGCTCGGAGCATGCTCTGAATGCAGATGACATGAAGGGAAAAGACATGTTCAATTCATCACTCACTGGTGCACAAACACACCTACACCGCACAGGAGGTTGGTGGCACCTTATTTGGGGAGGAAGGGCTCATGGTAATGGCTGGAGTGGAATAGGTGGAATGGTATCAAATACATCAAACACATGATTTCCAGACATTATTATGAGCCGTTCTCCCTTCAGCAGCCTCCACTGCTAAACCAGCAGAGATGGTCAGGAACAGCAGATGCCAATAAGACTAAAACATAACCCTGGTTCTTCTTAGATTGTAGAATTTACATGTGTGCATATGGGAATAACATGCTGGAAACCTAGCTTTTAAAATCATTAGTGTTCCTGAAAGTACACTGCCTTCAGAAAGTATTCATACCCCATGACTTAGTCCACATTTTGTTGTATACATCCTGAATTCTAAATGGATAAAAAAAAACATTTTAATCGCCCATCTACAAACAATACTCCATAATGAAAAAGTGAAAACATGTTTAGATTATTTTTTTTTAATATATTGAAAATGAATTACATAAATATCTAATTTACATAAGTATTTATACCCATGAGTCAATACATGTTAGAATTACTTTTGGAAGAGATTGCAGCTGTGAAATCTTTCTGTGTACTAAGAGCTTTGCATACCTGGATTGTACAATATTTTTTTTTATTATTATTTGTATTCAAGCTATGTGAAGTTGGTTGTTGATCCTTGCTAGACAGCCGTTTTCAAGTCTTGGCATAGATTTTCAAACCTATTTAAGTCAAAACTGTAACAAGGCCACTCAGAAACATTCAATGCTGTCTTGGTAAGCAACTCCAGTGTATATTTGGCCTGACATTTTAGGTTATTGTCCTGCTGAAAGGTGAATGTGTCTCCCAGTGTCTGTTGAAAAGCAGACTGAACCAGAATTTCCTCTAGGATTTTCCTCTTTTCTGTTTCTTTTTATCTTAAAAACTCCCTAATCCTTTCCAATGACAAGCATACCAGTAACATGATGCAGCCACCACTGTGCTTGAAAATATGAAGAGTGGTTCTCATTGATGTCTTGTGCTGGATTTGCTCCAAACATAACACTGTGTTTCAGGACATAAAGTTAATTTCTTTGCCACATTTTTGCAGTTTTACTTTGGTGCCTAATTGCAAACAGGATGCATTCTGTACACTATGTCATTGAGGTTAGTATTGTGGAGTAATTACAGTGTTGTTGATCCATCCTCCGTTTTCTCCTATCACAACCATTAAACTATGTAACTGTTTTAAAGTCACCATTTTCCTTCCTCTCCGGCAACTGAGTTAGGAAGGACGCTTGTATCTTTGTAGTGACTGGGTGTATTGATACACCATCCAATGTGTAATTAATAACTTCACCATGCTCTAAGGGATATTCAATAGGTGCCCTTCTTTGCGAGGCATTGGAAAAACCTCCCTGGTCTTTGTGGTTGAATCTGTGTTGGAAATTCACTGCTCGACTAAGTGACCTTACAGACAATTGTACATTGCATTCAAAAGTTTTCAGACCCCTTGACTTTTTTTCACATTTTGTTACGTTACAGCCTTATTCTAAAATAGATGCAATCATTTTTTCACTCATCAATCGAAACACAATACCCCATAATGAAAAAACGAAAACAGGTTTTTAGATGTTTCCACATTTATTCCAAATAAAAACTAGAAATACCTTATTTACGTAAGTATTCAGCCCCTTTGCTATGAGACTCAAAATTGAGCTCAGGTGCATCCTGTTTCCATTGAACATCCTTGAGATGTTTCTACGAGTTGATTGGAGTCCACCTATGGTGACTTCAATTGATTGGACATCATTGGAAAGGCACCCGTCTATATAAGGTCCCACAGTTGACTGTGCATGTCAGAGCAAAAATCAAGCCATGTGGTCGAAGGAATTGTCCGTAGAGCTCCAAGACAGGATTGTGTTGAGGCACAGATCTGGGGAAGGGTACCAAAACATTTCTGCAACATTGAAGAACCCAAAAACACAGTGGCCTCCAACATTCTTAAATGGAAGAAGTTTGGAACCACTAAGACTCCACCTAGAGCTGGCCGCCCTGCCAAACTGACCAATCGAGGGAGAAGGGCCTTGGTCAGGGAGGTGACTCGATGGTCACTCTGACAAAGCTCCAAGGGAGAACCTTCCAGAAGGACAACCATCTCTGCAGCACTCCACCAATCAGGCCTGTATGGTAAAGTGGCCAAACGGAAGCCAGTCCTCAGTAAAAAAAACATGACAGCCTGCTTGGGGATTGCCAAAAGACACCTAAAGGACTCTCAGACGATGACAAACAAGATTCTATGGTCTGATGAAACCAAGATTGAACTCTGGCCTGAATGCCAAGTGTCACATCTGGACGAAACCTGGCACCATCCTTACGGGGAAGCATGGCGGTGGCAGCATCATGCTGTGGGGATGTTTTTCAGCGGCAGAGACCGAGATACTAGTCAGAATTGAAAGATGAACGGAGCTAAGTATAGAGAGATCTTTGATGAAAACCTGCTCCAGAGCGCTCAGGACCTCCAGCTGAATACTTTCCGAATGCACTGTACTGTATATGTGGGGTAGAGAGATGAGGTAGTCATTTATAAATCATGTTAAACACTATTATTGCACAAAGAGTGAGTTCTTGCAATTTATTATCTGACTTTTAAAGCACATTTTGTGTGGACACACCTACTCATTCAAGGGTTTTTCTTTATTTTGACTATTTTCTACATTGTAGAATAATAGTGAAGACATCAAAAAGATGAAATAACACATATGGAATCACGTAGTAACCCAAAAATTGTTAAACAAATCAAAATATACTTTATATTTGAGATTCTTAAAAGTAGCCACCCTTTGCCTTGATGATAGCTTTGCACACGCTTATCATTCTCTCAACCAGCTTCACCTGGAATTGTTTTCCAACAGTCTTGAAGGAGTTCCCACATATGCTGAGCACTTATTGGCTGCTTTTCCTTCACTCTGCGGTCCAACTCATCCCAAATCATGTCAATTGGGTTGAGGTCGGGTGATTGTGGAGGCCAGGTCATCTGATGCAGCACTCCATCACTCTCCTTCTTGGTCAAATATCCCTTACACAGCTTGGAGCTGTGTTGGGTCATTGTCCTGTTGAAAAAATATGTATTGTCCCACTAAGCGCAAACCAGATGGGATGGCGTTTCGCTGCAGAATGCTGTGGTAGCCATGCTGTTTAAGTGTACCGTCATGTGTGCTCCCTCTCCGGGCTCTAGGTCCCCAGGTTGCTCGTTATGGCGCACACCTGTCACCAGCGTTACGCGCATCTGCGCATAATGACACTCACCTGGACTCCATCACCTCCTTGATTACCTGACCTTTATATGTCACTCCCTTTGGTTTCTTCCCCAGTCGTCACTGTTTCTGTTTCATGTCTGTGCATTGTTCATGTTTCTTGTTTTGTATTATGTTTTCATGTATGTTTTGTATTATGTTTTCATGAATTATGTTGTATTATGTTTTCATTAATCATTAAATGATTCACTCCCTGAACTTGCTTCCTGACTCCCAGCGCACACGTTACATGTACCTTGAATTCTAAATAAATCACAGACAGTGTCACCAGCAAAGCACACCCACACCATAACACCTCCTCCTCCTCTATGCTTTACAGTGGGAACCACACATGCAGAGATAATCCATTCACCTACTCTGCATCTCACAAAGACACTGCGGTTGGAACCAAAATTCTCAAATTTGGACTCATCAGACCACAGGATAGATTTCCACCGGTCTAATGTTCATTGCTCGTGTTTTTTGGCCCAAGCAGGTCTTTTCTTCTTATTGGTGTCATTTAGTAGTGGTTTCTTTGCAGCAATTTGACCATGAAGGTCTGATTCACGCAGTCTCTTCTGAACAGTTGATGTTGAGATGTGTCTGTTACTTATTTATTTGGGCTACAATCTGAGGTGCCGTTAACTCTAATGAACTTATCCTCTGCAGCAGAGGCAACTCTGGGTCTTCCTTTCCTGTGGCGGTCCTCATGAGAGCCAGTTTCATCATAGCGCTTGATGGTTTTTGCAACTGCGCTTTTCAGAATTGACTGACCTTCATGTTTTAAAATAATGATTGACTGTCGTTTCTCTTTACTTATTTGAGCTGTTCTTGCCATAATATGGACTTGGTCTTTTACCAAATAGGGCTATCTTCTGTATACCACCCTTACCTTATCACAACACAACTGATTGGCTCAAACGCGTTAAGAAGGAAAGAAATTTCACAAATATAACTTTTAACAAGTCACACCTGTTAATTGAAATGCATTCCAGGTGACTACCTCATGAAACTGGTTGAGAGAATGCCAAGAGTGTGCGAAGCTGTCATCAAGGCAAAGGGTGGCTATTGTGAAGAATCTCAAATATAAAATATTTGTTGATTTGTTTAACACTTTTTTGGTTACACACGATTCCATATGTGTTATTTCATAGTTTTGATGTCTTCACAATTATTCTACAATGTAGAAAATAGTAAAAATGAAGATAAACCCTTGAATGAGTAGGTGTGTCTAAACTTTTGATTGGTACTGCATCTCTACCTGAAAAGACATGATCTACATGATTGATGGTTGATTTTGTCAGACAGCATAGGCAGCAGCTCGATGAAGATGAGAGGATGACTTGGATTAAAAAAATTAAGTCATCAAATAAACAAATGTAATGTACACAACAAGTGATAAGCAGTAATGGACAGTCACTACCATCATGGAACTTTTATTAATTGTTGTTACATCATTCAACACACATCATGCATAGTGCATTTAATGTTTAAAAATAATAATCGAAACCGAACTTGAAAACAGTGATTATTTTTTAATAATCGAACCAAAACCGAACCGACCTCAAAAAGCACTAATCGCTCAGCCCTACAAGCCACGTTTCCCCAGAGAAATGTCTGTAGCTCCTGTCAGTGGAGCCAATGAACAGTGATGTCCAGCTGATTGCCCCTGTGCATTATGTACACCGTACACGCAGCCTTTAGCAATCACACGTCATGCATATGTGCTCACCTTTGCATCACAGCCGTGACACACAAAAGTGTTACATGCTATAGTCTTTAAAAATGCATTTGGTAAATAGGTTATGTACTACTATACCCATTTCATGCAGCTCATCGTTGTTTTTTCTATATACTATGTAATCAACATCTCAAGCACTATAGCTCCTCCCCCATTGTTTTACCAAATAAGATGGACTGGATATAATTTACTTGCCTTTATCGTTCCCATAGAAACCACATGGTGCCTGCAACAACTGATTACATTGTTTCAGTGAGTCATTCACTCTAGGCAGGGGTTCAGACAAGGAAAAGGAGGCACCATGGTGGGTTGAAAGGACACTTTGTAAGAGATTGCCAATTGAGTGTTATTTCGCCAATATAAAAGTATTGTTGTAAGTAATACACTCAATGCAGCATTTGGGGGATCAAATGGAGAATATAAAAATAGCAGGAAACTATCTTACAGCAGTCAATTGTTAGTTATGGAAGCGTTACAGACAGATGCGCTTTCGTCTGATTTTCTTCAGAAAGTGTTTAACCAGAAGGAAATAATTTGTCTTCCAGCTGAACTCACCGCAAGATAATTCAGGTTTTGTTTTGCTGTTTTTTCCCCTCTCTTTCTTGATGGAATTTAATGTGGGAAATATTATAAGCCAGACAAAATCTCTCTCCTCTCTCTAAGGGATTGGACATCCCATGCCAGAAGATGCTTTCGTGATGGGAGCATTGATAGAAGGTTTAGTAAGGACTCCAGTTTAACTAAGGACTCCTAAATCCCCTAGAGGTTTTCTGATTCATTCTAATGAACAAAAGTAGGGTTTATTCAAAGACGTACAAGACCCAAGTAAATCCAATAGGACACACTGAGGGGAAACTTTGAGAAATTATTTACAAAATGTTTAGAGGAGATAGATGGGTTCCATGGATCGGCCATGGCATTGTGCTAGTGCCAGACCCAGCAGCGTATCACATGTGCCATATAATACATAGCCAAACCAGGCTCAATATCTCATGTCTAATTGCTAATTAATCCTTCAGATGCCTTTGAGGCCATTCAAAGAGTCAGCTAGGCTGTCTATTGGAGATCTGCCCTACCACCCCTTTTCAGAGAAGCAGGCATTTCCTAGGCAGCTACTGTCAAGCAGCTACTGGCAGAAGACAGATCGCGTCTGTTAGACAGGTTGCCCACAGGTCATAGCCATATGCTAGACGATGATTGTGTGAAAAGGGAATATAATGGAATAGAAATGTAGAGTCTTGAATGTTTTCTTGTTCAGTGCTTCTCAATAGCCTGGGTTTGAGGCCTCTCCGAGGTCCATTTGAGGTCTTTGCTCGGTGAATAACCGAGCCATAATACAGAGATACAGTCACTCTGTTTATTGTAGCTCTTTCCTCACAGCATATTGGATATTGGCTGTGGAATAGCTTAAGGGATTTGGACAAGGGGACCCATACCAGATCTGATGAGAAATTGCATTCTTACAGAAAAGCTCTGGTGTTTTATTTCTGGGTTTATGTCGCTATTTTATTGGTAAAAGACTTAATGTTGATCGTTTTTTATTCTCTCCACACTGGTATGTGGCATGGAGTATGATGCAGTTGGTGATACAGTACTTGATGCTTCATTGGCTAAAAACAAGTATTGTGACCATTGAGTTGGTATTATATCCATCGGTGGATGGGGAGAATGTTGAATTATGACAAAGTCAAACGTTGACTATGCTGTGCATGATACAATGATTGGACCATCCATATTGCTCCATTCTAGAGCTATAGGAGAATCCATTGACTACATTCTATTCAGCAGAGCCCCTTGTCCACAGAACCAGAATGAGATTCTGTTTCTATGCCCATGTCTGACTGAGCATCATAAAGATGATTAGTTTGACAGCAGGTAGCTACCACCTCACACCTCAGTGCCATGCAACATTGACACGTTCTATTTAATAACAGAACCTTATCTGTTACACTTCATTAGAAAGTTTCATTTTAAGTGAAAGGACCTATTAGTGACTGTGAGTTGTGGTAGAGAGAGGTAGAGGGGGATGGAAGAGAAAGAGAGAGGAGAAAGAGAGGAGTGGGCAGAGAGGGGAAGGCCTGCCAGTCGGTGTCCATTTTGAGATCTTTTTGTCTTTGCAGGCAGATTCATTTATTTTCAGGCATCTGTGTTATGCTAGGAAACATGGTTACTCCAGGAGACTTGCACTGTCTGGGATCATGTGACATGTGGATGTGCTGTTGCAGTTTTAAGATAAAATGCATGGATGAGGCATCTTTCAAGTTTATAGAAACCAAATTCTAAACGGTATTTAGACTGAATTCAGCGGTAGTTGTTACCATGGTTATTTATTATTTGCAACCAGCTTTATACCTTAATGCTTAATATGCTAGACACTTATATTTTGGTTAAACTATGTTGTTTTTAATTATATGCCTTTCCTATTTATTTATTTCTTAACAAGTGAAATATGGCAGTGGCTTGTCAGAGTGACATGCTGTGCTCTTGAAGAGAGATGTGAACCCAGGGAAGGAAGGAGGAAGGGGGGGGGTTTGAACACCCACAAGACACTCCTCTAATGATGCCCATTTAATTGCATTTTAATGTACCTGAGCACAGCAGCTGCTCCTCCGCTCACCCACAAACTCCATGTTACTGCATCAGTCAGCCGCGGCGCTCGCTTGCCTCACACAACAGATCAATTAGCAGGCCCAGTGACACAGGCGTGGCTGCCACAGCCCTGCTGGAGATGCATATGGTGATCCGGAGCCCTCTCTGTGGTGGATGGTTGGATGTCCGCAACTGCATAACCCCCCTCCCAAACCTAAATGTCCACCGTAGCCTATCATTCAGAGGGAGGAAAATGGATGTGTTAGGGGGGATCTCGGTGCTTTATTTATGCTCACCTCAAATGGCTAAATTAATCAGTGACAACAGCAATCCCCTCAGCTATAATAAGATGCATAATTTTAGGCTTGTACGTTTGATCGAAGTGGCAGTTAGGATGGCTACAGTGTCAGGTGTGGTCTCTCTCTCTCTCCCTCTCTCTCTGTCTCTCTCTCTCTATCTGTGGTGAGAGCAGATTTACAGATTCCATTACACCTTTATTGAACAGTCAGGCTAGGAGAAGTGGACATGCTACATCATAGTGCCTCTCTTTGTAGGCACTATGAAACGTATTTATACTCCATTTAGAAGGCAGAGTTTTGCCAGGCATTTGCAGGACATGCGCCATGTCTCAGTGTAAGCTGCCATAGATACCCTGGGTTATGTGATTGATCTACTCAATGCCTGGTTAAGAAGATCGGCTGAGCCACACTAGGCTACTGTACTTGGTGCAATGGTTATAGCATAACGCTCTCAGGGCACAAAGGTTCCCTCATAGCATAACTTTTTAATGCAATCTCTAAAAGCCCCACTCAAACCAATAGGATTTGTAATAAAATGAAATATTTTGAAATCCAAGTAGTTTAGTAACGTTTAAGTATTGGCGATTAGTGTCTGCATGAATTGCTGTGGCATTAGCATGGTCCCATTTTGATTTAATGTATGATGATTAAATATACCTCACAAGATATTGAAACCTTATCATGCTATGATTACAATATATGCAAAAAAAATGAAAAGTACATTTAACAATTCTTAACAAGGTTTGCTGAAAAATTGAAATAAACTTTTAAACAAGATTCCTGAAATGTCAGTTTACCAGAGGCAATCTGATCATTCATGTACTTTTTTTGAGCAAAATCCTTACATCTACTTTGTGTCAGTCATCTGATACAACTCAATAGGAAGTGCTGAGGCAGAATAAAGAAACATTATTCAAATCAGTGATCTGATAGAAAGCCAAGGTTAATGTGGGTATTCTGAAAGAAAAGAAATTCAAAGTAAAGACCTGTGTCAGTTCTGACCTTGCCGTCTCTCTGTCTTGTTAATGTGGCTAGAATAGCTACTCTTCAAAGATAAGGCTTTACTTTAGTGGTGTGATAAAGGACTGCTTTTATGTTATACAAACATCTTACCAAAAAATAACAGCCTTGCATGCAGGTGTTTGTATATTTATGTATTTATGAACATCTCAGGCCCTTGGGCCATGGCCACCTAAAATTACTTGGGAAAGATAACATCTCACCATGATAGCATTCTTTTCACAGAGGCCATTGGGGGTAACATACCTATAGGCCTGCAACCCAGATGATCCTACAATATGACCTGCCATTTTCCACCTTTTGCAAATACATAATGGGGGACTGATCCACATAAGAACATATATACAATTTGCTACTACACCACAGAATATACTGTAAAGGCTGGTTTCTGCCATATAAAATGTGAATGTGTTTTTACACACAGTAGGCCTGAACAAAATATAAACGCAACATGCAGGTGTTTGTATATTTATGTATTTATGAACATCTCAGGCCCTTGGGCCATGGCCACCTAAAATTACTTGGGAAAGATAACATCTCACCATGATAGCATTCTTTTCACAGAGGCCATTGGGGGTAACATACCTATAGGCCTGCAACCCAGATGATCCTACAATATGACCTGCCATTTTCCACCTTTTGCAAATACATAATGGGGGACTGATCCACATAAGAACATATATACAATTTGCTACTACACCACAGAATATACTGTAAAGACTGGTTTCTGCCATATAAAATGTGAATGTGTTTTACCGTTCATATATGGAAATCAGTCAATTGAAATAAATTAATTAGGCCCTAATCTATGGATTTCACATGACTGGGACGGGGCACAGGCATGGGTGGGCCTGGGAGGGCATAGGCCACCCACTGGGGAGCCAGGCCCGGCCAATCGGAATTTGTTTTTCCCCACAAAAGGACTTTATTACAGCAGAAATACTCCTCAGTTTCAGCTGTCGGGGTGGCTGGTCTCAGACGATCCCGCAGGTGAAGAAGCGTGGAGGTCCTGGGCTGGCGTGGTTACACGTGGTCTGCAGTTGTGAGGCTGGTTGGATATACTGCCAAATTCTCTAAAACGATGTTGGAGGTGGCTTATGGTACAGAAATTAACATTCAATTCTCTGGCAACAGCTCTGGTGAACATTCCTGCAGCATGCTGGTCCCTCAAAAGTTGATACTTCTGTGGCATTGTGTTGTGTGACAAAACTGCACATTTTAGAGTGGCCTTTTATTGTCCCCAGCACAAGGTGCACCTGTGTAATGATCATGCTGTTTAATCAGCTTCTTGATATGCCAAACCTGTCAGGGGATGGATTATCTTGGCAAAGGACAAATGCTCAGTAACAGGGATGTCAACAAATTTGTGCGCAACATTTGAGAGAAATAATCTTTTTTGTGCATATGGAAGATTTCTATCATCTTTTATTTCAGCTCATGAAACATAGGACCAACACTTTACATGTTGCGTTCATATTTTTGTTCAGTATATATGGATTCAGTGTCTGATTATCTTCCATTCCTTGAGTGCCAAAGTGAACACATTTGTGCGAGATTGTAGAAAAGTACACTTGCATATACAGTATACCGTATGTGGTAGTAGTAGCCCTGACAGCGTGTTGATTGAATCTAAGCCTAAAGGTGTTTTTGGTCTCAACACTACTGCCTCTGTAGCCACCCACATAGAAGGCGGTTGACATCTTTAATTAAGAAGTCCCTGGGAAGGAATACTCTCAACTGTTGCAAGCTCTGCAGCAATTAGGGCACATTGATCGCCAACAGTCAGCAAGGCAGCTAGGGTTTAGAAAGGGATGTGGGGAAGGAGAGAGAGAGAGAGCGAGAGAGCGAGAGAGAGAGATAAAGAGGGTAAGCTAATTGAATTTGTTAAACTGAAGCAGGAGTTGTACTTTTTTTCTCCCCTCAAACACAATTGTCTTTAGCTACTGTGCCAAGTGGTCCTCTCCACTGCATACACAATTGAGTTGTTGCATTGCAATGTATTTATTATATTCTCTGCAACCATTGTGTGTGGGATAATTATTCAGTTCAGAACCTATGCAATTTGTAGCTTGACATGCTCCCATTATTATTATTATTATTTTCTCCATACAATTAAACAATGTTTTGCAGAGAAAATGTGAAATGTTGGTAATGCAACAAAGAAGTACATCATAATTACTCTACTGGTACATTTAATAATTGCATTGATAATGTCCTATGATTCAGCATGCAGTGTTCAAATAATAACAGCAAACATGACTCATTAATACACCGTTTCAAGTGACTAGAGGATTTTTAAATGTATTCCAGCTTTATTATTACTCGAGGACTTTGTCAGCTTGAACCATCTGAGTGACAGTTCAAACACTTCCAGAGGGCTGGCAGGCTGGTTGGCTGACTGGCTGGCAGGATGTGTTGCTTGTTTTTCTGCCTAGCTTTCTCAAGTCAGATAATGGCCAGTCACACTGCTATTAGTCCAGAGGGCTGGGATTCTGTGTTTAATTGCCAACTGACCTTTTTAGACAATGTCACCTAAACATTGTTTTTAGCCAAGAGACGATCCTGACAGGTGAATGTCAACTGTAGATCAATGGTGTCGTTCAAGGGGAATTCATGCTGTGGCAAATTATTATGTGGCACTTGTCCACCAACTGCTCATTATTAGAAAGAAAAAACTTCAGAAGGAGGATTTTATATGATCTTCTAAAGTTGTATTGTGAATAATTGCCCTAAAGGCTGTCAGACAGTTGTGATCATTATTGATACATTTTTCAAATTGGACTTTGATAGATCTGAGCTGAATTTATATGATAACTATTAGAGCATTATAGACTAGCACTTTAGAGCTGTGACCCTATTTCATTCTTATGTTGTGATAGTTACAGTACCTGAGTGGTTTAAGAATAATTTGTTCTAAAGTAAATTTCTGGTATACGTACAAAGGAGTACATCATAATTACTCTGCTGGTACATTTAATACTTGCATCGATAATGTCCTATGATTCAGCATGCAGTGTTCAAATAATAACAGCAACATGACTCATTAATACACCATTTCATGTGACTAGAGGATTTTTAAATGTATTCCAGCTTTATTATTACTCGAGGACTTTGTCAGCTTGAACCATCTGAGTGACAGTTCAAACACTTCCAGAGGGCTGGCAGGCTGGCAGGCTGGTTGGCTGGCTGGCTGGCAGGATGTGTTGCTTGTTTTTCTGCCTGGCTTTCTCAAGTCACGTAATGCCCAGTCGCACTGCTATTAGTCCAGAGGGCTGGGATTCTGTGTTTAATTGCCAACTGACCTTTTTAGACAATGTCACCTAAACATTGTTTTTAGCAAAGAGACGATCCTGACAGGTGAATGTCAACTGTAGATCAATGGTGTCGTTCAAGGGGAATTCATGCTGCAGCAAATGATTATGTGGCACTTGTCCACCAACTGCTCATTATTAGAAAGAAAAAACTTCAGAATGAGGATTTTATATGATCTTCTAAAGTTGTATTGTGAATAATTGCCCTAAAGGCTGTCAGACAGTTGTGATCATTATTGATACATTTTTCAAATTGGACTTTGATAGATCTGAGCTGAATTTATATGATACCTATTAGAGCAATATAGACTAGCACTTTAGAGCTGTGCCCCTATTTCATTCTTATGTTGTGATAGTTACAGTACCTGCGAGGTTTAAGAATCATTTGTTCTAAAGTTAAATAGAAATTGTATCCCTTACGCTGGTAGCCATGGTGCAGATGTCCAGATCCAAGGTAATCTAACTGGGGGTTAATTGATTATGACCTGTGCTGAAGTCCAGACCGGGGCTTAACATTTTAGAGCAGAAACAATAAGCCAGAAGTCATGCCCCATGAAAATGGACATCATCGTAAGAGCCTTACTCCACTGCCATATTCTGATATCATCATATGGGCTGGGGAGTGGGGAGTGGGAATGGAGCGAGTGATGCATTTCCTAATGTCAACCACAAAATGGTGGTCATGCTTGGTTGTTTTTTCTAGTATTCCATGGGATTTTACTGCGAACAAAATAAGTTGTGGCTTGTTATTTGGTTTTACGCTGAACAAAAATATAAATGCAACATGCAACAATTTCAAAGATTTTACTGAGTTACAGTTATATAAGGAATAGGGTCTACTGAAATAAATTTATTAGGCCCTAATCTATGAATTTCAGATGACTGGGAATACAGATACGCATCTGTTGGTCACAGATACCATAAAATAGGAAGGGGCGTGGATCACAAATATCACAATTTGCCTCATGCAGCGCAACACATCTCCTTTGCATGGAGTTGATCAGGCTGTTGATTGTGGCCTGTGGAATGTTGTTCCATTCCTCTTCAATGGCTGTACAAAGTTGCTGGATATTGGCGGGAACTGGAACACGCAGTCGTACATGTCAATCCAGAACATTCCAAACATGCTCAATGGGTGACATGTCTGGTGAGTATGCAGGCCATGGAAGAACTGGGACATGTTCAGCTTCCAGGAATTGTGCATTATCATGCTGAAACATGAGGTGATGGCAGCGGATGAATTGCACGAAAATGGGCCTCAGGATCTCGTCACGTTATCTCTGTGCATTCAAATTACCATTGATTAAATGCAATTGTGTTCGTTGTCTGTAGCTTATGCTTGCCCATACCATAACTCCACCACCACCATGGGGCACTCTGCAAACCTCTTGCCAACGTGACGCCATGCACGCTGTCTGCCATCTACCCGGTATAGTTGAAACCGGGATTCATCCGTGAAGAGGACACTTTTCCAGCGTGCCAGTGGCCTTTGAAGGTGAGCATTTGCCCACTGCAGTTTGGTCAAGACTCTGGTGAGGACGACGAGCATGCAGTCAAGGGAAGCCAGTTTGGATTTGGCTTCACTCCTATCACATCGCATCTCATTGTGTTGTTGTCCTCTGGTGGCTAGCTTGCTAGCAAAAATGTTCCTTTTCCTAAATTAACCATGGATGGAGATAGGGATTTGGACTTGTGGCTTTACTTAATTCTCCATACTGGCCAATGATTATAACAGTGGATCTGATCCAACCATAAATGCATACATTGTGCCCTTGGCCTGAGGGGATGGAAGTTGAATATGGAGCTAGATGTAGAAGGCTGATGTTAACTACCTAACGTTGCCCATGAAAGGAAGTTAGGCTAACGAGCAAGCATTTTAGCCAGATAGCCTAGGACAACAAAAAATAAAAGCCTGTACTGTATGAGAGAGTCATAGACCGTTTCGTCAACATGACATAGAGGAGGATGGCATTGGCGTTTCTCTACAAATAGGGTGAGTCAACATATTTTTTCTATTTGCACGAACACAGGCACACACACTGTCACGACTTCCGCCGAAGTCGGTTCCTCTCCTTGTTCGGGCGGCATTTGGCGGTCGACGTCGCCGGTCTTCTAGCCATCGCCGATCCACTTTTCATTTTCCATTTGTCTTGTCTTGTTTTTTCACACACCTGGTTTTCATTTTTTGTCTCATTATTGTTTTCTATTTAACCTTTAGTTCCCCTCATGTTTGTGTGGGGAATTGTTTGTTTTGGGCATGTTGTGTTTTCGCCGGGTTGTTATGTTTTCACCCGTGCTTTGATCTACCAGTATTTTTGTACGTGTGTTTTGTACTTTTTGCCTAGTAAAGTTACTTAGTACACTCATCTCTGCTCTCCTGCGCCTGACTCCTACACCAGCTACACCCACCGTATTACACACACACACAGAAATCAGAACCATTGACAGCCACATAATATTTAGCTTACGTTGATTGGAGTAAATAGTTTTTTGTATCTTTTAGTCGTCACTGTATTAGACTTAGCATAGGTTATTTGATGATGTTGAAATGTTAAAGTTGTAATGGTGCTGGAATTATGGCGGCAGCTCCTGTTTTCTTTGCATCTTGCGGTAACTCTCCATGGTTCTAAATCAATAGTTAGTAGTCTGAAAATGTTGGAAACATTGACTTGCTTGACCATGCTGTAGGTCATGTAACTGTTTGTTACATGCAATATGCTTTGTGGACTTCACCCGACAGAGGATGCTCTTCGGTTTTGTGTTGAAACAAAGGTGTGGTTGAATTCATTTTGCCACTGTGTCTCCTTATTATCTCGGCCTTAGGCCTATATATCACAGTCGCGAGGTATATGAACTAACAGGTTATAGAGCCAACAACACAATTATCACAACACATACAGTAGGTTGTAATATTATACTTTTGGGGGGCTTTACTTCCTCAGTGATTTTACCCACGCACTACAACTGCAAACATGTCCTATCAGGGTATAGCTACAATGGGAATTTATTTGATCATTTTTGCAGCTCTCAACATAGTTTTTCCTCAGAGTGTAAATCAGTGGTCACGTGTGTACCGTTCATCCAAAACACTCTGCAGTCAAACACTGATTTCATGCCCCTCTCCACCAACAACCAACCTGCCCCATCCTGACCTCACAGTCACCGCACACTAAACCACATTTACTCCCAATATGCATCCAGGAAATTGCAGAATGATTTGCTGTACATTGGTGTGCATGTTCACTTACTCTTCCTTCTCTCTCACTGCTGTGAGCAGATCCATGTGATGAACTGCAGTGGAGCAACACTGATGGAATGAACGAGGACTGACAGCCAAGTTCAAGTATAATATATTGCCTTCCATAGTAGAACTGAGGAAAGGACTGTATTAAATAATCATGCACTCATATTGAAAGAATATTGAGATAAAATCCTCTGCTATAATATATCTCTCTCAGGAGAGGACTGCCAGATGGAGATGGGAGGTTTCTGAGAGGCTAAGCCCTGTGTCTGATCTTCCAGATATTTATGGTACTGTCTGATACTGTACTATGGTCATAAGATTAAGAGGAGAGAGCTATTCTATGATACACTCTCCATCTTAAAGAAATACATATTTTTTGTCTGGAGATAAGCGGACATGCTGGCATGCCAGGCTGCCACTGGCTGGATGTTTTTGAGGCTTTATCTGGGGCTTGCTTGGGCAACAGCACCATGTATGTGTGAGCCTCGATTTGGAGCAGAAGGGGGAAATAATTTGATGTATACTCCAGGACCTATACTCTTAGAGGATAAGTGCTCCTTGAAAACTCAATTAGACCAGGGGCACTCTCCAAAACCCACTGGTCACACAGGCCTGTTTCGTAGAAAGCTAAGCCCTGCTATATTAGCTGACCTCAAGGTATTTTTCCTCAGTAGAGGAAAGACATATTTTGAGGTCAAGACAAAAAAGGGGCTATTGGGTTGTGCCTAATTAAAATGTTCTGCTAATATGGAGGTACACTGGGGGAATTAGTGACAGAATAGGGCTTTGGCTCATTAAAATCCATCCAGTTTTTGTTAATTGTCTCTAAGCGCCCGTCCGCTAGAGCTCTCACCTTCCCGAGACATGAAAAGTAATTGAACTCCCTTGAAGTGAGCTGACAGTTAGGCTTGTGACAGTTAGGCTTGTCAGGCATCTGGGCATTGTAAAGGCCACGTTTTATAGGGCACAGTCACTCTGGCTATGTTAGTTATTTTCTCTCCAAAGAAGTCTGTGTGCCCCCAATATCCTTCCCTGAATAAAAGAGAAGTAATGTTGATGCCAAATCATAACAGTCAGTCCCTTTTATTTATCAGAACATTCCTCTGGAGTACCATTTGACTCAGAGCAGAAAATTATTTTGAAATTTGCAATTAAAATGATGTAGAGCTTTTTTCCTGCGCCCCTTTAGATGTTATTTCCTGCTGTCTTCAAGATTCATACTGTACATGTTGTATATTGAATCAAAATGTAAATTATCAACAGTGACCTGGCCAGAAGCTGCTGTTGACAGAGAGATAAAGCAGAAAGGTCATCCAGTCACAATCGTTACTCGTCCTGACACTTCCTTTCCTTTCTCTCTCTCTCTCTCTCTGCAGTACAGGCTTTTCTGGGTATCGTTACCACAGCCAGCGCTGAGGAAAGTAATGAATGTACAGACACACTAGGGCATTAAGCTCAACAAACGACCAGGCAGGAGAGCCAACAACCTCCATATTGGCCTGCTCTGTTTTCATAGTAGAGTCTAAAGAGCTATTAGGTCCAAAGTTGTACACTAGTAACATGAAACCCTAAGGCCATGGTATATTAAAAACAAAAAACTATGTTTTAAGTTAGAAGTAGGCATTTGTCTGAAGCAGATAAAGAAAGGAAATTCACATGAGCACCACAATGCCTACTCCACCCATGCTCTATCAAAGTTTTCCAGCACCCAGTTTTGGCCTACTACAGTAGCTATGTTGGGTCTATTAAACTTCAAACAATGTGTATGCAGTTTCCTTAAGATTCAAACCTCAAGTTTCTCCCTCCCCATATTTACTGATACCATTCAATTCAATAATAAAAAAAGACAATACAAGTAAAAGTTGTGTCTAGTAAAATTGTGATGCCAAGTGCCAGGTAGGTCTCTTTCCATTCAGAGACATCAGTATCAAGCCTGTCATTCAGTCTGGACTTCATCATAATTATCTTACTAGTCTCCATGTGCTGGCTCCATACATGTTTCTGTGAACACATACACACACGGTCACTGTTTTATTATCAAAGGCAGTTAGGGATCGGTGATATCTCACACAAAAACATATACTATGTTGAAGTTTGAACAAGTCAGACTAAACCTACCTAATTCTGTTCTCCTCATCGACGACTGTTGGTGAGGAGGCAAGAGGTGAGGCTGGAGGTAAGGTCTTTGCCAGAGCCCCATTATCAATGGTGGTTATGATTCGCCCGGTGGAACCAACCTAATCTTTGCATTCACCTTTTATATTTCACTTTAGATATCATAGAAATTCAGTAGAATGGTGAACACAGTGATCAGGCTGATTTCACCAGGCTAGGTTATGCCCTGGACATGATATGCATTTAAGAATAATGTCAGTTTACATAAATGTACATAAAGTTTTACAAAGTGATGAAGTGGGTTACATTCTGTATTTGTAGATATGATGAGCCTGTGAAAGCTGTTGCCACAGACAGGTGAAGGTTGTTGGCCAGATACATGCAACATGTGGCTGACTGTTCCATTCATAACAATGCACACAGTGAGGGCATGTCTGCATGATGATGATGAGGGTCCCCTTGCTGGTTTTCTCTATGCTGCATGTTCGGCTGCAAACTGGACATCTCCTGAACAACTGCAGCAGGCAATCTTATAAGGTGGTGTTGACTGGGAGGGCTTGTGACAGAGTGATATAATAGACAGCCAAGTGGTAAATTGCATTTTGTTTGAAAGAAAGGACAAAGAGTTTTGCTAATTCACTTTACCAAAATTACTCTACTAGTTGTATCTGCTTGGCTGGGGAATTAGCCTAATAGTTTATCAAACCGGGTATTTTTTTATAAAACTTTTCAAATATACATAACCAGCAGTCTATAGTCTAGCTACCGATTTACTCCCCACCACCACTGCACTGGGGACCAACAAACTCCAACCACCTATTCCACATGATAGGGTCTTTCGGCAGGGAATGCAAACCATAGTTGGTGAATCCGTATAGGACTTTTCAGTCACAAATGTCCATGGCCCCATTCAATGAAGGGAAGCGAAGTGGGCAGAGGGGCGATTTGCAAGTGGAGCTTGGCAAAAGGAGAATGATTTGTTTACATAATTGTAATCCAAACCCAAACTTTAATTACTCGTTGTGACGCACTGAGGTTCCAAACATTTAGACGAGACTGACTTTATGAGCAAAATTATCCTATTTATACTTTGTAGTCAATTTTGACACAAGAATAAATGTTTCTGACGCATATGGATGTAACATAGGGCAGTCGCTCTTTAAAGGTGCATTATACAACATTTCCACATGCAAAGCCTGATATATCCTGAATAAAAATATAAATGTAACATGCATTTTGTTGAGTTTACAGTTCATATAAGGAAATCAGCCTGGATTTGAACCAGGAACTGTAGTGACACCTCTTGCACTGAGATGCAAAGCCTTAGACCACTGCGCCACTCAGGAGCCCACCTGCACCCTCCTGTGCCACTCGGGAGCACTCCTGAGATGTTCGATCGGGTTCAAGTCTGGGCTCTGATCAAGTCTGGGCTCTGGTCGGGCCACTCAAGGACATTCAGAGGCTTGTCCCGAAGCCACTCATGGGTTGTCTTGGCTGTGTGCTTAGGGTTGTTGTCCTGTTGGAAGGTGAACCTTTGCCCCAGTCTGAGGTCCTGAGCGCTCTGGAGCAGGTTTTCATCAAGGATCTTTCTGTACTTTGATCCGTTCATCTTTCCCTCGATTCTGACTAGTCTCCCAGTCCCTGCAGCTGAAAAACATCTCCACAGCATGACACTGCCACCACCATGCTTAACCATAGGGAGTGTGCCAGGTTTCCTCCAGACATGACGCTTGGCATTCAGGACAACATTTTCAATCAAACGAGACAATATTGTTTCTTATGGTCTGAGAGTCCTTTAGGTGCCTCTACATCATTTTAACTCCAAAAGGGTTGTCATGTGCCTTTTACTGAGAAGTGGCTTCCATCTAGCCACTCTACCATAAAGACCTGATTGGTGGAGTGCTGCAGAGATGCTTGTCCTTCTGGAAGGTTCTTCCATCTTCACTGAGGAACTCTGGAGCTCTGTCAGAGTGACCATCAAGGTCTTGGTCACCTCCCTGACCAAGGCTCTTCTCCCCCGATTGCTGAGTTTGGCTAGGTGGCCAGCTCAAGGAAGAATCTTGGTGGTTCCAAACTTCTTCCATTTAAGAATGATCAAGGCCACTGTGTTCTTGGGGACCTTCAATGTTGCAGAAATGTTTTGGTACTCTTCCCCAGATCTGTGCCTCGTCTCAGAGCGCTACGGACAATTTCTTCGACATCATGGGTTGGCATTTGCTCTGACATGCACTGTCAACTTTGGGACCTTATATAGACAGGTGTGTGCCTTTCCAAATCATGTCCAATCAATTGAATTTACCACAGGTGGACTCCAATCAAGTTGTAGAAACATCTGAGCTCAATTTCGAGTCTCATAGCATAGGGTCTGAATACTTATGTAAATAAGGTATTTCAGTTTTCTTTTTTTTGCAAAATAAAAAATATATCTCTAATGTAACAAAATGTGGAAAAAGTTAAGGGGTCTGAATACAGTACTTTCCGAATGCACTGTATATACAAAAGTATGTGAACGTCCCTTCAAATGTGTGTTATTTTAACCACACCAGTAGCCATGCAATCGCCATAGACAAACATTAGCAGTAGAATGGACCATACTGAAAAGCTCAGTGACTTTCAACATGGCATAGTCATAAGATACTACCTTTCCAACAAGTCAGTTCGTCAAATTTCTGCCCTGCTACTGCCCCAGTTACAGTGAGGGAAAAAAAGTATTTGATCCCCTGCTGATTTTGTACGTTTGCCCACTGACAAAGAAATTATCAGTCTATAATATTAATGGTAGGTTTATTTGAACAGTGAGAGACAGAATAACAAAAAAAAAAAAATCCAGAAAAACGCATGTGAAAAATGTTATAAATTGATTTGCATTTTAATGAGGGAAATAAGTATTTGACCCCTCTGCAAAACATGACTTAGTACTTGGTGGCAAAACCCTTGTTGGCAATCACAGAGGTCAGAAGTTTCTTGTAGTTGTAGCCACCAGGTTTGCACACATCTCAGGAGGAATTTTGTCCCACTCCTCTTTGCAGATCTTCTCCAAGTCATTAAGGTTTCGAGACTGACGTTTGGCAACTCGAACCTTCAGCTCCCTCCACAGATTTCCTATGGGATTAAGGTCTGGAGACTGGCTAGGCCACTCCAGGACCTTAATGTGCTTCTTCTTGAGCCCCTCCTTTGTTGCCTTGGCCGTGTGTTTTGGGTCATGCTGGAATACCCATCCACGACCCATTTTCAATGCCCTGGCTGAGGGAAGGAGGTTCTCACCCAAGATTTGACGGTACATGGCCCCGTCCATCGTCCATTTGATGCGGTGAAGTTCTCCTGTCCCCTTAGCAGAAAAACACCCCGGAAGCATAATGTTTCCACCTCCATGTTTGATGGTGGGGATGGTGTTCTTGGGGTCATAGGCAGCATTCCTCCTCCTCCAAACACGGCGAGTTGAGTTGATGCCAAAGAGCTCCATTTTGGTCTCATCTGATCACAACACTTTCACCCAGATGTCCTCTGAATCATTCAGATGTTCATTGGCAAACTTGTGTTACCAATTGTTTTCTTGGTGACTATGGTCCCAGCTGCCTTGAGATCATTGACAAGATCCTCCTGTGTAGTTCTGGGCTGATTCCTCACCGTTCTCATGATCATTGCAACTCCACAAGGTGAGATCTTGCATGGAGCCCCAGGCCGAGGGAGATTGACAGTTCTTTTGTGTTTCTTCCATTTGCGAATAATCGCACCAACTGTTGCCACCTTCTCACCAAGCTGCTTGGCGATGATCTTGTAGCCCATTCCAACCTTGTGTAGGTCTACAATCTTGTCCCTGACATCCTTGGAGAGCTCTTTTGTCTTGGTCATGGTGGAGAGTTTGGAATCTGATTGATTGATTGCTTCTGTGGACAGGTGTCTTTTATACAGGTAACAAACTGAGATAAGGAGCACTCCCTTTAAGAATATCAGCTCGTTACCTGTATAAAAGACACCTGGGAGCCAGAAATCTTTATGATTGAGAGGGGGTCAAATACTTATTTCCCTCATTAAAATGCAAATCAATTAATAACATTTTTCACATGCGTTTTCTGGATTTTTGTTGTTGTTTCTGGATTTTTGTTGTATTTGTTCAAATAAACCTACCATTAAAATTATAGACTGATCATTTCTTTGTCAGTGGGCAAACGTACAAAATCAGCAGGAAATCAAATACTTTTTTCCCTCAATGTAACTGTAAGTGCTGTTATTGTGAAGTGGAAAGACCTTGGAGCCACAACGGCTCAGCCGTGAAGTGGTAGGCCACACTAGCTCACAGAACAGGACCGCCGAGTGCTGAAGCACGTAAAAATCGTCTGTCCATGGTTGCAACACTCACTACCGAGTTCCAAACTGCCTCTGGAAGCAAAGTCAGCACAATAACTGCTGTTGGGAGCTACATGAAATGGGTTTCCTTGGCCGAGCAGCCGCACACAAGCAAGACTATGATCACCATGCACAATACCAAGTGTCGGCTGGAGTGGTGTAAACGCATTCTCTGGAGTGATGAATCCCGCTTCACCGTCTGGCAGTCCGACGAACGAATCTGGACTTGGAGAATGCTACCTGCCGAATGCATAGTACCAACTATAACGTTTGGTGGAGGAGTAATAATGATCTGGGGTTGTTTTTCATGGTTTGGGCTAGGCCCTTTATTTCCAGTGAATGGATATCTTAACGCTACAGCATACAATGACATTCTGTACGATTCTCTGCTTCCAACAGTTTAGGGAAGGCCCGTTCCTGTTTCAGCATGACAATGCCCCCGTGCACAACACGAGGTCCATACAGAAATGGTTTGTCGATTGGTGTGAAAGAACTTGACTGGCCTGCACATTGCCCTGACCTCAACCCCATCGAACACTTTTGGGATAAATTGGAATGCCGACTGCGAGCCAGGCCTAATCGCCCAACATCAGTGCCCAACCTCACTAATGCTCTTGTGGCTGAATGGAAGCAAGTCCCCGCAGCAATGTTCCAACATCTAGTGGAAAGCCTTCCCAGAAAAGTGGAAGCTGTTATAGCAGGAACGGGGAGACCAACTCTATATTAATGCCCATGATTTTGGAATGAGATGTTTGACAAGCAGGTGTCCACATACCTTTGGTCATGTAGTGTCTTAAAGTATGTGTAGAATTTACCATGAATAGTCAAATGTAATTGTCTGCAGTTTTCTGAAGGTGAATAGCTCAATTGATTGTCAAAGTCTTACATTGTAAAATATGACTCAATTCCCATTTAAAGCAAAGTAAAGTTGAAGGTCATATAACTCAGCCATAGAGACTTACCAAAGATATCCATATGTACAGTAGAGCCGTGTCTTTCTTGTGCCTTTTACATCTTGTTTTAGCCTAAATCGTTGCAGAATTATGCATCCTATACATTGATATAATCCAGGTTTGGGGGGGCATTAGCCCACTTCCCCCCCACCCCTAGAGTGGCTGTGCATGGAAATGTCCAACACAGAGTTGTTAGTTTGACACTGTTGATCAGCACACATTTGGATACAAATGTCAAGAAGACAGGATAAGGAGTGTACTGGAATTTATTATGTATGTTAGAAACTGAGTTTTTCTGATGCTAGCAAGCATGCATTTGCACACTGCAGTCAGTACACAACAGTTGCATTGTTTACATAGCTACGTTAGCTAGCTATTTGTTTTTTCAGCAATTTGAGTTGTGTCCTGTCTGACAGTGAAATGTGGCTAACTCTTACCGTAGCTTGGACTATGGAGTATCTAGCTAGTGTTGCAAAAGCCCATTGCATACATTGTAACGTAACAGCGTGACGATTTGCGCAAAGTTTGGTGATGGTTTTGAACTGATATACGTTAGCTAGCTAGCAACCTATGTTGTTTTGGAAAATGTAAGACTGGCTTTTGGACGTGAGCTAGCTAATGTTAGCTAGTTTCTGTTTCAAGGTCAGCTGTTGTTGTCTGGCTCTAGCTAGCTAATGGCTGAAATAATTTGTAGCTGTGTTCGAATACCCATACTAACATAATGTATACTACATACTTAATGAGTATATACTACACACTATATACTATTAGTTCATTTTAGTATACTGTAAACGAAAGGTATACTTTCAGTTGAGCGTACTAGTGCTTCACCTGTCTACCGGAAGTTGATGCTGTTGCTATGCAACCTCTTGCTAACTTTTTAGCATAACAAATGACTAGCTTGACATTTTACGATTTTGGATGTGTTCGGAAATTTAATCTGGATTGCCAGAGTGTGCTCAGAGTGCAAATCAAGTCAATAAACGTTGGGTAGTTAGTTAGATAGCATATATTTAATATACTGCCTGGCAAGTTCGATGTATTAGTAGCCAACTAACATTAGATAGCTAGCTAACATATGGGTACATACTGCTGTAAGGATAGCGTAGCTAATAAATTGTTATAATTAGTGAAATGACACTGTCTACCGGTGTACGGCTAGCTAGCTACCATTGTCACCCCTGCCCCTTCTTGCAGGAATGCCCCGAATTGAGGGCCGCAATTGCACCCTTGTCCAATGTGCTAGCGGAGTGGAACTACCCTTCCATGGAGTTGCATTATTTTCCAGAGAACTCATAGAGCCTGAGTTGATTATCCCTTTTATACCATGGCTATAATTTTGCCGCTAGAAATGTGTCTATTTGCAGATTGTATATAGTGAGTGGAAATGCTAAACGGATGCTTGACATTTATACATCCAATGAAATATCTGTCTCATTGTTCTATCTGTGCTATTACAAGATAGCTACAGTAGTTGCCTTGGTAACCAAACAAACAGACTTGCTAGTTTGTATTTGTATTTGTATTTATTATGGATCCCCATCCACACTACTCCTCCTGGGGTCCAGCTAAATTAACTTCTTAAGGCACCCCACTCCCGACACTACCAGGTGAAATGCAAGGCGCCAAATTCAAAATCCAAAAGTTTAATTATTAAACATGCATCAATATACAAGTGTTTCATAGTCATCAAACGCTCTGCTTCTTGGCAATATCACAGCGTTGTCAGATTTCAAAAAGGCTTTACAGCGAAAGCACCACATTTGATTGTTTGAGGGTAGCACCTAACATATTTTTACCATTACCATGAATTCATAAGCCTCCACGGTTCACAGAAAACACATTTCACAGCAAAAACAAATCAATTACCTGTTGAAGAACTTCTGCTGATGGCTTCCCAAGTGTCCAACGAAGACAATCCATGGTTCTTTTTTTAGAAAAAGTCATGTATTATATCCATAAATCTCCGTTTGGTTCGTGCGTTATAATCAGAAACTACAGCGTCCATTGAAACGTGAAGAGAACTCGTTCAACTTATACCTATAAACTTGTCCAAGAACAATCAAACATCCTTTTTAATGTATCCTTAGGAACACTTTTATGTATATTTACTATAATAATTCAACCGGAATATAAACTGGGCTATAAGAAAGGAAAAAAACACCCGGCGCATGGCGAGAGCGCGCGTCCTCTTCTATTGACATCTCTGGGGACACTTCCTGATTCCTCTTCTTCTCTGCTCTAAAAGCATCTAAAAAAAATCTGAACAGTGTCTCGAGACTTTTGACATCCAGAGGAAGTGATTGGTACTGCATTCATATGCCCTTATATGGGCATTTTCATAAGGGAGGGGTTCCAAATGAGCAATGTGTCAAAACAACTTTTTCCAGGACAGAAATTCCTCGGGGTTTCGCCTGCCATATCCGTTCTGTTTTACTCACAGACAAATGGTTAACACTTTTAGAAAATTCAGAGTGTTTCCTATCCGATGGTACTAAACATGTGCATATCCTATTTTCTGGGCCTGAATAGGAGGCATTTTACTTTGGGCACGCCAGGCTCTCCAAAACCGTCACCTCATGCGCTGCTCCCTAAGAAGTTAAGGCAGTTTATACAATTTTTAAAACATTACAATACATTCAGACTGTGTGCCCTCAGGCCCCTACTCCAACACTACCACATACAGTGGGGGAAAAAAGTATTTAGTCAGCCACCAATTGTGCAAGTTCTCTCACTTAAAAAGATGAGAGAGGCCTGTAATTTTCATCATAGGTACACTTCAACTATGACAGACAAAATGAGGAAAAGAAATTCAGAAAATCACATTGTAGGATTTTTAATGAATTTATTTGCAAATTATGGTGGAAAATAAGTATTTGGTCACATACAAACAAGCAAGATTTCTGGCTCTCACAGACCTGTAACTTCTTCTTTAAGAGGCTCCTCTGTCCTCCACTCGTTACCTGTATTAATGGCACCTGTTTGAACTTGTTATCAGTATAAAAGACACCTGTCCACAACCTCAAACAGTCACACTCCAAACTCCACTATGGCCAAGACCAAAGAGCTGTCAAAGGACACCAGAAACAAAATTGTAGACCTGCACCAGGTTGGGAAGACTGAATCTGCAATAGGTAAGCAGCTTGGTTTGAAGAAATCAACTGTGGGAGCAATTATTAGGAAATGGAAGACATACAAGACCACTAATAATCTTCCTCGATCTGGGGCTCCACGCAAGATCTCACCCCGTGGGGTCAAAATGATCACAAGAACGGTGAGCAAAAATCCCAGAACCACACGGGGGGACCTAGTGAATGACCTGCAGAGAGCAGGGACCAAAGTAACAAAGCCTAGCATCAGTAACACACTACGCCGCCAGGGACTCAAATCCTGCAGTGCCAGACGTGTCCCCCTGCTTAAGCCAGTACATGTTCAGGCAAGTCTAAAGTTTGCTAGAGAGCATTTGGATGATCCAGATGAGGATTGGGAGAATGTCAGATGAAACCAAAATATAACATTTTGGTAAAAACTCAACTCGTCGTGTTTGGAGGACAAAGAATGCTGAGTTGCATCCAAAGAACACCATACCTACTGTGAAGCATGGGGGTGGAAACATGCTTTGGGGCTGTTTTTCTGCAAAGGGACCAGGACGACTGATCCGTGTAAAGGAAAGAATGAATGGGGCTATGTATCGTGAGATTTTGAGTGAAAACCTCCTTCCATCAGCAAGGGCATTGAAGATGAAACGTGGCTGGGTCTTTCAGCATGACAATGATCCCAAACACACCGCCTGGGCAACGAAGGAGTGGCCGTAGAAGCATTTCAAGGTCCTGGAGTGGCCTAGCCAGTCTCCAGATCTCAACCCCATAGAAAATCTTTGGAGGAGTTGAAAGTCTGTGTTGCCCAGCGACAGCCCCAAAACATCACTGCTCTAGAGGAGATCTGCATGGAGGAATGGGCCAAAATACCAGCAACAGTGTGTGAAAACCTTGTGAAGACTTACAGAACACGTTTGACCTCTGTCATTGCCAACAAAGGGTATATAACAAAGTATTGAGATAAACTTTTGTTATTGACCAAATACTTATTTTCCACCATAATTTGCAAATAAATTCATAAAAGATCCTACAATGTGATTTTCTTGAATTTTTTTCCTCATTTTGTCTGTCATAGTTGAAGTGTACCTATGATGAAAATTACAGGCCTCTCTCATCTTTTTAAGTGAGAGAACTTGCACAATTGGTGGCTGACTAAATACTTTTTTTCCCCACTGTATATACAGTACAACATCCATGTGTACGTGTGTATATAGTGTGTATGCTATCGTGCGTGTGTGTGTGTATATGCGCCTGTGTTTGTGTTGCTTCACAGTCCCCGCTGTTCCATAAGGTGTTTTTGTTATCTGTTTGTTATCTAATTTTACTGCTTGCATGAGTTACTTGATGTTGAATAGAGGTACATGTAGTCATGGCTCTAATTAGTACTGTGCACCTTCCATAGTCTGTTCTGGGGACTGTGAAGACACCTCTTGTGGTATGTCTTGTGGGGTATGCATGGGTGTCCGAGCTGTGCGCCAGTAGTTCAAACAGACAGCTCGATGCATTCAACATGTTAATAACTCATAAATACAAGCAGGGTATTCAGTCTCTCCTCCACTTTGAGCCAGGAGAGATTGACATGCATATGATTAATATTAGCTCTCTGTGTACATCCAAGGGCCAGCCATGCTTACCTGTTCTGAACCAATTGCAATTTTGTGCTATTACTAAGTCCTTTTTTTTGGCACCTGACCACACGACTGAACAGTAGTCCAGGTGCGACAAAACTAGAGCCTGTAGGACCTGCCTTGTTGACAGTGCTGTCAAGAAGGTAGAGCAGCGCCTTCTCACAGACATACTTCTCCCCATCTTAGCTACTGTTGTATCAATATGTTTTGACCATGACAGTTTACAATCCAGGGTAACTCCAAGCAGTTTAGTCACCTTAACTTGTGCAATTTCCACATTATTTATTACAATATTTAGTTGAGGTTTAGTGAATGATTTGTCCCAAATACAATGCTTTTAGTTTTAGAAATATTTAGGACTAACTTATTCCTTGCCACCCACTCTGAAACTAACTGCAACTCTTTGTTAAGTCATTTCAGTCGTTGTAGTAGCTGACTGAATTTACTGCAACACTTAACAAAGAGTTGCAGTTAGTTTCAGAGTGGGTAGCAAGGAATAAGTTAGTCCTAAATATTAGGTGAAATAAAAAAATTAAATAAACATATAGTGTATAGTGTTGAGTCATCCGATAATGTCAAAGGCCGCACTGAAGTCTAACAAAACAGCCCCCACAATCTTTTTATCATAAATTTCTCTCAGCCAATCATCAGTCATTTGTTTAAGTGCTGTGCTTGTTGAATGTCCTCTGCAGGCATGCTGAAAGTTTGTTGTCAATTTGTTTACTGTAAAATAGCATTGTATCTGCTCAAACAATTTTTTTTCAAAACGTTTACTAATGGTTGGTAACAGGCTGATTGGTCCGCTATTTGAGCCAATAAAGGGGGCTTTACTATTCTTAGGTAGCGCAATGACTTTTGCTTCCCTCCAAGCCTGAGGGCACACACTATCTAGTAGGCTTAAATTAAAGATGTGACAAATAGGAGTGGCAATTTCGTCCACTATTATCCTCCGTAACTTTCCATCCAAGTTGTCAGACCCGGTGGCTTGTCATTATTGATAGACAACAATATTTTTTTCACCTCTTCCACACTAACTTTACGGAATTTAAAATTACAACGCTTGTCTTCAATAATTTGGTCAGATATACTTGGATGTGTAGTGTCAGCATTTGTTGCTGGCATGTTATGCCTAAATGTGCTAATCTTGCCAATGAAAAAATCATAAAGTAGTTGGCAATATCAGTTGGTTTTGTGATGAATGAGCCATCTGTTTCAACGAATGATGGAGCTGAGTTTGCCTTTTTTCCCAGAATTGCATTTAAGGTACTCCAAAGCTTTTTACTATCATTCTTTATTTCACTTATCTTGGTTTCATAGTGTAGTTTCTTCTTCTTTTTATTCAGTTTAGTCACATGATTTCTCAATTTGCAATAAGTTGGTTGTGCAGCCATTCCTTTTTCCTCATCTCTCTCCACCATACAATTTTTCAATTCCTCATCAATCCACTGGGATTTAACAGTTTTTACAGTCATTTTCTTAATGGGTGCATGCTTATTAGCAACTGGAATAAGCATAAATGTGTCAAGTGCTGTGTCTGTTTGCTCCTCATTGCACACCACGGACCACCAGATATTCTTTACATCAGTAATATAGGAATCACTACAAAACTTATTGTATGACCTCGTATACACTATATTAGGCCCAGCCTTTGGAACTTAGATTTTCCTAGATGTGGCTACTATATTGTGATCACTACATCCGATGGATCTGGATACTGCTTTCAAGCAAATTTCTGCAGCATTAGTAAAGATGTGATCAATACATGTTGATGATTTCATTCCTGTGCTGTTTGTAACTACCCTGGTAGGTTGACTAATAACCTGAACCAGGTTGCAGGCACTGGTTACAGTTTTAAGCTTTTTCTTGAGTGGGCAGTTTGATGAAAGCCAGTCAATATTTAAATCACCCCATGTGTTGATATCACATACATTATCAAGCATTTCACACGTTATCCAGATACTGACTGTTAGCACTTGGTGGTCTATAGCAGCTTCCCACCAGAATGGGCTTTAGGTGAGGCAGATGAACCTGTAGCCATATTACTTCAATAGTATTTGACATGAGATCCTCTCTAATCTTTAAAGGAATGAGGTTCTGAAAATAAACAGCAACACCTCCACCATTGGCATTTCTATATTTTCCATAAATGTTATAACCTTGTATTGCTACCACTGTAACGTCAAAGGTATTATCTAAGTGAGTTTCAGAGATAGTCAGAATATGAATGTAATCTGTTACTAGCAAATTATTGATTTCATGAACCTTGTTTCTTAAGCTACATATATTAAGGTGGGCTATTTTTAACACTTTTCTTCTGGGATGCTTACTTGCTTTCATTGCTTTACTGGGGAATTTAGCAGCAGTAGATGTGCTCATGTTCTTTATGTTAGTGCAGGGTGAGCTGCTCACAGTGGACTTCCTCCTAGGGCACACCGGTTTAGTGCTAACAGTATAAATATGGTTCATAGGCATATGATTACTGTACACAATAGCGTTCAGGGCAGTTAAAGGGACATAAATTAGGTTACTTATATTGTGTCTACTGACGCCCCTGGTGTAAAGTACAATTGCTGAAGCATTATGACAACTCTGCGTCACAATGGTAGGGATTAGCTGAGTTGGGCTTGAGTCATTGATAAGTCATTGTCTCAACGCAGCATTATAGTTTCAAGTGGAACTGACAGCATTTTAACTACTTTGCAGATATGAAACAAACAGACAATCATAATATATGTAGAAAATATCAAATTCCTACTTTATGCTACAAAACCAACTTTTTAAGAAGCTTTAAAAATACTGTATGTTCTATTTGACTCAACATTTCATGACGTACACTAAGGCATTGTTAGCAGAATACATGGATGCAGTTCAATGCATGATTAATATAATTCACCAATACATTTCTTGGTAGTCCAAAAATATATTGCTATCAGATTGTAAATCACAGCTGGCCTGCTGCATTGCTTGCTGCCTCCATTCGGGATGCACTATTTCAGTTTCAATGACTTCATATTTTGGACGAATGTAACTACTGTAAGGCTGGGAATCTCAATACAATCAAACTAGCAAGGGCAATGAACACAAGTCAGTCATAACGTGGCTAGCGTATCTATTTATGTAGCAAGCTAAAAACACAGAGCTTAACATTGCTAAGAGGAGGTCATGTCATGTCATGTCATTGGAAGAGTGGGTGAGTGACTGACTTTTTGACCCTCATATCGTTTTTCGTAGCTATACACAGCTAGAGATGCAGGTGTCATTTTGTTAGTTAGCATGAACTTGAACAACTATTATCCTGTTAGCATATCTCTTGCGTTCACTCTGGCTATCTACTCCGATTTCAGAGCACTCTCGTCTGAGTGTGCCAGAGCGTAGAATAACTGTACAATAGGTGGCATTAATGCACAATAACGTTGGATGCCAGCCGCCAATAAACCCCACAGAAAAAGGGGCAACAACGGTAGACAGTGTCCTTCGCCCCCGCCTGTCGGGCACTGTTTTCCCGCAGTTACATTAACGACAGCGAGGCCAGGTGTTCGGCAGACGGGAGCGAAGTACACTGTGTGCTAGCTTAGCCAGCTAGTTCTATGGAGGACTCTGGTACACAGCAGTTGGAAGCGGGGGCGACACTGTGTGTAGCTAATTAGCAAGCTAGCACATGGTGTGGCTAACTATCAAGCTAGAACACCTCACTTTGACCATTTTACTCACCCTAGCAGAGCTGCTTAGCTTACATGTTATCTAGAGCGTTCACGACTAACTATTACTTATTTTGCCTACGTCTACTGATACCGATCATATTCAGCTGGCGTTGCATGTTCGTAAATACATATTTTCCTAGGCATGTCTTTCTGAACCTTCTAAACTGTCGAGACTAGACCCTGATCCAAATGGTTGCATAATCAGGCCTAGGCTGTTGGCCTATGCAAATATTTCAGCATGAAACAAAACAGGAGGTGTAAGCGGTTATTCTAATTAGCCTACATCACTACAGTTTACAGCCTATGGACAATAATTGCGTATTCACTTGACAACAATAATATAGGGGCTCGTAAACCTTTCCAGCTCGTGACCCAAATTAGAAACTGACCATCCTCCCCTGACCCAAATGGTACTCCAACGAGCCAAATTAAGTAGACATAGTGTGTGATTATAGATGTATTCTCACAACTCGCAACCCACATCTCAGGGCCCACTTTGGGTCACGACCCATAGTGACCCAAAGTGGGCCCCTACATTCCTCATTGCACTGTGCTATTGTAGCCCAGGTATAATAATTTTCTTGTCTAAAAATGTAGGCCTAATCAGTAGTGGAGCTTTTCGTGCCCGGGAACCACAGAGCGCAGCCTGGAGGAAAGCACTACAGATCTGCCATTTCATCATCTGTTAACACATTTTTTAAAAACTTTGACAAGTAAATATTTAATTTATAGCCCTAATATTTATCTAATGAATGGCCTAATATCTAGCTAATATTTAGCTTCTTACTTCGGCTACACATCACTCGCCTCTCTCTTCCCATGCACAACAGGCTATAGGATACACAAGCCTCTCTGAAATAATCCATTCCTCTTTTCGTGAAATCCTAGGAAAAGCTATAGGCCACAAAAACAATAGGAGATTTATTTTGATATTTTTTTATACTAGCCCTAATAGCCTATTCAGGCAAAGAAGCAGGCTTGCTGTGGCTAATTGCTGAATGTAAAACAGACCTACAGCATAGAAGATGTATGTCAGGGAAAGTTGAGGAGAGCAAGTGCATTGGTGTGATCACTTTTGGCAGGTTATGATAACATTGTTGCACAGATACATTGCAAATAGTTGCACATGACATACAGAGATGAGCACAGTGAAAAAAAGAAGACCTAAAGGAATTGACAACCATTAGAAAATCCACTGGAGCAACGAGGCAATGACATGCTATAAAGATGCGCAGGCTAAATGGCGTTTGTTGCTGAACTGCTACATTTAAATATGAGTTGCTATATTATTTTTCATTAGGCCTACATTTACTTTCAAGTTTTATTAGAAGTTTTCACTATGACAATGAACACACCCTTAAAGGACTGAATGATCTGAACATGTATCTGTGTGAGACCTCATGAATGGTCTTGTGTTACCACCTTTTTATTTTATTTATTTCACCTTTATAGGTAGGCTAGTTGAGAACAAGTTCTCATTTGCAACTGCGACCTGGCCAAGATAAAGCATAGCAATTAGACACATACAACAACACAGAGTTACACATGGAATAAACAAAACATACAGTCAATAATACAGTAGAAAAAAAAGAAAACAAAAAGTCAATATACAGTGAGTGCAAATGAGTGGAAATGAGGTAAGATAAGGGAGTTAAGGCAATAAATAGGCCATGGTGGCGAAGTAATTACAATATAGCAATTAGACACTGGAATGGTAAATGTGCAGAAGATGAATGTGCAAGTAGAGATACTGGGGTGCAAAGAAGCAAGATAAATAAATAAAATACAGTATGGGATGAGGTAGATACAGTGGGGCAAAAAAGTATTTAGTCAGCCACCAATTGTGCAAGTTCTCTCACTTAAAAAGATGAGAGAGGCCTGTAATTTTCCTCATAGGTACACTTCAACTATGACAGACAAAATGAGGAAAAAAAATCCAGAAAATCACATTGTAGGATTTTTAATGAATTTATTTGCAAATTATGGTGGAAAATAAGTATTTGGTCACATACAAACAAGCAAGATTTCTGGCTCTCACAGACATGTAACTTCTTCTTTAAGAGGCTCCTCTGTCCTCCACTCGTTACCTGTATTAATGGCACCTGTTTGAACTTGTTATCAGTATAAAAGACACCTGTCCACAACCTCAAACAGTCGCACTCCAAACTCCACTATGGCCAAGACCAAAGAGCTGTCAAAGGACACCAGAAACAAAATTGTAGACCTGCACCAGGTTGGGAAGACTAAATCTGCAATAGGTAAGCAGCTTGGTTTGAAGAAATCAACTGTGGGAGCAATTATTAGGAAATGGAAGACATACAAGACCACTGATAATCTTCCTCGATCTGGGGCTCCACGCAAGATCTCAGCCAGTGGGGTCAAAATGATCACAAGAACGGTGAGCAGAAATCCCAGAACCACACGGGGGGACCTAGTGAATGACCTGCAGAGAGCTGGGACCAAAGTAACAAAGCCTACCATCAGTAACACACTACGCCGCCAGGGACTCAAATCCTGCAGTGCCAGACGTGTCCCCCTGCTTAAGCCAGTACATGTTCAGGCCCGTCTGAAGTTTGCTAGAGAGCATTTGGATGATCCAGATGAGGATTGGGAGAATGTCATATGGTCAGATGAAACCAAAATAGAACTTTTGGTAAAAACTCAACTCGTCGTGTTTGGAGGACAAAGAATGCTGAGTTGCATCCAAAGAACACCATACCTACTGTGAAGCATGGGGTGGAAACATCATGCTTTGGGGCTGTTTTCTGCAAAGGGACCAGGACGACTGATCCGTGTAAAGGAAAGAATGAATGGGGCCATGTATCGTGAGATTTTGAGTGAAAACCTCCTTCCATCAGCAAGGGCATTGAAGATGAAACGTGGCTGGGTCTTTCAGCATGACAATGATCCCAAACACACCGCCCGGGCAACGAAGGAGTGGCCGTAAGAAGCATTTCAAGGTCCTGGAGTGGCCTAGCCAGTCTCCAGATCTCAACCCCATAGAAAATCTTTGGAGGGAGTTGAAAGTCCGTGTTGCCCAGCGACAGCCCCAAAACATCACTGCTCTAGAGGAGATCTGCATGGAGGAATGGGCCAAAATACCAGCAACAGTGTGTGAAAACCTTGTGAAGACTTACAGAAAACGTTTGACCTCTGTCATTGCCAACAAAGGGTATATAACAAAGTATTGAGATAAACTTTTGTTATTGACCAAATACTTATTTTCCACCATAATTTGCAAATAAATTCATAAAAAATCCTACAATGTGATTTTCTGGAATTTTTTTCCTCATTTTGTCTGTCATCGTTGAAGTGTACCTGTGATGAAAATTACAGGCCTCTCTCATCTTTTTAAGTGAGAGAACTTGCACAATTGGTGGCTGACTAAATACTTTTTTGCCCCACTGTAGATGGGCTGTTTACAGATGGGCTATGTACAGTTGCAGTGATCTGTGAGCTGCTAAGACATCTGGTGCTTAAAGCTAGTGAGGGAGATATGAGTCTCCAGCTTCAGTGATTTTTGCAGTTCGTTCCAGTCATTGGCAGCAGTGAATTGAAAGGAAAGGCGGCCAAAGGAGGAATTGGCTTTGGGGGTGACCAGTGAGATGTACCTGCTGGAGCGCGTGCTATGAGTGGGTGCTGCTATGGTGACCAGTGAGCTGAGATAAGGCGGGGCTTTACCTAGTAGAGACTTGTAGATTACCTGTAGCCAGTGGGTTTGGCGACGAGTATGAAGCGAGGGCCAACCAATGAGAGCGTACAGGTCGCAGTGGTGGGTAGTATATGGGGCTTTGGTGACAAAACGGATGGCACTGTGATAGACTGCATCCAATTTGTTGAGTAGAGTGTTGGAGGCTGTTTTATAGACGACAACGCCGAAGTCGAGGATTGGTAGGATGGTCAGTTTTACGAGGGTATGTTTGGCAGCATGAGTGAAGGATGCTTTGTTGCGATATAGGAAGCAGATTCTAGATTGAATTTTGGATTGGAGATGCTTAATGTGAGTCTGGAAGGATAGTTTACAGTCTAACTAGACACCTAGGTATTGTAGTTTTCCACGTATTCTAAGTCAGAGCTGTCCAGAGTAGTGATGCTGGACGGGCAGGCAGGTGCGGGCAGTGATCGATTGAATAGCATGCATTTAGTTTTACTTGCATTTAAGAGCAGTTGGAGGCCACGGAAGGAGAGTTGTATGGCATTGAAGCTCATCTGGAGGTTAGTTAACACAGTGTCCGAAGAGGGGCCAGAAGTATACAGAATGGTGTCGTCTGCGTAGAGGTGGATCAGAGAATCACCTGCAGCAAGAGCGACATCATTGATGTATACAGAGAAGAGAGTCGGCCTGTGGCACCCCCATAGAGACTGCCAGAGGTCCGGACAACAGGCCCTCTGATTTGACACACTGAACTCTATCAGAGAAGTAGTTGGTAAACCAGACGAGGCAATCATTTGAGAAACCAAGGCTGTCGAGTCTGCCAATAAGAATGTGGTGTTTGACAGAGTCGAAAGCCTTGGACAGGTCGATGAATAAGGCTGCACAGGAATGTCTCTTATCGATGGCGGTTGTGATATCGTTTAGGACCTTGAGCGTGACTGAGGTGCACCCATGACCAGCTCTGAAACCAGATTGCATAGCAGAGAAGGTACGGTGTGATTCGAAATGGTCGGTAATCTGTTTGTTAACTTGGCTTTCGAAGACCTTAGAAAGACAGGGTAGGCTAGATATAGGTCTGTAGCAGTTTGGGTCTAGATTGTCTCCCCCTTTGAAGAGGGGGATGACAGCGGGAGCTTTCCAATATTTGGGAGTCTCAGACGATACGAAAGAGTTGTTGAACAGGCTAGTAATAGGGGTTGCAACAATTTTGGCTGATAATTTTAGAAAGAGAGGGTCCAGATTGTCTAGCCCGGCTGATTTGTAAGAGTCCAGATTTTGCAGCTCTTTCAGAACATCCGCTATCTGGATTTGGGTGAAGGAGAAATGTTGGGGGCTAGGGCGGGTGGCTGTGGAGGGTGCCGGGCAGTTTGCCCGGGGTAGGGGTAGCCAAGTGGAAAGCATGGCCAGCCGTAGAGAAATGCTTATGGAAATTTTCGATTATAGTGGATTCATCAGTGGTAACAGTGTTTCCTAGCCTCAGAGCAGTAGGCAGCTGGGAGGAGGTGCTCTTATTCTCCATGGACTTTACAGTGTCCCAGAACTTTTTTGAGTTTGTACTGCAGGATGAACATTTCTGTTTGAAAAGGCTATCCTTAGCTTTCCTAACTGACTGCGTATATTTGTTCCTGACTTCCCTGAAGAGTTGCATATCACGGGGCATATTCGATGCCAATGCAGAACGCCACAGGATGTTTTTGTGCTGGTAAAGGGCAGACAGGTCTGGAGTGAACCAAGGGCTATATGTATTCCTGGTTCTACATTTTTTGAATGGAGCATGTTTATTTAAGATGGTGAGAAAGGCACTTTTAAAGAATAACCAGGCATCCTCTACTGACGGGATGAGGTCAATGGATACCCCGGCCAGGTCGATTAGAAAGGCCTGCTCGCAGAAGTGTTTTAGGGAGCGTTTGACAGTGATGAGGGGTGGTCATTTGATCACAGACCCATTACGAATGCAGGCAATGAGGCAGTGATCGCTGAGATCTTGGTTGAAAATAGCAGAGGTGTATTTGGAGCGTGAGTTAGTTAGGATGATATCTAATTGGGTGCCCTTGTTTACGGATTTGGTGTTGTACCTGGTAGATCCATTGATAATTTGTGTGAGATTGAGGGCATCAAGCTTAGATTGTAGGACGGCCGGGGTGTTAAGCATGTCCCAGTGTAGGTCACCTAGTAGCACGAGCTCAGAAGATAGATGGGGGGCAATCAGTTCACATATGGTGTCAAGGGCACAGCTGGGGGCAGAGGGTGATATATAGCAAGCGGCAACGGTGAGAGACTTGTTTCTGGAAAAGAGAATTTTTAGAAGTAGAAGCTCGAATTGTTTGGGTACAGACCTGGATAGTAAGACAGAACTCTGCAGGCTATCTTTGCAGTAGATTGCAACACCGCCCCCTTTGGTAGTTCTATCTTGGCGGAAAATGTTATAGTTAGGGATGGAGATTTCAGGGTTTTTGTTTTTTTTCCTAAGCCAGGATTCAGACACGGCTAAGACATCCGGGTTGCCAGAGTGTGCTAAAGCAGTGAGTAAAACAAACTTAGAAGCAGGCTTCTAATGTTAACATTCATGAAACCAAGGCTTTTATGGTTACAGAAGTCAACAAATGAGAGCACCTGGGGAGTGGGAGTGGAGCTAGGCATTGCAGGACCTGGATTAACCTCTACATCACCAGAGGAACAGAGGAGAAGTAGGATAAGGGTACGGCTAAAGGCTATACGAACTGGCCGTCTAGCACGTTCGTAACAGAGAGTAAAAGGAGCAGGTTTCTGGACACGATTGCATAGATTCAAGGCATAATGTATAGACAAAGGTAAGGTAGGATGTGAGTACATTGGAGGTAAACCTAGGCATTGAGTAATGATGACAGAGATATAGTCTCTAGAGACGTTTAAACCAGGTGATGTCATCGCATATATAGCAGGTGGAACAACACGGGTGGATACGGTGAAACTCCTGCAGCAACGAAGGGTCTAGGATGTCTCTCACTGGCACCCAGCATCTCTCCTCCGGACCGTACCCCTCCCACTCCACGAGGTACTGGAGGCCCCCTGCCCGATGCCTTGGGTCCATGATGGCTCGCACAGTATACGCCGGGGCCCCCTCGATGTCCAGAGGAGGCGGAGGAATCTCCCGCACCTCAGACTCCTGGGGTGGACCAGCCACCACCGGCCTGAGGAGAGACACATGGAACGAGGGGTTAATACGGTAATCTGGGGGAAGTTGTAACTTAAAGCCCTGAGGAGATTGAACGAGGTATGCTCTAAAGGGCCCCACATACCGCGGACCCAGCTTCTGGCAGGGCAGGCGGAGGGGCAGGTTTCGGGTCGAGAGCCAGACCCTGCCTCACTGCGGTGGCGGTCGGCGCTCGCCTTCTGCCGCCTCACGGCTCGTTGCAGTTGCGCATTGGCGGTCTCCCAGGTCTCCTCCAAGCACCTAAACCATTCATCCACCACAGGAGCCTCGATCTGGCTCTGATGTCATGGTGCCATAACCGGCTGGTACCCCTGTACGCACTGGAAGGGGGAGATGCCAGTGGAGGATTGGCGGAGTGAGTTTTGGGCCATCTCTGCCCAGGGGATGAAAGCCGCCCACTTCCTGGCAATAGGACCGCAGAAACCTACCCACATCCTGGTTGACTCTTTCCACCTGCCCGTTACTCTCGGGGTGAAAACCTGAGGTAAGGCTGACCGAGACCCCAAATCATCAAATCAAATCAAATTTTATTTGTCACATACACATGGTTAGCAGATGTTAATGCGAGTGTAGCGAAATGCTTGTGCTTCTAGTTCCGACCATGCAGTAGTATCTAACAAGTAATCTAACAAATTCACAACAACTACCTTATACACACAAGAGTAAAGGAATGAATACGAGTATGTACATATAAATATATGGATGAGCGATGGCTGACCGGCATAGGCAAGATGCAGTAGATGGTATGGAGTACAGTATATACACATATATATATATGAGATGAGTAATGTAGGATATGTAAACATTATATAAATGGCATTGTTTAAAGTGGCTAGTGATACATTATTTCATCCAGTTATAATTATTAAAGTGGCTAGAGATTTGGGTCGATGGCGAACGGCATAGGCAAGATACAGTAGATGGTTTAGAGTACAGTGTATACATTTGATATGAGTATGTCGGATACGTAAACATTATATACAAAATTGTTTAAAGTGGCTAGTGATAGATTTGTTACATCCAATTCCTATGTTTTAAAGTGGCTAGAGATTTAAGTCAGTATGTTGGCAGCAGCCACTCAATGTTAGTGATGGCTGTTTAACAGTCTGATGGCCTTGAGGTAGAAGCTGTTTTTCAGTCTCTCGGTCCCAGCTTTGATGCACCTGTACTGACCTCGCCTTCTGGATGATAGCGGGGTGAACAGGCAGTGGCTCGGGTGGTTGTTGTCCTTGATGATCTTTTTGGCCTTCCTGTGACATCGGGTGGTGTAGGTGTCCTGGAGGGCAGGTAGGTTTCCCCCGGTGATGCGCTGTGCAGTCCTCACTACCCTCTGGAGAGCCTTACGGTTGTGGGCGGAGCAGTTGCCGTACCAGGCGGTGATACAGCCCGACAGGATGCTCTCGATAGTGCATCTGTAAAAGTTTGTGAGTGATTTTGGTGACAAGCCGAATTTCTTCAGCCTCCTGAGGTTGAAGAGGCGCTGCTGCGCCTTCTTCACCACGCTGTCTGTGTGGGTGGACCAATTCAGTTTGTCCGTGATGTGTACACCGAGGAACTTAAAACTTTCCACCCTCTCCACTACTGTCCCTCGATGTGGATAGGGGTGCTCCCTCTCCTGTTTCCTGAAGTCCACGATCATCTCCTTTGTTTTGCTGACATTGAGTGAGAGGTTATTTTCCTGACACCACACTCCGAGGCCCTCACCTCCTCTCTGTAGGCCGTCTCGTCGTTGTTGGTAATCAAGCCTACCACTGTAGTGTCGTCAGCAAACTTGATGATTGAGTTGGATGCGTGCTTGGCCACGCAGTCATGGGTAAACAGGGAGTACAGGAGAGGGCTGAGAACGCACCCTTGTGGGGCCCCAGTGTTGAGGATCAGCGGAGTGGAGATGTTGTTTCCTACCCTCACCACCTGGGACCGGCCCGTCAGGAAGTCCAGGACCCAGTTGCACAGGGCTGGGTCGAGACCCAGGGTCTCGAGCTTAATGACGAGCTTGGAGGGAACTATGGTGTTAAATGCTGAGCTGTAGTCGATGAACAGCATTCTTACATAAGTATTCCTCTTGTCCAGATGGGTTAGGGCAGTATGCAGTGTGATTGCGATTGCGTCGTCTGTGGACCTATTGGGACGGTAAGCAAATTGGAGTGGGTCCAGGGTGTCTGGCAGGATGGAGGTGATATGATCCTTGACTAATCTCTCAAAGCACTTCATGATGACAGAAGTGAGTGCTACGGGCGATAGTCATTTAGCTCAGTCACCTTAGCTTTCTTGGGAACAGGAACAATGGTGGCCCTCTTGAAGCATGTGGGAACAGCAGACTGGGATAGGGACTGATTGAATATGTCATGAACACACCAGCCAGCTGGTCTGCGCATGCTCTGAGGACACGGCCAGGGATGCCATCTGGGCCGGCAGCCTTAGGGTTAACACATTTAAATGTTTTTCTCACATTGGCTGCGGTGAAGGTGAGCCCGCAGGTTTTGGTAGCGGGCCGTGTCGGTGGCACTGCATTGTCCTCAAAGCGAGCAAAGAAGTTGTTTAGTTGGTCTGGGAGCAGGACGTCATGGTCCGCGACGGGGCTGGTTTTCTTTTTGTAGTCCGTGATTGACTGTAGACCCTGCCACATTCCTCTTGTGTCTGAGCCGTTGAATTGTGACTCTACTTTGTCTCTATATTGACGCTAGCTTGTTTGATTGCCTTGCGGAGGGAATAGCTACACTGTTTGTATTCAGTCATGTTTCCGCTAGCCTTACCCTGGTTAAAAGCAGTGGTTCGCGCTTTCAGTTTTGCGCGAATGCTGCCATCAATCCACGGTTTCTGGTTGGGGAAGGTTTTAATATTTGCTATGGGTACAACATCACCAATGCACTTGCTAATAAACTCGCTCACCGAATCAGCATATACATCAATGTTGTTGTCAGATGCTATCCGGAACATATCCCAGTCCACGTGCTCAAGCAATCTTGCAGCATGGAATCAGATTGGTCGGACCAGCGTTGAACAGACCTGAGAACGGGCGTTTCCTGTTTTAGTTTCTGTTTGTAGGCTGGGAGCAACAAAATGGAGTCATGGTCAGACTTGCCGAAAGGAGGGCGGAGAATAGCCTTGTATGCATCACGGAAGTTGGAATAACAGTGATCCAGGATTTTACCAGCCCGGGTGGCACATTCGATATGCTGGTAAAATTTCGGAGCCTTGTTCTTAAATTAGCCTTATTAAAATCCCCAGCCACAATAAATGCAGCCTCAGGATATGTGGTTTCCAGTTTACATAGAGTCCGATGAATTTCTTTCAGTGCCGTCGATGTATCAGCTTGAGGGGATGTACACGGCTGTGATTATAATCGAGGAGAATTCTCTTGGTAGATAATGCGGTCTGCATTTGATTGTAATGAATTCTATGTCAGGTGAACAAAAGGACTTGAGTTCCTGTATGTTGTTATGATCACACCACGTCTCGTTAATCATAAGACACACACCCCGCCCTTCTTCTTACCAGAGAGATGTTTGTTTCTGTCGGCGCGATGCGTGGAGAAACCAGGTGGCTGTACCGACTCGATAACGTGTCCTGAGTGAGCCATGTTTCCGTGAAGCAAAGAACGTTGCAGTCTCGGATGTCTCTCTGAAAGGCAACCCTCGATCGGATTTCGTCTACTTTGTTGTCAAGAGACTGTACATTGGCGATTAAAATACTCGGGAGAGGTGCACGATGCGCCCGTCGGCGTAGCTTGACCAAAAGACCGGCGCGTTTCCCTCTTCTCGGCGCCGCCCGTTGCTTTGAGTAGCCGGGTGCTATCCAGTCTATTGTTGTGTTTGGGTTAGCAAACCGAGAATCCTCTTTGGGAAAGTCGTATTCCTGGTCGTAATGTTGGTAAGTTGACGTTGCTCTTATATCCAATAGTTCCTCCCGGTTGTATGTAATAAAACTTAATATTTCCCGGGGTAATAATGTAAGAAGTAATACATAAAAAAACAAAATACTGCATGGTTTCCTGAGAACGTGAAGCGAGGCTGCCATCTCTGTCGGCGCCGGAAGTTAGTGACCCAAGACGCTCCATGAACGCCCTCCAAACCCTGGACGTGAATTGGGGACCCCGATCAGAAACAATATCCTCAGGCACCCCGTAATGCCGGACGACATGGGTGAATAGGGCCTCCGCAGTCTGTAGGGCCGTAGGGAGACCGGGCAAAGGAAGGAGGTGGCAGGACTTAGAAAACCGATCCACAACTACCAAGATCGGGGTGTTACCCTGTGACGGTGGAAGATCCGTCAAGAAGTCCACCGACAGGTGTGACCAAGGTCGCTGTTTAACGGTGCATAGGTGCCTTGCACTGGTCGCACACCGAGCAGGAGGAAACATAAACCCTCACCTCTGTGTAAAACATCCGGGACAGTGCGTCTGCCTTAGTGTTTTGGGAACCTGGTCGGTAGGATAGGGTGAAAACAAAACGGGTGAAAAACATGGCCAACCTTGCCTGTGGCGAGGGTTAAGTCTCCTCGCCGCCCAGATGTACTCCAGATTGCGGTGGTCGGTCCAGATGAGAAAAGGGTGTTTAGCCCCCTCAAGCCAATGTATCCACACCTTCAGAGCCCTGAAGACAGCCAACAGCTCCCGGTCCCCCACATCATAGTTACGCTCCGCCGGGCTGAGCTTCTTCGAAAAGAAGGCACAGGGGCGGAGTTTAGGTGGCGTACCCGAGCGCTGAGACAGCACAGCTCCTATCCCAGCCTCGGACGCGTCCACCTCCACTATGAACGCCAAAGAGGGATCCGGATGAACCAGCACGGGAGCCGAGGTAAACAGAGCCCTGTCCGCCTCAGCTGACCACTGCAGTCGCACCGGTCCCCCCTTCAGCAGTGAGGTAATGGGAGCCGCTACCTGACCAAAGCCCCGGATAAACCTCCGGTAGTAGTTGGCAAACCCTAAGAACCACTGCACTTCGTGGTGGGAGTCGGCCAATTACGCACGGCTGAAATGCGGTCACTCTCCATCTCCACCCCTGACGTGGAAATGCGGTACCCTAGGAAGGAGACGGACTGTTGGAAGAACAGACATTTTTCAGCCTTGACGTACAGGTCATGCTCCAACAGTCGACCAAGGACCTTGCGCACTAGGGACACATGCTCGGCGCGTGTAGCGGAGTAAATCAGAATGTCGTCGATATACACCACTACACCCTGCACGAGCATGTCCCGGAAAATCTCGTCTACAAATGCCTGGAAAACTGATGGAACATTCATTAACCTGTACGGCATGACGAGGTACTCATAGTGCCCTGAGGTGGTACTAAATGCCGTCTCTTCCACTCGTCCCCCTCCCGGGTACGGACCAGATTGTATGCGCTCCGCGCCCCGTGCATTGATTCAATCGCACTGGCTATGAGAGGCAGCGGGTAGCTGTACCTCACAGTAATCTGATTGATACCTCGATAGCCAATACACGGGCGCAGACCTCCATCCTTTTTCTTCACAAAAAAGAAACTCGAGGAGGCAGGTGAAGTGGAGGGCCGAATGTATCCCTGCCCCAGAGATTCGGAGACATATGTTTCCATAGCCTCCGTCTCCTCCTGTGACAGAGGATAAACGTGACTCCTGGGAAGTGCTGCGTCTACCAGGAGATCTATCGCACAATCCTCCCGTCGATGGGGTGGTAATTGAGTCGCCTTCTTTTTACAGAAGGCGAGAGCCAAATCGGCATATTCAGAGGGGATGTGCACGGTGGAGACCTGGTCTGGACTTTCCACCGTAGTCGCACCGATGGAAACACCTACACACTTCCCCAAGCACTCTAGTGACCATCCCTTGAGAGCCTTCTGATGCCACGAAATAATGGGGTTATGATAGGCCAACCAGGGTAGGCCCAGCACCACGGGAAACGCAGGAGAATCAATGAGGTATAAACTAATTCTCTCCTCATGATCCTCCTGCGTAACCATGCTTAGTGGAGCGGTAGCCTCCCTAATCAGCCCTGACCCTAATGGTCGACTATCTAAGGCGTGCACAGGGAAGGGCATATCAACAGGAACAATGGGGATCCCTAAACTATGAGCAAATGAACGATCAATAAAGATCCCAGCTGCGCCTGCATCGACTAGTGCCTTATGCTTGGAATGCAGGGAAAAATTTGTAAAATCAACAAACAAAAACATGTGAGCAACATGGAGCTCTGGTTGAGTCTGTTGCCTACTCACCTGGGATGACACGATAGTGCCCTGCCTGCCGCCTCGACTCCCTGAGGAACCCCCCCTGCACCGACCAGCAGTGTGCCCTCTGCGGCCACAGAGGTTGCAGGGAATGGCCCCTCCTCCGGCCCCCTTAAGCGCAGTACCTCCCAGCTCCATAGGTGTCGGAGCAGAGATTTTGGGGGATGGAAATGACAGGCCCCGATCCGGACGTCCACGGGTGGCCAGCAGGTTATCCAGCCTGATGGACAGGTCCACCAGCTGGTCGAATGTAAGAGTGGTGTCCCTGCATGCCAGCTCCCGCCGGACGTCTTCGCGTTCCCTGTCTGAGATGAAACAGGCATTCACCCGCCGCTCTACCCTCAGGTGGATGGTTGAACGCTGCCCGAAAGCGACGGGTGAACTCATCGTAGTGGTCCAACGCCACTTCGTCCTCTCCCCATACGGTGTTGGCCCACTCCAAGGCTTTCCCGGATAAACAGGTTACAAGGGCGGACACACTGTAGCGCCAGGTAGAGCTCCAGCTGGAGTAGGAACCCCTGGCACCCGGCAGCCGTCCCATCATACTCCCTCGGGAGCGCGAGCCGAATCCCACTGGGACCAGGTGAAGGAGGGGTGGACAGCTGTATGGGTTGTGGAGTGGGAGGTTATTTTTTATTTATTTTATTTATCTGTTATTTTACCAGGTAAGTTGACTGAGAACACTTCTCATTTACAGCAACAGGGGGAATAGTTACAGGGGAGAGAATGGGGATGAATGAGCCAATTGTAAGCTGGGGATGATTAGGTGACCATGATGGTAAGAGGGACAGCTTGGGAATTTAGCCAGGACACCGGGGTTAACACCCCTACTCTTACGATAAGTGCCATGGGATCTTTAACGACCTCAGAGAGTCAGGACACGCGTTTAACGTCCCATCCGAAAGACGGCACCCTACACAGGGCAATGTCCTCAATCACTGCCCTGGGGCATTGGGATATTTTTTTTGACCTGAGGAAAGAGTGCCTCCTACTGACCCTCCAACACCTCTTCCAGCAGCATCTGGTCTCCCATCCAGGGACTGACCAGGACCAAAGGTTGATATGATGGTGGAGGCGCTGGAAAACCTCCTATCTCCCATCGCTCCATATTTTACAGCACGTGATCCATGGCTGTTCCGAGACTCTGCAACATAGTCGCGTGCTGCTGAAGGCGCTCCTTGACTGGTAGAGGAGGGCTGGTTGCTCCTGCTGACTCCATTGGTGGTGTGTGATTCTGTAATGGTTCCCTGTGATGCCAGTAAGGCAGAGTCAGGCGCAGGACAACACAATTGAGTATTCCTATAGTTTACTCAAAATAATCCATAAGAGTGGTGATAAACAATCACACGAAAAAAACATGGAACGAATTACAACAAACAATCACACACAAAAACATGTGGGGAAAGAGGGTTAAATAAGGAACATGTAATCATGGGAATGTAAACCAGGTGTGTAAAAAAGGAAGACAAAACCAACAGAAAATGAATAATGGATCGGAGTCGGCTAGAAGACCGGTGACGTCGACCGCCGAAAACCCCCCGAACAAGGAGAGGGACCAACTTCGGCTGAAGTCGTGACACAGGGCTAGAGGCTCTACAGTGAAATAAGACAGTAATCACTAACCAGGACAGTAATGGACGAGGCATATTGATATTAGAGAGAGGCATGCGTAGCCAAGTGAACATATGGGTCCAGTGAGTGGTTGGGCTAGCAGGGGACACGGCGATTCAGACAGTTAGCAGGCCGGGGCTAACAAGCTAGCAGTTAGCAGACCGGGGCAAGCAAGCTAGCGGTTAGCAGACCGGGGTTAGCAAGCAAGCAGTTAGCAGACCGGGGCTCGCAAGCTAGCAGTTAGCAGACCGGAGCTAGCAAGCTAACAGTTAGCGGACCGGGGCTAGCAAGTTAGCAGAAGGGCCTTTGGGAGACGTCGCAATGGAGGAAAGTCTGTTTTTGCCTCCTCGTGCGGTGACGTCAATAGACCAGTCGTGGATTAGTAGGGTTCCAAGTAGCTCTAGATAGCGAGCAGGCCGCAGTTAGCAGAATGGGCCTTCAGCAGACATCGCGCCTGAGGGGCCTGTTGGAATCCTCGGGCAGGTTATGTCGGTATTCCAGTCGTAGAGGATCGGCGGGGTTCCGTGCCCCGTACCGGCAGTAGAAGGGGTCCGGATATTGTAGCCCCGGAGTGGGCTTCAGTGGAGCCCTAGCCGAGCTAGCTTCAGGCTAATTGGTGCTTGCTCCGGCATGGAAACGCTAGCCAGGAGTAGCCACCCGGGATTGCGGTTAGCTAGTTGCAAAGATCCAGATGAAAAGGTTCAGAGTTTGTGGTAGGAATCTGGGGATACGGGGAGAAAAATAGGTCCGTTATGCTCTGGTTTGAGTCACGTTGTACGAACTGGCGAGAGCTTTCCGAGCGAAAGGTTAGCTGATGACCACTAGCAGTGGTTTGCTGACTGATAGCTGGTAGCTAGTTAGCTGGCTAGCTTCAGTTGAGGAATTCCTGATCCGAAGTAAGTAGAAATACTTTAGAAAAGAAAAACAGATCCACACCACATTGGGTGAGGCGGGTTGCAGGAGAGAATTATGAAGTTGAGGTTTAGGAAAATATTTAAAAGATATGCAAAGAAAAAGATATATACAAGGGACACGACAGGACAAAAACATAGACGTCTGACTGCTACGCCATCTAGGCAGCGTGCAGTAGGATGTGTTGATCAGTTGATTGACAGGTGTAGGACTGTAGAATGATAAACGATCAACTTGGTTCTTACACATCTTTTGTTCTTACAGAAGTTTACCCAAAATCCAGAAATTCACAATTGATTCCATACATTCAAAATATACTGAACAAAAATATAAACGCAACATTTTCAACTATTTTACTGAGTTACAGTTTATAAGGAAATCAGTTAATTGAAATAAATTAATTAGGCCCTTATCTATGGATTTCACATGACTGGGCAGGGGCGCAGCCATGGGTGGGCCTGGGAGGGCATATGCCCACTCACGTTATACGCGCAGAAAGCTTTTTTTACACCTTTGTATGTGTTCATCTACAAAGCCTTTTGGATAAACTCCCTCTTTACCTCTGTAGTCTGGTCTCCTTCACCACCATCAGTTACCATACCCGGTCTGCTAGGTGGTTGCTACTTAACCCCAGGACATTTACAGCATTCGGCAAGGCTGCCTTCTCGTCTTGTGCACAAGAGACATGGAATAGTCTACAACCCATGCTTCATCTAGATATGCTAGAGCCACTGAATGAATTTAACATTTTGATGGGAGACTGTTACAGAGGAGTGTAAATGCTTTTTTTAGGCTGGATTATGTTGTTGAATTGTATATTATTGTTGTATGTTTTAATTCTGTAATGTATTGATTGTTGCTGCCTTCTTGGCCAAGTCTCCCTTGAAAAATTGACTTTGGCTCTCAATTGGCTTTTCCTGGTTAAATAAAGTTGAAATAAAAAAACTTGGGAGGAAGGCCCACCCACTAGGAAGCCAGGCCCAGCCAATTAGTTTTATTCCACAAAAGGGCTTAATTACAGATAGAATACCTTTTCATCAGCTGTCCGGGTGGCCCGATCAAAGACGATTCCGCAGGTGAAGAAGCCGGATGTGGAGATCAAGGGCTGCCGTGTTTACACTTGGTCTGCGGTTGTGAGGCCGGTCGGACTTACTGCCAAATTCTCTAAAACAACGTTGGAGGCGAATACAAAAGACGTTAACTTCTCAGGGATCACTGGGGCGCTAGCGGGGCTGCTCCCGACACTACCAGGTAAAATGTAAGGCGCCAAATTCAAAATCCAAAAGTTGAATTATTAAACATCCACCAATATACAAGTGTTCCATACTCATCAAAAGCTCTGTTTCTTGGCAATATCACAGCGTTGTCAGATTTCAAAAAGGCTTTACGGCGAAAGCAGCACATTTGATTGTTTGAGAGTAGCACCTCACATATTTTTCCCATAGCCATGTATCGATTAGCCATCATGGCACACACATAACACATTTCACAGCAAAAACAAATCAATTACCTGTTGAAGAACTTCTGCTGAGGTCATCCTAAGTGTCCAACGAAGACAATCCATGGTTCTTTTGTTAGAAAAAGTAATGTATTTTATCCATAAATCCTCCATTTGGTTGTAGCGTTATAATCAGAAACGACAGCTTCCACTACTCCATTAAAACGTGACGCGAACTCGTTCATCTTATACCTATAAACTTGTCCAAGAACAATCAAACATAGTTTTAAATGTATCCTTAGGAACACTTTTACGTATATTTACTATTATAAATCAACCGGAATATAAACTGATCGATAACGACGGTAAAAAAGACACTGCGCGCTTTGTCGGGAGCGCGCGCTGGGTACTGTTTACATGACAGAGTGACTAACTTGTTTGCTCTTCTTCTCTGGTCTTATTCATCCAAAATGAAAAAAATACACTGTCTCGAGACTGTTGACATCTAAAGGAAGCGATGGGTACTGCATTCATATGCCCTTATATGGTCATTTTCATGAGGGAGGGTGCCCAAATGAGCAATGTGTCAAAATCACTTTTTCCAGGACAGAAATTCCTCGGGGTTTCGCCTGCTATATGCGTTCTGTTTTACTCACAGACAAATGGTTAACAGTTTTGGAAAATTCAGAGTGTTTCCTATCCAATGGTACCAAATATCTGCATATCCTATTTTCTGGGCCTGAATGGGAGGCATTTTACTTTGGGCACGCCAGGCTCTCCAAAACCGACCCCTCAGCTGCCACTCCCTAACAAGTTAATCGAATTTCGTAATGTCAAAATATATTTGTCAAACAATGCAAATTCCTTTTCAATTATCCTAGCTTCATCACGGTCACTTGAGCATAGTTGCTAATTTTAGCTAAAAATGTCCAGCCTGTTTTCTATGTACATGTAACAGGGTGGACATGCACTCAACAGTGTGGACAAATGGATATCTTGCAGTAATGTGTTGCAAAATATGTGTTTTTGTTCAGAAATTGTATTACATAATTACAGTATAAATAGCATGTATAGTATTTTAAGAATAAATAAATATAAATTGAATCAGGTTTTTCTGAAGGAATGGCACCTCCTCTTAGTGCAGCTGAAAGACAGCGGCAATACAGAATATCTAGAGAAAGAGAGGGAGAAATGGAGGAAAGGTAAAGATACAGGGAAGAAGGCAATAGCTGAACTCAGTGACAGAGTGCAGTGTGCAGAAAGGAAGAAATGGAGAGATTCAAAAAGGATACTCAGAGCCAGGGCCAAGGCTAGTGCATTGCTTCAGTCCCAAACACCCCCCTCAACTCCTGAAAATCAGCCTCTGCCTTCAAGGTTAGAATATGCCTATGATAAGGCATTTAAGATTATTAGTTGCTAAACGTTCTACTAACTCTAACCGTAATCCCTAACCATAACCCATAACCCTAATCCCGATCTACTAACCCGTATCCTTAACTTTATCTCTGACTCTACCTAATCCTAACCATGCATTTAATGTGTTTTAGGCAACGCCAGCAAGGGGAACACAGAAAAAAAACACACAGAAGACTCCAAAAAGAGAGCATTTAAAATCAGAAGTGGCAAAGGAGAGGGAAAAAAAGAAAAATACAGGAAGAGGTATGCAAGGATTAGGGGAGAACAGGCATCTGTATCGCCTCGTTCAACAGTCAAAGCATTGCTGAGATGTCAGAATGTGACATCACCTATTAAGAGGGCTCTTCTCTTTCACACATCTCTCATTAAAGAATCAAAACAAAATACAGAAATGCAAGGAAACAGAAGAACAAGCAAATCATTGCAAAAGTGACCTTTGTGAATATACTGAAGAAGTATAAACTTCAGAGTGTATGCCCAGACGGTGTTGGGCTTTTCAAATAAGAGAGCGAAGTTGGAAGGGGACCTTTTCTCTGTTTCGACGAGGAAGGGAAGCAGAACAGAAACAGAAATCAAAAGGAAAGTGAAGGATTTCTTTCTCTGTGATGATGTAAGTCGTATAACGACTGGCCGCAAACAAACCATCACACGACTAAAGAACAAAATGCAAAGAGGCTTCTGACTGACACAATGAAAAATCTGCACAGGAAATTCCTGTCTGAGGAACTAGGTCAGTTGTCCTATACCTCCTTCTGCCGCCTCGGGCCATTTTGGGTTGTTACGCCCAATGACACTGATCGTAAAACTTGTCAGTGCAAAACCCATGACAATTTACAGTTCATGGCAAATTCTCTTCAAAGCCTTGGGCTTTTGTCCAACAAAAACCTTGAGGACATGGTTGACTCAAGTATGTGTGACCTGAAATCGAAGCTATGTGCTTATGGTGAATGTAAGGATTGCTTCTTCACCACTCATACAACTCTGAAACCTCCTGGGAATGTAGAAGTTCCTCTGACACAATGGACCATGGAGAAGATACAAAAAGATGAAGAGAAGTGCTCCATGATAACCGTGAAGAGGGAGGTCACAATAACAGAAACTTAATTGGTCAGTCATTTTCAAGATATGCTCGCCAAGTTTAGGCAACACATCTTTAATATCAAGTGGCAATACAGGGCCTATAGGGAGCTTAGGGGGAGTCTGAAGAACAAAGAATGCTTGCTGCACATTGACTTCAGCAAAAACTATTCATGCAAATACAGTCGAGAGATCCAATCTGTGCATTTTGGAGGATCTCACCAGCAAGCCACTCTCCACACTGGAGTGCTCTACACTGCTGTAGACCAACCACCAATTGTTTTTTGCGCCATTGCTCCATTTTTCTTGTACAGTAGCTGGTTGAGTATTGAAATGTATAAGGTGTTTGTTACTCTTTACAGTGAGGGAAAAAAGTATTTGATCCCCTGCTGATTTTGCCCACTGACAAAGAAATTATCAGTCTATAATTTTAATGGTAGGTTTATTTGAACAGTGAGAGACAGAATAACAACAAAAAAATCCAGAAAAACGCATGTGAAAAATGTTATAAATAAGTATTTGACCCCCTCTCAATCAGAAAGATTTCTGGCTCCCAGGTGTCTTTTATACAGGTAATGAGCTGAGATTAGGAGCACACTCTTAAAGGGAGTGCTCCTTATCTCAGTTTGTTACCTGTATAAAAGACGCCTGTCCACAGAAGCAATCAATCAATCAGATTCCAAACTCTCCACCATGGCAAAGGCCAAAGAGCTCTCCAAGGATGTCAGGGACAAGATTGTAGACCTACACAAGGCTGGAATGGGCTACAAGACCATCGCTAAGCAGCTTGGTGAGAAGGTGACAACAGTTGGTGCGATTATTCGCAAATGGAAGAAACACAAAAGAACTGTCAATCTCCCTCGGCCTGGGGCTCCATGCAAGATCTCACCTTGTGGAGTTGCAATGATCATGAGAACAGTGAGGAATCAGCCCAGAACTACACGGGAGGATCTTGTCAATGATCTCAAGGCAGCTGGGACCATAATCACCAAGAAAACAATTGGTAACACACTACGCCATGAAGGACTGAAATCCTGCAGCGCCCGCAAGGTCCCCCTGCTCAAGAAAGCACATATACATGCCCGTCTGAAGTTTGCCAATGAACATCTGAATGATTCAGAGGACAACTGGGTGAAAGGGTTGTGGTCAGATGAGACCAAAATGGAGCTCTTTGGCATCAACTCAACTCGCCGTGTTTGGAGGAGGAGGAATGCTGCCTATGACTCCCAAGAACACCATCCCCACCGTCAAACACGGAGGTGGAAACATTATGCTTTGGGGGTGTTTTTCTGCTAAGGGGACAGGACAACTTCACCGCATCAAAGGGACGATGGACGGGGTCATGTACCGTCAAATCTTGGGTGAGAACCTCCTTCCCTCAGCCAGGGCATTGAAAATGGGTCGTGGATGGGTATTCCAGCATGACAATGACCCAAAACACACGGCCAAGGCAACAAATGAGTGGCTCAAGAAGAAGCACATTAAGGTCCTGGAGTGGCCTAGCCAGTCTCCAGACCTTAATCCCATAGAAAATCTGTGGAGGGAGCTGAAGGTTTGAGTTGCCAAACGTCAGCCTCAAAACCTTAATGACTTGGAGAAGATCTGCAAAGAGGAGTGGAACAAAATCCATCCTGAGATGTGTTCAAACCTGGTGGCCAACTACAAGAAACGTCTGACCTCTGTGATTGCCAGGGTTTTGCCACCAAATACTAAGTCATGTTTTGCAGAGGAGTCAAATACTTATTTCCCTCATTAAAATGCAAATCAATTTATAACATTTTTCACATGTGTTTTTCTGGATTTTGTTGTTGTTATTCTGTCTCTCACTGTTCAAATAAACCTACCATTAAAATTATAGACTGATCATTTCTTTGTCAGTGGGCAAACGTACAAAATCAGCAGGGGATCAAATACTTTTTTCCCTCACTGTATATCTTATCGTATGCTATCTCTTCTCACCTCAGATGCCTGCCTTAGATGCCATTAAAGGAACGATGAAGATTCATCAGGTTATCAGTGTTTCACCAGGCCAGATGAAATACAAGGACATTACTTGTCTGTGCAAGAAGGATAGTGGTATGTTGGACTGTTCTTGTGTTCAGCTCAAAGAGGCAACTCTGGGTGACCCTGCAGCATCTAACCAGCTCCCTGCATCTCATGACAAGGCTGACACCACATGGTGACCTGGCACCATTGAACTTAATCACGTAGGGGAGTGGTGTGTTGTCAATTATGACCATGAAGGATACCCTGGCATCGTCATGGATGTAGAGGAACATTACATTAAGGTGAAGTGCATGCTGGCCAAGTCCAAAGGAAGATATTTGTTGGAACGTTAATGGACAGATAATTTGTCTGATGCCAGAGCCACAGGCTGTTAATAAATGCTCTGTGCAGATGGAAAAATCCACCTGGAAGTATGTGGAAGAGCATTTGGGGTGAAAGGGGGGAGAGATGGAAAGAAGGACAGGAATGTGTTTTAATGCTAGTTTCAATGATTCTGTACCGGCAATGTATTTTTGTGTTGTTGTTTTTCACAATGAATATGTAACTAAATAGCAGTTCCATTGTGGTTACTACATGTATTACAATGTAGATGTCTATTCAGTGTTCAGTATTCAGTGTTCAGGGTTCAGGGTTTAATTTATGTTCTGTCCCATTATAGCTGCCCACCCTGTTATCTTGCCATCTTTTTCATATTAATTCAGTTACATTGTCAAATATCAAGAATTTGTGAAATGTATTTTAAAGAGTAAGACACAGCCAACACCACATAAAATTGGATAAAATATAATTAATACCTGTCTCAATTTAGAAAGATAAGGTGCAAATTAGATGAAGTTCTGTATAAAACCCCACATTGTATACAAAATCTGTTATTTCTTTATAATTTGACCAGAACAAATGGACAGGGTTGACAAGGGTACACAAATCTTTGAGAAAATGTAAATATTTTTTAAATAGTCCAATGAAAGTAATTAAAGACAGTTAAGTGCATGTCCGTAACAGGGTGCATGTTGCATGGTCCAAATGGTACTGTTTTGTGATATTGACCCACCTGTGTAATGATCATGCCATTTAATCAGCTTCCTGGTATGACACACATGTCAGGTGGATGGATTATCTTGGCAAAGGACAAATGCTCACTAACAGGAATGTAAACAAATTTGTGCCAACAATTTGAGAGACATAATTTTTTTGTGCGTATGGTACATTTCTGGGATCTTTTATTTCACCTCATGAAACATGGGACCAACACAACTATATGTTGCGTTTATGTTTTTGTTCAGTTTAGTTCAGTAGAGTTTGCCCTCTACCCGCTCTCTCCCTGAAGTGCTGTACTGAAACTGCTGCAAAAACCGGTCACGTGACTCGTGACGTTGCTGGATGCAGGCATTACTCTGCTCCGTTGCCAGTGAATTCATGATTCAGAAAAGTGTGCAAAAATAAGTTGTTTTATTGAAAGTGTACGGTCGAATTTGCTAAATGTGCACTTTTCCAGCTATAACATTTGCGATTATTTTATATCAATATTTTATGTAGACGACTGCCACTGCAGCGAAGATGGGTAACAACTGTGCATGTCCGCTCTCCGAGGAATCCCTGCTATGTATAAACTGCACTGCCTTCATTCAAGTTTTTTTGGCAAAGAAGTGAAGACATTGTTGAACATTAATTATACAAAGTAAACAACAACCTACAAATATGTCTGACGACGAAATACTTGCAAGAGATGAAGAAAACTACAGTCATTGAACTGTATTTGAGCCTGAGAATTTAGGCAAATTGAGCTTCAGATGGCCGTCGTCTGCCACCAAAGTTGCAGCAGTAGCTGGACCACAGCCCCAACCCATCCCCAGGATCAACACAGACTGGTGGTGCAGTTGTGGCAATTGCGCTCCAATGCTGTGAATGAGGAATATCTGTGCTGTAGAGAATTCTACTATGTGACTACAATTCTTACAGAAATGGTAGAACATAATGATGATGAAGAGTAGTTCGTTTGTTTTGCAACCAAGGTGATTTTGCTGTCCACATAAACTTTGGTGTCCTTGAAAAAAAAATCTGTATTCTAAAAAACTAATTGTAGGCTCACCCCTGTTCCAGCTGGGCCAAATGGACAGTTATCTAACCAGTGTGTCAATCTTGGCATGTCAATCTTGGTGTAAAAAAAAATGTGCGATGCATTCCAGCAAAGCCACTACACAACACAACACTAAACAATACATGAATTGCACTATAATGGTGACAAACGGTGCCCACAAACTGTTAGGGCCTACATAAAGCTGTTCCAACAGCAGAGTCCCAACAGCAGTCCCAACATCTTACCACTGCTACACCTGGCTATTACCGGAGCCTTGTCTGGCAGCGAAACAGTTCATTCAGCCTAATTTACTGCCTTTAAAAAAAATATACCTGATATGGCTGACTTGCATAAACAAATGTGGTTTCTACTGACAATTGAGATGTACAAACTATGGCATAATGGGACGACAAGCGGATAAAAGGCAATCCGTAATTTCGATTAAGACATTAATGAGCGAGCTTGGACGGACGTGCAGTAGTAATTTAACTATTTGTTCAGCCCTTTTGAAATGTACAGCAACAGAATTCAGAACATGGGCTGTTCTTACAGTGTTCTCCCCTGTACACCAAGTCAGAACCGTAGGATAAAAAAGGGGGCATATAAGCAGACAATGAAAGCTCTTACAATATTCAATGATTACATTTCTCAAAAACAGGTTATAGGCTACATGTGCACCACCAAGTTAGAACAGTAGGCGATATTAAGAGGTGAAAATTGACCAAATTATTAGGGTGAGACACATGGGCTACTAACAGCTTACTACACAACATACACTTAGTATTACTTTCTTAGCTACAGTATACATATCTCCCTGGCATATTACATCATTTATGCAGCAGCATACAAGACATTTTTGGACTCACCTTGTTGTGCTGTGTTCACTTGAACAGGAAAATGGCGCAGCGGTCCTTCGTGGGCAAATTTTGTCATCAAACTTTTTCATCAACGTCTGGCATTCTCTGGATTTATGATGCTTTCAAGACAACTTGGAACTCGGAAGAAGAAGAAAAAAAAAGTAGAGTCATGATGACGTCAGTAATCTTCAGGTCGTAGCTCTAGAAAGAGGCCCGAGTTCCAGATTTACAATTCTGATTTGGATGAAAGTTCAACATTTATTTTTCCAGTCTAGCTCGCTAAAAAGTCAGATTTTGCAGTTCCGAGTAAACAGTTGTTTTGAGCACGGCACAAATCATGCTTCATTTGACAGCATGGCCAATGTTGAACGTTTATCATTTTAAACTAGGAAAAGAGACCCTTAAACTTGGTACCGCACAGCCACTCCACTGAATAGCAGGCTAATGATTGCTTTGCAATCCTTGCAGTTAGCCACTGATTCCTTCCAAACCACTCATTGCTGAATTTGAGATTCCAACTTGTTGTGTAATTATTATGTCCAATGGCCAATAAGCACCGATACGTTTTATCTATGAGAGGGACCGACTTCGGCGGGAGTCGTGACAGCTACTGTAGATATGTGATTTGATATAATTCTATCTGTGGCCAATGACCTATAGCCTTCTTGGATGGGCACTTGTAATGTAAATCTATGGCAGCACCCAAGAGGATAGAATTCTTTAGGTCTACCCTTAGACTTGGTGGTGACGTAGTATCCCAATGAGTGACAGAACACTGAACCAATCATAGCGCAACACTCCGTATTTTCTGCTGGCTTGCCCCACCATCACAGAAAGCACTGAGCTAGGCTGAAACACCTGCATTTTGGAGCTGCCTTACTCAAGAAAACAAAAAGAGACCATGTGTATATGCGGTTTTATTAACTAAATTATAGTATATATATGTTTTACATTGTTTGAAAACTGATATGTGACACGTATTAATGTCAAAATCACATGCAAAACAGACAAGCCTTTTTTTGTGGCAAAAAATATGGGGCTCAAAACAGGTGGGGCTCTGCCCTGAATTACTTTTACAGCAATTACAGCTTCAAGTCTCTTGGGGTAGGAGGCAACAATAATCCACTGGGATTTTTGCCCATTCTTCAAGGCAAAAATGCTCCAGCTCCTTCAAGTTGGATGGGTTCCGATGGTGTACAGGAATCTTTAAGTCATACCACAGATTCTCAGGATGCAATCCAAGTTCTGGGCTTTGACTAGGCCATTCCAAGACATTTAAATGTTTCCCCTTAAACCACTTGAGTGTTGCTTTAGCTGTATGCTAAGGGTCAGTGTTCTGCTGGAAGGTAAACCTCCGTCCCAGTCTCAAATCTCTGGAAGACTGAAACAGGTTTCCCTCAAGAATATCCTGTATTTAGCGCCATCCATCATTCCTTCAATTCTGACCAGTTTCCCAGTTCCTGTCGATGAAAAACAGCATGATGCTGCCACCACCATGCTTCACTGTGGGGATGTTGTTCTCGGGGTGATGATAGGGGTTGGGTTTGCGCCAGACATAGCGTTGTCCTTGATGGCCAAAAAGCTCAATTTTAGTCTCATCTGACCAGTGTACCTTCTTCCATATTTTTGGGGAGTCTCCCACATGCCTTTTGGCAAACACTGTTTGCTTCTTTCTTTCTTTAAGCAATGGCTTTTTTTCTGGCTACTCTTCCATAAAGCCCAGCTCTGTGGAGTGTACGGCTTAAAGTGGTCCTATGGACAGATACTCCAATCTCCGCCGTGGAGCTTTGCAGCTCCTTCAGGGTTATCTTTGGTCTCTTTGTTGCCTCTCTGATTAATGCCCTCCTTGCCTGGTCCGTGAGATTTGGTGGGTGGCCCTCTCTTGGCAGGCTTGTTGTGGTGCCATATTCTTTCAATTTTTTAATAATGGATTTAATGTTGCTCCGTGGGATGTTCAACGTTTCTGATATTTTTTTTATAACCCAACCCTGATCTGTACATTCCACCACTTTGTCACTAACCTATTTGGAGAGCTCCTTGGTCTTCATGGTGTCGCTTGTTTGGTGGTACCCCTTGCTTAGTGGTTTTGCAGACTCTGGGGCCTTTCAGAACAGGTGTATATAAAAAGAGATCATGTGACAGATCATGTGAAACTTAGATTGCACACAGGTGGACTTTATTTAACAAATTATGTGACTTTTGAAGGTAATTGGTTGCACCAGATCTTCTTTAGGGGCTTCATAGCAAAGGGGGTGAATACATATGCACGTACCACTTTTCCGTTTTAAATATTTTGTATTTTTTGTATAAAAAAAAACAATCTTCACTTCACTTCACAAATTTGGACTATTTTGTGTATGTCCATTACATGAAATCCAAATAAAAATCTATTTAAATTACAGGTTGTAATGCAACAAAATAGGAAAAACGCCAAGGGGGTGAATACTTTTGCAAGACACTGTAAGTAGCTACTTTACTTTATTGAATGATTGCTTATTGTAAACCTCTATGAGCGGGACCATTAGTGGGTTTATGTTTTCACATTAGCCCAAAACACTATACATAGAGTATACCAAACATTAGCAACACCTTCCTAATATTGAGTTGCACCCTCCCCCCCTTTTGTCCTCAGAACAGCCTCAATTCGCCAGGGCATGGACTCTACAAGGTGTCGAAAGCATTCCACAGGGATGCTGGCCCATGTTGACTCCAATGTTTTCCACAGATGTGTGAAGTTGGCTGGATGTCATTTGGGTGGTGGACCATTCTTGATACACTCTGGAAACTGTTGAGCGTGAAAACCCAGCAGCAAACTGGTGCGCCTTAGCACTTATTACCTTACCCCATTCAAAGGCACTTAATATTTTGTCTTGCCCATTCACCCTCTGAATGGCACACATACACAATCCATGTCTCAATTTTCACAAGGCTTAAAAATCCTTCTTTACCCTGTCTCCTCACCTTTGTCTACACTGATTTGAAGTGGATTTATCAAGTGACATCAGTCATGGATCATACAGTGGTTGCTCCACTAAAAGTTTTGCGATTATGCTGCGGGATTTAGAGGTACCATGCATCACCACTTCATTTCTCCAGACCAACACAAGGGGTTAGAGCACTGATTATGCTTTTGGGTCCTACTGTGTCTCTAACTGACAATGATTGGGTGACATAAACCTAAATAGAAACTGATAATTGTGCACAACTTCAGTATTATTTACTAAAATTGTTGTTACTAAGGTTTTTATTATTTTATTTTGTTAGGATTATTTTGTTCTTACTGTAGTACTGTAGGCCACAGTATACAGCGCCTGAATGTTCAGATATTCACAGAAGTATCTATAGCCTAACACAATCATCCAAACCGATAAAATGTAGGCTACATTTGTCCTAGCGTTAACTTGTTAGGGAGTGGCAGCTGAGGGGTCGGTTTTGGAGAGCCTGGCGTGCCCAAAGTAAAATGCCTCCCATTCAGGCCCAGAAAATAGGATATGCACATATTTAGTACCATAGGAAACACTCTGAATTTTCCAAAAGTGTTAACCATTTGTCTGTGAGTGAAACAGAACGCATATGGCAGGCGAAACCCCGAGGAATTTCTGTCCTGGAAAAAGTGATTTTGACACATTGCTCATTTGGGCACCCCTCCCTCATGAAAATGACCATATAAGGGCATATGAATGCAGTACCCATCGCTTCCTTTAGATGTCAACAGTCTCGAGACAGTGTAAATTTTCAATTTGGATGCTTTAGACCAGAGAATAAGAGCAAACCAGGAAGTGTACTTTTTATGTCAACAGTACCCAGTGCGCTGCTCCCGACAAGGCGCGCAGTGTCTTTTACCGCCTTTATCGATCAGTTTATATTCCGGTTGATTTATAATAGTAAATATACGTAAAAGTGTTCCTAAGGATACATTTAAAACTATTTTGGATTGTTCTTGGACAAGTTTATAGGTATAAGATGAACGAGTTTGCGTCACGTTTCAATGGAGGAGTGGAAGCTGTCGTTTCTGATTATAACGCTGAACCAAATGGAGATTTATGGATAAAATACATTACTTTTTCTAACAAAAGAACCATGGATTGTCTTCGTTGGACACTTAGGATGACCTCAGCAGAAGTTCTTCAACAGGTAATTGATTTGTTTTCACTGTGAAATGTGTTATGTGTGTGCCGTGTTGGCTAATCGATTCATGGCTATGGGAAAAATATGTGAGGTGCTACCCTCAAACAATCAAATGTGCTGCTTTCGCCGTAAAGCCTTTTTTAAATCTGACAACGCTGTGATATTGCCAAGAAACAGAGCTTTTGATGAGTATGGAACACTTGTATATTGGTGGCGCCTTACATTTCACCTGGTAGTGTCGGGATTGGGGCGCTAGCGCCCCAGCAATCCCTGAGAGGTTAACTGAGGAAAGATTGACATGACACAAGCGGTCATAAACTACAATATGAATGAGCAAATAGCAATTACTATTTATAATTAATCACATCACGGGTGAGCTCACCATTGATCGAAATAACTGAGTAGAACACTTTCTAGAAATCGAGAGTAATCCGACGATGATTAGTTTCAGCGCGCCATCATGATTTTTTTCCTCACAGTAACCAAAAATAATAAGAGAAGACAAGATAAGTTTGGTCTGTTTACAGTATGCATGTTGAAGGGGTGTGTCTACCATCATTCGCATCCCACCATTCACTTCCAGAAGTTCTCAAAAAATTTGTGAACCCTTACTCACCTCATTTTGTTATAGCATCTTTGGTCTGACAGACGATTATGTGAAACCCAGAATACATTGTATGTCAACAAACATGGCTCCACACATAGCTGGAATTAGCTTAGCTCATCATAATCAGTACAAACTTTAAAAAAAAGTATTTTACACACATAATATGTGCCCATTACAATCTATGCAAGAATCGGAATGCATGATTTATGACCGGTACTTGGAAAAACATGTGAATAAAACAGTAAATATATCAATAATTACCACACAAAACATTTTCTAATAGTGATTTATTGATACAAATGCAGGCAGTCAATCACGTAACCTCTCTCTCTGTTTATGTATGTAGCTAGTGAGCTAAGCTGTAGCATTAGCAATGTCTTTCAAAAGGAGACAACTCACAAATGCGGAAATTCTGGAGATTTTTTAAAATTCTGACAATGAGTCTGAAAGTCAGGAATCAGATTCTGACAGTGACCGTGAGGAGCTGCCCCCCAGTCATTGAGAACCCTGAATCTGAGGACCCCTTGTCCACTGACAAAGTCCCAGTTTTCTTTGAAGATGCTGGTGGTGATGGAGGCAGACCGACAGTGGATGAAGTACAGGAGTTCTGTGGTAGATGGAAGACTGCCAGCCATTTCACCCCTCCTGGCCCTGCTGTTTGCTTTGATGAGTCCCAGTCTGGAGTGCAACGCCCCTTGCCATTTCCATCTGAGGCAGAGTGCTTCAAGTTGTTTCTGACAGAGGAGCTGGTGGGAGACATAGCAGAGACCAATCGCTATGCCTTGCACATACAGGAGAAGAGAAAGCCAGGAGTGGGGGGGACAACCACAATTAGTGAAAGGTATACCTTCCTGGTGACAGTCCTTCTCATGGAGATAGTAAAGAAGAACTCCCTAAGAGAATACTGGAGCACAGATCCTATGTTTGCAACTCCCTTCTTTCCCACCCTCTTTTCCCAAGACTGCTTCATGGTTCTGCTGTGATGATTGCAATTCATCAACAATGCTACTGCCATCCTAAATTACCCGTTATACAAAATAAGAAATGTCAACAGCTGGCAGTAAAGTGGCCTGACAAACGAGACATCCATGTCCTCTCCACTGTCCATACAGCAACCATGTCGGCCACAGGGAAGGTGGACCACCTGACGGGAGTGATAAAAATTAAACCAGACTGCGTGCTTGACTATAACCTCAAAATGGGGGCATGATGAACAGCTTTGTGGAATGGACTCAGAAAATGACTAGGTGATATAAGAAGATATTTTTCCATCTGATCAACGCAGCCCTCAATGGCCACATAGTTCACCGCCAACTAACAGGTGAGATGATTACTGAACAAGGGATTTTTTTGTAATTGGACAGACAGTTCACATACAGAAACTATTCATGTAATAAGGCACTTACTTTAATAGCAACGCAGCCTGGATTTGAAGCAGGGTGTCTGTAGTGACACCTCTAGCACTGAGATGCTGTGCCTTAGACAGCTGCGACACTTGGGAGTCGTAAGGCCAGGGTAGCTTCAAAATACAACAAGCCTATACTTCTCTGACGCAATTAGCATTGTTTTACAGAGCTAATAGAAGAATGTAACTAGCTACAGTTGAAGTCGGAAGTTTACATATACCTTAGCCAAATACATTTAAACTCAGTTTTTCACAATTCCTGACATTTAATCCTAGTAAAAAAAATCCCTGTCTTAGGTCAGTTAGGATCACCACTTATTATAAGAATGTGAAATGTCTGAATAATAGTAGAGAGAATGATTTATTTCAGCTTTTATTTCTTTCATCACATTCCCAGTGGGTCAGAAGTTTACATACACTCAATTAGTATTTTGTAGCATTGCCTTTAAATTGTTTAACTTGGGTCAAATGTTTCAGGTAGCCTTCCACAAGCTTCCCACAATAAGTTGGGTGAATTTTGGCCCATTCCTCCTGACAGAGCTGGTGTAACTGAGTCAGGTTTGTAGGCCTCCTTGCTCGCTCGCACACGCTTTTTCAGTTCTGCCCACAAATGTTCTATAGGATTGAGGTCAGGGCTTTGTGATGGCCTCTCCAATACCTTGACTTTGTTGTCCTTAAGCCATTTTGCCACAACTTTGGAAGTATGCTTAGGGTCAATGTCCATTTGCGACCAAGCTTTAACTTCCTGACTGATGTCTTGAGATGTTGCTTCTATATATCCACATAATTTTCCATCCTCATGATCTATTTTGTGAAGTGCACCACCCCTCCTGCAGCAAAGCACCCCCACAACATGATGCTCCCAAGCCTCCCCCTTGCAAGCCTCCCCCTTTTTCCTACAAACATAACGATGGTCATTATGGCCAAACAGTTCTTTTTTTGTTTCATCAGACCAGAGGACGTTTCTGCAAAAAGTACGATCTTTGTCCCCATGTGCAGTTGCAAACCATAGTCTGGCTTTTTTATGGCGGTTTTGGAGCAGTGGCTTCTTCCTTGCTGAGCGGCCTTTCAGGTTATGTCGATATAGGACTCGTTTTACTGTGGATATAGATACTTTTGTACCTATTTCCTCCAGCATCTTCACAAGGTCCTTTGCTGTTGTTCTGGAATTGATTTGCACTTTTCGCACCAAAGTACGTTCATCACTAGGAGACAGAACGTGTCTCCTTCCTGAGCGGTATGACGGCTGCGTGGTCCCATGGTGTTTATACTTGCGTACTATTGTTTGTACAGATGAACGTGGTACCTTCAGGCGTTTGGAAATTGCTCCCAAGGATGAACCAGACTTGTGGAGGTCTACAATATTTTGAAATAATCTGTCTGTAAACAATTGTTGGAAAAATTACTTGTGTCATGCACAAAGTAGATGTTCTAACCGACTTGCCAAAACTATAGTTTGTTAACAAGGCATTTGTTGAGTGGTTGAAAAAAGAGATTTAATGACTCCAACCTAACAAACCTAACTTCCGACTTCAACTGTACATAAGCATGATTGAATATAACACCATAAAGGTTATGAAATGAGTAACGTTACCTCGTGTGTCCGCGGTTATATGGAATATACACAAATATATTATGCTCCAAACACACAGTGAGCTACAGTAAAAACGGTATAACACAACATACAGAAACCATTATAATGTAATAAGGCACTTTGATAGAAACGCAGTCTGGAATTGAACCTGGTTGTCTGTAGCCTCTATCACTGAGATGCTGTGCCTCAGACAACTGCACCACTTGGGAGTCATAAGGCCAGGGTAGCTTCAAAATACAACACATGCTAATACTTCTCTGACGCAATTAGCATTGTTTTCCAGAGCTAATAGAAGAATATAGCTAGCTACCTAAGCATTGAGTATAACACCTTAAAGGTTATGAAATGAGTAACGTTACCTCGCGTGTCCACGGTTATAAGAAATATACACAAAAATATTATGCTACAGTAGAAAGGACATAACAAGACATGCAGAAACTATTATAACGTAATAAGGCACTTTGATAGAAACGCACATTTCCAAAGTTATTATTGGTAATGAAAACAACTATGACTGCGATGCAGGCAACAGACGGAAAATGTGAACACGTGTGTGCAGGACGGGAGATGAGCAAATGTCTGCAGACTTGAACTGCACAAACAACTGGGAAGTGTTTGGGGAATTTTGTCCGGGTCAGAAATGTATTGGTCCGCAAAAGTTCCACCTCATTGAATGAATGAGGTGGAAAAAACTCAAAATATGCATTGGAAATGTTCTGTATTCTTTAGAATATCAAAAACGTGTAATGTAAAGATATTCCCTGATATGGACCCTTTTTGCCCAGTGTGTTGTGTTTACATCCCTGTAAATGAGCATTTGTCCTTTGCCAAGATAATCCATCCACCTGATAGGTGTGGCATATGAAGAAGCTGATTAAACAGCATGATCATTACACAGCTGCACCTTGTGCTGGGGACAATAAAAGTTTTGTCTCAAAACACAACGCCACAGATGTCTCAAGTTTTGAGGGAGTGTGCAATTGGCATGCTGACTGCAGGAATATCTACCAGAACTGTTGCCAGATAATTTAATGTTTATTTCTCTACCATAAGCCACCTCCAATGTAGTTTTGGAGAATTTGGAAGTACGTCCAACCGGCCTCACAACTGCAGACCACTTGTAACTACGCCAACCAGCACCTCCATATCCAGCTTCTTCACGTGCAGGATCGTCTGACACAGCCGAAGAATTTCTGCACAAACTCTCAGAAACTGTCTCAGGGAAGCTCATCAGCATGCTCGTCGTCTTCACCATGGTCTTGACCTGACTACAGTTTGGCGTCGTAAACGACTTCAGTGGGAAAATGCTCACCTTCGATGGCCACTGGCACGCTAGAGAAGTGTGCTCTTCATTGATGAATCCCAGTTTCAACTGTACCGGGCAGATGGCAGACAGCTTGTATGGCGTAGTGTGGGCAAGCGGTTTTCTGATGTCAACGTTGTGAACAGAGTGCCCCATGGTGGTGGTGGGGTTATGGTATGGGCAGGCATAAGCTACGGACAATGAACACCATTGCATTTTATCAATGGCAATTTGAATGCACAGAGATACCGTGACGAGATCCTGAGGCCCATTAATGTATATGTATTTGTCTTTTTTTACATTTTTATTAGGGATCCCCATTAGCTGCTGCAGCTACTCTTCCTGGGGCACAAACATCACACATAAAACAAAAGATAAAACAGTACATCATATAACATTATTACACCACTACATATCTACAATACAAAATGTATAATATCACCATACAACAATATTACAATGTTCGTGTGTGTAGAGTGTGTGCTAGTGTGCGAATGCATATGTCTGTACCTGTGTGTGTGTCTCTTCACAGTCCACGCTGTTCCATAAGGTGTATATTTGTTTTATCTAAGGTGTATCATCTTTTTTCTCCAGTTTTCTTAACGCATGGTTGATGTTCAGTGAAGAGTTTAAGGCAGTTCAGCTATAGGAAGTTTTCATGCTTTATTGATTGAGGATCCAAATCTTTGCATGTACAGCTACACATCTCCTCTTGAACCTTTGCATCCAACAAAATAACTATACACTATTGTCTTCTCTGTTATCTACTCTCAGCATAGTGTCATCCTCATTTACAGTCTGACCTTGTATTATGTTATAGGTCAAAAAAAGCCATGGAAAGGAAGACATTAGCTACTCTATTACTTTTGCCTCCATATCAACCTGCAGACTTTCTCATGATTGCTCTTTTAACCAAAGGGAGAGACGTTATGTAGGGCAATTCATTAGCATAGCTGGATTTTATCGTTTATTGAATCAAAGTCATTTTTAGTCTTCGGCGGTTCCACAGGAAGCAATATTTCAGGTGGAAGTAATGTCACCTGCTATCAAAATCCCAGTTCCTCAAGAAACATTTATTCCCACGTCATCTACCCTCATAACTCAGGATGATGAAAAACACATTTAACTGCCTTGCTCATTTACTGTAGATCAGATCAATCAATTCAACAGATTAATTAGGTTGCTCCGGGAGCCAAAGGACTGCCATGGACTAGAACTATGCCGTTGCTATGGCTATTTATCAGATAGTTCCGCCCAAAATCCACAGGATAAATAATTATCTGTTGAATATTAATACACCTCTGTACTAAACCTAATCTACTGTACTGTATATCCAGGCCCCTGTTACAGTATACCAACAGTGTTTGTTTACACTGGAGCATTGGGCACTCATGCATACACCATAAGCTCTTTACCCAGCCCATCCTCACTCCATATCCCCTATTTGGATACACTTCAATTCATCAGCATTTTAAACCATAATGTTTAAAACTGAAAATCATACTAGTGCATTTTGAAGAGAACATTCCCCATGCTGTGTTGTACAGTATACAGTACATCAAGGGCATTAATCCAGTCATTAAAGAAGCACGTACAAATATATAGGAATTCTTAAAAGGGAAATTAGGTTATTTTATCTCACTCACTAAATCCTCTTAAGTAGGAGACTGAGAAAGGCAGATACCTAAGTCTAAGTGTGGATGAAATGAGAGCAGCTGGGGAGGAATTTGTCATGGGTGAGTCTGCAGATTCCCCCTGTGGCTGTGCACACAACAGTAGACAAACACATACAATGTGGCAAAATTAATACATAAACTGTATTTTTAACAACTTCTCATTGGTCAAGTGAAGGGATTTCAACATCCTTAGTGTGAAGTGGTCCAATAAATAGGATGTGCATTTACTTCATGTAATCACTGCTATTTTATCCGCAGGGAACAGTTTGCATGATTACCATGTGCTCAAAGGTTATTTAGCTTCAAGTGCATGGCAGTAGACAAAATAATCGACTTATGTAATGCCTTCTTTTTTATATTAGGAGTCCCCTGAGTCCAAAGTGGGTGCTTATAAAATTATCTTAATGTGAGTGCCATGCAGGGAAGGAAAGTAAATGTATGCAAAATATCTAATGCAGTGACTTGAACAGACACAGCAATTACTCACACATTTTCATATCAATTACAGTGATGCCACTGTGGTCTGTATGATTCATGCATGTTTTTATAACGCATTCTCTGTGGAAATGCTTCTACTATAGGGTTCTATTTACAAGATATGTACAGTTGAAGTCGGAAGTTTACATACACATAGGTCGGAGGCTTTAAAAATAGTTTTTTAACCACTCCACAAATGTATTGTTAACAAACAATAGTTGTGGCAAGTCGGTTAGGACATCTACTTTGTGCATGACACAAGTAATTTTTCCAACAATTGTTTACAGACAGATTATTTCACTTATAATTCACTATATCACAAATCCAGTGGGTCAGAAGTTTACATACACTAAGTTGACTGTGCCTTTAAACAGCTTGGAAAATTCCAGAAAATGATGTCATGGCTTTAGAAGCTTCTGATTTTAGTCAATTGGAGGTGTACCTGTGGATGTATTTCAAAGCCTACCTTCAAACTCAGTGCCTCTTTGCTTAACATCATGGGAAAATCAAAAGAAATCAGCCAAGACCTCAGAAAAAAATTGTAGACCCCCACAAGTCTGGTTCATCCTTGGGAGCAATTTTTCATCTGTACAAACAATAGTACGCAAGTATAAACACCTTGGGACCGTGCAGCCGTCATTCCACTCAGGAGGAGACGCGTTTTGTCTCCTAGAGATGAACGTACTTAGGTGCGAAAAGTGCAAATCAATTCCAGAACAACAACAAAGGACCTTGTGAAGATGCTGGAGGAAACAGGTACAAAAGTATCTATATCCACAGTAAAACGAGTCCTATATCGACATCACCTGAAAGGCTGCTCAGCAAGGAAGAAGCCACTGCTCCAAAACCGACCATAAAAAAAGACAGACTACGGTTTGCAACTGCACATGGGGACAAAGATCATACTTTTTGGAGAAATGTCCTCTGGTATGATGAAACAAAAATAGAACTGCCTGCCATAATGACCATCGTTATGTTTGTAGGAAAACCGGGGAGGCTTGCAAGCCGAAGAACACCATCCCAACCGTGAAGCACGGGGGTGTCAGCATCATGTTGTGGGGGTGCTTTGCTGCAGGAGGGACTGGTGCACTTCACAAAATAGATGGCATCATGAGGAAGGAAAATTATGTGGATATATTGAATTAACATCTCAAGACATCAGTCAGGAAATTAAAGCTTGGTCGCTAATGGGTCTTCCAAATGAACAATGACCCCAAGCATACTTCCAAAGTTGTGGCAAAATGGCTTAACCTCTTAGCGCGCCGATCCCTTTAGCGGGATCGTTTTCAGAGCAAACATAACGCGCCAAATTCAAAATACATATTCGTAATACATATTCGTAATATTTAACTTCGATATACAAGTGTTGCATAGTGTTGCATAGCCATCAAAAGCTCTGCTTCTTGGCAATATCACTGCGTTGTCAGATTTTAAAAAGGCTTTACGGCGAAAGCACTACATTTGATTGTTTGAGGCTAGTACCTCACATATTTTCCACATTAGCATAAATTCATATCCAGCTCGGTTCTCAAAATATCCATATCACAGCTAATATAAATCGCTTACCTTTCAAATAACTTCTTCTGAGGTCTTCCCAAGTGTCCAAACAAGATAATCCATGGTTCTTTTGTTAGAAAAAGTAAATAATTATATCCATAAATATCCGTTGTTTTTGGCACGTTACGTTCAGCTACTCCACCAAGCATTGTCAGTCTACTCGCCCGTTTTACAGTGAAGGGATCGCGTTCAAATTATACCTCTCATCTTTTCACAAACAAATCAAATATCATTAATAATGCATCCTTATGTATTCTTTTATGAATAATAGCGATCATATTTTACAAGAACGGTAAGTGAAACGTTAAAAGACGAAAAGAAAGTTGGTCGCTGGCGCGTTCACGTTCTCGTGAACGTGCACGCCTGTTTACCTTTTTCCCTACCCGTAGTAATTCTCTCTCTCTAAGGATCTGGTCAGAGCTTTTTCCTCCATACCCTTTCCAGAGACTGTTGACATCTAGTGGAAGCCATAAGTACTGCAACCTCGGTCCTATTCCCCATAGAAAAATATTACATGGGCTTCAAAATGAGAGGAGAGCAACAGAAAAATAAATTCCGGACAGAAATCTCTCTGGTTTTTGCCTGCTAAATCTGTTCTGGAATAGCCACAGACTATATCTTAATGGTTTTATAAACTTCAGAGTGTTTCCTATCCAATAGTACTAAATATGTAAATATCCTAGTTTCTGGCCATGAGTGGTAGGCATTTAACTTTGGGCACGTCAGACAGGCGAAAATTTGGAAAATGGGACCCTAGCTGGAAGAGGTTAAGGACAACAAAGTCAAAGTATTGGAGTGGCCATCACAAAGCCCTGACCTCAATCCTATAGAATATTTGTGGGCAGAACTGAAAAAGCGTGTGCGAGCAAGGAGGCCTAAAAACCTGACTCAGTCACACCAGCTCTGTCAGGAGGAATGGGCCAAAATTCTCCCAACTTATTGTGGGACGCTTGTGGAAGGCTACCCGAAACATTTGACCCAAGTTAAACAATTTAAAGGCAATGCTACCAAATACTGTTTGTAAGCTTCTGACTCACTGGGAATTTGTCGAAAGAAATAAAAGCTGAAATAAATCATTCTCTCTACTATTATTCTTACATTTCACATTCTTAAAATGAAGTGGTGATCCTAACTGACCTAAGACAGAGAATGTTTACTAGGATTAAATGTCAGGAATTGTGAAAAACTGAGTTTAAATGTATTTGGCTAAGGTGTATGTAAACTTCTGACTTCAAACCTCTACGTCATTGTACTATATTAGTTTGATGTTGATTACCAGTGTAGTAGTACGCTTACAACCTAACCCATTTTACTTACTTAATATGGAATATGGAAGTTTAAATGCCTATTTCACTCGGTTTTCTGTCAGCAGGGTCTCTGAGGTCCCATAAGGGAATTGAAATTCAGAGTGGATGATTTAATTGAAACCCATGGTGATCAGTAAAAACAAATGTCAATCTCTGTTATATTCTACTGAAAATAAGAGGAGGTTAATAAGGGTAGGCTAATATGGTGAACATTTCTTTCCATTTTTTTCCTTCTTTACATTCATGGGCCCAGTTTGTCAAAGCCACCAACAATAATCCAATTGATATGTTCCTATGAAATTAAGTGTAAAGACTTAGTGTGAGGTGATGATACAAATTACCAAAACTACTGGAGCAATTTGACAGTTTTAAACGGGAGGTACAAAAAAACTATTTACACACTAATCTTGTTTCTGTGAGTATACACACATGCTGATTGATAAAACACGGGCCCCCTGCTCAAACGAAACTCAAGCTTTCAGGGAAAATCAGGATCCGTAATATCCTCAAAAGTGCCTGTTTATGCTTCAAACTGATTCTATTGCACAAAAAACAACTATGCATATATTTGACTTGAATCCAGCTGGGAAGGTTGCCTCCTTCAAGAGCTTTTTGAAGTAAATGTTGCTCCGCGTCTTCCCCGTGTCGACTTCTAAGAGCTGCATTGGATAAAAGCAAGAGTATGATTGAGCAGGGAAATGTTTTCTTTAGCAAGCCAATGATGGCCTTGGGTTGTTACTGTTCCTATCCACGCCTGCCCCTGGCATATCAATGCACAAAGGCACAAAGGTGTTGTTTTAACCTGAGGTTAAGGTGAAGATGGTGATTGTGTGTGTTTAGCTTTAGCTCTGTGTTGTGTTGCTGCGTAATTCAAACGGTAGGAAAAAGCGAGATAGATGAAAGTATTAAGGTCAGATCCCTCCCCCTCTTCCATCTCCTTCTTTTTCACACCAACCACCCACACCACTTCCTGGAGCTGTTCCCTGTGCAGAGAGAGGAGGAAGCTAGAAAGACGCAATGAAAGAAGCATTCAGTCAGTCATCATCGCTTAAGTTTAATGATGCCAACAAAGAAGAGGATGTAGTTATCTATGCAGTATTTATATGATTATTGATCCACATTTTCTGTCTCTAACATGTGTTAACCCCCTAGTGAATAACTGTATTGGATGTATAGGCCACCCGAGTGGTGCAGCGGTCTAAGGCACTGCATCTCAGTGCTAGAGGCGTCACTACAGACCCTGGCTCGATCCCGGGCTGTATCACAACCGGCTGTGATCGGTAGTCCCATAAGGGGCGGCGCACAATTGGCCCAGCGTCGTCCGGGTTAGGGGAGGGTTTGGCCGGGGTAGGCCGTCATTGTAAATAAGAATTTGTTATTTACTGACTTGCCTAGTTAAATAAAGGTTCAATAAAAATAAATATTGTATTCTTCACAAAATCCACCTCTTAATAAGGTCAGTGCTGTCAATTACATTAACATAGGTGTTAGTCCACTACTTAAAATGGTGCAGATAAATGATGTCCAATATTTCAAGTACAGCACTTCAAATTAGTCGGACCAAAGAGATCAACAGTCCTCTTCACCTTGTTAAATAAAATTTACAAAGATGCTCTTTCCCTTCGTTAACCTCTTCCAGCTAGGGTCCCATTTTCCAAATTTTCGCCTGTCTGACGTGCCCAAAGTTAAATGCCTACCACTCATGGCCAGAAACTAGGATATTTACATATTTAGTACTATTGGATAGGAAACACTCTGAAGTTTATAAAACCATTAAGATATAGTCTGTGGCTATTCCAGAACAGATTTAGCAGGCAAAAACCAGAGAGATTTCTGTCCGGAATTTATTTTTCTGTTGCTCTCCTCTCATTTTGAAGCCCATGTAATATTTTTCTATGGGGAATAGGACCGAGGTTGCAGTACTTATGGCTTCCACTAGATGTCAACAGTCTCTGGAAAGGGTATGGAGGAAAAAGCTCTGACCAGATCCTTAGAGAGAGAGAATTACTACGGGTAGGGAAAAAGGTAAACAGGCGTGCACGTTCACGAACGTGAACGCGCAGCGCGACCAACTTTCTTTTAGTCTTTTAACGTTTCACTTACCGTTCTTGTAAAATATGATCGCTATTATTCATAAAAGAATACATAAGGATGCATTATTAATGATATTTGATTTGTTTGTGAAAAAGATGAGAGGTATAATTTGAACGCGATCCCTTCACTGTAAAGCGGGCGAGTAGACTGACAATGCTTGGTGGAGTAGCTGAACGTAACGTGCCAAAAACAACGGATATTTATGGATATAATTATTTACTTTTTCTAACAAAAGAACCATGGATTATCTTGTTTGGACACTTGGGAAGACCTCAGAAGAAGTTATTTGAAAGGTAAGCGATTTATATTAGCTGTGATATGGATATTTTGAGAACCGAGCTGGATATGAATTTATGCTAATGTGGAAAATATGTGAGGTACTAGCCTCAAACAATCAAATGTAGTGCTTTCGCCGTAAAGCCTTTTTAAAATCTGACAACGCAGTGATATTGCCAAGAAGCAGAGCTTTTGATGGCTATGCAACACTATGCAACACTTGTATATCGAAGTTAAATATTACGAATATGTATTACGAATATGTATTTTGAATTTGGCGCGTTATGTTTGCTCTGAAAACGATCCCGCTAAAGGGATCGGCGCGCGCTAAGAGGTTAAAGTAGACCATTGGTTAAGTGAAATCGGGCATATTGAGCTACCCTCCTATCTCGGAGACGCAGGTCTTTACACCCTACCTTGTAATGCATTAATGGATCGTAGCATTTTTCTTTAGAAAAACTGTCGTGACTGTCGGATAACACTGCCTTTACCAAAGCAGAGTCTGCTCTGCAGTTAATAAAAATAGTCCAAGCTCCTTTACAGGTTGTATCTCGTCAAGTGAGTCTAGCATTCTGGTGACAAGCAAATCAGACATGAGTGTAAACATTTCATGGTAAAGTCTACCTACATCTGTTGTATTTTACACGTGACCAATACATTTTCTATTTGATTTGTGTGTATGATGTTTGATCAGGAGCCTGGAAGGGAATGTGAAGGCCACATGTGGCAGCAGATTAAAAATAGCAGCACTTTACCTCACTGTGATCTTGGAATTGTCTGTGTCCAGCCCCCTTGTAGAAGTGTGCACTTTCACACTTGCCTATTTGCGTTATGTCAGATACATTAGAGCATAACCCTCAGTGTGATGGAGCATTCTGAAGGGAGGGCAGACTGGCAGCCAGAACTACGGGGCTCATATGTTTTTGTTTACTCTTTTACCTAGACTGATATGAATGTCTAACAGTGGAGGCTACTGAGGGAGGACGGCTCATAATAATGGCTGGAACGGAGCAAACGGGGATCACTGCAAAACAATCATACCTATGTTTTATTTATTTTTTACCTATGTTTTTTGTATTGTATTGAGATATGAAGTTAGAATGACTTGTTTTGAGTTGATCTTGCTTACCTAGAAAATGCATTAAGATAATTTGTCTTGTTTTAAGATATTCTGACTAGTTTAAGTCTTTAGGTTAACGTCCAATACAGCCATTTTTATCTCAAATCATTTCTGGGTAACAATTAAGTACTTTGCTGTGATTGTTTTCAATTAAAATGGTCAAAAATAAAATAGCTTCAGACAAGAATCTTTCTTATTGGTCTATTAACTAATGTACAGCATGGTGATGTCACCATGGAAGGCCAAAACTCCCTCCCACCAAAACTGGCTGAAATGTCAGGTATTTTCAAATAGCTCTTACACTGCCAGTGCAGGTATTTTGTCTCTGTAAGATGTAAAAAAAAAGTATAGATTCACGCGGCAGGTGTTTATTTCGCCTTTGCAGAAGGCAGGAATCGTGGTCACAGGCAGGCAATGGTCATACACAGTTAGACAAACAGGCAGGTGAATCAAAACCAGTTATAGCCTTCAGTCCTAGTTCTCACAAACGAGCTAGGAAAAGGCTTAGTAGAGTCAAAATGAACAATACCTCAGAAAGGCACAAACAGAATGAACTGAACTAAATAAGGAGCTGATGAGACCAGGTGAGTAACTAACACAGGTGAAATGGATGGCCTGAATAGCGTAGGCAGGTTCCCCTCTGATGTCCAACGGTGGTGGCGCACTGCGGGTTGAGACTGGAGGATGAAGAGGACTGTAGGTGACCGGTTTTAACAGACACGTGGAAGGACGAGGATATTTTATACTGTTGGGGTAACTAGAGGCGTTAAGTGACAGGGTTGATGCAATGGGTTATCTTGAAGGGACCAATGAAGCGAGGACAGACATTTTTGAAGGGGAGGTGGAGCCGGATGTCTCTGGTCGAGAGCCACACACGCTGTCCAGGGTGAAAGAGTGGCCAAGGTCGGCGGCGTCTGTCGGCAAAGCATTTCTGGGTATTTGAGGCTTCCTGCAGATACCGGTGAGCAGTCTCACATACCCACTCACTGCGCCGAAACCAGTCGTTGACAGTTGGGACAGAACCAGGCTCCCCCTCCCAGGGAAACATGGGGGGTTAGCAACCTGAAACGGAGTAAGGCGGAGGGATGAATGCATGAGTGAGTTGAGCGTATTCAGCCTAGGCCATATACAGACTCCAGTCGTGTGGAGAGGCAGAACATTGTTGGCGGAGGTACTTCCCCATTTCTTGGTTCAGGCGTTTCGTCTACCCGCTGGTCTGGGGATGGTACCCAGACGAGAGGCTGTGAGTGACCACCAGTCGGTCACAGAAGGCTCGTCACACCTGGAGACAAACTGGGGCCAGCGGTCAGAGACGATGTCCTCCGGAATCCCATACAGACGGAACACCTGCTGGAACATACACTCAGCCAATTCCATGGCGTTAGGTAAATGAAGAGGAACCAGACAACACATTTTTGAAAAACGGTCTACTATGACAAGGATGGTGGTGTTACCAGAGGATTGAAGTTGAAGCTTACCGGAAGGGAGATGACGAGGGCTTTTGGTTTGGGCGCAGACTGGACAGGAGAGTACGTAATTTAAAAAATATATATTTCACCTTTATTTAACCAGGTAGGCTAGTTGAGAACAAGTTCTCATTTACAACTGTGACCTGGCCAAGATAAAGCAAAGCAGTTTGACACATACAACAACACAGAGTTACACATGGAATAAACAAACATACAGTCAATACAAAAATTCTATATACAGTGTGTGCAAATGAGGTAAGATAAGGGAGGTAAGGTAATAAATAGGCCATGGTGGCAAAGTAATTACAATATAGCAATTACACACTGGTATGGTAGATGTGCAGAAGATGAATGTGCAAGTAGAGATACTGGGGTGCAAAGGAGCAAGATAAATAAATCAATTCAGTATGGGTATGAGGTAGTTGGATGGGATATTTACAGATGGGCTATGTACAGGTGCAGTGATCTGTGAGCTGCTAAGACAGCTGGTGCTTAAAGCTAGTGAGGGAGATAGGAGTCTCCAGCTTCAGTGATTTTTGCAGTTCGTTCCAGTTATTGGCAGCAGAGAACTGGAAAGAAAGGAGGCCAAAAGAGGAATTGGCTTTGGGGGTGACCAGTGAAATATACCTGCTGGAGCATGTGCTATGGGTGGCTGCTGCTATGGTGACCAGTGAGCTGAGATAAGGCGGGGCTTTACCAAGCAAAGACTTGTAGATGACCTGGAGCCAGTGGGTTTGGCGACGAGTATGAAGCGAGGGCCATCCAACGAGAGCGTACAGGTCGCAGTGGTGGGTTGTATATGGGGCTTTGGTAACAAAACGGATGGCACTGTGATACTGCATCCAATTTGTTTATGTAGAGTGTTGGAGGCTATTTTGTAAATTACATCGCCGAAGTCGAGAATCAGTAGGATGGTCAGTTTTACAAGGGTATGTTTGGCAGCATGAGTGAAGGATGCTTTGTGCGAAATAGGAAGCCGATTCTAGATTTAATTTTGGATTGGAGATGCTTAATGTAAGTCTGGAAGGAGCGTTTACAGTCTAACCAGACACCTATGTATTTGTGGTTGTCCACATATTCTAAGTCAGAACCGTCCAGAGTAGTGATGCTGGACGGGCGGGCAGGTGCGGGCAGCGATCGGTTGAAGAGCATGAATTTAGTTTTACTAGCATTTAAGATCAGTTGGAGGCCACGAAAGGAGAGTTGTATGGCATTGAAGCTCGTCTGGAGGTTAGTTAACACAGTGTCCAAAGAAGGACAAAATGTATACAGAATGGTGTTGTCTGCGTAGAGATGGATCAGAGAATCACCAGCAGCAAGAGCGTTATCATTGATGTATACAGAGAAGAGAGTCTCTGTGGCTCCCCCATAGAGACTGCCAGAGGTCCGAACAACAGGCCCTCCGATTTTACACACTGAACTCTATCAGAGAAGTAGTTGGTGAACCAGGCGAGGCAATCATTTGAGAAACAAAGGCTGTTGAGTCTGCCAATAAGAATGTGGTGATTGACAGAGTCGAAAGCCTTGGCCAGGTCGATGAATAAGGCTGCACAGTAATGTCTCTTATCGATGGCGGTTATGATATCGTTTAGGACCTTGAGCGTGGCTGAGGTGCACCCATGACCAGCTCTGAAACCAGATTGCATAGCGGAGAAGGTATGGTGTGATTCAAAATGGTCGGTAATCTGTTTGTTAACTTGGCTTTCGAAGACCTTAGAAAGGCAGGGTAGGATAGATATAGGTCTGTAGCAGTTTGGGTCTAGAGTGTCTCCCCCTTTGAAGAGGGGGATGACCGCGGCAGCATTCCAATCTTTGGGAATCTCAGACGATACGAAAGAGAGGTTGAACAGGCTAGAAATAGAGGTTGCAACAATTTTGGCTGATCATTTTAGAAAGAGAGGGTCCAGATTGTCTAGCCCGGCTGATTTGTAGGGGTCCAGATTTTGCAGCTCTTTCAGAACATCAGCTATCTGGATTTGGGTGAAGTAGAAATGGGGGAGGCTTGGGCGAGATGCTGCGGGGGGTGCAGGGCTGTTGACCGGGGTAGAGGTAGCCAGGTGGAAAGCATGGCCAGCCGTAGAAAAATGCTTATTGAAATGATCGATTATCGTAGATTTATCGGTGGGGATAGTGTTTCCTTAGCCTCAGTGCAGTGGGCAGCTGGGAGGAGGTGCTCTTATTCTCCATGGACTTTACAGTGTCACAGAACTTTTTTGTTTGTGCTTCAGGATGCAAATTTCTGCTTGAAAAAGCTAGCCTTAGCTTTCCTAACTGCCTGTGCATATTGGTTCCTAACTTCCCTGAAAGTTGCATATCACGGGGGCTATTCAAAACTAATGCAGAACGCCACAGGATATTTTTGTGCTAGTCAAGGTCAGTCAGGTCTGTAGAGAACCAAGCGCTATATCTGTTCCTGGTTCTACATTTTTGAAAGGGGTGAGGAAAAGTGAAAAAGTGAGGAAGGCACTTTTAAAGAATCCCCTCTACTGACGGGATGAGGTCAATATCCTTCCAGGATTCCCGGGCCAGGTCGATTAGAAAGGCCTGCTCGCTGAAGTGTTTTAGGGAGTGTTTGACAGTGATGAGTGGTAATCCCTTACATCGGATGCCAGTGAGGACCACCAGAACTTACGGGCTAGAAGTTCAGTGGTTCGTGTAATGCCTGGATGTCCTGACCCCAAGTACGTGTGACACCATTGCTTCAGTTGGGGTCTAACAGCTGCTGGTATGTAACTACTCCCAGCTGGTGTCTCAGGAGGAGCCGGGTCTGAGGTTAAGGCTTCTTGTATGGCAGAGTGAACCTCCCTCTGTACCGGTCCCAGGTTAGGTCAGTTAGGATCACCACTTTATTTTAAGAATGTGAAATATCAGAATAGTAGTAGAGAGAATTATTTATTTCAGCTTTTATTTCTTTCATCACATTCCCAGTGGGTCAGAAGTTTACATACACTCAATTAGTATTTGGTAGCATTGCCTTTAAACTGTTTAACTTGGGTCAAATGTTTCAGGTAGCCTTCCACAAGCTTCCCACAATACGTTGGGTGAATTTTGGTCATTCCTCCTGACAAAGCCGGTGTAACTGAGTCAGGTTTGTAGGCCTCCTTGCTCGCTCGCACACGCTTTTTCAGTTCTGCCCACAAATGTTCTATTGGATTGAGGTCAGGGCTTTGTGATGGCCACTCCAATATTTTGACTTAGTTGTCCTTAAGCCATTTTGCCACAACTTTGAAAGTATGCTTGGGGTCATTTGCGACCAAGCTTTAACTTCCTGACTGATGTCTTGAGATGTTGCTTCAATATATCCACATAATTTTACTTCCTTATGATGCCATCTAATTTGTGAAGTGCACCAGTCCCTCCTGCAACAAAGCACACCCCACAACAAAGCACCCCCGTGCTTCGCGGTTGGGATGGTGTTCTTTGGCTTGCAAGCCTCCCGGTTTTTCCTACAAACATAACGATGGTCATTATGGCCAAACAGTTCTATTTTTGTTTCATCAGACCAGAAGATATTTCTCCAAAAAGTACAATCTTTGTCCCCATGTGCAGTTGCAAACCCGTAGTCTGGCTTTTTTATGGCTGTTTTGGAGCAGTGGCTTCGTCATTGCTTCCACTCGTTTTACTGTGGATATAGATACTTTTGTACCTGTTTCCTCCAGCATCTTCACATGTCCTTTGCTGTTGTTCTGGGATTGATTTGCACTTTTCGCACCAAAGTACGTTCATCTCTAGGATACAGAACGCGTCTCCTTCCTGAGCGGTATGACGGCCGCATGGTCCTATGGTGTTTATACTAACGTTTGTACAGATGAACGTGGTACCTTCAGGCGTTTGGAACTTGCTCCCAAGGATGAACCAGACTTGTGGAGGTCTACAATTCTTTTTCCTGAGGTCTTGGCTGATTTCTTTTGATTTTCCCATGACGTCAAGCATAGAGGCACTGAGTTTGAAGGTAGGCCTTGAAATACATCCACAGGTACACCTCCAATTGACTCAAATGACGTCAATTAGCCTAACAGAAGCTTCTAAAGCCATGACATCATTTTGTGGAATTTTTTAAAGGCACAGTCAACTTAGTGAATGTAGACTTCTGACCCACTGGAATTGTTATACAGTGAATTATAAGTGAAATAATCCGTCTGTAAACAATTACTTGTGTCATGCACAAAGTAGATGTCCTAACCAACATGCCAAAACTATAGTATGTTAACCTCTCTGCGCACGGATCCTGCTAGCGGGATCGTTTTCAGAGCAAACATAACGCGGCAAATTCAAAATAAAAATTCGTAATATTTAACATCCTTCGATATACAAGTGTTGCATAGCCATCAAAAGCTCTGCTTCTTGGCAATATCACTGCGTTGTCAGATTTTCAAAAGGCTTTACGGCAAAAGCACTACATTTGATTGTTTGAGGCTAGTACCTCACATATATCCAGCACGGTTATCAAAATGTCCATATAACAGCTAATATAAATCGCTTACCTTTCAAATAACTTCTGCTGAGGTCTTCCCAAGTGACCAAACAAGAGAATCCATGGTTCTTTTGTTAGAAAAAGTAATTCATTATATCCATAAATCTCCGTTTTGTTGGCACGTTATGTTCAGCTACTTCACCAAGCATTGTCAGTCTACTCGCCCGTTTTACAGTGAAGGGATCGCGTTCAAGTTATACCTCTCATCTTTTCACAAACAAATCAAATATCATTAATAATGCATCCTTATGTATTCTTTTATGAATAATAGCGATCATATTTTACACAGATGGTAACTGAAACGTTATAAAAGGAAAAGAAAGCTGGGCGCGCGCTCACGTTCTCGTGAACGTGCACGGTTGTTTACATTTTTCCCTTCCTGTAGTCTTTCTTCTTCTATAAGGATCTCCTCAGGGGATTTTTCCTCCAGACACTTTCCAGAGACTGTTGACATCCAGTGGAAGCCATAGGTACTGCAACCTGTGTCCTATTCCCCATTGATTTCTATTACCAGGGCTTCAAAGTGAGAGGAGAGCAACAGAAAAAGTAATCCCGGACAGAAACTTCTCGGGTTTTTGCCTGCTATATCTGTTCTGGTATACCCACAGACTATATCTTAATGGTTTTAGACACTTCAGAGTGTTTCCTATCCAATAGTACTAATTATGTGAATATCCTAGTTTCTGGCCCTGAGTGGCGGGCATTTAACTTTGGGCACGTCAGACAGGTGAAAATTCGGAAAATGGGGACCCTAGCTGTAACAGGTTAACAAGAAATTTCTGGAGTGGTTGAAAAATTTGTTTTAATGACTCCGACTTCAACTGTATTCCATATTACGATAATCTGTTAGGACGAGAAAGGGATATTGTGCGCCCTCCATCCAGTGGCGCCACTCCTCGAGGCGCCACTCCTCGTAATTCCTATCAGCGGAGAATAACTTCCTGGAGAAGACGGCACAGGGATGTGATTGGGGGTGTTCCCACCCGCTGAGAGAGTATGGCTCCTACTGTTACTTCGGAGGCATCCACCTCCAGGGTGAAAGGAAGGGTCGGATCAGGTTGGACAGGAGCTGAGGTGAAGTGGCTTTTCAAATTGTTGAAAGCAGTCAGGGCTGTATCAGTCCATTGAAGGATCCAGGTATTTTGGCTGGTAAGGGCAGTGAGGTGGTGGCAGTAAAACTGAAGTTCCGAATGAACCGGCGATAGTAGTTGGAGTTCCGTAACAGTGGTGGGTTTGGGCCAGTTACTGACAGTGGTGACTTTGTTCTTATCCATGCTGACCCCTCCAGGTGTCCGTACGAAACCAAGGACGTTTACCGAGATTACATGGAAGGGGCTCTTTTCAGTCTTCACATAAAGGTTATGATCAAGGAGCCATTGAATAACCTTTTGCACATGCAGTATGTGTTCCTTCAGGGAGTGGGAGTAAATCAAGATGTCATCAATGTAGACGATGAGAAAGCGGGTTGATCATATCCTGGAAAACCTTGTTCATAAAGGATTGGAAGACGGAGGGGGCGTTAGTAAGGCTGTAAGTCATGACCAGATATTCTAGTGCCCTTGTGCGGTGACAAAGGCAGCCTTCCATTCGTCGCCTTCACGTATACGGACAAGGTTATATGCACTTTGCAGGTCGAGCTTTGTATAGATGTTGGCGTGGCCCACTTGTCCGAGGGTAGCTGGGATCAGAGGGAAATGGTTCTTGACCATGACGTCATTCAGGGAACGGTCATCAATACATGGACGGAGAACACCCTACTTTTTTCCAACGAAGAAGCTGGACGCAGCCGGGGAAGAAGGATGAATGAAACCGTTTGAGTGATTCATCATTGTAGTTCTCCACTGCCTCATTTTCCGGGATAGATAGGGGGTAAACACGGCCCTTCGGTGGAGACACTCCAGGGAGTAAGTCAATAGCACATGCCCTGGGTGATGTGGTGGCCTTGATTTTGCTGAAGACATTGCTGTACTGGGCGTATTCAGATGGTATGGTGGGTGGCACTGCAGATGCGGAGTCTTCAATGGTGGTGGCTCTGCAGGGTAAGACCAGGACAGTAATTAACCTTGTTGCCATGAGATGGCAGGGTCGTGACAACAAAGGGAGGGGTGACAGGTGTTAGATCAATGTCAAGCTCTTGTACTAGCTGGTGATCGATAAAATTACCTGCTGCTCCCGAATCTATCAAGCCCTCTCTACGTACTTAGTAACCCCCTTCACTGTTAACAATACTGGGTTGGAGAATTGCTTCTGGGAGATATTTAGAAATAAGGATACGCCTACCTGCATGGCAGCGGAGGGACCCGTCTCATCTCTCCGTGGGGGGGCGAACAGGGCAATGGCTGAGAAGATGATCTTTCCCTCCACAGTATAGGCAGAGCCCTTCTTGGATCGGCATTCGAGGTTTGATACACGGGAGAGGAGCATGGCCCAACTGCATGTGCTTTGGAAGACTTGGACGGGATGACAGAATCATGGAAAGAGAAGGGTGGCAGAGTTCTTCGGCGGTCGGTGATGAGGTGGTCGATGGAGATGGACATACGAATGTATGGATTTAAATCCTGAAGGTCACCTCTACAGGCCAGCTCCACCTGACGTTCCCTGTTGAACCCTCTTCAGTAGCCCTCTTAAAGCCTCACTCCGTCCAATCCCTGCAGTCATGGTGCAGAACTCGAGGGCATACTTGGCAGCTGAATTGCGTCCTTGTTGAAGTTCTATGAGGAGGTCTCCTATAGGACAACCGAAAGGAGAATGATCGAATACCTCTTTGAAGAGGGTGTGGAAATGAGTCTCGGATCTGAGTTCTGTGCTGTTGGCAGTCCAATCCAGGGCTTTGCATGTGAATAGAGACACAAAATCCACCCTGCTCTTGTTGGTGGCAAAGTTATTGGGGTTGTGCTCAATGTATTTGCTGCATTGCATCAGAAATCCCTGACATTTCCCAGGTGAATCGTCACATTTTCCAGGCATGGATATGAATGAAGGAGGGCTTTGAGGAGTAGGGATAGTCTGGCGGAAAAGATGGCAGATTTCCTCCATACGCTCCTCTTGCTGGGTTAGGCGCCACTGTAGCTCCGCTGAATCCATTCCGTTTTTAGGTGAGGTATTCTGTAATGAATATTCAGGGAGAAAAAGGTGTAGATTCAGGCGCAGAGCGCGGCAGGTGTTTATGTCGCAGGAATCGTGGTCACAGACAGGCAATGGTCATACACAGGTTGGCAAACAGGCAGGTGAATCAAAACTAGGACTGAAGGCTACAACTAGTTCTCACAAACGAGCTAGGAAAAGGCTTAGTAGATTCAAAACTAAAAAATACCTCACAAAGGCACAAACAGAATGAACTGAACTAAATAAGGATCTGATGAGACCAGGTGAGTAACTAACACAGGTGAAATCAATGAACAAAAATGAAAGACAATGCTACGTTCAAGAACAACAATGAAACAGAACACAAGGTTGACTAAGAAAATAAATACAGAACCTGTGGCGGAATAATCAGAATTAGTTGAGTAACATAGATAATTAAGATGTCTTATCTGCATAATATGCTTATGTGATATACTTGTTATTAGATTGTATCCCTTCGGACTCTGGTGTTGGCAGCTGCACTTCTTTCCTCAGCTGGGGCTCAGTCACCTGGGGCCCAGAGACAGGAGAGGTCAGGATTGTCTTTCACATGTCCATGGTGCTATGCAGAATATCAGAAAGGGAAGAGGACAGGAGAGAACATTATCTTCTTATGTGAATGTGTCTTTACTTATTCTTAAACCATGTGAAGGGATGGCGTGATTAATGGGGAACCAATTACTTGTCTCCACAATGTCTGTGCGCCAGTCACTCCCTCCTTTTACTTTGGGGGATGTGTGTGGTAGTGTCTGGAACCATTGTATGTCATCTCTGATGTTGCACTTATCTTGGGATAGTGTACGACCTAGAGGCTCACTCCCCTCAGTGAGCTTGTCCAGGTGTGTGGTCAAGAAGGGGTTTTACTTGAGATGGGAGTATCTGGAGTTGACAATTGATTTATGCCATTAGATGAGTTGGTGTTTCTGTGCTATGAAGTACCAGGAACGAGATCTGAACCTCGTCTTAGGGGCCAAACTGAACATAATTTATAGCGAATGCTATCTGGCTGGGGGATTCTCTTTTCTCATTTAAAAACCTTCACCTTGTGACCTTTTCCAAACATCTGTGGTTTGTTATGTAGACTAGGGGGTGGATCTTTGCTATAAAAGATCTCAGTAGCCTTTGTGTCGCCACTTTCAACAGACCATCAGAGAAAGTGGTGAATTCGTTGAGAAGCCATTGCTATTGCAAAGCTCTTACTATTAAATATGTATTTTAAGTTTAACTCTGACTTGTGTGATACGTTTGTCTCTCCTCATTGGATAGTAAAGAAATTAACCACCACAAACCTTACAAAAATATATTGAAATAAATAGTTTATCTTACCCCACTTGTATCAAGCCTTTTTTAGGTTAAAATAAGTAAAGTGCACTGGGGGGGGGAATTCCGACCTGAATTAAGCGTGTGTAAATGGAACGTAATTCCCTTTTTATGCACTTTTTCCTCTCCATATGTATTCTAACCTTGAATTTAAGCATGAGAATAGCATGCTATTCACCCTCTATTCATTTCATGTGGAGATCAACGAAATGAAGGTGTGGCAGAGGTGTGTCTGCAGATACGCCGTATTCTGACCTCTCATAATTCCAGCACCATTACGCGCAAGGAAACCATGAATAATGTTGAGTGAATCTGTCTTTTCCAAGTGGGAAAACCATCTACTTTTTTTCTGATAGAAATAAAAGCATTCTCCATGCACTGTAATTTATACATTTATAAGAGCTAGGTAAAATGAGTAATCCGTTTGGAGAAGGGGATTGTAAATACACATAGCAATTGTTTTAGACGATGTTTCCTTATGAGCCACCGTATTTAAAGAGATGGTTTAAGGTGAATGTACAGACAACCCTATTGAACGAAAACTCAACGAGAAAATCTGTTGGCCAGAAAATGGGAGGGTTTTTAGCAGTTGTATTAAATGTATTCAGTGCACACAATGTAGATACACCTGTAGAGCACATTACGCACCTGCATTAGGTAGTTCTGAATACCAACTACTGAGAAGTGCATTGGAACGGCATGCGTAGGAAAGGCCTTATGATAATTTACTTTGGTAAGAGGTCGAGTCGATGCATTCTAATGGTAAGAGATATCTAGGTAAGATCACATTTTTTGCAGTGTGCTGCAACTTCAAACTATCCCAGATAATATACAATAATGCATATACTATAGGTTAATCTTTATGACATTTATAATATTAATCATTTGAATATAACACATAATCACACACTATCCACCACACTCACTTTGACATTGTTCCACATTCAGTAAATTATGGATTATGACCCGGGCTGTGGTTTCTGCTGGAGATCAGGTAAGGTCAGTACAGTACAGTTTAACTTATCTCTCCTTACATTTGTGTGTTCCTGAGTGTCTTCATTGCAACACTGAAAGGGGCTTAGCTCTATGAGTCTTTTAGACTGCATGGGGAGAATGCGTTAGAGCACGGTCACAGGGGAGGAGGCATGTAGTTTAACCCTTTTTGCCTATTGCATTGCCACATTGCTGCTGTGTGATTAATTAGCTTAATGTGAATTTTCATGGGCAAACAATATGTCTTTGTTTCAAAATGTTGTCCTCCAGATTGCAATTTATGTCACAGACCAACCAACAATTTATCTCTTGCCAATTTTTCGTACGTTTATAATTTGTTACAGGGAAATCATAATTTCTCACACTATCTTCATACACAAGAAACCTTGTTGGAGTTTACATTTAGCACTTATGATTTATATGTTTCCATTATCAAGGCAAAATGTTTTTTGAAAATATCCTGCAGAATTATTGTACTGGCAAATGAGCAGCTTACTCAAGTGCACAAACTCTTTATGGATATCAGGGATGTGTAACACTAACTTTTACAATTAGGAAAGGGGGATACCTAGTCAGTTGTACAGCGGAATTCCTTCAACTGAAATGTGTCTTCTGCATTTAACCCAACCTCTCTGAATTAGAGAGGTGTGGGGGGGCTGCCTTAATCAACATCCACGTCTTCGGCACCCAGGGAACAGTGGATTAACTACCTTGCTCAGGGGTAGAACGACACATTTTTACCTTGTCAGCTCAGGGATTCGATCCAGCAACCATTTGGTTATTGGCCCAATGCTCTAACCACTAGGCTAATTGTTCGTGTTGACTCAGATTTATTGTTTGCTTTCAGTACTTTCCACTTATTTTAAGTGGCCATTGTTGTTCTAAAAACTCTTGTAGTGTATAGTTTGGCAGTTGGTAGGAAGATGTGATAATGTTGGCCCACTCAACGTTGAGCTGTGCAGCCCTCCAAATCTTCCCAGTACAATCACAGAATGGAATGAGACCCAGGGGACTACATTGTCTCCGCTGCATACTTAAACTCGCTAGAGTACCGCTCCTAAGTGTGAACATTATTTCAGACATAATGCTTGTCTTATTTCCCACAGAACTTAACACAACACAGGCCCTGGAACCAACCACATTCCAACTGTGCGGGTGAATTCCATTACCAACATACACTTTGTGTTACAACGTGACCGGTAGCGAATGTGGGAAGAGTGTGGCAGAAACGGCACCTCAGATCCTTCTGTTTGCCTTCTCTAAGCATGTATAATACATGGCACTTATATACAATTTTAATAATGGCCTGTGCTTTTTGTGCTTCCAAGATTCTGGGAGTAATGGTACTCTGGGGCAGCTGGTCAGGATAGGGAATCCAAGGTCAAGCCATCTGTTCAATTCACAATGATTCTCTCATTTACACAAACTGAACAGACTCAGCATGAACACATTTTCATTCCCATTCCCCTTAAAATTAATATTTAGAGACAGAGAGCAACTACATTTCCATATCGGTTGTATTTTCCAGCCTTGACTGCAGTAAGAATGTTTATACAATTATGTAGCTTTAGCAGTGGCGGAAGGAGGTCCCTACCACTAGTGCCGGCTAGCTAAACTAATGCAGTTTTGTGGGATTGAGCTGTCGCTCCCAGAGGTATAAGACAGGTGCGCCAATTAACAGGGCTTTCTGCCAGCCCGTTCCTCCAGTGTGATAATTACCGCCAGCTCTGTGGCTTTCAGCAGAGTATCGAACCCACCAAGTGGTGGGGGGGCCCTCCTCTCCCGGAGCAGCGCGACCTTATTAGGTCAGCATTCTCTACGGCCACACACACTTAGTCCTCTTGTTACCTAAGATCAATGGCAGATGCTAATTAAAATGGGTATTTTTATTCCCTGTTTCACAAACAGACCACTGGCCTCTTTTCTGCCTCCTGAGGTAAAATATCACCATGGTCATGTTTTCCCGAGCTGTCAATACAACAAGGTTGTCTGGCTCAGTGACTACAAACACTCTCGTGTGTTTGATTCAATAACAAGAGTATAGGCCTATCTGCCACGGCAAGTTTCAAGTTTTTATTGTCACTTGCCCAAGTAGAGTGGAATGCCTTTCTTGCAAGCCTTTTCCCAACAATGCAGTAATCAATATCACTAGTACTATTACAAAAAGTAAAGTAGAACAAAAACAAACAAGAAATAGAAATGAGAAGAACACGAGAAAGTAAGTAAGCTACTGTATATACCGGGTCAGTGCCAATACCATAGTTACAACGTGCAGGGATACTGGAGTGTTAGGAGTGCATACAGTGCATTCGGAAAGTATTCAGACCCCTTGACTTTTTCCACATTTTGTTACGTTACAGCCTTATTCTAAAATGGATTAAGTATATTTTTTATCATCAATACCCCAAAAAAACAAAAACAAAAACTTTTTTTTAGAAATGAAAACCTGCTCTAGAGCGCACAGGACCTCAGACTGGGGCGAAGGTTCACCTTCCAACAGGACAACGACCCTAAGCACGCTGCCAAGACAACGCAGGAGTGGCTTTGGGACAAGTCTCTGAATGTCCTTGAGTGGCCCAGCCAGAGCCCGGACTTGAATCTGACTGAGACCTAAAAATAGCTGTGCAGCAACGCTCCTCATCCAACCTGACAGAGCTTGAGAGGATCTGCAGAAAAGAGTGGGAGAAACTCCCCAAATATAAGTGTACTAACCTTGTAGCGTCATACCCAAGAAGACTTGAGGCTGTAATCACTGCTAAAGTTGCTTCAACAAAGTACTGAGTAAAGGGTCTGATGACTTAAAAAAATATATATTATTTTTTACATTTGCAAAAATTTCTAAAAACCTGTTTTTGCTTTGTCATTATGGGGTATTGTGTGTAGATTGAGGGGGGAAAAAACAATGTAATACATTTTAGAATAAGGCTGTAACGTAACAAAATGTGGAAAAAGTAAAGGGGTCTGAATACTTTCCAAGTGCAGAGAGGTAATGTGACTAGGCATCAGGATATATGATAAACGGTGTAGCAGCATGAATGTGTGTGTTTGTTATGTGAGCAAATAAAGTGTGTGTGTGTTTTTGTTTTAATATCCTTGTGGGTACCAGAAGTCCTCACAATGATAGCAAAACAAGGACAATTCGGATGGACGAGTGGGGACATTTTGCCTGTCCCCACAAGGAAAATGCCATTTTAGGCTTAGGTGTTAGGTTTACAATTAGGGTTAGGGTTCAATTAAGGTTGGGGTTAGGGTTAGGGGTTATGGTTAGGTTTAGGGTTAGGAGTTAGGGTTAGTTTTAGTTTTAGGAATTGGGGTTAAGGTTAGGCTTAGGGTTAAGTTTAGGGTTGTGGCTACTGTAGGTGTGCGTGTGTGTGCGTGTTGGAGTGTCAGTTTTTTTCATTTTTTATTTTACATTTATTTAACCAGGTAAGCTAGTTCTCATTTACAACTGCGACCTGGCCAAGACAAAGCAAAGCAGTGCAACACAACAACACAGAGTTACACACAGAAGAAACAAGCGTACAGTAACACAATAGAAAAAAATAGAAATAAAAGTCTATATCCAGTGTGTGCAAATGGTGTGAGGAGGTAGGCAATAAATAGGCCATAGTAGCGAAGTAGTTACAATTTAGCAGATGATGATGATGATGATGATGTGCAAGTAGTGAGTGTGTGTGAGTGAGTGTGTAGTCCTGTGTGTGTCAGTGCAAAAATACAAATAAAGTAGAAGGGTCAATACAGATAGTCCGTGTAGCCATTTTGTTAGCTATTTAGCAGTGTTATGGCTTGGGTTTAGAAGCTGTTCAGGAGCCTGTTGGTGTCAGACTTGTAGCTCCAGTACCACTTGCAGAGAGAACAGTCTGTGGCTGGATTCTTCTTTTCACAATGCCTGAAATAGAGGTCCTGGATGCCAGGAAGCTCGGCCCCAGTGATGTACTGGGCTGTCTGTACCACCCTCTGTAGCGCCATGCGATCGAGGGTGGTTCAGTTGCCACACCAAGCAGTAATGCAGCCAGGCAAGATGTTCTCAATGGTGCAGCTGTAGAACTTTTTGAGGATTTGAGGGCAGCCCATCGTCGATGTGGATGGGGGGCATGCTCGCCCCCCCCTGGGCAGATCACAGCTGGGTCTTCCTTTATAATCCATAATGGACTGTAGCCCCTGCCAATTGCGTCGGGCATCGGCGCCAGTGTAATAAGATTCCAGCATGTTTGATGGCTCTGCGGAAGTCGTAGCGGGACTTCTTGTACTTGTTTGTGTCCTCAGCCGTAACTGTTGGCTGCGATAGCCCTGTGTGCGGTAGCCCTGTCCTTTAGTTTAGCGTCAACCTCAGTGTTAATCCAGGGCTTTTTGGAAAGCAGCAAACCTTCACTGTGGGGACAATGTTGGCAGTGCATTTCCTAATGAAACCGGTGACGGAGGTGGTTAGCCGTCGATGCCGGAATATATTCTAGTCAGCGCTAGCAAAGCAGTCCTGTAGCATGGCCTCTGATATGGAGGGCCATTTCTCTACAGAGTACGTCACAGGTACTTCCAGTTTGAGTTTCCGTTTGTTGACAGGAAACAGGAGTATGGTCATGATCTGATTTGCAGAAAGGGTGGACGAGGGAGGGCCTTGTATGCTTCTTGTGGGTAGAGTAGCAGTGGTCTAGAACTTTATCTCCCCTAGTGGCGAAGGAGACGTGTTGATGGAAGTTTGGCATCACGTGTCTTAATGGCACAGAATTAAAATCACCGGCAACAAGAAAAGCAGCCTCCGTGTGCAATGTCTCCTGCTTGTTTATAGCCTCGTACAATTCGTTACGTGCCAACTTGTAGTTTTTCTTGTCCTGGGGTGGGATATATACAGCAGTCACGATAACAGCTGAAAACTCATTCAGGATGTTATGGGTCGACATTTGACCATCAGGTATTCCAAAACGGGGGAACGGGTCGAGACTTCTACTGCGCTAGAGTCAGGGCACCATTTGCTGTTGATGAAGAGGCATACCCCTCTCCCTCTCAATTTCCCCGAATCTAATGTCCTGTCAGCTCTGTGAATGGAGAATCCATCGAGTTGGATAGCCATGGGGGGTATCTTGTCTGAAAGCCATGTTTCAGAAAAGCAGAGAATATTGCAGTTATGAGGGTCCCGTTGATAACAAATCCGCAACCAGAGGTCATCCATCTTCAAATAAAATAAAATCAAATGTTAGTGGTCACATACATACACATGGTTAGCAGATGTTAATGCGAGCGTAGCGAAATGCTTGTGCTTCTAGTTCTGACAATGCAGTAATATCTAACAAGTACTAACAACAAATTCACAACAACTACCTTATACACACAAATGTAAAGGGATGAATAAGAATATGTACAAATAAATATATGGATGAGGGATGGCCGTGCGGCATAGGCAAGATGCAGTAGACGGTATAGAATACAGTATATACATATGAGATGAGTAATGTAGGGTATGTAAACATTATTAAAGTGGCGTTATTTAAAGTGACTAGTGATACCTTTATTAAGTCAATTTATTAAAGTGGTCATTGATTTGAGTCTGTATGTTGGCAGCAGCCTCTCTATGTTAGTGATGGCTATTTAACAGTCTGATGGCCTTGAGATAGAAGCTGTCTCTCTGTCCCAGCTTTGATGCACCTGTACTTACCTCGCCTTCTGGATGATATATCCATATATATCCATCCATCCATCCATATATTTATATGTACATACTCGTATCCATTCCTTTACCCTTGTGTGTATAAGGTAGTTGTTGTGTATTTGTTAGATTACTTGTTAGATACTACTGCATGGTCGGAACTAGAAGCACAAGCATTTCGCTACACTCGCATTAACATCTGCTAACCATGTGTATGCGACAAATAAAATTTGATTTGATTTGAACAGGCAGTGGCTTGGGTGGTTGTTGTCCTTGATGATCTTTTTGGCCTACCTGTGACATCGGGTGTTGTAGGTGTCCTGGAGGGCAGGTAGTTTGCCCCCGGTGATGCGTTGTGCAGACCGCAGTACCCTCTGGAGAGTCTTGCGGTTGAGGGTGTTGTAGTTATTATCAAGTGACTGTACATTTGCCAATAGAATGGAGGGAAGAGGTGGCCGGTTTTCCCTTCGCCTTAATCTCAGCAGGACTCCCCTCTCCTGCCTCTTTTTTACCGGCTTTTCCTCTTTGGTAGCCCGAAAATTGGGTCGGAATTACACAAAGAACCCAGGGCAGGTGAGTCAAAGTTGAAGCCGGAATTTAGGTTAGTAACTGCCGATCCAATTTTCTTGTTGATCATATGAAATGATAGCGGATACATTTCGTTCAAAAAACTAAAGATCAACACAGAATCACAAAATAGCAAAGTTGGTTCAGAGCAGTACGGCGCCATCAACTCATGTTGTCCCTTTGTTTCCTTTACATCTTTAAAGGTTCACAAAGAGGCCTATCATGCTAAATAAAAACAGCCTTACAAGACCAAAGTAAATGTTTAAAAATTTAATGCAACAGCAGCTGGCATGAAAGTATGCAGAACTAAAGACTGCTGAAAAATTTAACAAGTTTGAACTTAAAGGTAGACTCAGCGATATGACGTAGAAACAGCATAGAAAGTAAACAGCGTAGTGGGTCCGCAATTTCCGCAACAATTAAGAGCATTGAAGTACAAGGCTCAACTTCTCTGCTGTTTTGGTCCCGTGGCTCCCACGCTGTAAGAATGTGAAGCGAACCTGTGCACATGCGCAGATACTGTGTGTGACTGTGTGTGACTGTGTGAGAGCGAAAGCTCATCTCAATATCTGCGGTGCTGCTCGTGGAAATGAAGTACATTTGAAGTACATTTCCAAAACCCTTAGCTTCAGAGCGGCTGAGCTGAGAAGCAAGGCTAAGGAGCGGATAAAGCCAGTCAGTCCATCAGTAGAGGAGCCCCACTGGGCACAGACGTAAATTCAACGTCTATTCCATGTTGGTTCAACGTAATTTCATTTAAATGGCATGGAAACAATGTTGATTCAACCAATATGTGCCCTGTGAGGCCATTCTAGCCCAGTCACTCGCAGCATATATCAGTGGTGCTGTCATCAGGACGTGGAGTCATTGTATGCTAGGAAAATACATCTAAATATACAACTAAATGCCAAAGGAAATACGTTTGATTACACACTCGCAGAGGGCACATATTAGTGTTCAAATGACACCATCTAGCGCTCCTCCCAGAGACTTTCCAATCCCCAAATTGTCATCCAGTCCACCTCATTAAATCTAGTATTTTTTTACCCTATTTAAAGGTCACACAAAATCTATGGGAATGGAAATAAACTAGGTTTGATCCCAGCTCTGTTTACTGAAATTACAGCTATGGCTTTATACTGTCACTCCAGCAAATCAGCATCAATTTCAATTTCAAAGGGATGTGCTCGTGAAATAATGTACAATATTTGCATATTCATTAATTTATTAGTTCATATATAGAGTACTTTACTTCTCCCCCTCTTTCCTCCCTTATTCCCATATTATCTGCTGTTGTGGTTCTCGGCTTCAATACAAATCCACTATAGGACAGTGGGGATGGAAAGAGAGAGGGTGTGAGAGACGGCTACAAGATGTCATTGTGGGGAAATAACCTGAAAAGGCGCTTGGCGGTGTATGAAGTTGGGCAGAGAGAGGCAAAAACCAATCAAAACAGGTCCATCTCATCTTCTTGCTGTCTGGGAGAAAAGCTATGACATCGCTGCTGGTACTAACTCACCTTTCCCATCCTGGACAAGAGCGGAGCGGAGGGAGCGGGAGAAGAGGTAGCGTGGGTGGTGAGAGGAGGGTGGGATGGATGGAATGGGGATGGAGGGATGGGGAGGACAGGGACCAGTGGTGGGGGCAATGTAATCATATTCCAATTGGAAGTCAGTCAGCTGGAACAACTGAGCCCCACACCAAGAATGGATTTTACATGCAGACTATTACGGCCCAGCCTATTTACTCCAAACTGCCTGGAAATAGCTGGCATTATATGGAGCAGCCAACAGTGAATGTATTCCCAGCAGGTCGATGCCACTGGCTTATCTTTGTTTTTCTGAAAAATATCTCTGCTTGCTCCCCACTAGCCTGGACCCCATTTGTCCCCTGACCATATCCACTGACGATTCAACTGCACCTACACAGGAGAGTAGTGTGATGGTGGTGCACCTGAGAAGTGCCATGGGCTCCGCTATGGTTGAGGAATTTGAGAGATGGGCTGGGACAGCTTATTCAATTCACTGCTCACTGCGTTTTCACCTCTTACGCTCCATTTTGCTCTGTTAGGAAAGTGAATTGTTACAAGGGGTGGCGAGAAAATGAGCCAAAAATAGAGGAGAATATGGAACCGTAATACACACCAATATTTTCCATCTGTTCGCGGTCTTGGTGGCCCCTTTAAGGGATGTGAAATCATCAATTAGTCTTTCCATCTGTAATAACTTTGGGAGAGAGGGGAAATGCTTTTTTCATTGCAAAGATAGATCCCAACTTCTCCAGAATCAATATGGTGGATAATTGATACAAATCATATTGAGCCAGATATTGAATTTATATTATCATGCACTCAACTATAAGAGGGTATGTTGAGGCTACAGTTAACATGATAACCATAATGCAATTTATACATGTCTGACTTGGGATAAAGTGCCTTTGGTGAAAAACACACTATAACATGAACGCCATGACATTTATTAAATGATGGTGACATTTTTGATTGCACTGGTAGATGCTCATCAGATCATGATCATCAATACATAAAAAGGCATTTCACAAAATACATTATACAAGTATCTTAAATGCCATTGATTTGGGAAATGTGTTTACCACTTGAAATTGAGGGTGGAATGGATACTACTGTAAATAGAAACATTACAAAGGCAATTTCACAAAGTGATACAGATAATGAAAAATCATGAGCTATAATATACTGCTCACAAAAGAAATGTTCCAAATTGAATATTAAAGCAGAGATAGTCCTGAGGGGTGTTGTATGTCAGGGACCAGGTGATAGTTGCTGCTGACAGGCCTGTTTCACGCTGGTCTGAGCGGGTGTGTAGTGTATACCTCTTTGGCAGCTCTAAGACTAGACACTTCTCCCTCTGCCTTACCTTTCCTTTTCCTCGCCATTAGATCTATAGTTCCTTGGGGAGTGATGTGCATTTGTAGTCAGCAAAATGGTGCAGTGTGTTCTTAGTTGTGATGGGAGAAATGTGTTGCATGTCAAGACAACTTCTTAGCAGTAAGGAAGACTCCTCTGCCCCCCACCCCCTGTTGGCCCTCTATGGCTTATTATACAGTACATTACACTGGCTGAACTGTAAGCTCACTTTCCCTTTACTTATTAAGAGACTTCGTTACTGTAGATGCTGGTGTGTCCATTTTCCGCACTCTCTTCCCCATTCATTCTCCCGCAGCCCAGAATGACATTGAAGCAAAGTTAGTCATTACTGGAGGAATTGAAAACCTTCATCTCTCCTGTAGATCTGACACTGGTGCTGCTGGTGTGATGTGGTGACTCATGGCTTCTGACTGTGAGAGATAATAATGTCTGCCAGTCCATAGAGTGTAAATTACCTATCCCTTATAGATGAGTCAGTGTTGGGTCCTTTTGATTAGAGTCTACATCCCAAATGACACCCTATTCACTACATAATGGACTACTATTAGATTTCCAAAATGGCGTAGCAGTCGGACGTGTGTTTGTCTTGTCCCTTGTAAATAGTAGTTTTCCTCGTTTTTTTCGTATATATTTCATATATATTTGCTAGCGGTCTTCACCGTTAACTCGGTTTCAACAGGCTTTTCCGTGGTTACGTCGCCGAAGGCCCGGCTGCTATCCCCGGCCCACTAGCTTTCTGAATCGCCGTGTCTCATTGAACCCTATGATCACTCGGCTACACATGCCTCTCCCTTATGTCAATATGCCTAGTCTTCTTCTGTTTTGGTTAGTTATTACTATCTTATTTCACTGTAGAGCCCCCCAGCCCTGCCCAACATGCCTTAGATAGCTCTTTTGTCCCACCCCCACACATGAGATGACCTCACCTGGCTTAACTGGTACCTCTAGAGACAAAACCTCTCTCATCGTCACTCAATGACTAGGTTTATCTCCACTGTACTCACATCCTACCATACCCTTGTCTGTACATTATGCCCTGAATCTATTCTACCATGCATAGAAATCTTCTCCTTTTACTCTCTGTTTTGAACGCACTAGAAGACCAGTTCTTATAGCCTTTAGCCATACCCTTAACCTCCTCTGTTCCTCTGGTGAAGTAGAGGTTAAAACAGGCCCTTCAGCCCCCAGCACCACACTTATTCCCCAGCCGCTCTCATTTGTTGACTTCTGTAACCATAAAAGCCTTGGTTTCATGCATGTTAACATCAGAAGCCTCCTCCCTAAGTTTGTTTTATTCACTGCTTTAGCACACTCCGCCAACCCTGATGTCCTAGCTGTGTCTGAATCCTGGTTTAGGAAGGCCACCAGAAATTCTGAAATTTCCATCCCCAACTACAACATTTTCGACAAGATAGAACTGCCAAAGGGGGCGGAGTTGCAATCTACTGCAGAGTTCTGTCATACTATCCAGGTCTGTGCCCAAACAATTCGAGCTTCTACTTTTAAAAATACACCTTTCCAGAAACAAGTCTCTCACTGTTGCCGCTTGTTATAGACCCCCCTCAGCCCCCAGCTGTGCCCTGGACACCATATGTGAATTGATTGCCCCCCATCTATCTTCAGAGTTCATACTGTTAGGTGACCTAAACTGGGATATGCTTAACACCCCGGGCCATCCTACAATCTAAGCTAGACGCCCTCAATCTCACACAAATTATCAAGGAACCTACCAGGTACAACCCTAAATCTGTAACAATGGGCACCCTATTAGATATCATCCTGACCAACTTGCCCTCTAAATACACCTCTGCTGTCTTCAACCAGGATCTCAGCGATCACTTCCTCATTGTCTGCGTCCGTAATGGGTCCGCAGTCAAACGATCACCCTTCATCACTGTCAAACGCTCCCTAAAACACTTCAGCAAGCAGGCCTTTCTAATCGACCTGGCCCTGGTATCCTGGCAGGATATTGACCTCAGTAGAGGATGCCTGGTTGCTCTTTAAAAGTGCTTTCCTCACCATCTTAAATAAGCATGCCCCATTCAAAAAATGTAGAACTAAGGACAGATATAGCCCTTGTTTCACCCCAGACTTGACTGACCTTGACCAGCACAAAAACATCCTGTGGCATTCTGCATTAGCCCCCACGATATGCAACTTTTCAGGGAAGTCAGGAACCAATATACACAGTCAGTTAGGAAAGCTAAGGCTAGCTTTTTCAAACAGAAATTTGCATCCTGTAGCACTAATTCCCAAAAGTTTTGGGACACTGTAAAGTCCATGGAGAATAAGAGCACCTCCTCCCAGCTGCCCACTGCACTGAGGCTAGGAAACACTTATCGGCAATAACCTTGGTTTCTCAAATGAATGCCTCGCCTGGTTCACCAACTGCTTCTCAGATAGAGTTCAGTGTGTCAAATCGGAGGGCCTGTTGTCCGGACCTCTGGCAGTCTCTATGGGGGTGCCACAGGGTTCAATTCTCGGGCCGACTCTTTTCTCTGTATATGTCAATGATGTCGCTCTTGCTGCTGTTGATTCTCTGATCCACCTCTACGCAGACAACACCATTCTGTATACATCTTGCCCTTCTTTGGACACTGTGTTAACAAACCTCCAAACGAGCTTCAATTCCATACAACACTCTTTCCGTGGCCTCCAACTGCTTTTAAATGCTAGTAAAACTAAATGCATGCTCTTCATCCGATTGCTGTCCTCACCTGCCCACCCGACTAGCATCACTACTCTGGACGGTTCTGACTTTGAATATGTGGACAACTACAAATAACTAGGTGTCTGGTTAGACTGTAAACTCTCCTTCCAGGCTCACATTAAGCATCTCCAATCCAAAATTAAATCTAGAATTGGCTTCCTATTTTGCAAACAAAGCCTCCTTCACTCATGCTGCCAAACATACCCTCGTAAAACTGACTATCCTACCGATCCTTGACTTCGGCGATGTCAAATACCTTTACAAAACACTCTACTCAGCAAACTGGATGTAGTCTATCACAGTGCCATCCGTTTTGTCACCAATGCCCCATATTCTACCCACCACTGCGACCTGTACGCTCTCGTTGGCTGGTCCTCACTACATATTCGTCGCAAAACCCACTGTCTCCAGGTCATCTATAAGTCTTTGCTAGGTAAAGCCCCGCCTTATCTCAGCTCACTGGTCACCGTAGCAACACCTATCCGTAGCATGCGCTCCAGCAGGTATATTTCATTGGCCATACCCAATGCCAACACTTCCTTTGGCCGCCTTTTCTTCCAGTTCTCTGCTGCGAATGACTGGAACAAATTGCAAAAATCACTGAAGCTGAAGACGAATGTCTCCCTCTCTAACTTTAAGCATCAGCTGTCAGAGCAGCTTACCGATCACTGTACCTGTACACAGTCAATCTGTAAATAGCACACCCAACTACCTCATCCCCATATTGTTATTTATCTTTATGCTCTTTTGCACCCCAGTATCTCTACTTGCACATCATCATCTGCACATCTATCACTCCAGTGTTAATGCTAAATTGTAATTATTTTGCCTCTATGGCCTATTTATTGCCTTACCTCCCTAATCTTACTACATTTGCACACACTGTACATAGATTTCTATTGTGTTATTGACTGTACGTTTGTTTATCCCATGTGTTGTTGTTTTAGTTGCACTGCTTTTCTTTATCTTGGCCAGGTCGCAGTTGTATATGAGAACTGGCCTACCTGGTTAAATAAAGGTGAAATAAAACGTAACATGGTAAATGTAAATCTGTTACGAATTAAAATTCGTATGATATGTTATGAATTCGAATTTGTTGTGGCTAATGTTAGCCAGGCTAGGGGTTGGGGTTACGGGTTGGAACCTGACCTGACCTTTGAACTATAGTTGTCTCTCTTGAACAAAGGTACTGCCCTTAACCGTACCTTACCGAAGGATTTAAGTGGGAGAAGCATTTTATATTAAATTCTTTGTCTCTATCATGTAGGACTGGATGTGATTGAAAGGGAAAAACTGATTCCAAACTCAAAGCTTGAAGTCCTAACATATTCATACTAATTTGGCTGTTTATAAATATGTTAGTGACCAATACACACCAGCAATTAAATCATAGGTGGACAATAAGAGGGACATAACCATGACATCTAATTCATAATCCATGGACCATCAAGTTCTGGCCAATTTAAAGTTGAGCAGATACATATGCCCAGCCACACACAAACACCAGTATTCATTGGTTTTCTATTTCAACGTATATATTCATAGTATACATAGTTAAGCCCCGATTGTACAACTTCTGGGTTAGTATTGGTAGTTTATTAATATTTCAATATAGTAGAATTGAAGCAAACAAAGAGCCACTGAAAATACCACACACATTATTGAAAACTAAAAGGAAAAATAATTTAATTTATTCATGTGGACCAATAGCGCATGCATGCGATGTGTAAAATACATGAGTGAGTCAAGTGACCTTGGTTCAACATTAGATCAAGTTTTTATGGCTGCCATACTGTCATTTTGGATTAAACCTTTTTGCATACAGATTTGACATATGGGATGTTAATGAGATTTACAGTCCCATTTGGATCTGTAATAAATACTAAATCATGACTCTGGGCCCTTGTCAGTTAGTAGTGTGTCTGCTATACTGGTCTAGTACTGGCAAGCAGCAACGGAGCCCCTTCTATTATGTCAGCTGAGCAAGAGTGGTCCCAGGAGGCCGAGGCAAATATTGCTCAAGGAGAGTCAGGCAGGTCGGCTGATACCAGCTCGTTGGACTTTAATTGGACTGGGGAAAGAGCATTATGTTTCTCTCTCCTCCCTCCCTGGGAGTTCCCCCCACCTCCCCTCCTGCCTCAACACATCCTGCCTGCAGTAGACCAGCCTCCCGCCCTCAGTATGGAACCACTTGTGATCTGTTGGTAATTCTTATCATGTATTTGGACCAAGATTACTATTCAGGAGGCTCTCTCTGTACATTATTTATCCTAAACATCTTCTCTCCTGCCTGATTGTGATGAGTACATGAACTCATGTAACAGTTGTCAGTGGAGATCTGGGGATAACAAAACATTGCATTGACGTTTTTCTGATTCTAATTCCTTTTAGATTTGGGCATTTGAGTATACAAATCCTTTCAAATGCGAGGAAGGGTAATCCGCAGAGTATCTTCCGCTGGGATGCGGTGTGCTTTGTTTGGCAGCCCGTGAAAGGAAACGGAGGGAATCGCACTCGTCCTCCTGTGTAGAGGGAAACATTTTCTTTGAAATGTCTAAATGGAAGAGAAGACCTCCCTCAAGGCAAGACTTATTGAGATATAAATTCTATGTCACCTACGCTTTGAAATTCCATAGCCTCGATTTGCTGTGGATGGGAAAAGGGGAATTTGATTGGCTTTTCCCTTCAGAGGCCAGTTTACTATACTACCTGGACTAGTGACTCACCATCATCACAGTCAAAAGCACCAGAACAGAGCGCAGGATCTGCCAAGAGAATTGTTTAAATAACATTGTCACATCAAAAACACTTTGATTCTAATTATCTTTAGAACATATCAAAATGTCCCCTTTTCTCTTTCTCTTCCTGTCATTTTCAAAGTCTGCAGTCCGCTCCTAAATGCTTATTTCTGCATAGAATAAATCAGATCAGCGCTAATTTCTTTCTTCTCTAGTTTTATTTAGATGAGGCCTGTTGTATGTCAGACAGCATAAGATAATGTGACATGATAATGGCAAGTTTCGACCTGTCACTGTACTATATTCACATTCATTATACCTCTACTTTATATCTTGAAGTGGAAAACATGGCACAGTATATGATCTCTCATACAGTGTAGTAGTGGTCTTCACGGGTCCAACAGCCCCACAATTCTCGGATGCCTCGGATCTGGATAATTGTCACCGGTCTTAGGTATGTGCAATACAAATGTATTTACAGACTGGACCCGATTGGACCTGTCCACTGTTAATTTAGTGTTTGTGTGTTACAACTCAATAAAACATATAGCTTATGTCCAGCTGAAACTGTGAAGATAGAGTCCTTTTTCATTTAAGTAAAATGAAAGTTAGAGGAGAAAGAGTATAGTGAAAAGAAGCATACAAGGGAAATGTCCTCGGGGACATGTTTTAATATTGTAGTGGACAAAAATTAGAAGAGAATTTGGCGCGGCTATTCAGGTTTGATGTAATTTTCTACTTTTCATTTATTTATTTTCGTATTTATTATCAATTGTTTAGTCATTATTATTATTATTATTATTGTAAATCACTATTATTATTGTAGGCCTATTTAATCATCTAGACCAGTTCTTTAAATAGCCTATGCAAATAGTATTTTGTTTCATTTTGGTGAAACATTTTTGTTGGCTAAATTACGTTCTAACTGTCTTTTTAATTTTGAACTCCGTATTTAGTTTAAGGTTAAAGTAGGCCTTTTGTAAAATAAATAGCATTAGCCTATTTCTGTCATTTGTTGGTAATAGCTGTAATATAGGCCTAGCCTGTTCAAAACCTTTTCGAAGGTTTCATTCTGTTAAGCCATTTTTGTAGGCCAAATTAAGTTCCATCTGTAATGTTGTGTTTGCCGCAATATAATATAATTACCGGTAGGCCTACTATGCTACTCACACTCAAACCAGGTCTAAGGTTGTCTCCCTTATTATAAAAAAATAATAAAGAATATCATACAGTGGACGCCTAGGCCTATAGGTCTACAGTTGAAGTCGGAGGTTTACATACACCTTAGCCAAATACATTTAAAATCTGTTTTTCACAATTCCTGACATTTAATCCTAGTAAACAATCCCTGTTTTAGGTCAGTTAGGATCACCACTTTATTTTAAGAATGTGAAATGTCAGAAAAAATAGTAGAGAGAATGATTTATTTCAGCTTTTATTTCTTTCATCACATTCCCAGTGGGTCAGAAGTTTACATACACTCAATTAGTATTTGGTAGCATTGCCTTTAAATTGTTTAACTTGTGTCAAACGTTTCGGGTAGCCTTCCACAAGCTTCTCATAATATGTTGGGTGAATTTTGACCCATTCCTCCTGACAGAGCTGGTGTAACTGGGTCAGGTTTGTAGGCCTCCTTGCTCGCACACGCTTTTTCAGTTCTGCCCACATATTGTCTATGGGATTGAGGTCAGGGCTTTGTGATGGCCACTGCAATACCTTGACTTTGTTGTCCTTAAGCCATTTTGCCACAACTTTGAAAGTATGCTTGGGGTCATTGTCCATTTGGAAGACCCATTTGCGACCAAGCTTTAACTTCCTGACTGATGTCTTGAGATGTTGCTTCAATATATCCACATAATTTTCCTTCCTCATGATGCCATCTATTTTGTGAAGTGCGCCAGTCCCTCCTGCAGCAAAGCACCCCCACAACATGATGCTGCCACCCCCATGCTTCACGGTTGGGATGGTGTTCTACGGCTTGCAAGCCTCCCCCTTTTTCCTCCAAACATAACGATGGACATTATGGCCAAAGAGTTCAATTTCTGTTTCATCAGCTCAGAGGACATTTCTCCAAAATGTCCCCATGTGCAGTTGCAAACTGTAGTCTGGCTTTTTTATGGCGGTTTTGGAGCAGTGGCTTCTTCCTTGCTGAGCGGCCTTTCAGGTTATGTCGATATAGGACTCCTTCTACTGTGGATATAGATACTTTTGTACCTGTTTCCTCCAGCATCTTCACAAGGTCCTTTACTGTTGTTCTGGGATTGATTTGCACTTTTCTCACCAAAGTATGTTCATCTCCAGGAGACAGAATGCATCTCCTTCCTGAGCGGTATGAAGGCCGCGCGGTCCCATGGTGTTTATACTTGCGTACTATTGTTTGTACAGATGAATGTGGTACCTTCAGGCATTTGGAACTTGCTCCCAAGGATGAACCAGACTTGTGGAGTTCTAAAAAAAAATTTTGAGGTTTCGCCTGATTTCTTTTTATTTTACCATGATGTCAAGCAAAGAGGCACTGAGTTCGAAGGTAGGCCTTGAAATACATCCACAAGTACACCTCCAATTGACTCAAATGATGGCAATTAGCCTGTCAGAAGCTTCTAAAGCCATGACATAATTTTCTGGAATTTTCCAAGCTGTTTCAAAGGCATAGTCAACTTAGTGTATGTAAACTTCTGACAGTGAATTATAAGTGAAATAATCTGTCTGTAAACAATTGTTGGAAAAATTACTTGTGTCATGCACAAAGTAGATGTCCTAACCGACTTGCCAAAACTATAGTTTGTTAACAAGAAATTTGTGGAGTGGTTGAAAAACGAGTTTTAATGACTCCAACCTAAGTGTTTGTTAACTTCCGACTTCAACTGTATATGCATGCAGTGCCCCCATACATTTAGCGCCCAAATCTCTGACAGCTGAACCGTGTGGTAGCCAATTATTGTTTTAGGAAAGTAAAAAACCAAATAAACAATAAAGTTTTGAATGTGCTACACATCGAAACGCAACAAATATATTTAACAAAATTGTTATAGGCAGTTTTTATAGGCAATTTTTAAGGACATGTACAGTAACTGTAGATCATTTTCCAATATCGCTTGTTTACGACCAGTTGGAGGTTTCTTTCTCTCTCTGTTTCTTTTCTATGGGATCCGAACCAGCATGGGTCTGTTTGGGTCTGCTTTCCATGTCCTCGCGCGTTTTTATGTATTTATGCATATTGGGTCGGGTGGAAAAGCCACAGATCCATTTCGGAACTTGATATCTGTTTTCAGTCTTTTAAAAAGACTGAAAGCATTTTCCATTCCGAAAAGGTAAAAAAAATATATATATAAACATTTTTTACACTGTTTGGACTAGGACAGCCAACCATAGGATTTCAATGGCAGAACAATCCCTGGAAAGAGAGCGTGCGTCGGTACATTATTTGTTCACGCGGTTAGCTAGCTACCTCCTGCCGTGAGTCAGAAATGCCCGTGGTCCATAATTGCTGACGTTTACGTTGGAGGGCATTATTCTATGGAAATGGAGATCAGCCTGGCCCCACAATGACCTCTCCCAGACCTTTCTCGCTCCCAGGGGGTTTGGTCCGCTGACTTATACGTTGCAAGGTGAGAACAGAAGATTACACATGTTCTCACCAGTAGCCGCAGCATCAGTGTGTTTCTGTGTGATATTGTAGCATATCTGCACTGAAGCAGCTCAGTAAGTGTTTCACAGGAGACCTACTCAACAGGAGGCTTGATTCTAATTAAGAGTCATCAGGGATAAGGGCTTGTGAGGAACATGGAGCTTAATACAGCTCTTTAAAAAGCAGGAAGCACAGCGCTGTGCGTGGTAGCAGCCCCATGACATCTGTAACTCGCAGCTTGGATCTCTGATGACTAGTTCGTGATGTACAGTATGCATGAAAATGTGCAGCTTAGATTTTACCTGTCAAGAGACATTCTTGTTTTAGGCGTAGGTTAATCTGTGACTATGTTTTGTTCCAAAGTTAATCAAGATGAGATCTTAGTTGATTTGCGTTTATTATATTGTAACTACTTATTATTTGATAAATAACAACAGAAATTGGTATAGAGGTTTTGCGGGTATAGTGGTGTTCTTCCGTTTGAAATGCAACATTCCTTTGATTGTTTTTCACAGAATTTGTGCTTGGGTTGTCCATTTAGGTAGGTGGAAAGTCCTCCACTATCTTATCTTCGGGGTTAGAATGGAGCGTCCCTATTCCTGGGAGTTTTCCGTAAGCGTTCCCAGATCACCCCAATGCCAGCAGACACCCATGTGCCAGCAGGGGCAGGAGTGCCTGACGGTGAGAATTTGTGTCAGGGCTGTCTATGCTGCTCAGGCTCACCCCAGTCAGGTCTCTGCTCTCATCAGGGCACGAGAATTGATGGCTGTCAGCGCTGTGCTGAGATGGCACTTCCCTACGCCACATGCCTCGGCCAAGGTTAGCCAGGCGCTGTGACATCATCAGTGACTCGCCACAGGCCTGCAAGCTGTGGTAATCGTTGGTTTGTTTATTTGTAAATAGAATAGCCTGTTTTTAATCGATTGGCCATCAAGGTAGCCAGCGAACGCAAATTTGTTGTATTTAACCATTGCCTAAAAATACAAAAATACTGTCTTTTGAAATTATAGTACTGTACGTAGTATTTTACCAACCAACATATGTATACTCTATTTAGAGGGAATCTACCAATGTGACATCACTTTCCTCAAACACGTATCTTATTAGCAATCTAAGCCCACGAAAATTCCATGTTACCAGAGCATGGTGTTGCGTGTTCTTCTTCCATCCACCTGTGGTTTTTATACTAAATCTGGTCCCATCTTAAATACCTAGCTACCTGTGGGCTGGCTCCTCATCCAAGAGCAGCGGTATCTCTACAGGCAGGGCCTTGCTAAATTGTCACATCACATGATTTGGAGCTGGCTGTGTGGGGGACTCCTGGGAAAATGCATAGTCCCCAGATTGCGGAGGTAAGCGTATCGTGACAGAGGACCTTAAGGGAAAATGAAAACTTCACAGAGCCCACATGGGAAGGAGGTGGATGTGGGGCCTGCATGGGCAGGAGGGAATGGGGACTCCCTGTAGGGACGGTGTATGTGTGGCTCACTGTGCCTCCCTCAGGTGCTGCAAGACAGGCTACGCTCCAGTCCAGCTCCCCCTGTTCCCTTTACTCCTCCAGAGAGCTCTACACAGTCCTGTGATTATGCAAAAATATTCCCACACAGCCATTCGCCCCAACTTAAACCTCCCATTCCAGTTGTTCCAGACAGTGCTGGCTCTGCTTCCCCTGAAACAGAGGGGAGCCACGTTACTTCACAGCCACAACACACATATTTGGCTCCTTGTCGCAAATCAATATGTTTGATTCGGGTTCTGTTGGAGTATTAGCTTTGAAATGGAGGTTGGTAAAAGTGCTTGAGGATTCTGTGGAAATGCAGTGGCGGCCCCCTCCCGAGCCAGTCTGCTGTTATGCACCTGCCTCATGCATGATAATAGAATAGTATTGTTGTTGTGTCCCTGAAAAACAGAGGACACATAGGAACTGCAGCCAGCCTGGAGTATGGATGTCTGAAGTTGAAGGGGCAGTGCCATTAAATATTAGTTTTTTGTAATGATAGTTCCACACTAGATAGTTCCATCATGAAAATTATGATAATGCCCTTTTTGTGTAAGAGCTGTTTGAGAGAAAAAAAACTGGAATTTCAGCCTGTTTGGGTGGGATGTAATTTTGGCCCGACACATAACGTCCCCCATCGATCTGATTATTAGAAACCAATTAACGTTAATTGTTTATTTAAATATTCCCTACGAGTTTTGGTGCTGGTCCCACCCAAAAGCACTATATTCCATCTGAACAATCACTTTGTCTGAATTGGCTGTGATACATTTTTCATAATCAACTGTCAGAGAAGTTCAGTCCAACTTCCTGCACAGCACACAAGCTAGATAAACATGGATTTCTCAGCTGCTCCACTAAGCATCGCATAGATCTTGAAATCGGCAGCAGCAGTATCCATTCATGAAGTAAGTGTTTAGTTATTTTTCTATTATAAGTCAAAGGAAATTATATTCATACAATATTGTGACAAAGCGTTCTCTTGAAGACCGATGCCCAAATGAACGTTATACTAGCTACTCAATGGCATTCTCTGAGCCGCCATGTGCTGAAAATTTTGTTTTAAAAAACAATGACATTTCTAAATTAGGCAAATCATTAGTAGGAAAACCACACCGTGATGTTGCCAGATTGACTTTAGATGGAGTATAACTTTAGCTAGCTAGCTCACATTGAGGGACAGGACCAGATTTAGCTAGTTGTTTCCTACTAATTACCTGCCAAATTTAGCAATGGCATCGTATTTCCAGGCCACTATAGATTATATTATAAAAAATGATATAGTTCCATCCCCAAACCATCACACTACCACCATCATGCTTGACCGTTGGTATAACGTTCTTACTGTGGAATGCAGTTATATTAAAAAATAAACATACAAAGTGATTTATTAGAAATAAAGTGATGATTTAGAAATACAAGTAAAAAACCTGCATGGGGGCTTTAAACAAACAGACCCATTTCCTTTCAGTCCCTGATCGAATCTTTTAATTACGAACATAACAATCTTTTATTGATGCAAAAATGTCTGGACAAAATGTGTCATATTATGCTAAGGTATTCTGGGGGCTGACTGTGTTAAAAGCATGACTGTCTGTGATATTCGTAATACGACTAGCCTATATAAATATTCTCACAGAAATAAAATTATGCATAACATCCGCTATCAACCCAAGACATTTTTTTGCAATAAAATTGCATTGAACATGAGAAGAGGAATGAAAAACAGTTCAGTGTCAGATTAGTTACATTTCTTCCAGTGAGTGGAGCGGTTTAGAGTGGGTTGCGCTAAGCTCTACAGCTAGGGAATAAGCAGTCATCAGGCGTATTACAAAGGACCGGTTTGGGCATTTCTTGGCGGGCAGCTAAAAATATTTTAGCCACTGTGCTCTTTGTCTACAGTGTCCTGTAAATAGCTTGAGTCTCTTCTGTGTGGAGTATATGAGTCTGTGGCCCTGTGGGCAGTCACACTTAAGCTAGTGGCTGCTTGGCCCCTAAAAAGATTTCATAGTGCAAGGTTCTCTCTGGCCTCATCTTCGGCACAGTGAGAAAAGACTGGATCCGTCTTGTCCTTATACTGTTATGTTTCACCACACTGTGTATAGCCTGATGAAATTGGATTTCCTTGGGTCGCCTCTTGTCAATAGGTCATCAGGGCAAACATCTGCAATATTTCTGTCATTTCTGTGTCATTGTTGTTATTTATGTAATTTACAGATTCATTGTAGTTTAACAACGCCATGCGTCTATAAAAACATATTTGTAGATGCTATGGAAATGCACAGAAACAAGACAGATGTCATGTACTTCACTAGTAAATAGAGCTCCAGTGAAGTCTACAATGCCTTGGGCTAAACTTTATGAACTCATAAAACAAGCTTCGTTAAAAGCCACAAAAGAAAACACTGAGAGGTTAACTGCTATGTTGAAATGTACATCGAAAGTGTACCTGCAAGCCTCATTTAACCAGGGTTCCGCTAAATGCCACCACCCATATGGATAATAACCAGACCAATTAGCTCATCACTGGAACTTCAAAGTTCTTCAATTTCCTAACTTTCAGCTACTTTACCTGTATAGTGCAAAATAATGGAAGTGATGACAATTTTCCATCGTAATTCCATCATAAAGATATTCACATCACCTACAGATGCTGTCAAATATGTTGGCACCTTTGCGATTTACAATGGAATGGAGTGTTTTCTCTTTTCAGAACTGGTTGAATGGCTATGTTTACCATGTAGGTTTACCTCCACTGTACTCACATCCCACCATACCCTTGTTTGTACATTATGCCTTGAATCTATTCTTCCACGCCCAGAAATCTGCTCCTTTTAATGTCTGGTCCGAACGCACTAGACAACCAGTCCTTATAGCCTTTAGCCGGACACTTATCCTACTCCTCTTCTGTTCCTCTGGTGATGTAGAGGTTAACCCAGGCCCTGCAACCCCAACACCACTCCCATTCCCCAGGCGCTCTCATTTGTTGACTCTGTAACCGTAAAAGCTTTGGTTTCATGCATGTTAACATCAGAAACCTCCTCCCAAAGTTTGTTTTATTCACTGCTTTAACACATTCCGCCAACCCGGATGTCCTAGCCGTGTCTGAATCCTGGCTTAGGAAGGCCACCAAAAATCGTGACATTTCCATCCCCAACTACAACATTTTCTGACAAGATAGAACTGCCAAAGGGGGCAGAGTTGCAATCTACTGCAGAGATAGCCTGCAGAGTTCTGTCATACTATCCAGGTCTGTGCCCAAACAATACTTTTAAAAATCCACCTTTCCAGAAACAAGTCTCTCACCTTGTTATAGACCCCCCTCAGCCCCCAGCTGTGCCCTGGACACCATATGTGAATTGATTGCCCCCCATCTGTCTTCAGAGTTCATACTGTTAGGTGACCTAAACTGGGATATGCTTAACTACTTAGGGAGTGGTGGGGCGACACTACCCGGTGAAATGCAAGGCGCCAAATTCAAAATCCAAAAGTTGAATTATTAAACATTCATCAATATGTGTTACATAGTCATCAAGTGTTGCATAGTCATCAAAAGCTCTGCTTCTTGCCAATATCCAACGAAGACATCCAATGGTTCTTTTGTTAGAAAAAGTCATTTATTATATCCAGAAATCTCCGTTTGGTTGGCGCATTATATTCATAAAATACAGCATCCACTCGCCCATTGAACCGTGAAGAGAACTCGTTCAACCTATACCTATACACTTGTCCAAGAACAATCAAACATCATTGATAATGTATCCTTAGGAACCCTTTTATGTATATTTACTATAATATTTCAACCTGATTTAAACTGGACAACAGGAAAGGAAAAAAAACACAGCGCGCGAGCCCGTGAACGCGCATCCTCTTCTGTTTACATCCGATGACCAGTTCAAAATTCTTCTTCTATTACCATCCAGAGCAACTAAACATCATCAAACACTGTCTAGAGACTGTTGACATCCAGTGGAAGCAATAGGTACTGCAATATTACTCCTATATATGTCTGTTTTCAATAGGGAGGGGTTCAAAATGAGGCAATGTGTCAAAAACACTTTTTCCAGGACAGAAATTCCTCGGGTTTACGCATGTTATATCAGTTCTGTTATACTCACAGACAATATTTTAACACTCTTAGAAACTTCAAAGTGTTTCCTATCCAATAGTACTAATTATGTGCATATCCTATTTTCTGGGCCTGAGTGGGAGGCATTTTACTTTGGGCACGCCAGACTCTCCAAAACCGTCACCTCGGGAGCCGCTCCCTAAGAAGTTAACACCCCGGCAGTCCTAGAATCTAAATTATATGCCCTCAATCTCACACAAATTATCAAGGAACCTACCAGGTACAACCCTACATGCATAACCATTGGCACCCTCTTAGATATCATCCTGACAAACTTGCCCTCTAAATACACCTCTGCTGTCTTCAACCAGGATCTCAGCGATCACTTCCTCATTGCCTGCGACCGTAATGGGTCCGCGGCCACCCCTCATCACTGTCAAGCGCTCCCTAAAACACTTCAGCGAGCAGGCCTTTCTAATCGACCTGGCCCGGGTATCCTGGCAGGATACTGACCTCATCCCGTCAGTAGAGGATGCCTGGTTGCTCTTTAAAAGTGCTTTGCTCACCATCTTAAATAAGCATGCCCCATTAAAAAAAAATTGAACTAAGAACAGATATACCCACCACTGCGACCTGTATGCTCTCTTTGGCTGGCCCTTGCTACATATTCATCGCCAAACCCACTGGCTCCAGGTCATCTATAAGTCTTTGCTAGGTAAAGCCCCGACTTATCTCAGCTCACTGGTCACCATAGCAACACCCATCCGAAGCACGCGCTCCAGCAGATATATTTGAACTTCCGGCGCCGACAGAGATGGCAGCCTCGCTTCACGTTCTCAGGAAACCATGCAGTATTTTGTTTTTTTATGTATTACTTCTTACATTATTACCCCGGGAAATATTAAGTTTTATTACATACAACCGGGAGGAACTATTGGATATAAGAGCAACGTCAACTTACCAACATTACGACCAGGAATACGACTTTCCCAAAGAGGATTCTCGGTTTGCTAACCCAAACACAACAATAGACTGGATAGCACCCGGCTACTCAAAGCAACGGCGCGCCGAGAAGAGAAAGCGCGCCGGTCTTTTGGTCAAGCTACGTCGACGGGCGATCGTGCACCTCTCCCGAGTATTTTAATCGCCAATGTACAGTCTCTTGACAACAAAGTAGACGAAATCCGATCGAGGGTTGCCTTTCAGAGAGACATCCGAGACTGTAACGTTCTTTGCTTCACGGAAACATGGCTCACTCAGGACACGTTATCGAGTCGGTACAGCCACCTGGTTTCTCCACGCATCGCGCCGACAGAAACAAACATCTCTCTGGTAAGAAGAAGGCGGGGTGTGTGTCTTATGATTAACGAGACGTGGTGTGATCATAACAACATACAGGAACTCAAGTCCTTTTGTTCACCTGACATAGAATTCATTACAATCAAATGCAGACCGCATTATCTACCAAGAGAATTCTCCTCGATTATAATCACAGCCGTGTACATCCCCCCTCAAGCTGATACATCGACGGCACTGAAAGAAATTCATCGGACTCTATGTAAACTGGAAACCACATATCCTGAGGCTGCATTTATTGTGGCTGGGGATTTTAATAAGGCTAATTTAAGAACAAGGCTCCCGAAATTTTACCAGCATATCGAATGTGCCACCCGGGCTGGTAAAATCCTGGATCACTGTTATTCCAACTTCCGTGATGCATACAAGGCTATTCTCCGCCCTCCTTTCGGCAAGTCTGACCATGACTCCATTTTGTTGCTCCCAGCCTACAAACAGAAACTAAAACAGGAAACGCCCGTTCTCAGGTCTGTTCAACGCTGGTCCGACCAATCTGATTCCATGCTGCAAGATTGCTTCGAGCACGTGGACTGGGATATGTTCCGGATAGCATCTGACAACAACATTGATGTATATGCTGATTCGGTGAGCGAGTTTATTAGCAAATGCATTGGTGATGTTGTACCCATAGCAAATATTAAAACCTTCCCCAACCAGAAACCGTGGATTGATGGCAGCATTCGCGCAAAACTGAAAGCGCGAACCACTGCTTTTAACCAGGGTAAGGCTAGCGGAAACATGACTGAATACAAACAGTGTAGCTATTCCCTCCGCAAGGCAATCAAACAAGCTAAGCGTCAATATAGAGACAAAGTAGAGTCACAATTCAACGGCTCAGACACAAGAGGAATGTGGCAGGGTCTACAGTCAATCACGGACTACAAAAGAAAACCAGCCCGTCGCGGACCATGACGCGTCCTGCTCCCAGACCAACTAAACAACTTCTTTGCTCGCTTTGAGGACAATGCAGTGCCACCGACACGGCCCGCTACCAAAACCTGCGGGCTCACCTTCACCGCAGCCAATGTGAGAAAAACATTTAAATGTGTTAACCCTCGCAAGGCTGCCGGCCCAGATGGCATCCCTGGCCGTGTCCTCAGAGCATGTGCAGACCAGCTGGCTGGTGTGTTCGCGGACATATTCAATCAGTCCCTATCCCAGTCTGCTGTTCCCACATGCTTCAAAAGGGCCACCATTGTTCCTGTTCCCAAGAAAGCTAAGGTGACTGAGCTAAATGACTATCGCCCGTAGCACTCACTTCTGTCATCATGAAGTGCTTTGAGAGATTAGTCAAGGATCATATCACCTCCATCCTGCCAGACACCCTGGACCCACTCCAATTTGCTTACCGTCCCAATAGGTCCACAGACGACGCAATCGCAATCACACTGCATACTGCCCTAACCCATCTGGACAAGAGGAATACTTATGTAAGAATGCTGTTCATCGACTACAGCTCAGCATTTAACACCATAGTTCCCTCCAAGCTCGTCATTAAGCTCGAGACCCTGGGTCTCGACCCAGCCCTGTGCAACTGGGTCCTGGACTTCCTGACGGGCCGGTCCCAGGTGGTGAGGGTAGGAAACAACATCTCCACTCCGCTGATCCTCAACACTGGGGCCCCACAAGGGTGCGTTCTCAGCCCTCTCCTGTACTCCCTGTTTACCCATGACTGCGTGGCCAAGCACGCATCCAACTCAATCATCAAGTTTGCTGACGACACTACAGTGGTAGGCTTGATTACCAACAACGACGAGACGGCCTACAGAGAGGAGGTGAGGGCCCTCGGAGTGTGGTGTCAGGAAAATAACCTCTCACTCAATGTCAGCAAAACAAAGGAGATGATCGTGGACTTCAGGAAACAGGAGAGGGAGCACCCCCCTATCCACATCGAGGGGACAGTAGTGGAGAGGGTGGAAAGTTTTAAGTTCCTCGGTGTACACATCACGGACAAACTGAATTGGTCCACCCACACAGACAGCGTGGTGAAGAAGGCGCAACAGCGCCTCTTCAACCTCAGGAGGCTGAAGAAATTCGGCTTGTCACCAAAATCACTCACAAACTTTTACAGATGCACTATCGAGAGCATCCTGTCGGGCTGTATCACCGCCTGGTACGGCAACTGCTCCGCCCACAACCGTAAGGCTCTCCAGAGGGTAGTGAGGACTGCACAGCGCATCACCGGGAAACCTACCTGCCCTCCAGGACACCTACACCACCCGATGTCACAGGAAGGCCAAAAGATCATCAAGGACAACAACCACCCGAGCCACTGCCTGTTCACCCCGCTATCATCCAGAAGGCGAGGTCAGTACAGGTGCATCAAAGCTGGGACCGAGAGACTGAAAAACAGCTTCTACCTCAAGGCCATCAGACTGTTAAACAGCCATCACTAACATTGAGTGGCTGCTGCCAACATACTGACTTAAATCTCTAGCCACTTTAAAACATAGGAATTGGATGTAACAAATCTATCACTAGCCACTTTAAACAATTTTGTATATAATGTTTACGTATCCGACATACTCATATCAAATGTATACACTGTACTCTAAACCATCTACTGTATCTTGCCTATGCCGTTCGGCCATCGACCCAAATCTCTAGCCACTTTAATAATTATAACTGGATGAAATAATGTATCACTAGCCACTTTAAACAATGCCATTTATATAATGTTTACATATCCTACATTACTCATCTCATATATATATATGTGTATATACTGTACTCAATACCATCTACTGCATCTTGCCTATGCCGGTCAGCCATCGCTCATCCATATATTTATATGTACATACTCGTATTCATTCCTTTACTCTTGTGTGTATAAGGTAGTTGTTGTGAATTTGTTAGATTACTTGTTAGATACTACTGCATGGTCGGAACTAGAAGCACAAGCATTTCGCTACACTCGCATTAACATCTGCTAACCATGTGTATGTGACAAATAAAATTTGATTTGATTTGATTTGATTTCATTGGCCATCCCCAAAGCCAACACTTCCTTTCTACGCCTTTCCTTCCAGTTCTCTGCTGCCAATGACTAGAACAAATTGCAAAAATCACTGACGACTTATATCTCCCTCTCTAACTTTAAGCATCAGCTGTCAGAGCGGCTTACCGATCACTGTACCTGTACAAAGCCAATCTGTAAATAGCACATCCAACTACCTCATCCCCCTATTGTTATTTATCTTCCTGCTCTTTTGCACCCCAGTATCTCTACTTGCACATCATCATCTGCACATCTATCACTCCAGTGTTAATGCTAAAATGTAATTATTTCGCCTCTATGGCCTATTTATTGCCTTACTTGCCTACTCTTCTACATTTGCACACACTGTTCGTAGATTTTTTCTATTGTGTTATTGACTGTGCGTTTGTTTATGTGGAACTCTGTGTTGTTGTTTTTGTCGCACTGCTTTGCTTTATCTTGGCCAGGTCGCAGTTGTAAATGAAAACTTGTTCTCAACTGGCCTACCTGGTTAAATAAAGGTGAAATATATATATATATTTTTAAAGTAGGCAGCTGCAACTTACCACAGGTGAGATAAATAACCAGTATTAACGAGAATCACTTGCCTCCAACCACATTAAATACTATTTTACAATTTAGTCTTTAAACTGAAAAATAGCTTTCAGTTTAGATTTGGTTTTTTTTCTTGGTCATGTGCAGGTGTAAATCAAACAGATACATGTGTGAAAACCAAAGTTTCTTTTCAATTTCAACTTATTTTAGAATAAATAGTGAATCATGCAAGTTTGCCAATATGTTTGACCTACTGTGAGTTAAGATTTATTTTTCAGTAAGAGTCCCGTGATGGTTCACCTCAGATGCTTTCCTTTACATTAATTTATGGGCCAGATTGCACACAACTTCAGTTTTAAGTTCAGTGCAGTCTTGAATCTAATAAGATTGGGTGTTCATTCTGCTTGATGTGGATTATGCTAAAAGCACTGTTCTTGGCTGAAGTTTCTTCTTTTTCAAAGAACTCTTACATAAGTAATTCCACTCCTGAGCGCCGCTTATTGAGTAGACAACTACCACTACATGAACAGTGTCATGTTTACTTGAAGGCATTAGAAAGTGCCAGTATGCCTCATACTCCTGGTGGATGAAGCGCCATGTGAAGAGAGTGCATCAATAGATTTAAAGATTCCTTTTAAAGCTACTTTTATTAGACATAATCACATCCTATCAACCATGTTTTTAAAAGTGTACCCATAGCATGAAATAGAAATATGAAACTCAAAGCATTAACACTCAATGTGATTGTACTGGAGATGGATAGGCATATCTCTCCTTCGAAAACAGACTCTGCGTTACAGATTCATCCAAGTATAAAGAAGCCTCCAGATGCTGTTAGTTCCTAAAAACAAGTGTTTTTTCTATTTTGGTTTCTCTAAATCTCTTTAGGTTCTCTACAGATTTCTGTTAAGATAACTCCACGGGTAGGTGAGGATTGAGAGATTGCTGAAGAATTGAAAGTCTCAGAGTTGTTGTTTTCACAGAGTAACAAGTTATACAACATGTTTTTCTTTCCACTTTATTACTAGACTAGTGCTACTTTGGTGAAGGCAGCCTAAATATTTCAGGGATCCAAAAAGGTTTTCCTTCAAATAAACAGTATTAAAATTCCATTTGCGTTCTACAAACCAAGTTAGTTCTTCACCTTTTTACCCCTTTGGTGGAGGTAATGTTTTCCTCTGGCACCTGTGACGTCTTCCTAGTAGTAGTAGTGAGTTGTGTCTGATAATAAATCAAACTGAGTACTTAACTTATTTTTGTGGGTTTAAATATACATTTAGATAAAAACGCATAGAGAAAATCTTCAAACATATTAATGTTTACACATAGTCTAATGTGTACATATTATGCTTTCAAGAATTTACAGCTTGATTATAAGACCTGTTTATAACGGTGCCCACAGAGATTTTAATTTGGTTTACTTAAATTAGGACTTTTTCCATAAGGCCATTTTTCCTTTAAAGCAGCAGGTATTCTAAAGACTCCTAGATGTGAGGGGGCCGCCCTTTGAACCTATGCTCTTTTCAGATCAACAACAGAGCACTTTAGAGAGAGTACACACTTAGGTCAAATATGTACTGTAGATAACACAGGAGGTTGGTGGCACCTTAATTGGGGAGAACGGGCTTGTGGTAATGACTGGAGCAGAATCAGTGGAATGGTATCAAATACATCAAACACATGGTTTCCAGGAGTTTGATGGCATTCCATTTGCTCTGTTCCAGCTATTATTATGTGCCAATCTTAGCTGTACACTGTACTGTACTATCAGTGCGACAGAACCCCTTTCAGGTATGGAACACCATTTGGGTCTCTGCGTGTCAAAAAAAGATATATGACAAATAACCCTATTTAACATGTCAAATAAGCTTTAAATTGAACGCGTCAAATAACTAAATTCTATTTTAGAATGTTGTGTCCACTTAAATTTGCATGTACAAGTCAAGCGCAACCACAACAACCAATAATAGCACTGTCAAAGCTGTATACATTTTGTTATATATAGGGAAAGTGAAAGGAGATACCTAGTCAGTTGTACAACTGAATGCCTTCAACTGAAATGTATCTTCCGCATTTAACCCAGCCCCTCTGAATCAGAGAGGTGCGGGGGGCTGCCTTAATTCAACATCCACGTCTTCGATGCCCGGGGAACAGTGGGTTAACTGCCTTGCTCAGGGGGCAGAACGACAGGTTTTTACCTTGTCAGCTTGGGGATTCGATCCAGCAACATTTCGGTTACTGGCCCAACGCTCTAACCACTAGATATCTATACAGTACCAGTTAAAAGTTTGGACACACCTACTCATTCAAGGGGTTTTCTTTATTTATACTATTTTCTACATTGTACAATAGTAGGGAAGACATCGACACGATGAAATAACAAATGGAATCATGTAGTAACCAAAAAAGTGTTAAACAAATCAAAATATATTTTAGATTCTTCAAAGTAGCCACCCTTTGCCTTGATGACAGCTTTGCACACTCTTGTCATTCTCTCAACCAGCTACACCTGGAATGCTTTTCCAACAATCTCGAAGAAACTCCCACATATGCAAAGCACTTGTTGGCTGCTTTTCCTTCACTCTACGGTCCAATTCATCCCAAACCATCTCAATTGGGTTGAGGTCGGGTGATTTTGGAGGCCAGGTCATCTGATGCAGCACTCTATCACTCTCCTTCTTGGTCAAAGAGCCCTTACACAGCCATATCGCTGCAGAATGCTGTGGTAGACATGCTGGTTAAGTGCGCCTTGAATTCTAAATAAATCACAAACAGTGTCACCAGCAAAGCACCCCCACACCATCACACCTCCTCCTCCATGCTTCACGGTGGGAACCACACATGCGGAGATCATCCGTTAACCTACTCTGTGTCTCACAAAGACATGGTTGGTTGAAACCAAAAATCTAAATTGGACTCGTCAGAACAAAGGACAGATTTCCACCGGTCTAATGTCCATTGCTCGTGTTTCTTGGCCCAAGCAAGCCTTATTGGTGTCCTTTAGTTGTGGTTTCTTTGCAGGAATTCAACTATGAAGGCCTGATTCACACAGTCTCCTCTGAACAGTTGATGTTGAGATGTGTCTGTTACTTGAACTGTAAAGCATTTATTTGGGCTGGAATCTGAGGTGCAATTAACTATAATGAACTTATCCTCTGCAGCAGAGGTAACTCTGGGTCTTCCTTTCCTGTGACGCTCTTCATTGGAGCCAGTTTCATCATAGCGCTTGATGGTTTTTGCGACTGCACTTCAAGTTCTTGAAAGTTTCTGGATTGACTGACCCCATGTCTTAAAGTTATGATGGACTGTCATTTCTCTTTGCTTAATTGAGCTGTTCTTGTCATAATATGGTGTTGGTATTTTGCCAAGTAGGGCTATCTTCTGTATACCACCCCTACCTTGTCACAACATAACTGATTGGCTCAAATGCATTAAGAAGAAAATACATTCCACAAATTAACTTTTAACAAGGCACACTGGTTAATTGAAATGCATTCCAGATGACTACCTCATGAAGCTGGTTGAGAGAATGCCAAGAGTGTGCAAAGCTGTCATCAAGGCAAAGGGTGGTTACTTTGAGGAATCTCAAATATAAAATATATTTGAATTTGTTTAATACTTATTTGGTTATTACATGATTCCATATGTGTTATCATTCTACAGTGTAGAAAATAGTAAAAATAAAGAAAAACCCTTGAATGAGTAGGTCTGTCCAAACTTTTGACTGGTACTGTACAATGGTTCTTCCTGTAAAAGTTGTGTCATATTGCAGCACACCTTGCAGACTGCTGCAGAATTCTATGGCATGTTATTTAATTATCAGCCATTGTTGCCCGTAATGCTAGTTAGTGCTAGTTTTACCACCAGAGGGCATCTTTGAGAAGCATTTGATAGTCTTTAATAATGGCCGTACTATATAATTTAAAACCTTTTTTTTGATTTTAAGAAATGTATCTTAATTAATTTGATTAATATTAAAAACGTTTCTATTCCAAGAAAATGTTGTGCTGTACAACATGACGGTCGGCAGTGGGCTACAGTACTAAGAGCATAACATTTCCACACCCTAATTGTAGTCTAATCAATACCCAAACGGAGATTCAGTGAAAATAAAAATCAAATTGATTTATCAAGACCTGTCCCCATGGTTGTCCACACGCGGGTAGGTTATTGCTTCAAATCCTATTGCTTCTAACTTCAATATGCTTTTTAAATAAATAAGACCTACACCACTTTTAACAGGACTTTTCTCAACACTAGTGAGACTCATGTCGCCTACAGTAGGCCTATAGTATATCTAAAAATATATATGTATATGATGTGACTCTCCGCCAATAATTACATTTATTACAAATCTGATCTGTGAGAATATCTAAGGGGCTTTTGTATCATTCTAAATTAATTAATAGTAATAATAATCGCTTTGTTTAAAAAATAATGATATTTTGGAGATTATTTAATTTTCAAATAACCAAAAGTGAGCGATTGTGATCTGAATAAAGGCCAAAATAATATTTATAAAGGCCAAAATATTTATTTCTGTTTTTAGAAGTAGAGAAACCAAAAGCCCACCATGCCTATTTTTTGGACAAGGACATCCCGGCCGGCCAAACCCTCCCCTAACCCGGACGACGCTGGGCCAATTGTGCCCTGCGGGACTCGAAAGCAAGGTTGGATGTGATACAGCCTGGATTCGAACCAGGGACTGTAGTGATGCCTCTTGCACTGAGATGCAGTGCCTTAGATCACTGCAACCAACTTTCTATGGCTTGTTTAAAAAAATAAACGAAAGTGAGAGAGAAAAAGGTTTCAGTGGTCTAAGGCATTCTTGAACATGTGGTGAGACATTTTTTCTCATTTGTAAATATAGCCAGTTTATTATTTAGAATTATTTATTTCTGTTTTTAAAGGGAGAGAAAACAACTGCACTACGATGCTTTTAATGCTGATCAATTGCCTTGAACAGTATGGCGCTGTACAACGTGACCAGTCGGGAGTAGGCTACAGTACTACAGGAAGAGCAAAATAATTCTAACATTTCCACACACTAATTGCAGTCTAACCAATACCCAAACGGAGATTCAGTGAAAATAAAAATCTAATTTATTTATCAAGACCAGTCCCCATGCTTGTCTCAGAGCAGCGCTGTCTTGACGTCTGAATGCTGTCTTTTCCCCCTTCCACTTGCCTTTTCCATTACTTTTGAAGGAGTATTTTCCAGTAAGCATAATCAGTGCTCTAACTCCCCCTTGCGCTGGTCTAGAGCAGTGACACAGTGACACAGTAATGCAGGGCACCGTACTAAACCACAAATTACCTCTAAGTCCCGCAGCATAATCTTAAAACCTTTATTTGAGCAACCACTGTATTTGCAAACAAGCACTGGCCACAGCGTGTTTACAATACCGTGTTGGTAATAAGTCAATATGTGTTACACCGAATAAGAAAATGACTGTGTGAGCATTTGAATTAAGATCAAGATCAAATGAGCAGGAGAAAAAATATTAGCTAGCTAGGTAGTCCAACATTTTCCCCAACATGCAACCATCCCAGAGGCAGGGGAGAAATTATAGTGATTCTGCTGTTGCTGCCTGCCAGCCAGCCACATCCCAAGCAGTTGAACCTGATTCATCCTAGTCAAAATACAGAAGAATAGTGTCAAGCATTTTGTCAACATCAATGACAGTTTGGATTCTGCGGGTAGGCTGCCTCTCAACTATGTTGACTTTGTTTTGCAGTATGACAAAGTCACTCACAAATATATTTGATGCATGTTATTAGCAACTTCTGGGGTAGCAAGCTAGCTTTTGCCTTGGTACCTAGTTAGCACCAATGCAACCAGCCTGAGAACAATTACCAGAAACTGCAGTTATCTTCAATATTCTTAGCAATGTTTTTGGAGTTAGACAGCCACTTGTTCTCTTATTTAAATTGAAATTCAGTTCATAAAAATAACTAGGTAGCTAGCTAGATAGCGCACTAAACAAGCTAGCCAGCTACCTAGCCCTGTTGCCCCAAGCTGACGTTATAGCAGCTAGCTAGCTTCATCTGACAGGTGGCTTGACCGGACCGGGTCTGATCTTCATGAACCAAATACAAAAACTGTTTTGTAAATTAGGGGTATTTAGATGATGACACCTAGCTAAATAGTTAGCTAAAGCTAATGGTTTGCTATGTTTATTGGGAGAACGCTGTTTGCATCCATCAGCTAGCTAGATTTCCTTTCTGACCAGCAGTCCCAGAGCTTGAGGAACTGTGTCAAATCAAAATCAAATCAAATTGTATCGGTCACATACACGTGTTTAGCAGATGTTATTGCGGGTGTAGCGAAATGCTTGTGTTTCTAGCTCCAACAGTGCAGTAATATCTATCTAACAAGTAATATCTAACAATTTCACAATAATACACACAATACACCCAGATCTAAAGTGAAGAATGGAATTACGAATATATAAATATTTGGACGAGCAATGTCAGAGCAGCGTAGACTAAGCTCTAGTAGAATACAATACAGTATATACATATGAGATGAGTAAATCAAAATATGTAAGCATTATTAAAGTGACTTGTGTTCCATTATTAAAGTGGCCAGTGATTTTAAGTCTATGTATATAAGGAAGCAGCCTCTAATGTGCTAGTGATGGCTATTTAACAGTCTGATGGCCTTGAGATAGAAGCTGTTTTTCAGTCTCGGTCCCAGCTTTGATACACCTGTACTGACCTCGCCTTCTGGATGATAGTGGGCTTGAACAGGCAGTGGCTCAGGTAGTTGTTGTCCTTGATTATCTTTTTGGCCTTCCTGTGACATCGGGTGCTGTAGGTGTCCTGGAGGGCATGTAGTTTGCCCCCGACAACTGTTGCGCCTTCTTCCCCACACTGTCTGTGTGGGTGGACCATTTCAGTTTGTCAGTGATGTGTACCCCGAGGAACTTGAAGCTTTCCAACTTCTCCACTGCGGTCCTGCCGATGTGGACGGGGGGTGCTCCCTCCGCTGTTTCCTGATATCCACGATCAGCTCCTTTGTTTTGTTGACGTTGAGTGAGAGGTTATTTTCCTGGCACCACACTCCCAGGGCCCTCACCTCCTCCCTGTAGGCTGTCTCGTCATTGTTGGTAATTAGGCCTACTGATGTTGTGTCGTCTGCAAACTTGATGATTGAGTTGGAGGCGTGCGTGGCCATGCAGTCATAGGCGAACAGGGAGTACAGGAGGGGGCTGAGCACGCACTCTTGTGGGGCCCCAGTGTTGAGCATCAGTGAAGTGGAGGTGTTGTTTCCTACCTTCACCAACTGGGGGCTGCTTCACGATGTCTGCCATCGTGCGGCAGTGGCAGGTGCGCTAGACCAAACTTTACCAGCATCATAGCATACGTACCAGTGAATCACTGTGTCATATGAAATACGAGTGATAGTGTAATCACTGCGTAAAAATATATGCATGTGTTCAAATATAAAGTGACATGAAGTCATATTCATTCCTGATTGGTCAGTAGGCTTATTTGACGCTTCAAATAGTGTTATTTATCATGTATCTTTTTTGACATGCATAGACCCAAACGGCGTTCCATAGTCAGGCATTGTTTCTAACATTGTGTGATGTCCCGAAAATATGTTTGTGCATAATGTACCACTGCATAGCCTACATGCTCCAAGATGTCTGAAAAAAATACGCTCAACATTTCTACTTTTGAAATCACATATATTTTCCTGTGAAATTATAATCCTTCAGTGCCTTGGAGTATATTCAGCCGTCATTGTATCTTCTATTCCTCCTCTGATAATGAATTATACTCTCTCTCCCTCTGGGTCACTGCCTAGAAACATCTCAAATATTTGCCTGACCCCTCCACATCCCATCCTGTGAATTGTGCAGTGAATCACTGACTCTAACTGGTAAACAGTTGCGCCTCCCTCCTGTGTTGAGAGCGCCGTTCAGCTCACTCTCTGACTCCCTCCTTCCACATTGCCTGCCCTCCGGTGCTATCTCAAGCAGTTCACTAGTTCAGTAGTTTTTCAACTCAAAAGGGAAGGAAATATGCTAGGTTGTTTAACCGTTCCTATTCGCATGTTTTAATTGCTCTGGAAGGACTTGGGACTCTAATTGCATTAGAAGGGCTATGGCTTGCATTGGAAATTGCTAAAGCTTTAACAAAAGTGCCTTTGCTTTAAGCTAGGGAAATATACACGGTTCACTTTAATAAAAATTACTGCTTTCTTGGAAGATGTTTGGGGTAAGCTAATGAAACAGGTGAAATGGTAATTATGTCTTAGAAATACACAAGAGTGAGATAATACAAATATGATGATCTTTTTTGGAAATAGATTAGCTTAGACACACTATCACTCATATTCATATCTGCCAATAAGCTCCAGTGTACCGTGTGACCTTTCTCCTTGTTTGACATGAGCAATGATGATGATCCTTCAGCGTTTCCGATTTTGACATAAGTGTCAAATTATTTACACTACAAGTTTGACCCTGAAGCAAACAATGTTATAACAAAACTCTCAAATGTTGTTCATATCTATTTCTGTTACTCTGCTCTGTATTAGAAACATAACATGTTTTTTTCGTCAGCATGTCATTGTTAAGAAAATATAAAAAATATTTAGCATATCACATTTAGGTTTGAATTAGAGGAACAGGGTTATCTCTTTTGCACCTTGACTCGTGATGTTAACAGATTCCTGTCATCAGGGTTAGTTATGTAATATGGCTCATGGGTATTAACGTGGCTCTGACTATGACCTCTTTTCCCAAACATCTCATTCAGTTACTAGCTTAAGACTTTTTTTTTTCTAAACTCTGTTGATTTTTTTTACTTCATACTTTTAGATGGTGTGGAATAACAGGATCAAACCCAAGATGTAGGTTGTCGATACTAAAAAAAAGGTGGGTATTGTCTGTCACGTCCAGGCCTGAAAAGACAGGCTGGCGTGTTTTTGCTTTGGTTTTGGTGTAGGGTTTTTATGTTCTAGGTGTTATATATCTATGTTGGGGTAATGGTTCCCAATTAGAGGCAGCTGTGTGTTGTTGTCTCTAATTGGGAACCATATATATGTTTGGGGTTTTCGTTTAGGTTTTGTGGGTGATTGTAAGTTCATAGCTGTGTTTTTTTTTTTCAGTTATGTTCTTCGTTACGATCTTCGTTTGTTTTGTTGTATATTTTCCCAGTTTACGTCCGTGATTAAAATGTATACTGGAAGCATCGCTGCGTCTTGGTCTGTCCCTACAGAAGATCGTGACAGAATAACCCACCACAAAAGGACCAAGCAGCGATGTGTAAGGGAGTCCTGGACTTGGGAGGAAATATTAGCTGGGAAGGGGCCTTGGGAGAAGACGACGGAGCATCGTTACCCTAAGAGGAGGATGGAAGCGGCGAAGACTGAGCGAGGGAGCTACGAGGATATATATGGAGCGTGGAACCCGGAGAGGGAGAGATATGTTGGAACTCGCCTGGCACGGAAACCCGAAAGACAGCCCCAAATTTTTTTTGGGGGGGGCACACGAGGAGTTTGGCCGGTTCAGGAGGGACTCCTGAGCCAACTCCTCGTGCTTTGTGGAGAGAGCGTTGGGGAGAGCATCGCACGGTTTTGCGCACGGTTTCTCCTGTGCGGATTCAGAGGCCGGTGCGAGAAATTCCAGCTCCACTCATCAGTCGGGCTAGACTGAGTGTGCAGCCAGGAGGAGTGGTGCCAGCTCTGCGCGCCAGGTCTCCAGTGCGCCTCCTAGGACCTGGATATCCTGCACCGGTTCTGCGTGCAGTATCTCCGGTACGTGTCCACAGCCCAGTGCGAGAGATCCCAGCGCCACTCGTCTGTCAGGCCAAGGTCAGTGTGCTACCTGGAAGAGTGGTGCCAGCTCTGCGCGCCAGGTCTCCAGTGCGTGTCCTAGGACCGAGATATCCTGCACCGGTTCTGCGTGTGGGGTCTCCGGTTCGCATCCACAACCCAGCACGTCCTGTTCCTGCTCCCCGCACCAGAGTGCGCGTTACGAGCCCAGTTCGGCCGGTTCCTGCTCCCCGCACCAGAGTGCGCGTCACGAGCCCAGTTCGGCCGGTTCCTGCTCCCCGCACCAGAGTGCGCGTCACGAGCCCTGTACGGCCGGTTCCTGCTCCCCGCACCAGAGTGCGCGTCGCGAGCCCAGTTCGGCCGGTTCCTGCTCCCCGCACCAGAGTGCTCGTCACGAGCCCAGTTCGGCCGGTTCCTGCTCCCCGCACCAGAGTGCGCGTCACGAGCCCAGTACGGCCGGTTCCTGCTCCCGCACCAGAGTGCGCGTCACGAGCCCAGTACGGCCGGTTCCTGCTCCCGCACCAGAGTGCGCGTCACGAGCCCAGTTCGGCCGGTTCCTGCTCCCCGCACCAGAGTGCGCGTCACGAGCCCAGTTCGGCCGGTTCCTGATCCCCGCACCAGAGTGCCAGTGAGGGTCCCCAGTCCGGCGCCGCCAGTGAGGGTCCCCAGCCCGGGGCCGCCAGGGAGGGTCCCCAGCCCGGGGCCGCCAGGGAGGGTCCCCAGCCCGGAGCCGCCAGAGAGGGTCCCCAGCCCGGGGCCGCCAGAGAGGATCCCCAGTCCTGCAAATGGCCCAGGGCCTCCGGTGCGTCACTTCGGACCAGCACGGCCAGCACCGGAGCCGCCACCTGGGACAAAGAAACCCACCCGAAGACCCCCCCATGGACTTTTGGGTGGCGCAGTCGGAGTCCGCGCCTTTGGGGGGGGGGGTACTGTCACGTCCAGGCCTGAAAAGACAGGCTGGCGTGTTTTTGCTTTGGTTTTGGTGTAGGGTTTTTATGTTCTAGGTGTTATATATCTATGTTGGGGTAATGGTTCCCAATTAGAGGCAGCTGTGTGTCGTTGTCTCTAATTGGGAACCATATATATGTTTGGGGTTTTCGTTTAGGTTTTGTGGGTGATTGTAAGTTCATAGCTGTGTTTGTTTTTTCAGTTATGTTCTTCGTTACGATCTTCGTTTGTTTTGTTGTATATTTTCCCAGTTTACGTCCGTGATTAAAATGTATACTGGAAGCATCGCTGCGTCTTGGTCTGTCCCTACAGAAGATCGTGACATTGTCAGAGGAAAACATTATTTCCATTGGATTTGAACAATTTTCTAAGGAGCAGCAAAATTGCTGGTGGCTGTTACACAAACACTGAGGCCATTTAGAGTGTTGTTTCTGCAAAATGGAGACTTGGGAATGGAGACTCTCTGTGGGAAAGAACAATTTAGACACTTTTTAAAATATATTCACTGTGCATACTGTAGAGTACAGAATAGTCTGACCATAAGTGCCACCAAACACGCCTAAATAATGAAAGCAAAGACCACATGAAAGTTGCATGTGTCATCCTTGCTTTGTCAAATTAAGAACAGCCTTTTTGCATATAATCCCCATTGAGTACTTTTATGACTATATGGGTTGAAGTAGACAGTCTTCAGTAACACATAAAAATGTAGTATATTCTTTCAAAGGGCACATCGTTTTTCTATTTGACTTTAACATGCAATAAAAATGACTTGATTTGTTCCCGGTCCTTGATGTAAAGAGCTGATTGAGAAAAGACGTACAGTAGCAGTCTTGAATGCTTTGTTGTCGTCACATCCAGCTCCAATTGAAGGAGAAAAAGTCCCAAAGAGCAAGAATTACTACATTGAAAATATATCAGAGGCCTCAATTAACCGTAAATATGTCCTGGCCTGTCAATGGAAGCATGTTTTTTGTTCTTTGAGATTTTGAATTGTGTTGTCCTTCGCTGAGTAAAATCAAGGCTAAAGGCTACTCATTAGTTCCTCATTAACAAGTTGCCAACTTCTTTCTGAGCACTCTCTCCAGACTTGAAAAAAGGAAAAGTAAACAGAGTAAAAGGGCCTATTCAGTCAGGCGTATCACAGCATGTAGACACTGGGGTGAGGCCAGTAGTGAGATAGCATATGTGAATTTATATCTATTTAGTGTCATTATGGTTCACTTAGTGAATATTATTTTATTGATAGAAATCCTAACATGCATTCTGCATTGCATTTTGCCATTATCCAGAATCATCTGGATACAGGTTTTGATTTAATGGACCCCCTACTAGTGAACCCTAAATGGGTCAGGTTTTGATTTAATGGACCCCTACTAGTGAAACCTAAATGGGTCAGGTTTTGATTTAATGGAGCCCCTACTAGTGAACCCTATATGATCAGTGAATAATGGTGGTAGTCCAGTATTGTTTCAAAATAACGATGTACTTATTTATTTAAAATTGTTGATAGGACTCATTTATATTTAATGCACAAGATGATACACAATTGCTTTTGACTTTATTGAATATTGATCATGCCTTGCCTTTTCAAATTACACACATCCATAAACACACATTTGCAGCAGTAGGCTACTCCCTGTTGCATTGGTAGACCCTTCCAAGCCTATCCGTTGGCTGTGCATATTATCGATCTCACTGTACTTGAGTGCATACACAGTGCACACAGTATTCACACTCGAACTAAACCCAAACAACAGCATAGAAATTCGTCAAGGTCTAAAATATATTAACTAGCTAAATCCTATAGCTCTTCCAAGAGTAATGGAATGGGATGATGAGTGTAGAATTATTTGCTGATCAAATAATTAAAGTATATATAACAGACACTTTATTGAACTAGGAGCAAATATGTATGTTTATGTAATTTCATTGTATATTACACCAAATAGTGTTATACAAATATAAGGGAAGTGACGGAGCATAATGCCTTTTCTGCTCCGCTGTTAAGATGATGTATACAGTATGCACATTGAATCACTTCATATTTATTTCACATTGCCATTTAATTGTCTCATTCCTTTGAACGTAAATGTTTATTATACACCAGATAATCACAGTGAGTCAGCCATTTCCTCCCCATTTCCTCCTCTCCCTTTCTCTCCCAACTCACTGATACATTTTTATTCTGTTTATTCAGTTCTATCTCTTGTCAAACTTAAGGGAATGAGCTTTAAAGGGATATCTTTATGCATGTGTTGAACTCTTTGACCCTTTCATTATTATGGTTGCGTCAGTGGCAGTGTACTTGCTAGGGGGGGCATGTACAAACTGTTCTGTCTTCTTTTGCAATGAAAAAGTCATGTCTATGAATCATATCCAACTAATCTTGTTTCTTCTTTTTTTGAGAACACATAACTTAACAAGACATAGTTTCAGTGACCTGCAAACTTATAGCTAACTGTGATAAAAAAGAGAGTTAAGATTGTGTCATCACCAAACAGATGTTCTCTCACAACAGACAAACAATATCAACTGTCAACACACCTGTGTTATGTAAACAGGGTTGGGGAGTAACTTATTACATGTAATCTGATTACAAAAAAACAAATCAGTTACGTTACTAGCTAAAATATTGAAATCAGATACTTTTGAAAAAATGTATTATTATATTTGGATTACTTTTAAATTCAGAGAAAGCGGATACCTATTCAGTTGCACAACTGAATGCATTCAACCGAAATAGGTCTTCTGCATTTAACCCAACCCCTTTGAATCAGAAGGTATGGGGGGCTGCCTTAATCAATGTCCATGTCATCGGCGCCTGGGGAGCAGTTGTTGGGGGTTAACTGCCTTGCTCAAGGGGAGAATGACCGATTTTGCCCCCTTCCAGACTCAGGGACTCAAACCAGCGACCTTTTGGTTACTGGCCTACAGCTCTTAACCGCTAGGCTACCTGCCGTGCAATTCAGAACGAAATGACCATTGTAAGAAATCTAAAGGGGAAGGCTTTCAAACATGACCCTTTTGTCCTACTGAACACATTTGTAGTGGTTTAGAGTGATTGAGTCAAATATTGACATCAAACAACCCAACATCTGTTACACGAAAAGATTAGTAAGCATAATGAAAAAGTGCAACCACGTCATGCCATTGAGAAGATTACTTAAATAGAATAAATAGTCAGTCTAGTTTGAGTCAGACAGTACATGTACTATTGTTCTTGTAGGGAGCTACTGTACTCTACTGTACAGTGCAATGGAGTGGAGGATACCAGGCAAGTAACACAGTTAATTTACCTGAACATGATTTAGTGAGAATTAATGAGACCATTAAAGAACATTCTTAAAAATAATAATATATGTTCATGTCACTCTTCATTTCCTGTGATGAGGAAAATAATAGTTTTCATCCCAAAGTGAAGGAAATTTGAGATTATCATGACTACTAATGATGTTTATCCTTTTGAAATGATTATGTTACTACTGCTGTTACTGGTACTGTTACTACTGCTGTTACTGGTACTGTTACTACTGCTGGTACTGTTTTCTGCTTCTGATATTTGTCAGTTTTTTAAAGACGGTTCTGTTACTTTTCATAGTTTTGGAGTGCTAAAAGATACATTTCTGTTGTGGGTGATTTGGTAGATTATTGCTAGGTTAGGTATGTGGTTTCCCGAGGGCTGAAGAAGAAACACTTTTTAAATCTTCATGCCTCTGCACACTCCAAAATCAGGCAGAACCAAAATAATTTGTTACAAGATGACATCTTTTCATAGATTGCCCGGGAGGCAAAGGATTTCTTCAGTTGGCATGCTGGTTCAAAGATGCCCACTTTTTCCACTAGCGAAACTTTAGCAATTATTATGCGGTCATCTCATTATGCTGCTGGTACCAAATCGGTTGAACTTTCAGCAAAAAATTCAAATGCCAGCTTTTTCTGAAATGATGACAATTATCTTTCGTTGTGCTTCTATTCTAAATTCAGATTTAGAGTGCTGTGTTAGGTTTACCTCAGGTTAACCCACATGCCTGTTATGATGCAGGCCAAACAAAATATATAAATTATGAATACTAAGACCTTCACTGTGGTGAGGATTATATCTTCATTCCCTTCTCTGACTCAAGTGAATAAGAAATAAACATGTGTGCTGGTTGGTTGCAGAGACTGGTTAGCCTACACACAGATATTGATCAGCTATGCACGCTATCACTCTGAGCAGTCTCTCTGATCTTTTGTTTGCTTTGTCAGAGTAGTGCTGACCCATATCAAGCAGATCAAATCCCATTTAGCCTCGTCAACATTGTAATAAAGACCAAGTGGATTAGGGCTGCTACAATGTATATACATAGTTCCAGTGTACAGTACACAGATTTGGACCTTTTCAGATGGCTGTCTAGGGACATTTTTGTTTTATTCCAGATTTATTTTCACTGTGATAATACTCTCCTCAGCATATTTTGTTGTTCTACCATTTTGTGAACTCCTTGTATATTGTTGGTTATGCTATAGTTATCACGTTTCATGAGAAGACCCAGATGCAGACAGTGTCGAAGTAACAAAAGTTCCGTTACACAGATCAGAGTCCGAAAGGTACCGAATGGCAGGCAGTCTCAGGGTCGGGGCAGGTAGAGTGGTCAAAACTGGGAAAACTAGAAAACAGGAACTTTAGAGAAAGACAGGAGCAAGGGGGAAACCGCTGGTAGGCTTGACGAACAAAACGAACTGGCAACAGCCAAACAGAGAACACAGGTATAAATACACTAGGGATAATGGGGAAGATGGGCGACACCTGGAGGGGGGTGGAAACAATCACAAAGACAGGTGAAACAGATCAGGGTGTGACAATAGTTGATATTCAAACCAACAAAGATGGCAGACCTGTGCTATATTTCAGCATGAACTAATCTCCCTGCTAGGTTTTCTAACAGGAGCAACAGTCTCAAAGCGACATATTTCCTCCTGGATATATAGTGCATTTGGAAAGTATTCAGACCCCTTGACTTTTTATGTTACAGCCTTATTCTAAAATGGATTAAATAGTTGTTTCCCCTCATCAGTCTACACACCCTATAATGACAAAGCAAAAACAGGTTTAGACATTTTTGCAAATGTATTAAAAATAAAAAACGGAAATATCACATAAGAATTCAAACCCTTTAGTCAGTACTTTGTTGAATAACCTTTGGCAGCAATTACTGCCTCGACTCTTCTTGGGTATGACGCTACAAGCTTGGCACACCTGTATTTCGGGAGTTTCTCCCATTCTTCTCTGCAGATCCTCTCAAGCTCTGTCAAGTTGGATGGGGAGCGTCGCTGCACAGCAATTTTCAGGTCTCTCCAGAGATGTTCGATTGGGTTCAAGTCCAGGCTCTGGCTGGGCCCCTCAAACACATTCAGAGACTTGTCCCGAAGCCATTCCTGCATTGCCAGCTCTAGGAAGAGTCTTTGTGGTTCCAAACTTCTTCTATTTAAGAATGATGGAGGCCACTGTGTTCTTGGGGAATTTCAATGGTGCAGAATTTTTTCGGTACCCTTCCCCAGATCTGTGCCTTGACACAATCATGTCTCGGTTCTCTACGGACAATTCCTTCGACCTCATGGCTTGGTTTCTGCTCTGGAATGCACTGTCAACTGTGGGACCTTATATAGACAGGTGTGTGCCTTTTCAATCATGTCCAATCAATTGAATTTACCACAGGTCGACTACAATCAAGTTGTAGAAAATCTCAAGGATGATCAATGGAACAGGATTTACCTGAGCTCAATTTTGAGTCTCATAGCAAAGGTTCTAAATACTTATGTAAATAAGGTATTTCTGTTTTTATTTGGAATAAAATTGCAAACATTTCTACAAACCTGTTTTCTCTTTGTCATTATGGGGTATTGTGTGTAGATTGATGAGGGTAAAAATATATTTAATACGTATTAGAATTAGGCTGTAACGTAACAAAATGTGGAAAAAGTCAATGGGTCTGAATACTTTCGGAATGCGCTGTAGTCTCTCTGAGCTGTGCTCTCCCACATTTTGCACTCCCATCAGCATTTTGTGTGAATAGAATGTGTTTCATAAGCCATCGGAGTGAATAAAAGAAATCAATAAGCAATCTGGGTGATAATTAATTAGGGAGAAGGGAATGAATTACTGTTCCTCCTCTTCCCCAAGATGCAGGTCAGAGTCACACTTGATTTGGGAAGTGGTTTGTTTCTCCATTACAGCGTGTTCAGTGTTTCTGGTGTGAGCCAATGAGTGATAGGAGGGCAAAGAATTGGGCTATTGTCGAGAGAGGTGGCACTCGGTGGCCAACAATGACATGATCAATGTTTGGGCCAGTGGTTACTGCCAAGAGAAGTCCCTTCCCTCCCTCAGTCAGTTGATTCAGTTGTTAGGATGGTTACAGGAAGCTCTAGCCTGGTCATGCATCAGTGTCGCAGCTTTGAGCTTCCCTCATGCCACATGCAGATGCTGTCGCAGCTTTCAGCTGGACTGAGTCTATAGTCTATAGTCAGTCTATAATTTTAATGGTAGGTTTATTTGAACAGTGAGAGACAGAATAACAACAAAAAAATCCAGAAAAACGCATGTGAAAATTTTTATAAATTGATTTGCATTTTAATGAGGGAAATAAGTATTTGACCCCCTCTCAATCAGAAATATTTCTGTCTCCTAGGGGTCTTTTATACAGGTAACGAGCTGAGATTAGGAGCACACTCTTAAAGGGAGTGCTCCTAATCTCAGTTTGTTACCTATATAAAAGACACCTGTCCACAGAAGCAATCAATCAATCAGATTCCAAACTCTCCACCATGGCCAAGACCAAAGAGCTCTCCAAGGATGTCAGGGACAAGATTGTAGATCTACACAAGGCTGGAATGGGCTACAAGACCATCGCCAAGCAGCTTGGTGAGAAGGTGACAACAGTTGGTGCGATTATTCGCAAATGGAAGAAACACAAAAGAACTGTCAATCTCCCTCGGCCTGGGGCTCCATACAAGATCTCACCTCGTGGAGTTGCAATGATCATGAGAAAGGTGAGGAATCAGCCCAGAACTACACGGGAGGATCTTGTCAATGATCTCAAGGCAGCTGGGACCATAGTCACCAAGAAAACAATTGGTAACACACTACGCCGTGAAGGGCTGAAATCCTGCAGCGCCCCTGCTCAAGAAAGCACATATACACGCCCGTCTGAAGTTTGCCAATGAACATCTGAATGATTCAGAGGACTTCTGGGTGAAAGTGTTGTGGTCAGATGAGACCAAAATGGAGCTCTTTGGCATCAACTCAACTTGCCGTGTTTGGAGGAGGAGGAATGCTGCCTATGACCCCAAGAACACCATCCCCACTGTCAAACATGGAGGTGGAAACATTATGCTTTGGGGGTGTTTTTCTGCTAAGGGGACAGGACAACTTCACCGCATCAAAGGGACAATGGACGGGGCCATGTACCGTCAAATCTTGGGTGAGAACCTCCTTCCCTCAGCCAGGGCATTGAAAATGGGTCGTGGATGGGTATTCCAGCATGACAATGACCCAAAACACACGGCCAAGGCAACAAATGAGTGGCTCAAGAAGAAGCACATTAAGGTCCTGGAGTGGCCTATCCAGTCTCCAGACCTTAATCCCATAGAAAATCTGTGGAGGGAGGTGAAGGTTCGAGTTGCCAAACGTCAGCCTCGAAACCTTAATGACTTAAGAAGATCTGCAAAGAGGAGTGGGACAAAATCCCTCCTGAGATGTGTGCAAACCTGGTGGCCAACTACAAGAAACGTCTGACCTCTGTGATTGCCAACAAGGGTTTTGCCACCAAGTACTAAGTCATGTTTTGCAGAGGGGTCAAATACTTATTTCCCTCATTAAAATGCAAATCAATTTATAACATTTTTCACATGCGTTTTTCTGGATTATTTTGTCTCTCACTGTTCAAATAAACCTACCATTAAAATTATAGACTGATCATTTCTTTGTCAGTGGGCAAACGTACAAAATCAGCAGGGGATCAAATACTTTTTTCCCTCACTGTATGTATTATTGGAAATACAGATTCAGACCTCTGGAAAATCTTAAATAAGTGCTAAATTACCAATTATATTTGTGATGTTTTGAAGTCAAACTCAAGAAAATAAACAGCAATATAATTTTCTCCTTTCTAATCCTACAGAGCACAATGAGGCATACCCACGCTAGTCAGGGTACATGTCTTCCAATTCAGTGGTGGCTCTGTTTTGTCTCCCATTTCAACTTCCAATTAACATTTGAGCCCATGGATATCTCTATTGCCTGTTGCACAAACTCTGAAAGGCTTCCCTGTTTTCCACAGTACCCTACATGCTCCATGTTCTCTTTGTCTCCCTGCATACATATACAGCACACTACACTAAACTCAGGCCCAATAACTCCCTCTGGCTGTGCAACATGGCATTCTTTCCTCTCTTTCCTCTTCCTAACTCCCTGCTCCAAATGACTAGGGAGCAGACTTATCTCCACGGGCTAAAATCCTGCTTCTAATCCTGAAGCCCTTTCCCCATGGCTGCTATACTCTCCCTGGGCTCTGCAGCCAGCAGAATGAGACCATGTTCAGCTGCAGGGAGAACAGGGAGGAGACTGGCATGGCTGTTGGCCCACAACCACTCCCTGCAACCCCCAATGTAGCTTTATAATAGAAAACTATATAATGAACCAACCAACACACAGTTAAACTAAGGATCAGATAAAACAGGTATAACTGGTATGACAGTTATTTTAAAGTATCAGATGTGATTACTTTGTACCCCAAAATCTGTTTGGAGAGTATGTCAGGGAAACTGAAAAAAAAAGGTAAGGCTGGACAAAGTTGAGTTACTGTTTAACAGATGTTCGCCTCACTTCTCTCCACACCCCGAACAAATAAATAAATAAAAAATCAGATATGTTATGTTTTGACCCAAATATGCGGCTCTTTGTTTATAATGCACTGTCTGCCCTCCCTTCAGTCTGTTAAATTCATGGTTATTGCATCATTTTCAGATCTATTTTAGAAGCGATTAAAAGATGAAACAACAATGTAATTTAACCAATTGACTGGCCAGAGATCAGGGCATTCATCAGCAAAGACGAAGTGCAAGCTGATAGTATTTTGGACAACCAAATTGAAGGCAAAATTATTGCTGAAATCGAAGTGTGTCAGCAGTACGGTGATTTGCGATTCATAACTTACGTTTTACCCGTACTACCAGTAGTAGTAGGCCAACCGATAACCACGACAGAATGCGTTTGAAGTGATGAAGCGCCGCTGTGAACAGCTAGCATGTCCAACGTAGTACAGTACATCGCCAGTGGCACACACACACTTCGTGCAGATCAGCAGGTGGGGGATTTTTGTGGCAGCCAGACGAGACAATTGAAGGAGGATGCGGTGAGCAAAGTTACTGGGCTCGAATTTAGATTGATGCTTCTAATTGTGCATGTTATGAACAAAACATTTTTTTTATGATGTTGATAGGTTATACTCTATGGCTGGATTTATGTATTTTCAATGCTACATTAATTTGGCAGACCTAACTTGATTGACCCTCTTTCTACAAGGCCATATTCTATGAGAGGCCTAATAATATTTGTATGAATATTTTGTTAACGCCTAGGCTATAGAGATGCATTCAGGTAATGAACTCATTATTATGCATCGACATTTTAAGTTGATTACAATTATTTAGTACTAGTACATTAGAGTGTCTAGTTTGAGAAACAGACGCCTCACAAGTCCTCAACTGGCAGCTTCATTAAATAGTACCCGCAAAACGCCAGTCTCAACGTCAACAGTGAAGAGGCGACTCCGGGATGCTGGCTTTCTCTGCCTAGAAAGTCTGATGAGTTCCTCTGCCTAGAAAGTCTGTGTTCTTTTGCCCATCTTAATCTTTTCTTTTTATTCGCCAGTCTGAGATATGGCATTTTTTTTTTGCAACTCTGTATACAAGGCCAGCATCCAGGAGTTTCCAGCTACAATAGTTATTAACAACATTAACAATGTCTACACTGTATTTCTGATCCAAAAAATTGCTTTTCTTTAAAAAACAAGGACATTTCTAAGTGACCCCAATCTTTGGAACGGCAGTGTAATTATTATTTTTTTGTTCACTCGCCTTCACTTTTCTAGGGGGAAAATCTTTTAAACGTTGAATCAATTTTGTCTGGCCTAAATGGTGCTCTTTAGATGTGGTTCTTTCAATGTGGATTTTGGTAATTCAGAGCAGCATAGCAGCAGAGGAGCTAGGTGGGGAATCATTGGGGATGAGGAATCAATAAAGCATGTTGGTGGTCTTCAAAAGGGACTGAGGTCAACAGTGAATCCTGAGGGAGGGTCATCCTATGGCCCCAGTGCTGAATGTTACACTGCATGCCCTCACTACCTTATCAAACATGTATGCCATGGAAATGTACCCATTAATACTTTCTCTCAACAATGATGATGACATTTGACCTCAGTTGGTAGTGACAATCTTTTATATAGTCCCAGTAGAGGTTGATGAGTCCTTCAACAATGTGTCCTTAGTTGGCTTATGAAAGGCCCAAATGACTCCAGTCCAGTGTGCAAATTACTGGGAAGCAAAGGGGTCTCAGCTGCCCCGAATGAGACATGAGATCCCCTAAATGCAACAAAAGTCTAACTTTGAGAGGGTGTCTAAATAATGCAAATTTAACTATTCTTCTATTTGTTTAAAATGCAATTTATAGAGTGACAGTGGTAAATATAAAAATACATGCTTATTCCTAATTAAACGAACACCCCCACCTTTCTGTCATGGTTAAACCTTCAATGCTGCAGACATTTTTAGGAACCGTTCCCCAGATCTGTGCCTCAACACAATCCTGTCTCGGAGCTCTAAAGACAATTCCTTCGTCCTGTCAACTGTAGGACCTTATATAGACAAGTGTGTGCCTTTCCAAATCATGTTCAATCAATTGAATGTACCACAGGTGGACTCCAATTAAGTTGTAGAAACATCTCAAGGGTGATCAATGAAAACAGCATACACCTAAGCTCAAGTCACATAGCAAAGGATCTGCATACTTATGTAAATAAGGTATTTCTGTTTGAAATGTTGTATACATTTTTTATACATTTGCAAAAATCGATTACTGAGAAAAAATGTTTAAACCCATTTTACATAAAGGCTGTAACATAACAAAATGTTGAAAAATTCAAGGTGTCTGAATTCTTTCTGAAGGCACTGTACATACAGTATACTTACAGAATATACAGTTGAAGTCGGAAGTTTTCATACACTTAGGTTGGAGTCATTAAAACTCGTTTTTCAACCACTCTACAAATTTCTTGTTAACAAACTATAGTTTTGGCAAGTTGGTTAGGACATTTACTTTGTGCATGACACAAGTAATTTTTCCAACAATTGTTTACAGACAGGTTATTCCACTTATAATTCACTGTATCACAATTCCAGTGGGTCAGAAGTTTCTGTTAGGCTAATTGACATAATTTGAGTCAATTGGAGGTGTACCTGTGGATGTATTTCAAGGCCTACCTTCAAACTCAGTGCCTCTTTGCTTGACATCATGGGAATATCAAAGAGATTCTGTCTCCTAGAGATTAACGTACTTTGGGGCGAAAAGTGCAAATCAATCCCAGAACAACATCAAAGGACCTTGTGACGATGCTGGAGGAAACAGGTACAAAAGTATCTATATCAACAGTAAAACGAGTCCTATAACGACATAACCTGAAAGGCCGCTTAGCAAGGAAGAAGCCACTGCTCCAAAACCGCCATAAAAAAAGCCATACTACGGTTTGCAACTGCACATGGAGAAAAATATCGTACTTTTTGGAGAAATTTCCTATGGTATGATGAAACAAAAATTTAACTCTTTGGCGATAATGAGCATCGTTACGTTTGGAGGAAAAAGGGGGAGGCTTGCAAGCCGAAGAACACCATCCCAACCGTGAAGCACGGGGGCATGGCATCATGAGGAAGAAAAATGATGTGGAAGGAAAATTATGTGGATATATTGAAGCAACATCTCAAGACATCAGTCAGGAAGTTAAAGCTTGGTCGCAAATGGGTCTTCCAAATGGACAAGGACCCCAAGCATACTTCCAAAGTTGTGGAAAAATGGCTGAAGGACCACAAAGTCAAGGTATTGGATTGGCCATCACAAAACCCTGACCTCAATTCTATAGAAACTTTGTGGGCAGAACGGAAAAGTGTGTGCGAGCAAGGAGGCCAACAAACCTGACTCAGTTACACCAGCTCTGTCAATTGGAATGGGCCAAAATTCACACAAATTATTATGGGAAGCTTGTGCAAGGCTACCTGAAATGTTTGACCCAAGTTAAACACTTTAAAGGCAATGCTACCAAATACTAATTGAGTGTATGTAAACTTCTGACCCCACTGGGAATGTGATGAAAGAAATAAAAGCTGAAATAAATCATTCTCTCTACTATTATTCTGACATTTCACAATCTTAAAATAAAGTGGTGATCCTAACTGACCTAAGACAGGGAATGTTTACTAGGACTAAATGTCAGGAATTGTGAAAAGTTTAAATGTTTAAATCTAAGGTGTATGTAAACTTCCGACTTCAACTGTATGTCTATGTATGTGTGTGTGTACAGTACCTTTTAATAATTGGGGGCATCCTGTGATGTGCTTTTGGGATACTTTAAGAGCGAGTTAGCTAGCATGCTCTAATTGTAATGATCTCATTAGCACCCTGCTAATTCACTGTTATTTCCATGCAATCAGACGAATCTCGAATCTACAGCCATCAACATACTGTTGTCCTGCACATCTAATGTGCTTCCTTATGTCTATCGTCAGAATAAACACCAGTCAACTGGGATCTCTGGCTGGACAGTACTTTCTTGAAAAACACTACGCAAGAAAGTTACAAAGTACGATCACATCTGTTACACCAAGACCAGTTTTCTTCTTGTCTTTGCTGGACAGATGTTACGCTGGTGCCGAGACCAGTCTTCTTGTCTTCGCTGCACAGCTGTTACATAAGCATCTTTATTCAAATAGGCTAGTTAACAGGTTTATTTGAAGGTAGAGATCAGATTATCCAAGCTCACACAGGATACATCCTAAATGGCACCATATTCCCTATATAGTGCACTTTAAACCAGAACCATATGGAGAGACACACACTCTCATTGGATTGTTGACACTAGGGTTGGGAGGTATCAAGATGTTCATATTGTCATACTGTCCTTCTCTCACCTCTATACGGTATTACTGGCCTAGTACACAATGGGGGTGCCAAAATGCTAACACCATTTGAAAAAGTAATAGCAGTGGCTAGCTAAATATGCTAATGAGTGTAAATGAAAATAAACACATTTCAAAGACAGGCAATCCAGCTCATAAAGTTATGCATATATAGATAGGAGCTACTGAATGTCATTTTTGCTGAGTTTGTACATTTACAAGTGAATTTGAACGAGAGACATTGTGCAAATTAACAAAGTTTTGATGCATGCTTGTCTGAAGGAAGAACGGTTCTGCCTCTGGAGCAGCGTGTGTAGACTATACGCTGTGTCTGCGTGGAGTCAACGGGCTTGCCTGATCTGCTTAGAGAATAGGGGGGAGGAGAATAACTGCCAAGAACGGAGAGGAGAAAAAACGCAAGGAGTTCAAGACAGAGGAAGCTGTACAAATAACTCATCCAAAGTGCTTTGACGTCTCAAACACAGTAGAATGCCAACACAATATGATGCCCCATCACCTTATTCATTCAGCCACTTACTTAGATTAACTAGCAAGTTACATTTGTAAACGCAGATATAAAATGCTTCTTATTGCAATTTCTGCCTGGCATCAGAATAATTTCATGCTTCAGTTGCCCTTCTCCACTCAGATGAGAATTCACGAACGGGCATTCTATCAGCAGTCAGCGATCTGACTGATGTGTAGCTCTGACTGATGTGTAGCTCTGACTGATGTGTAGCTCTGACTGATTTGTAGCTCTGACTGATGTGTAGCTCTGACTGATGTGTAGCTACTTTTCTCCTGTACTTTTTTGGTACTTTTCTTGGTGTGGCCAGCCTACTTTACTCTGGTAAAATCCAAGATTAACTTTAAGTAAAACATTAGGAAATGTAGCTGGCTACATTCTTTCTATGATAAACATTAGAAATATAATGGCCTAATTTGCAAAGAATACCTTGCTTTTTCATTGTAGTCTCATTTACTTGTGTGGCTGCCAGCCAAATAGCGTTGCTATATTCCGAACGTGTTTCACTAATGTAATTTCTGTGAAGGAATAATTATAGTTGCATGTCCCTTATCACTTTTTTGAAGCATCAAAAAACTGTTGACTTTCAATATAAAATGCGACCACTGTCAATACACAGCTGGACTCACCTACTACCGCTTCTCTTGTTGTGCTATTTACAAACACACACGTAACTGGCTCAACTGTTCTGGCGAACTACATTAAGCTTCATAATGTAAAATAATGTGACAGGCGAAATGAAGAACCTGATGCTTTATCTCCTAACATATTGCACAAGTTGACTGCAGGTATTTACTTAAAAGTAGCTACAAATATTAAAATGTATTGAAAAACTTCAAAGGAATAGTTTCAACGCTATTGACAGTCTTGAAATACCATCCAGTTGCTATTTCCAAATACCCCGGTATACCATATATACGGAATACAGCCTTATCTGCTCCAGTGTAGAACTGTGGTTTCATTTCTGACAGAAATCGTTAAACAGGTACAGGGCAAAAAGCATGTTGTCAGCAGAAAAGGTACCCTATGATGGACATTATAAAACCATACCCTTCTCGTCAAAGGGAGCCCATATTTATTTCATGGATGTTACCACAACTCATGGTCATTTCCACAGGTGCCCCGGCATCATACAGTGTGTAGTGTGTGTTCTAGCCAATTGTGCACTGTCCTAGTCTCTCTCTCTGTGTCTCTCTGTGTCTCTCTCTGTCTCTCTCTGTCTCTCTCTCTCTCTCTCTCTCTCTCTCTAGCTGACGTCTTTAAATGAACATGTTGACACTAATGGGAGAGGGAAAGAGCAGATGCCTATATTATTAATGCCATCCTTTTCCCTTTCAATTACATTTAACATGACACTGAATGACGGTGCAAACTGGCAGAGAGGCAGTGCTTCACATGACATTAGCCAACGTCTTTGCCTCCCAGTTCATAGAGGTAATTGGCAACAGGAGTGACAGTGGGAGCGGGTTCTTTTTGAAGAGCACCACTGAATGCTCTGTCAAATGATGCTCTATCGTTTTAGTTCATGGAGCAACCAATATGGGCCTGTCACACCCTTACTTCCTAAAGGAATAACAGACAACATGGCTTTTAAATGTGTCACTTTTTTCTGCTGGCCCCTCAGTCAGCCCTGTCTGTTTGAGAGCAAAAGTGGCATTTGTGTCCATAGATAATTTTTTGAAGCAGTATACAAATAATGTTTTGTTTCTATCACTGACATTAAATTGAATATTGAGCTTTCGGGGAATTCTATACTTTTAAAGTAACACCATAAGTAGTAGACTTTTCACAGTGCAATTCACGGTTGACCAAGCATTTACAAAGATTAGATTTTTACATAATATTGAAGCACAATCAATTATTATATATTTCTCTCAGCTATTTCTGTACAGATATATTTTTTTATTGAATTGAATGTGATAGTTTTGTACTGAGCAGTTGGAAAGTTTATATGCCCTCTCTTTTCTCCTAATTGTTCAGGAGGGAGTACATCTATTTGCCTGATTGATCTTGAATCTCAATATGCCAGTCATATCCCCTACCTTTAAACAATCCCTAGTTCTGAGGAATATTAATGATTCTGCTGGAAAGTGGAGTCACGTGTGCTGTTGCTTGTAAGCATGAAATTCAGCCTGCAGCCCAACTCTATTGAACACAATAACAAGCCGTTGGAAGGAACATAGAATGTTCTTTTGAGTGGTCCACCCCCAGGATTTGAGCACACAGCTGAAAATGCTCCAGGATGTCTCCCTGAATTAGGGAAAGAAGAGAGGAAGAGATTGAAGACTGACTGACACACACAGTCCTTCTGAAACAATATGCAGCGTTGCCATGATCATTGTGGGTGGAAAGAGAAGGGAGGGGGAGAAGCTGTTTTGTGATTATTCAAACCTACGGTACAGAAGCTAGCTCTAAACAGTGGGTATTGGGTTCAAAGGTATGAGATGGTTCTTCAGGGATTTTGTTTTTGTTCGTGCATCCTACACTATCCTTCGTTTACCCTTGAAATCCTCTGAAATTAGGCAGATTGGATTAATATTTTCTGCAAAGGCATAATTGGTCAAAAGTCGAATAAAAAGTTCACAATTTATTTAGTCCGGGTTGTCCATCTGTAGATGCTCTACAGATGGTCATACTATCAACAAACTACAAGTATCTGTTGACAAGCAACTGCTTGCTAAGGTTAGGGTTAGGTTTAGAATAAGGGTAAGGGTAAGGGCAGTGGTCACCAACCGGTTGATCGCGATCTCCAAGCCATTCCTAGTCGATCACCAAACATTTCTGTAAAAAACCCAACAATAAAGCCTGTTTTTGTATTTTGTTTTGCGCTGTTGGTGTTAGGTGCCCTTGATTCAGCAGCCCTAGCGCCCGGAAGGCAAATTGTTCCCATTTTGAACCATTTCATGTGTCTGAAGGAGGAACTCCACCCAGAGAGCAAAGAGCTGCTGTTTTTATGAATAAAATCATGTTTATGTTGTTATTCAGCACTGTCAACATTTTGTTTTTTTTGTTTTTTACAGTTTTATAAGCCATAAAATGTACGTTCTCCCTACTTCTACTCATGCTGCATCCAGCACTGCAGCTGCAATGAAGGAGTATAGCAAAGTGTTTCGATAAGCTTGCATTGTTATTATTTGTGGCTTATTTGTGACTGGGAGGGAGAGAGGAGGGGCGACGGGAGGGAGAGAGGAGGGGCGACGAGTTGGGTGAGAGGCAGACTCACTGCTGCTCCCTCCCTCCTTTCAGACTGACCATCAGATGCAGGCCATCAGTCCAGTAAAAAGCTGTGCCTGAGCGGTAGATCTCGGCTTGGATTTTGATTCAGAAAGTGATCTTGACTGACGACTGGGTTAGGGTAAGGGTTAAGGTTAGGGCTAGGGTTGGGTAAGGGTTACGTTTAGGGTTAGGATAAGGGTTAAGGTTAGGGTTAATAGATACTTAGTTCACGTGTTACTGATAGTCTGTAGAGAATCTACAGATGGACTATACAAATAAAGTGTTAAAAAAAACTATATACATTCTGTAACCTACCGTATACAGGCAGCAATTAATCCTCCCATTCAACCTGCATCCTGATGTGTTTTTATTTACGTTTGTTTGCTGGAATGAATGCATTTGTATATCCCAGTGTTGATATGTGTTCCACATAATAGGTCACTCTCTTCAGATCAGTGAATACATGGAGTAGATAGGGACAAATATGGATTACTGAAGAGTCTTTTCACCAGTTATAGATCATTGACTACGTACTGTATACACAATGCCACATCAACAGAGAAATAGTGATAAATCGTTATCCATCATTAATGTTGCATAGATACCATTGGGTCGATAAGCACCACTGCAACCTATAATTCCCAGTAAAACTATGTAAATGGTGACTGCCATTGACACTTCTATGCATCATCAATAAATCAAATTTCTACGAAAATCTTTAGCAAGATTCTATGAAAATGTGTGCGTGCTGGTTAATTATATCATGACATTAGCCTTATCTCCAGTTGTGGAACAGGCTGACTTTTACATAGTGACATGGCAAAGGCATCCAACTTTCAGGGACGGAGGGTCCAGCCATCTGGAAGCGCTAGTGTGGCTCCCTGCCCCACACTTGTCTAGTTAAAACAGCATCTAAGCCAAAATCCAGAGCAGCCATGACTTGGCCTGTTCCACTTGTCTCTGTATAGTGGATGTCTTATTTTAAAAACCTCCAAAGTGCTTTAACACTGGGCACTACACAGTTGTACAGAGTAACATTTGGTTCACTTTATTGTAGTGCCACTATAAGCCTATTGTATTGACACCACTCAGTGCACCGCAGACGTTTTGGCTTGTGGGCAGCTTAACTTTCTGAAATAGAGACGTTTTCTTGATGTTCAGAAGCTAATGTGTCAGTGGCTGCCTATTGCGCACTGCCTGCTAGTCAGGCCAGCCAGGAAGCCAGGCACTCAAACCTAGCTGTCCATCATCTAGCACTAATAGAGCAAGGTACCTTCAGCGGGAAGTGAAAGGGAGGCATACAGCAGGTTACCTGCTAGAAGATTATATGGGTGGAGGGGCAGCAAGGAGGGGGAAGGGGCGTATGCATGCATCCACCAAATACTAGGTTCACCACTGCTTGGACTGAAATAAATCCTAATGAGTGGTGTCATTTCATCATCATTGCCATTATTTCAGCCATGTGTAAATCCCCTAGGTATGGAGCCGATTGTCTGATTATAAAACCTCCCAGCACATCCTCTAAATGGCATCCTTTACTGAATTAGTTAAAGAATTGTACTGTATATTGACCTATAAAATCTGGTAATGCTGGGAATAGTCAGATCTGAGAAGTATACTTCTGTACTGTGCTGTGAGTCAGTGTCTGTGTCTGCGGCTGGGTTTTTCCGCATGATAATTGCCTCCGTCTTATTTGGAATACCAATGAAAATGGGCAGCACATGCCAGATTTGTAATAATTATAGTTTCCTTGTTGTTTTGAGGAAAACATCTGCCATGCTTACAGAGGGATATCGTAACAATTAAAGCATGAAAGACTGAGGAGTTGTCTGAGGTCTGCAGGGTATGCCTATCTCCCTCAGAGTCCAACGTGAGAAGTTTTGTTTTTAATCACTCTGAAAACACTTCAGGGGCTGCTCGCCTGTGTTTATTTTGTTAAGTAGACTTAACATTTTGATGTGATCTGCAACCAATTTCTGATAGCAACCTCATAACCAAAACTCATCTCACAAACTATGGAAGTTAATGTTTAAAATGTGTTAGCACTCTAGGGATTTTTTGCACACCTTGGTTTGCTTGAAAATAGGAAGTAGCTATACTTGCTAAAAGGCTGTAGTACTTTGCTATAGTCCAAAGTAAACACTGGTAATATATTGATCCATAGAAAAGACACCAGTGTTATTCTCAGTTATTATTATTTATTTTTTTGGTAGAAAATGTATGCACAAGCAAGACTATGACAGCGAGTGCACAAATTGGACCCCAGTGGTAACGCTTTTTGCCTTTGGACATAGCGAACTGGACATATCATACTCTCAACACTTTGAGTAACTACCATTCCAATGATGTGTGACAAGACTTTGGCGACAGCCAGCCAGTATACATTCCCTCTCCATGCTGAATAATTGCTTCAACATAATAATGAAGTTCAGAGCTCACTGTCAGGTAAAATGGCTGAAATCACAACTGGCTAATAGGGAAGGAGATTACATTCTAGCCCACGTGAGGAGAGGTGCTGTTGGGTTATCTGGGCTCAGCTGTCCCCTCACTGCCCTTCGATAAGGATTATGAAGAACTCCAGTGCGCCCTTAAATTTGGCACAGGCTCTGACAATGGCAGGTTCCCTTAGCATCTCACCCCCTCTAACCTTAGAACGGGCTGAATTGGAACAGTGGTCAGAAGTTAGAGGAACTTTTGTTTTGTGATCTTCTTTTTACATTCAGCCAAACTTAGCACAGTGATGAGGGCAGTGATGCCTTAGTTTTGGGTTTCAGATAAAAGGTGTGTAAATTAGAGGTACAGAATTAAACGCGTCACATTGTGAACTGTAAATGTCTTGAGTTTTTGAACCTCAAAGAAATAGCAAAGAAGTCTAACTAAACTTCTAACACTGATCTTACATCTTGTCATGGAATGCCAAGGAAAATATGAGTAACTATTAAAGGAAATTGCTTCTTTCTTGGTTAATGGTAGAAAACGTAAGAAGTTATACCAGAATGTGTCAGCTATTTTCAAAGCGTTGTTTTGATGTAGGATGACTCCCACGTCTTTATCCTTCATTAAATAGATTTCTTGGCATTGTCCAATTAATTCAATGAAACAAAAAGACATCTTCTTACCACAGAGGACTTCAGATTCTTGTCCTAATTCCGAGCCATCCTTTAATCTGAAATAAATTGACAATATCTATTTACCAGTATACAGTCAGGCAACAATCCATGTCCTACTTCTATCCTGTGCACTTGCCAGAAACCTGCAGTGAAACGACGCTTAGATGGTACAATGATTCTCTACACTCTGAGTGCTTGTTTTGTCACATAAACTGAAATTAGACGACCTATAAGAATTTTAGCAACCAGGAAATGGCGTCTCGATTTCTGCATATTGCACCTTTTAAGTCCAGTACCTCCACTGGTTGCATTGTCAACTTCAACGAATATTCCCAGTGACAAGCGGCCACTTCAGTCCAGTGAGTCAGCCTTACCCTGTCTGACCTTATCAGTGGAGGTACAGCCTGCGCTCCTTGACTCCGCCGGTGGCATAGCTTGGCCTTGTGCCAGCAGTCCTCTCGCTTAAGGGCACTGACCTGCTGCCATCCTGTCCATGGTGGACCGGGGTTGGCAACATAGGCCTATGTTTACTGTATGGTTGTGTCATGTGACCTAACTGAGCCATCCGGTCATGTTCTTTTGAATACATGAATACTGGCATTTCTCTGGCACTAGAATGTTGGCAGAAAATACATGTGTGTTTGCATTTACTGAGGTGTTGGTCTATGTGTTCCGGTTGAGAAGGGCTTTTTAGCTATTTTTACTACACATACACTACATGGTAAAACATCTCATTCCAAAATCATGGGCATTAATATGTAGTTGCTAAAAAAGCCTCCCTCCACTCTTCTGGGAAGTCTTTCCACTAGATGCTGGAACATTGCTGCGCGGACTTGCTTCCATTCAGCCACAAGAGCATTAGTGAGGTCGGGCACTGATGTTGGGCGATTAGACCTGCGTTCAAATTCATCCCAAAGGCATTTGATGGGGTTGAGCTCTGGGCTCTGTCCAGAGTCAAGTTCTTTCACACCGATCTCGACAAACCATTTTCTGCCACAAAGTTGGAAGCGCAGAATTGTCTAGAACGTCAATGTATGCTGTGGCGTTAAGATTTCCCTTCACTGGAACTAAGGGGCCTCGCCTGAACCATTTAAAATAGCCTCAGACCATTATTACTCCTCCGCCAAACTTTACAGTTTGCACTATGTATTCAGGCAGGTAGCTTTCTCCTGGCTTCCGCCAATCCCAGATTCATCCATCGGACTGCCAGATGGTGATTCTTCACTCCAGAGAATGCGTTTCCACTGCTCCAGAGTCCAATGGCGGCGAGCTTTACACCACTCTAGCCAACGCTTGGCATTGCACATGGTGATCTTAGGCTTGTGTGTGGCTGCTTGGCCATGGAAACCCATTTCATGAAGCTCCCAATGAGCAGTTATCGTGCTAAAGTAGCTTCCAGAGGTAGTTTGGAACTCGGGAATGTGGAGGACAGACAATTTTTATGCGTTACTCGCTTTAGCAATCGCCGGTCCGGTTCTGTGAGCTTGTGTTCCTTACAACTTCGTGGCTGAGCCATTGTTGCTCCTAGACGCTTCCACTTCACAATTACAGAACTTACAGTTAACCAGGGCAGCTCTAGCAGGGCAGAAAGTTGATGAACTGACTTGTTGGAAAGTTGGCATCCTATGATTGTGGCACGTTGAAAGTCACTGAGCTCTTCAGTATGGGCCCTTCTAATACCAATGCTTGTCAATGGAGATTGCATGGCTGTGTGCTCGATTTTATACACCTTTCAGCAACAGGTGTGGCTGAAATAGCTGAATCAACTAATTTGGGTGTCCACCAGTGGAGGCTTCTCAGAGGAGGAAGGGGAGGACCATCCTCCTCAGCGAATTATATAAACATTTACATTTTAAAACATTTAAAAAGTTAAGATAAAACTATACTAAATATAATCACGTCACCAAATAATTGATTAAAACACACTATTTTGCAAAGAAGTTCTACAGTAGCCTCAACAGCACTCTGAAGGGTAGCACCATGATGTAGCCGGAGGACAGCTAGCTTCCGTCCTCCTCTGAGTACATTGTCTCCAAACAGAGGGATGCTACAGTATGTTAGCTAGCTGGCTATGACTATTCAACACAACACTGGAACTCTTCCAAGTCAAGGTAAGCTTTTGGTTTTACTACTTTATTGCCACCGGGGCCTGCCAGTGTAACTGCTCACTGACTGTACACTGTGATGTTACTGTATGATTGTAGCGGGTTTACTAACACGTTAGTTCTATTAGCTATGCTGACTATAACGTTACTTTAGCTAATATAGTGACAATGATGTAGGCTGTGAGTAGCGGTTTGGCTCGAAAGTTTTTTTTTCCTGTTCACATACAGCTGATGTGTCCACAATCGAAGGGAAGAGGTGAAAGGAGTAGTCCACATAATGTAGATGCGAGAAGGAATACAATGTGGCTGCTATGAAACTGTGAACTGTGTTTCTGTGTGATCATGGGTGTATTCATTCAGCCGATTCTGTTGAAACAGAAGCAAACGGAACAAAACAGGATAAACATACCTGAATTTGTCCAATAGAAACTAACGTTTGCAACTGTTGGACTAATGATTAAACCCAATATCAGCTAGATGCAGGCAAGAGTGTACAAGGCGGTATTGAATGTCACTGTCTGTCGAGGTGTCACTGTCTGTCACATCAAATTTGTCTCTCAACCTGTGTGCACCTACATTGTAAACTTTCATTTATAGGCTAGGTTGTAGCAACCTCATGATGGGTATAGGGAAAATGTTAGTATCATCTAGTAGCCTAAACCTATCACTGTTACATTTAACTGGGTGAATGGAATATGAATGACAGTCATCCAATATGCTGTAATAGAAATAAGGCAATGCTCATGAAAAAATAAATGGTCCTCCCTAATCTGAAACGGCACTGACCGCCACTGGTGTCCACATATCATTTTTTGCATACTTTTTTTTTGTCATGAGCTGTCATGCATGATGAATAATAATGAGCGCAATGTACTGTAGATATAGAATGTTCATTATTTTTGCCTCAATCTAATTTAGAGCTCATTTCAGCAAGGTGCTCAAACAGGCTTTTTACATATTAGTTGCATGATAATGCCCCAGTCATTATCATGTCTGTTTTGATAGTTTCCAAATATTTGTTTGTGAGGATAAGCTGTTCTAAAGCCCTCTTCTCTTAGCTGTGTACCCTCCTTCAACTTATTTACTGTAAGGTCATTATCTAATGTCATTACAAGCTGATTTGATAAGATGAGAGAGAGGTGTTGTCTTGTGTTCAGCCAAAATATTAAAGATTAAAGATTAAAGAGCATTGGCTTGGCTGTCATGATGATCTGCCGTTTAACCTCGTCAACAACCTTGACGACTTCTTGAATTACTTTTTCAACCAGGAAATTATGGACCTCGAAAGTGCCTACATGCTGCTTTACCTTGACTCTGGCTGATAAGAGTGCCTTGGCTGTTCCAAATTTACCTCAAAATACCCCACTGAAGGGCTCCTCTGCTAAACACCTTTTTTTTGTTATGTCAGAAGTAAATTAACACAACCCTAATTCCCTCATCTGGAAACTCTAAGTCCTGTTCTCTATGTACACGCCAAGGCTTAGCTCAGTATGACTTTCATCAAATCATTTCTTTTTGCACTGAAATCCAATTTGAGTTTTTTTTCACACTGAGAAGATTTCCAGGTTGCACTGTATTCCAGGTAGGGTTACTTGCAGCTTATAATTGTTCCTCCCTGTATGTGTAAATGATTTTGGTTTTACATTGTGTTATAATAATCTATTTTCTGGATCAATGAGAGACAGGAAGCAATCCATATATGGTCCTCAGATTAAGTCATAGGTTTTTTTATGGATTAGAAAAGGTTTATGATTCTCGGTGGGTTCAGATTTATGTTTTACAAACAAATATTCTCCCTGTGTATTATAATGTATTTTCTGTTAAGGAATGGTAATACTCTGCGAAAGCCTGTCTATTCATTTTTTATACCCCTGTTATGAGATACGAGGAAAATAGAGAGAAAAGGCAAAAAGGCATATTTGTGGAGTTTCTTTTCAAGTGTGTGATGCTGGCCATCTGTTGTGGCTCTGAGACATACGCCTCGAGGTAGATGGCAGCCAACACTTCTGCAGCAGGCATCCTGTTTACACTTCTTAATGATAATTCAAATATGTATCAAACACAATCCTCCTTACAGGACTGAGGAGTTAATTCCTCCTTTACCTCAGTAAGGATGTGACTTAATCACACTCGTATGGAACATCTCTAGTGAAGGCCTCCGCAGCAGGGAAGACAGGGTTCTCTTTAGAAATCAAAGCAGAACAACCAGGACTGACTCATACATGCCATCACTTCGCCCTTATTCTCTGATTGGGAAAATAAACTTTAAATAATTTGTTTCTGTGTCAATGTTTGAGACATTTATCTTAGAGACATAATTAAAGCTATGTGTTTTATCCTTTTGTTGTCTCATTGATGTGGGATTATGTCTTGATGTTGTATTTTTCAGGCCACCTTTGTGAGAGTTTGCTTGTTTGTGTGCTGTCTTTTATTGATAGACTCATCTTTAAGTGCGCATATTATCAATAACATTTTATTTATGAGTAAAATATTCAATAGGAGATAGAAAAAGTTATTTCATCTGAAGAAACAAAACTCTGGTAGAGGCTTGTAGAGGCTCTTTGATGGGTTGTGGGTGGGATGAAATTTTAACCTACTCTATGTAATCCTATGGCACCTGCCTTTCAGGCAGAAAAAAGGACATTCACTTCTTTGAATATAAATTGCATAACACTTTTTTACTTATTGATAAGCACGATTATTAGGTATAAGTGACTGACAAGTTGCATGTGATTATGCATAGCATATGAATCAGTGCAGATATTATAATGTACCATTTAGCATTTTCTTGCAAACATACACTGCTTAACCATGTTTTTAAAACCTGGAATATTTCTGCAAGAAAAAACTAAATGCATATGATTGAATGCGAGATATATGTTGCAGTGGCTAAATGGCAATATGTACTGTCTGTATATTTAGGCGAGTGAGATATGCACTTGTCAACTTCCCAGTTGTTGCTGTGAACTCCAGAGACCCAGTGGCATTATTTCACTGTGCCACCCTGTCTTCTCCTGTAGTTGGCCAACTATAAATTCAGCCTCTTTGATTTCTAGCAGGCACTGCAAACCTGCTGACAATCAGAAAAGGCTCAGGCACACCGCCTCAATAGATGTCCCCCATCAGCAAAAGTGACATTTTGTTGCATGTTATTGGGGAGGTTGGGAAGGGAGTAATAACACACGTGGCTTTGGGGAGCTGCTGAATGGTTTAGTCTAGTGAAGAGAGATTCCCTGGAACTCGTGCCACTTACAGGCCCATTTGTCAATTAATTAGTAAACTGTTGACCCTCCAAGTGGCGTTCCTCTTTAGTATGTTTATTAGAAAGGCTTATGTACCTCTTCCTAATGAAATCCAATTTGGTATTATTATTCAAACACACAGACTATTACCCAAACAAACATACAAACACACATTATTGCCAGAACACACAGATCCCTACACTCTTAAAAACAACCCAATTTGGGTAAATATTGGACAGAACACACATTGGTTTATTTTGACCCAGCCAGTAGTGCGCACTAATATTTGATATGTGTATATACTGTATATACTAGTGATGCACTATATATCGGTGAACATATTGGAATCGGACGATATTAGCTCGGCCCGATGTCTAGTCTAACGCCAATGTGCAGAACCGATGTCAAAGCTGACGTGCATACAGTACCTGTATAACATAGGTACATGACATAATGACGCCACGTAAAATGTAGCGCCACACGTGCGACACAGCATTCCTAACTTAGCCCACAATGTCTGCTGTGTGGATCGAGCAGTCAACAAGTTGAGCTGTCATTTGAAAGAGTAAGAACATTTCAGCGAGACAACTCAAAGGCGAAATCCATTAATGCCAGGATAATGGAATTCATTGCCCTTGACAATCAACCGTTCTCTGTCGTGGATGATGTAGGCCTTCGCCGACTGGTTGAGCACCGGTACACACTACCAAGTGAGCTATTTTTCAGATGGTGCCCTACCGGAGTTACACAGTAATAGCGTCACTGCTATTAGCTTCACGACTGACATTTGGGACAGCGATATCAGCCCCATGAGCATGCTGAGTCTGACAGCACAGTGGGTCGTCAAGGATTTTGTACTGAGGAACGTCGTATTGCATGCTCATGAATGTGCTGGTTGACATACCGCTGCTGCCATTTCAATGGCATTTGAGAACATGTTTGAAACTTGGAAACATGAACACACTAGCTAGCTCCATTCGAACAACTGACTCGAGAAATAAGCTCATCAACTGTGCCCGCAGCAGGCGTGATACCCTCTGTCATGGCATTGAAACGCCTGCTCAACAAAACTGCAGACACAGGCTGTGAACAAGCGATTCGGTGGCATTCTCCCTTTACTGTGTCGCCACCATGCTCAATGCTATGTACAAGGACCGCTACTTCGATGCAGACAAGAAACAGGGTTTACGCTAAATGATACGTACACAGCTGGACAAGTTGGAAACGGACACAGTGACAGTGTGAACCGAGGAAGAGAGGCCACGTACAGACAGAGCTGAAACTTCACTGCTTGACATGTATGATGAAATCCTGGTTGAGAATGAAACGACTGAACAAATGAACAACGAAACAGCACAGCAAGTAAGTGAAAGAAATAGGTTTTGATTATGTTTTACTGGTAACGGGGACATACGTAAATGCCAACAAAATAACTTTTTGGTCAGTGTGGTGTGGTGTGTGTGTGTGTAACCTTTATTTAACTAGGCAAGTCAGTTAAGAACAAATTCTTATTTACAATGACGGCCTACCCCGGGCCAAACCCGGACGACGCTCTGTCAACTCCCAATCATGGCCGGATGTGATACAGCCCGGATTCGGAACCGGGGACTGTAGTGACGCCTCTTGCACTGAGATGCAGTGCCTTAGACCCCTGCGTCCGTGTGTGTGTGTTAACTATTTAACTGTACTAGAATGCTTAAAAGGACGCAAAAATTTTAAATATTGGTTATCGGGTATCTGTATCATTTTATTTGGGGGCATGGAAAATATCGGATATCGGTATTGGAAAGAAATGTCATATCGGTGCTTCACTAGTATATACCTCACATGCAACTCATAATAAGTCTAAGCAATTAGCCTATTTTACACTCTGATGTCCTCTGGGACTACACAGTCATATCAAGCAATATATTTTCCCAAGTAAAAACACAACTAGCTCTAGAATGAACATATTTTTTAGATTTTCCAACTTTATCAATATAATCCACAGGTTCCTAGTGATATATTACAGGTTCACCACTTACTGTAGTAGGCAGTAATATTTCATATGTGTATATACAGTATATTATATATACATCACATGTGACTCAATAATAAAGATAATAAAAAATATACAAGTAAGCATTAGGCAATGATTTGAGTTTGACTAGCAAGAATTGGTCTGAGAATTGTCTATATAAAAAGGCAGATATTTAATTAACATTGTACAATGAATAGATTCACATACAAGGCATAACGCTTAAGTTACAAAGCATTAACAAGCATTACAAAGTATACTTCTAGGCATATAGATTCCAAGGTTAACTTAGAAAAAGCATAAACAAAGAGATGCCTATTAGGCCAGAGGCCTATAAGCCTAGGAAATTAGACTTGATCATACAACCTTTCTCCATGGACTGTAAACAAGATAAGAGAGAGAACAAAGGCATTTCATTCCATTTCTCAACCCAAAATCAACTATCATTGACCGATCAAACAATTCCAAGTTTACAGAGTAACCTGACCATCAAGGACTTGTGTGGGGGATGAGACCAATGTAAATAAAACAGAATTGTAAATAATTCTGTAAATAAGACAGTAAATCCTTTGCATAGAGTAATTCAGAGTTCACCCTGTACAGGTACAAGTAACCAAAGAGATAATACATCCATATAGATAGCATCAGAGTTGTCCTCATTTAACACGTTTCAGATAGATACTAAACATAATATAATAATATAGTATTATTCTATCACTCATTCAATAGTCAGTCCTCTGGACACTGTAACAGAGAGATACATTTTGGCCTTTCAGAGTGGGAAGGGCTGACTAGTCCTTGGGAATTGTCCTTCGTGCTTTCCTTGTTTTCCTGGACTGTTTGCCATGTGACAGATAGCATGTAAATTAGGGCTGAGCCTAATTTGGGTTGTTGGATTATTGATGTTGGGTTATTGAGCATATCAGAAGACTGGAGGCGTGGCTTAGTGGGGGCGTGGCTTTAAAATATTTTTTGGGGGGGCAACCCATGAGCGTAAATTACATTCCGGTTAATCAGTTACCAGTATGTTTACCATTGTTGCTTTTGTGAGGCTTACCCAGTAGTATGACTGTTTATGTATGTCACAAGGTTGGGAGAGTTACCAATTTATTATAATATGCTGTATTTAAATAATAATGTTATTAATTTAATATTAAAATTAGTAATGTGCAAAAATATTGATAAAAAGGGATATTTGCAGTATACAAACTTAACATGATGAACAGAAATGGCATTTACTGTCACAGGTGGCCAAAAATAACTATCTGAATCCATATATCTCTTTTTCATAAAATATATATTGGAATATAAAGTGCATATAAAGGCATATGAAGCGTTTTTATCAAAAGCAATCACTTTTGCATGTAAAAACACAGAAGCCTACCAATTACTACATGCTTAATTATGTCACTTTTGAGGCGACTTCGATGCCGTACAGAGTGCGGCAATTGGCTCATGCCCGGGAGGCAGCCGGTATCAAATCGAATGTAGTCAACTTTCAGCCGGTGCAAAACACACTTACACTGGCACCCGGGCGAGATTAATCGAACATCATCAGTCTGATGCTGTGTTCACGTGCTAGTCGGATTTAGGAACGAATCAGCAAGTCAGAAATGTCAGAGTTTCCTAGTTTCGAATAGCATGTTAACACGGCAACAATACCAGTCTCTTCAGCTAACGTTCAACTCCTTGCCACTCCTTGTCATTGCCAAAGAGACAGGCCTTTCGGCAATCTCAACGTTAAATATGCACTGGATTTACGGCGGAGTTGCTCATTTGTTGTTGTAAATAACATTGTTTTCCATGACAAAATGTGGTGCCTTGAAAATGTGAATTGATAACAAAGTAAAAAATAAACATGTAATTGTTAGTTAGGCAAATAAGATGTTTTGTGGTTGGAATTGCAGTATGTATTTACTTTGAGAGTTTAGACATGAGCTAGCAACTTTTGACAGATGGTTGCTTAGCAACCGCAAACCTAACAGAAAAAGTTCCAATATTTGCATAATCGTTGTGATTGGAAGATAGCTTTGAGGGTTATCGAATCAGGATCTAATCCTCTGTTCTCCTTGAGCTCATTAATGATAGAATGTTCATATTTGAAGATGGCAGATAGGTCAGTCTCTTTGGCACATGACATGAAGTACAGTGAGTGGATTAGCTAAAGAGACTGGTACCCAGGCTAACTGCCTTATATTTTTGAAGACATTTATTTTCATTGTTAGAGCGGCCACAATATAATGGAGGGGCTAGCAGTGGGAGAATTTAGGACAGCGGTGGAAATGCGTACAGGAGAACATCTGGACACCGGTGCGCAAAAACGTCTGTCCCTAGTGGCGGTTTGTCCTGGGCTCGTTGAGAAACCATAGGGGACAGCATTCACACATGACACGAACAGGTCCACCTCGGTTCTCCTGAACCGTTCCCATCGGGGTGCAGCTGTCACTCGTCGTCCTGGTGACCCCCTCGAGACATGAGGTCTGCTCCGATGTTCTGATAGCCTGGAATGTGTGCTGCTGTCAACGAGCGAAGGTGCTCATGAGCCCACAGCCACAATTCATCAGCCAACCAGTGGACTGCAGGAGACCTGACTCCCCCTTGGCGATTTATGTAGGCTACTGTAATTTGGTTGTCCGACCAGACCAGCACGTCGTGGCCCCGTAGGGTAGATATGAAGTGGGTCAGAACCAGTAGAACTGTCTCCAGTTCCAGTAGGTTGATGTGGCGTCCCAAGGGACTGCCCGAGCCTGACATGTCCCTCCCCATCCAGTCAGACAATAGTCTGTATACACTGGAATGTAGGATGACACTCTGCCTATTGGGACCCCTTGAGTCAAAACACACGGGTCTCTCCAATAGTTCAGGTCCGCTCTGAGCGAGAGGGGAACTACCAACAACCGACGACAGTGCCTCACTGGGTCCAGTCGTAGTTGGGCAAACCATCGCTGTGTCGTGCGCATGTGCAGAAGTCCCAGTGGAACCACGGAGTGGGCAGACGACATGAGACCCAAAAGTGTCATGACGGAATGCGTCGTCACCATGTGATTCGGATAAAACCTTCGTAGGGCTAGCAACAGGGCAGCCCGTCGAGGATCCGAAATTCAAGCCTTTATAGTCATAGTGTCTAGCTGTAACCCCAGGTAGACAATCCAGCGAACCCCAGACGCGTGAGAGGAATCACTGTCTGTAGTGTGTGTGCCATTGCCAGCTCTGCTGATGGGGCTAGAACCAGTAGGTCGTCTAGGTAGGCTAGTAGCCTTATCCCTCGATGCAACAGATCCAATGCCACCTCCACGCATTTGGAAAAGGTGCGAGGTACCAGGGCATACCCAAATGGCATCCTCGCATACTCGTACGCCACCCCTTGAAAGGCGAAACGCAGAAACTTCCTTTGACGCAGTTGTATCGGCACATGAAAGTATGCATCCTTTAGGTCTATGCCTATACAAAAGTCCTTGTTGTAGATACATTCCAACAGACGTTTTGTTGTGAGCATTCGGAAAGGCCGTTTGGCTACGCTCTCGTAGGTCTTCATTCCCCCAGTCTTTTTTGGCACTAGGAAGTAGGGCGAATATAGCCCGCTGTTCCTTTGCTCCTGGGGAACTACTGTGACCACCTCCTTCGCCAAAAGTTCCATAATCTCTTTCACAAGAGCGGCGACTTTCTCTGGCATCTTCATCACCATATCCACCACTCCCAAAAACGGGGGAGGAGTTTGGTGGAATTGGATGGCATAACCCTTCTCCAGCGTCCGGCTTAGCCAGGAGGAAAGGGTGCAGCTTCGCTGCCACTCTAAATAATGCTCTGAGAGCGGGAGAGTGCGAAGCTGTGGTACCGACAGGAGGAAGGACCTGTATTCCTCTACGGCCCAAGCCGCCGCTGTCCCCCGACACTGAAGCGTTGGTACAGCCCAGGGTAGGCCCCCTTCGAAAGGGGGAGGGAGAAGTTCTGTGAGAAGCGGGTGCGCCGACACTTCGGATATACGTGTAACCTTGTGGTTCCAGCCCTCCGTGAATGCAGCACGGGTCTGAGCTACACTAACTGAGGCGTCTGCCTGAGTTAGTGTGCCATCTCCCAACAGCGATTGCGTCATCGGCCCAACATGGGGCTGTGTACGCAGGCTGCTCTTCAAACCCTTAGCTACTTCACTCCTAAGAGTATGTAGTGTAGGGTTTTTATGAGGTATAGCATGACAGCTCATTAAGAGCGTCCGTCTTGCTATCCTTATGTCATTCCCACTCACAACGTCCTTCTGTGTGTGCTCAGCTAAGCACTCATAGTGGGCTGTGCTACACGTAGAGTGATGAGAGGAAGAGAGAGAGATAGAGAGAGAAGGAACCTGAGCGGTCTCAGTTTTGTTATGGAAAAGAGTTTTGGCTCCTCCATCCCTTTGCAGGGGTGGGGGATGAACAGTGGGCGCTGTCACAAGAAGTACTGCGCTCTCTTCCGTCCTCTCCCCCTCGTCCTGTCATGGTCGTTGTCTCTTCTGACTGCCTCTCGGCTGCCAGGGCGACAAAATTAAAACCTCTCTCGTCGGTTGAGCCGCTGTCTTCTCTGGTGCAGCCGGAGGCGTGGGGCCCGCTCTTGGTACACCAGGTGCTGCTGCTCGACGGGCTCTCCGTCTGTGGAGCGACGGGGTTCTTTTGAAGCTGCTCTAGACCCTCCTGCCAATGGCAGGTGCCTAGATAGCTGCTTCTTCTCCTCCTCAAGCTTACTGAAATGCACTATTGCATCTTTGATGGCGGTTCCAAAGAGACCGCTGTCAGAGATGGGGGCGTTCAATAGGGCGGCTTTGTCGGTTTCCTTCATAGCCGTCAAAGACAGCCAGAGGTGTTGCTGACACCTGTGTGAGATAGAGGATGGCGCCGGAAATATTTTATGCTTCCTCTATCTCCTCTCTCGACAGCTCAGTCCTATCTGTGGTGAGACGGGATAGAGAGGCTGCGTCCTCGAGCTTAGGGATCTCCTGAGGTCGTTTTTCCGTCCACTCTGGTGAATGGGGTGTACGCTTTCGCCGGCGCTCTGGCCGTTAAAGGCGTCTCCCATGCACCCTGGACATATTTAGCGAGCGAGGGCATGGTCGGTGCCAAAGGCACAGCTGCCCATCTTGATCTGGAGTAGGGACCACCCACCATCATATCTACTTCCGGAACGGAGGGAATGCGGGGCAGTGTAATCTCCAGACGGCTCGAGGCCCGCTCAATGAGCCCTGTAAAATCAGTGCACAGAAAGGCATTTGCGTAAGAGGGGCTGCTGAGAATTCAGAGCCTGTCTCTTCCTCGCACAAGGATGTGAAATTCCAGACACTTCCCAATATCGTCGTCATCTCCAGAGGCGCCGCCGTCGTCGTCTTACGCCTCCGAACCTGAGGCTAACATAGACATGGCGTCCTCTAGAGGGGTATCCTCCCTGAAACCGCCCACCGCTGCTTCCTCTCTGGAGGATCCGTGAGGCCGCCCCTAGCGTGCTTTGAACCCAAACACACAAAACATAAGTTGTGTGGATCCGAAGCCGCCATGGAGGAGCCTTTGGGGGTGGTAAAGGTGTGCTCATGAAGGGCGACGTCGAGAACAGGATATCGACGGCGAGTTCGTCCTGAGATTTCTTCTCTTCTTGGTTTCTTCAGTCCAGTCCTGTCGCTGAAGATAATGGGAGGCTGATTGAGGGAAGCGTCCGCTTATATAGGGACACCTGTACTCCTATTGGCTGCAGGTGTGTGCATAAATTTCTCTCAGGCTATTCGCCGCCTAGGCAGCGGGGTAAACCACTAGGAGCAGAGATCCCCTATGGGACGGAGCTCCACGATATAGAACTATATTTTCAGGGTAGCTTCCCCAACACTGCCAACTGGTGCTAATCTTTTTGACCAAGTTACTAATGGCGTCTAGTTTTCTCTGTGCCAAATTAGAAAAATAGTTACCAATCTATGCTTGAGTTAATTAACCATGTCCAGAAGAAACAAATGAGAATTCAGACAATAACTATAGGTTTCACTGCTTTGCTGTGAACCAGCCCCTAATTACATTGCATTCGGAAAGTATTCAGACATGAAATATTCTGCTTTTACAAAATGTGATGCTGTTTTCAAATGAAACACAATACCTTGCTCTTGTTAAAGCTTTTAGAATTTCCTCCACATTTTGTTACGTTATAGCCTTATTCTAAAATGTATTAAAATATATTTTTTCCTCATCACAATACCCCATCATGACAAAGTGAAAACAGGTTTTCAGAATTTTTGTAAATGTAAAAACAATTATGAGATATTTTATTTACATGAATATTCAGACCCTTCGCTATGAGACACAAAATACAGCTCAGGTGCATCCTGTTTCTATTGATCATCCTTGAGATGTTTCTAAAACTTGATTGGAATCCACCTGTGGTAAATTCAATTGATTGGACAAGATTTGGGGCACACACCTGTCTATATAAGGTCCCATATTTAACAGTGCATGTCAGAGCAAAAACCAAGCCATGAGGTCGAAGGAATTGTCCGTAGAGCTCCGAGACAGGATTGTGTCCAGGCACAGATCTGGGGAAGGGTAGCCAAAAATGTTTGCAACATTCAAGGTCCCCAAGAACACAGTGGCCTCCATAATTCTTAAATTGAAGAAGTTTGGAACTACCAAGACTCTTCTTAAAGCTGGCCACCCGGGCCAAATTGAGCAATCGAAGGAGAAGGGACTTGGTCAGGTAGGTGACCAAAAACCTGATGGTCACTCTGACAGAGCTCCAGAGTTCCTCTGTGGAGATGGGACAACCATCTCTACAGGACACCACCAATCAGGCCTTTATGGTAGAGTGGCCAGACGGAAGCCACTCCTCAGTAAAAGGCACATGACAGCCCTCTTGGAGTTTGCCAAATAGCACCTAAAGGACTCTCAGACCATGAGAAACAAGATTCTCTGGTCTGATGAAACCAAGATTGAACTCTTTGGACTGAATGCCAAGCGTCACTTCTGGAGGAAACCTGGCACCATCCCTACGGTGAAGCATGGTGATGACGGCACCATGCTGTGGGGATGTTTTTCAGTGGCAGGGACTGGGAGACCAGTCAGGATCAAGGGAAATATGAACAGAGCAAAGTGCAGCGAGATCCTTGATGAAAACCTGCTCCAGAGCGCTCAGGACCTCAGACTGGGGCGAAGGTTCACCTTCAACAGGACAATGACACTAAACACACAGCCAAGACAACGCCGGAGTGGTTTCTGGACAAGTCTCTGAATGCCCTTGAGTTACCCAGCCAGAGCCCGGACTTGAACCCAATCGAACATCTCTGGAGAGACCTGAAAATAGCTGTGCAGCGACGCTCCCCATCTAACCTGACAGAGCTTGAGAGGATCTGCAGAGAGGAATGGGAGAAACTCCCCAAATACAGTTGTGCTAAGCTTGTAGCGTCAAATCCAAGAAAACTCAAGGCTGTAATCGCTGCCAAAGGTGCTTCAACAAAGTACTGAGTGAAGGGTTTGAATACTTATGTAAATGTAATATTTCAGTTTTTATGTTATATCAATTTGCAAACATTTCTAAAAAAACTGTTTTTGCTTTGTCATTATGGGATATTGCATGTCGATTGATGAGGGAAAAAAACTATTTAATCAATTTTAGAACAGAATAATGCTGTAACATAACAAAATGTGGAAAAAGGGGTCTGAATATTTCCGAATGCACAGTAGGTAACATAACACCACAATGATAGCCTTGTTAAACCTTGGCATGGTTAATGCACCTCAATTGTGCACAATACCTTGCTCCATCATGGTTTTATAGTTTAACAGGTCTCTCTGTTCTTGTTGACTCAGAATATCAACCGTCAGTGATTCTTATCAACTGTATGCAAGAGGTTTTATTGTCTTGTCAGGAATTCAGCCTTCTTTGAGTTGCTCTTGCCATTCCCCATTGTCTCACACCTCTTTGATGCAGATGTTCTGTTCTGATAACATCCTGTAGGTCTGACACAGTATCTAATTGGAGGTTAACTTTACATGAATTATATTGGTCAACAACTCAGATTTTGAATCCAAACAACTCAGATGCCTAAAGGGTCTTAGATTCATTATCTCTTTCTCATTGTTCCTGACCTGCACTGGTGAGATACACTCTCTCTCTTTCTCTTCTCCACCCAGGGGACTCTTGGGGCATGGCCTTTCAGGCTATGACTACTCTCTCTCTCCCTCTCTGATCATGCCAAGAATAATTAATTGTAATGCTTGTTAATGCCTTGTATCTGAAGCTGTATGCCTTGTATGTGATTTCATTCATTTTACAATGCCTTTGATATAGACTACTCTCAGACATTTCTTGAACTTTCAATTACTGTAACTCAACTATTGACTCTTGCATTGTTAAATCATCTTTATGGAGTCAGATAATTAAATTAATAGACTTTGTTAACATACAAATTACATAGTCTTATTACAGGTCGCATGTGAGGTATAAATAATATACAGTGCCTTCAGAAAGTGTTTACACCCCTTGACATTTTCCACATTTTGTTGTGTTACAGCCTGAATTTAAAATGTATTAAATGTAGATTTTTTTGTCACTGGCCTACACACCATACTCCATAATGTCAAAGTGGAATTATGTTTTTCTGAATTTTTACAAATTAATTATACATTTAAAGCTGAAATTGTCTTGAGTCAATAAGTATTCAACATCTTTGTTATGGCAAGCCTAAAAGAATTGCTAAACAAGTCACATAATAAGTTGCACTACGTGTGCAATAATAGTGTTTAACATGATTTTTGAATGACTACCTCATCTCTGTACCCCACACATATAATGATCTGTAAGGTCCCTCAGTCAAGCAGTGAATTTCAAACACAGATTCAACCACAAAGACCAGGTAGGTTTTACAATGCTTTGCAAAGAAGGGCACCTATTGGTAGATGGGTAATAATGAAAAAAAAGCAGACATCGAATATCCATTTTAGCATGGTGAAGTTATTAATTACACTTTTTTGGATGGTGTATCAATACACCCAGTCACTACAAAGATGTGTCCTTCCTAACTCAGTTACCAGAGAGGACGGAAACCGCTCAGGAATTTCACCATGAGGCCAATGGTGACTTTAAAGCAGATGCAGAGTTTAATGGCTGTGATAGGAGAAAACTGAAGATGGATCATCAACATTGTATTTACTCAGCAATACCAACCTAATTGACAGAGTGAAAAGAAGGAAGCCTGTACAGAATACAAATATTCCAAAACATGCATCCTGTTTGCAACAAGGCACTAAAGTAATATTGCAAAAAATGTGGCAGAGTAATTCACTTTTTGTCCTGAATACAAAGTGCTATGTTTGGGGCAAATCCAATACAACACATTACTGAGTACCACTCTCCGTATTTTCAAGCATAGTGGTGGCTGCATCATGTTTTGGGAATGCTTGTGATCGTTAAGGACTGGGGAGCTTATCGGGAAGAAAGAAAAAAGGGTTGGAGCTAAACACAGGCAAAATCCTAGAGGATTTTAAATCCTAAATCCTATAGTCTGCTTTCCACCAGACACTGGGAGATTAATTCACCTTTTAGCAGGACAATAACCTAAAACACAAGGCCATATCTACACTGGAGTTTCTTACGAAGAAGATCTTGAATGTTCCTGAGTGGCCGAGTTACAGTTTTGACTTAAATCTTCTTGAAAATCCTGAAAATGGTTGTCTATCAATTATCAACAACCAATTTCACAGAGCTTGAAGAATTCTGAAAAGAATAATGGGAAAATATTGCACAATCCAGGTGTGGAAAGCTCTTAGAGACTTACCCAGAAAGACTCACAGCTGTAATCACTGCCAAAGGTGCTTCTACAAAGTATCGACTCGGGTGTGAATACTTATTCTATTTCTGTATTTCATTTTCAATAAATTTGCAAACTTTTCTAAAAACATGTTTTCCCTTTGTCATTATGGGGTATTGTGTAGATGGGTGAGAAAATGAATATATTTAATCCATTTTGAATTCAGGCTGTAACATAATAAAATGTGGAATAATTCAAGGGGTATGAATACTTTCTGAAGGCACTGTACATATCAAATATTATCCCACTACACTGCAAATGTCAGCTCACCTGTGAGTTCTTCTGAGAGCCAACTCACCTAGTAGAGATGGAGATGGCAGTCCGAAGCTTTCTCTCTCCCAACTGCCTCCAGCCCAGCCTCAATGTAAAATGCACATATTCTAAAATTGACTTTTCACACTTCTCCTTGCATATTTCATGTAGCATTTCATTCAGCATTAGATTCTCTCCTGTGTGTGTAAGCATTCTTTGAAATATGAGGTAGCTGGATAAGTACTATAAAACCATTAAAAATAGAAGAGGGAGAAGGAATAATATTACTGCTCTACAGCCAGGCTCTCCTGAATGTAAATGTGGCACAACGTTTCTGTTCAGCACCTGGCTTTCAAAGGGAAATATCAGCATCAGAATTAAAAAGAATAATGCATTTCAATTCAAGAAAAACAATACATGAATATTATACGATAATGATCCATTGTAGGTTATAGTGCTACAGACTATGCTAACTAAACCTAATTAACTCATTAATACCTAATAAGGAGCGTTAAAGAAAAAATCGATTCAAAAACGATCTTTCAATATTTTCTTCATTAGTCCACTGTTAATAGAGTCCAAATGTTTTGCATGTCAGCAGTCAAGTTTTCAAGATATTGGATTTTCAAGAATCAAAGTGTCACTTGCCACATCATCTTGATGATGCGTTTTGCAGTCTGTTACCCTCAGGCTCTACTCACCAACCCAGACAAAGACACGGCTAAAAATAATCTCAGTCCTGTTTGCAGTGGCTGCCTTTGTGTCACCCTGTGACATGTGCCTCCATGACATGTGGCAGCCAAGACACCTATTACAGTGTATAGGTCACTAAGGAGCAGCGCAGGGTTCAATGGATGGACAGAGGAGTGTTAGGCGAAGCCCCTGACTGCAAACCTCTAAATCTGTGTCAAAAGATGGCACTGTCTTTCTGTCATTCCAATGGAGGAGCTGCCTGAATACCTTGACATCTCTGGCTGCTTAGTGAGGTATATTGCAATACCTCTGCAATAGGAAAACTGCAATAGTGAAATATAAATACTCATTCTTCCACAACCAAGCATGTTGAAAATAGTCCATATTGTTGAAGAGGGTGATTGGTCATAAATTGAGGTGAAAAGAAGCTTAGAAAATGAGGGGGGAAATGTGTTTAGTTGGAGCATCACATTGCCTCACACCTGTAGCCAATCTTCATCCCCTTCTTTGGAGGAGCTAGCTGTAACTGTGTCTGCTGTGGATTGGTCACCCACCAATCCACACATTGATTACTGTAGATGGAGATGAACACCCAGGCACAGCCAGCACCAGCCTAGTGGAGCGGAGCCAAGAGCCAAGACTTGTCAGTGCATATTCAGGTACTGTGACATGCTAGGCCTCAACCGTCCAGCCAGCCATCTATCCCGCCAGCCAGCCACACACACAGCCAGCCACACACACAGCCAGCCACACACACAGCCAGCCAGCCACACACACAGCCACACACAGAGGGAGTGAAGTGAACAAAGCCCCCACCAAATCAACTCCGTCTTGGTTCTGGGCCAAGTGGAGTCCATGTCTTGACGAGTCTTCAGTGTGCCAAGCTGGGCAAGGGAATGATCTGTTTTTATGTTCTATTGAAGTGTTTTGGTTTGAGGAAATATCAATCTGCTCCCACAGTGGGGCGACTTCATAGTGAGTCAGTATGGCATGGTGGAGCTGGATGATTGGCTCAGAGAATCACTGACTATATGTTAATGACCTGCTGGACAGTGCTGCTGATGGCACAGGGGGACCAGGACAGTGTCCCAGATGACACCCTATTCCCTATATAGTGCACAACTTTTGAATAGGGTCCATATGGCTCTGGTCAAAAGTAGAACACTATATAGGGAATAGAGCTCAGTTCAAAAGTAGATCACTATATAAGGAATAGGGTGTTTTAGGTCCTTCCTCTGACACGCCTGGTATAGTGGTCCTGGATGTCAGGGATTCGGCCCCAGTGATGTACTGGACCATACGCACTACCCTCTGTAGGGCCTTGCAGTCGGATTCCAAGCTGTTGCCATACCAAGAGGTGATGCTGCCAGTCAAGATGCCAAATCTTTTCAGCCTCCTGAGGGGGAAGATGCGTTGTTGTGCTCTCTTCAAGACCGTGTTGATGTGTGTGGACCATGATAATTCTTTAGTGATGTGGACACAGAGGAAGCTCCACTACAGCCCCATCAATGTGGATGGGGGTATGCTCAGTCCTCCGTTTTCTGTAGTCCACGTCAGCTCCTTTGTCTTGCTGACTTTTAAAATTGAGAATGAGATCAATTGGCTTAAACAAATTACTCCTTTAGAGAAACCTGGTTCATGGCAGTATTCTCGCCCCCAACCATTTAGGCATCTTCATGCCTCTGATTCTCATATGACAATAAAGTGTAATGTCTGGAAATATGGGACTATTGGGGCAGTTGTCATGGACTGGGGGCATGAATCTATAAATATAGGGTTAATGTGGTTGCAAAAACTGTACAAAATATAGCCTACTATATACAGTTGAAGTTGGAAGTTTACGTACACCTTAGCCAAATACATTTCAATTCAGTTTTTCACAATTCCTGACATTTAATCCTAGTAAGAATGCCCTATCTTAGGTCAGTTAGGATCACCACTTTATTTTAAGAATGTGAAATGTCAGAATAATAGTAGAGAGAATTATTTCTTTCAGCTTTTATTTCTTTCATCACATTCCAAGTGGGTCAGAAGTTTACATACACTCAATTAGTATTTGGTAGCATTACCTTTAAATTGTTTAACTTGGGTCAAACGTTACGGGTAGCCTTCCACATGCTTTTTCAATTCTGCCCACAAATGTTCTATAGGATTGAGGTCAGAGCTTTGTGATGGCCACTCCAATACCTTGACTTTCTTGTCCTTAAGCATTTTGCCACAACTTTGGAAGTATGCATGGGGACATGATTCATTTGGAAGACCCATTGACGACCAAGATTTAACTTCCTGACTGATGTCTTGAGATGTTGCTTCAATATATACACATAATTTTCCTTACTCTTGATGCCATCTATTTTGTGAAGTGCGCCAGTCCCTCCTGGAGCAAAGCACCCCCACAACATGATGCTGCCACCGCTGTGCTTTCCGGTTGGGATGGTGTTCTTCGGCTTGCAAGCCTCCCCCTTTTTCCTCCAAACATAACAGTTCTATTTTTGTTTCATCAGACCAGAGGACATTTCTCCAAAAAGTATGATCTTTGTCCCCATGTGCAGTTGCAAACCATAGTCTGGCTTTTTTATGGCGGTTTTGGCGGCCATTCAGGATATGTCGATATAGGACTCGTTTTACTGTGGATATAGACACTTTTGTACTTGTTTCCTCCAGCATCTTCACAAGCTCCTTTTCTGTTGTTCTGGGATTGATTTGCACTTTTCACACCAAAGTACGTTAATCTTTTTTTGGGGGCTGATTTCTTTTGATTTTCCCATGATGTCAAGCAAAGAGGCACTGAGTTTGAAGGTAGGCCTTGAAATACATCCACAGGTACACCTTCAATTGACTCAAATGATGTCAATTAGCCTATCAGAAGCTTCTAAAGCCCTGACATCATTTTCTGCAATTTTCCAAGCTGTTTAAAGGTACAGTCAACTTAGTGTATATAAACTGCTGACCCACTGGAATTGTGATACAGTGAATTATAAGTGAAATAATGTGTCTGTAAACAATTGTTGGAAAAATTACTTGTGTCATGCACAAAGTAAATGTCCTAACCGACTTGCCAAAACTATAGTTTGTTAACAAGAAATTTGTGGAGTGGTTGAAAACGAGTTTTAATGACTCCAACCTAAGTGTATGTAAACTTATGACTTTAACTGTAAAGATATTACCTTCCTTAGATTACTAATTTAGATGACTCAACATGGTGTCAGACACTAGTGTCATGATGTGGCCCTTTCTGGGTTTAGATTGTGTGCACCCCCTCACTCTCTCTCCTAAACCAGGTTTAGTACCTCAGATCATAAATATCGGGTAGAAACCTCATTGCAGTATGGAGGTAGAAAGCCTAGAGAAAACAAAGAAAGACTTGGCCAAACTCCTAAATCCCCAAACTGGGAGAATTAAACAATATGTCTACTTTTGAGAATGTGGGAATCGTCCGTGGACACTTAAGGGACAGTCATGTTGAGTTTTTTTCATTTGGTGACCTCAGAAAGGACAGGAAACACATAACGGTATCTCTTAAAGTGTACATTTCCCAGCTGTCAGGTTTACATCTAAATATTGTGAAACGTATGTGATTAAACATGAAACTATTTGTGAAAAGATGTAATGTAATGTTAACCTTCTAAATGAGAAAATATGGGTTTTCATATAAAGTTAAACAAGTCAGTAACTCCACTACCGTGAACACAGACATCACATTAGGCATCATTGAACAGCCCAAACCATAAGACTAGAAAACCATGCCACATGGAGCATTGGCTACACGGCTGGAAATGGTTAAACTCTGAGGCTATCGATTCACTACAGAAAGAGCAAATTCTAGACAACACAAAGTACTAGTCTGCAGCTTTATTTACATAAACCTAGAATGAGAATACTGACAACCGCCGAAGCAACTAGTCTATGAGAACATATCTGAATGGTACTCTGAAGTATCCATTCTAACCAACTACAACCATGAAAGACTTTGTGACTTCAATGAAACTTAACCAGAGACTCTGATGAACCCTACAGGACTATCAAGGATTCCAACAGAGAAGACAACAATGACATGCGGGAGTAAATACAGTGGGGCAAAAAAGTATTTAGTCAGCCACCAATTGTGCAAGTTCTCTCACTTAAAAAGATGAGAGAGGCCTGTAATTTCCATCATAGGTACACTTCAACTATGACAGACAAAACGAGGAAAAAATATCCAGAAAATCACATTGTAGGATTTTTAATGAATTTATTTGCAAATTATGGTGGAAAATAAGTATTTGGTCACATACAAACAAGCAAGATTTCTGGCTCTCACAGACCTGTAACTTCTTCTTTAAGAGGCTCCTCTGTCCTCCACTCGTTACCTGTATTAATGGCACCTGTTTGAACTTGTTATCAGTATAAAAGACACTTGTCCACAACCTCAAACAGTCACACTTCAAACTCCACTATGGCCAAGACCAAAGAGCTGTCAAAGGACACCAGAAACAAAATTGTAGACCTGCACCAGGTTGGGAAGACTGAATCTGCAATAGGTAAGCAGCTTGGTTTGAAGAAATCAACTGTGGGAGCAATTATTAGGAAATGGAAGACATACAAGACCACTGATAATCTTCCTCGATCTGGGGCTCCACGCAAGATCTCACCCGTGGGGTCAAAATGATCACAAGAACGGTGAGCAAAAATCCCAGAACCACACGGGGACCTAGTGAATGACCTGCAGAGAGCTGGGACCAAAGTAACAAAGCCTACCATCAGTAACACACTACGCCGCCAGGGACTCAAATCCTGCAGTGCCAGACGTGTCCCCCTGCTTAAGCCAGTACATGTTCAGGCCCGTCTGAAGAGCATTTGGATGATCCAGATGAGGATTGGGAGAATGTCATATGGTCAGATGAAACCAAAATAGAACTTTTTGGTAAAAACTCAACTCGTCGTGTTTGGAGGACAAAGAATGCTGAGTTGCATCCAAAGAACACCATACCTACTGTGAAGCATGGGGTGGAAACATCATGCTTTGGGGCTGTTTTTCTGCAAAGGGACCAGGACGACTGATCCGTGTAAAGGAAAGAATGAATGGGGCCATGTATCGTGAGATTTTGAGTGAAAACCTCCTTCCATCAGCAAGGGCATTGAAGATGAAACGTGGCTGGGTCTTTCAGCATGACAATGATCCCAAACACACCGCCCGGGCAATCGAAGGAGTGGCCAGAAGAAGCATTTCAAGGTCCTGGAGTGGCCTAGCCAGTCTCCAGATCTCAACCCCATAGAAAATCTTTGGAGGGAGTTGAAAGTCCGTGTTGCCCAGCGACAGCCCCAAAACATCATTGCTCTAGAGGAGATCTGCATGGAGGAATGGGCCAAAATACCAGCAACAGTGTGTGAAAACCTTGTGAAGACTTACAGAAAACGTTTGACCTCTGTCATTGCCAACAAAGGGTATATAACAAAGTATCGAGATAAACTTTTGTTATTGACCAAATACTTATTTTCCACCATAATTTGCAAATAAATTCATTAAAAATCCTACAATGTGATTTTCTGGATTTCTTTTCCTCATTTTGTCTGTCATAGTTGAAGTGTACCTATGATGAAAATTACAGGCCTCTCTCATCTTTTTAAGTGAGAGAACTTGCACAATTGGTGGCTGACTAAATACTTTTTTGCCCCACTGTATATATACATTGCAATTATTCTTCAATGAGCGGCCGTTCATGTGCAGGATTATTGTTTAAATTAATATAATTATAGACTGTGTGTAATGAATCCATTTAGCCTTTCCCGCTCTTGAACTGCCACACCACTTTTCTTTGTCTACCAAGCCGTCATATCGGTTTCGTCCGCTAGGGACTTTTTCTTTGTATCATGTAGCAACTCAATGTATGAACTAATTGTGTGTGTTTTCATGTATTTCTTTGATTTGATTAGTTAGCTAGTAAATAAATAATTAGGCCAATTTGTATATCGCTGATTCATAATTTATGCTAGGGTTCGTAACCAAGTCTTTTACGACGTTTGGAATGAGACTAACAAGGTAATAATAATACATTCATGAGAATGACTAATCGATATTAAAATATCTGAAGAGTTATATTTGGGAAAATTATAGCTCTGTAAATCAACTTCCTAGTTAACTAAGTTTACATGATTAGTTTAATCGCGTAATAATGATTACACATAGAGAATTCATTTGATAAAATAACAGTCTTCACATTTAATTATAGTAAAGACACGGCACTAGCCGTTTTATTTGGTACAATGCAGGGTAGAGATCCACACATCATTCTGATCAAATAGCACTATACAAATGCAATTGTGTCCTGCTGTGTACTTGATTCATCATAATCCATAATGAGGTTGTCGTCGGCAGAGGCTCACGCTCCCCTGGAAAAGGGCTGCTATCAAATGATCTCCTTATTGTCTGACCTACAGGATATTACTTTTATTAGGACCAAATTACATTTTAATAAAGCACAGGGTACGATAATTAAGAACGGACAACATTGTTGTTTATCATTGCCCCCCTATGATGGGCACACATGGCTCTGTGATACGACTAATAGACGTGGGGGCTGCGGGGCCACTCAGCTCGGTAACCCTGACGACACAGGTGTCTCCGGTGGGCGAATTGTTGAACTGGCTTTTGCCACACGCGCCACTGATGATGGATAGGTGTCAAGCACAGGTCTCCTCAGCATTTGTCTCGATTTCATTTAACACCTGTTCACGGGCCATTGTGGATGGCCTTCCGTGGCGCCGCGGGCTGTGCCGCATGTCAGTGCTGCATAACGCAGAGCCAAGCCTCTCTACCCCTCAGAAACAATGAGCAGAAGCTACAAAGGAAACAAATACCCTTTTCACCTGACTATTAGCATATAGTAACTCCAGGGTGTAGTGGAAGAATAGAGTGAACAAATGTGAATGATGATGGAGGCCAGTGATGAAGATGTGTCTAGCGACTTTCATGCGCCAAGTCCCAGCGTGAGGACTTGTCTGGATGGCTGACCATATGAAGGATATCACAAAGTCAAACACACCTTATCCGTGGCTTTCTCCGGGGTGGGACTTTCCCATAGAACCCTGGGAACACAAACATCGTCGGGGGGGGGAAAACAGATGAATACTTCAATTCGCAAAATGTTAAGAATTAAATTGTTGTGTTTGGATTGTTTCAAGAGTTTTGATAGAATTTCTGTGTTATTCTGTCCGTTGGACGGTGGTCAGTTCAAAGAGCTAATGCTTTGGGGAGGCAGAGAGGAACACGATGTGCGCCACAGATGTGCACGCCTATCATTTAGATAAGAATGCGATTAAAGAATGCTTGTGGTGTTTTATGCCTTTTGTTTGATGTCTTGACCAAACAAAGTGACGTTAATTAGACGATGGGAGATACTGAAATTTGGCGCACTGGTGAGAGTCAAAGATCGGTAGAAACTTTGCTCATGGAGTCATTGTAAACCAATCCCCTGATGTAGCGTTCCGTTACACTATAGTGTCTTTTATACCTTTAGGAATTTTGTGACATTGAAGACTTCTGGTATGTACCATTTGCTACTTTTCCTGGGCCCCGGCTGCTAGTCTTCCTGGGGCCCGGCAGCTACTCTTCCTGGGGTCCGGCAGCTACTCTTCCTGGGGTCCGGCGGCTACTCTTCCTGGGGCCCGGCAGCTACTCTTCCTGGGGCCCGGCAGCTACTCTTCCTGGGGCCCGGCAGCTACTCTTCATGGGGCCCGGCAGCTACTCTTCATGGGGCCCGGCAGCTACTCTTCCTGGGGTCCGGCAGCTACTCTTCCTGGGGTCCGGCAGCTAGTCTTCCTGGGGCCCGGCAGCTACTCTTCCTGGGGCCCGGCAGCTACTCTTCCTGGGGTCCGGCAGCTACTCTTCCTGGGGTCCGGCAGCTACTCTTCCTGGGGCCCGGCAGCTACTCTTCCTGGGGCCCGGCAGCTACTCTTCATGGGGCCCGGCAGCTACTCTTCCTGGGGTCCGGCAGCTACTCTTCCTGGGGCCCGGCAGCTACTCTTCCTGGGGCCCAGTAGCTACTCTTCTCGGGGCCCAGCAGTTACTCTTCCTGGGGTCCGGCAGAATTAAAGCGGTTATACAATTTTAAAAGCATTACAATACATTCATTACAGAATTCACAATACACTAAGTGGGTGCCCTCAGGCCCATACTCCACTACCACATATCTACAACGCAAAATCCATGTGTTTACGTGTGTGTATGTTATCATGTGTGTGTGCTGTATGCATGAGTCTGTGCCTATGTTTGTGTTACTTCACAGTCCCCGCTGTTCCATAAGGTGTATTTTTACCTGCTTTTTAAATCTGATTCTACTGCTTGCATCAGTTACTTGATGTGGAATAGAGTTACATGTAGTGGCTCTATGTAGTACTGTGGACCTCCCGTAGTCTGTTCTGGACTTGGAGACTGAGACCTCTGGTGGCATGTCTTGCATGGGTGTCCGAGCAGTGTGCTAGTATTTTAAACAGACAGCTCGGTACCTTCAGCTTGTCAACACCTCTTACAAAAACAAGTAAGGAGGAAGTCAATCTCTCTTCCACTTCAAGCCATGAGAGATTGACATGCATGTCATTAAGCTCTCTGTGTACTTTTAAGGGCCAGCCGTGCTGCCCTGTTCTGAGCCAACTGCAAGTCCAACTGCAAGTCCCTCTTTGTGGCACCTGACCGCACGACTGAACGGTAGTCCGCAGTACGCTGCAACTTTTAAAAGGATGAACCACTGTATATGCGTGCTGAAAGTCTGTTGTCAATTTGTTTACTGTGAAATAGCATTGTATCTGGTCAAACACTCTTTTATCCAGAAGTTTACTAAGGGTTGGTAACAGCTGATTGGTAAGGGGGGCATTACTATATGCTTGGCATCTAACTATGACACTCTTATGACAAATTTCTGTCATCCTCAATCGGAGTGTATTTTCACTCCTTTATGGCAGCAGCAGACCAGTGGAAACTCACAATGAACTAATGCTTCGGGGAGGCAGAGAGGAACACGAGAAGCATTTGGATTATTAGAAAAGCTGGCCAAATTGTAGCCTCCAGGACATGAATCCAGAATGGCCTTGACAATGTGGGATCAAAAGACAGTGTCTCATCCAGACAGGCTGAATAGAGGGGGGCCAAGCCGCGTTCCAATCACATTGATAAGAACAGCAGAACCCCACTCTTACCACAGGGATTTTTCAACATTCTGTTAGTTACCACTCATCCACACTGATACACTCCTATAAAAACATAGTAGAGCAAGAAATTGAATTGTGGATTGTTGTTTCTCTGCCTTTACACTTGTCGATGGAGTTAATATAGATTACTTGTTCGTCATAGTCAGCTGTGGTAAACACCCCTGCTTGTGCTTTGATCAGGTAAATGGGTCTTTGGCAGTGGGCTATGCAAAGTAAGCACTGTTCCACAGAAGATAAAAAGTCATTTGATTTTCCATTTTATGCGTATTTCATGAACACAGGGCAGATTATGAGATGGCCATGTAAAGTTAAGTTGGCCCAATTGTAGTTGTTTTACACTTGCTTGCTTTGCTTATACAGTTCATAAAGTTACTTATTCAAGCAGAAGGCTTTTTTGTGAGGTGCTATACGTAAATGCCTCATACCTAATTCAACGCCTAATGAAAGTCCTTTTCATCAGGAGTGGAGGGCCTTAATGCAGCCTAGTAAATGGATTTTAGATCAGCATAGTCCTTCTGTAGCTGCAGCTAACAACTTTGCACATCATTTTATCAGTGAATCACTACTACATTGCCCAGAGACATTATGCTATCCGAAATGTAGATTGCAACTACAGTACATAGCTGAACAAAGGATGCAGTTACGCAACCAGAGTATTGGTATTATTACAGTCACAGTGCGAGACACATGTCTAACAAACAGATACAGTATGTGATATGACGATTTTTCACATCTGCTTGTGCAGACACAAGCTGTGGGAGGATGGTGGATAAAAGACAAGCCATGCAGTATCTCTAAGATGCTGTGTGCACCCTGGTCTTGGCTTCCCTATTCCCCGGGTCTCTGTGCTGTTTCCTGCCAGTGCTCAGCCCACAGACCATTACCGGCCTCTCTGTCTGTGTGGCGGGGCACTCTCCCTGAGACCAGGTGCCAGTCAAGATGGATGTTCTTGTTGGGCCAGGCTCCCATGTGACCGATGCGTCCAGCGCCAGTCTGTGTGTGCCAGTCCCGCAGGGCATGCCACGGAGCAAAGCGCTGCTCCGAGCTGCTCCACACTACTGCTGCTGCTGCTGCAGAGAACCAGGGGTACAGGCAGCACACTACAGCACAGCCAGTCTGCTCACAGTCAAACTGAAATACTAAAACCATTGTTCCCATGTTCCTCTGTTCATCCTTCCTGATTTTTGGTGATAATATATGAAGGTAATTAAAATACGGTCTGCCACATCTGTTTTACTAATCAAACAGCTCAATAGGTCCTCAAATATCATTTCAGACTGATTGGAGACAAGAAGCACATAGTATTGACAATAAATTTACTGAAACCTCTGTTGCAAAGCATAATTTAGTGGGATACTGAAGGTAGCTCAGTCTTCTCCACTTTTGATTGTGATTTAATCTTCCTTTGTCTCAGCACATTTACGTATAGCGTATGTGGAGCGTTACGGCTGCTGACCTCTGGTTGCACCTGGCATTCCTTATGACTCCCATTCCCTTGGACTTGTCCTATGTAGACGTTTTACACTACGCTAGTGAGGTAGGTCACCTGACTGTTACTGGAGGTCAACCTTGCTGTTGTATAGGATTACACAGATCACTACTAGAAAGAGCCAGGGCACTTGACACATCAAGGCAGATAAATAAAACGGCCCTGCTCTGATAATGGCTGCCCATCCCAACACTGGGTTCCTTTTATGAACCTGGGTTTCTGTGGCAACATTACCCGGTCCCTGGGTCTGGAGGCTGCTGGGCTGGATGGAGGAAGTGAATCTTTTATTGATGCCGAACGACGGCCTGGGATACAGCTGCAGCCTTATCTGATAGCTGACAAAACCTTTCAGCCATCTATGCTCTCTGCTCCACAAAAGCCTGATGACGGAAGGTTTCCAGCTGAGAGAGTAGAAAAGTTATCTGATCCTAACTGCACCGTATGCAAGTCTCCCAGTCACTCAGATCCCATCGGAAATTAAGAGTCTCTTTTTCCCCTTATATAGTGCGTAAGCTCCTCTGTCTGCAAAAGCCACAACTTCTCCATACTCTATAATTACATTTACTGTTGGCTGAAGAGATTGTGCCACTGTGCTTCCATCATATTTGGATGTTATCAGGTAAACCCTATTTTCTATAAACCAATGCTTGCCTCGTATTGCAACACTGTTTCAACAAGCAGATGGGGATGAATGTTACCCACGTTGACAGTTAGCTAGAACACACTGTGGTCACGGCCAGTAGGCAGTATGTGTATCCTGTTTCCAGGTGGATTTCATTGTGACTGGGCTGTGTACAGTGGGTCCTGTCTAGCCATAGGGCTGTAATGTGGAGGTAATCTCCCCTGAAGGCTGACTGGGCTGGTTGCTCTCTGTCAGAGCCACAGCAGCAGCACAGCCTCATAAAGGGAACCAGGCAGCCATGTCTGCAGGCTACAGCGCTCGGCGCGGACAGAGACACGGCCAGCCCCGAGATGTCAGCTGTGAGGTTTGGGGAGAACGCCACAGACCCCTGATGCTGATGAGGAGGGGGAACCAGTCCATCTGTTCCCACTCAGAGCTGCCCCCTGAGATGCCCTCTCCTCTCCTCTCTTCCTCTTACCCCCTTTGTCTCTCCTTCTCAGGACGGGCCTCTCAAACATCTCTCTCTCGCTTACCTTCTAGTCCCTTCTCTCTCTTTCCCTCTTCCTTCTTTCCCCATTTGTCAAGTCTTTCCTCCCATGGTCCATCTCTATTTGCCTTCCTCTTTGTCTCCTTCTCTATTGCTCTCCTTACTCTTCTCGTTCTTTCTCTTTCCCTCTTCATCCCCTCTCTCTTTTTTCCTCCCTCCTCCTCCCTCTTTTCATCCTTCTCTCTTTCTCTGTGCCCCATGCTCCCCCATCACCACAGTGGGTGTCATCAGTATGACATGTGCTGTCCTCCTGGTATAAACAGTGCTCCATAACAGCCGAAAGCCGTCAGCCCTGCACATTCCAAACACCTTTGGTAATTGCCACAGTGCAATGGCAGTCAATGCATTCTAACTCACATTTTGTTGTAATGCTATGCTGTATATTACCCACCATATTCATTTACCAACACCGGCTTTTTGTGGTTATTGAACTATGAGTGAAAAAGAAAGAGAGCCGCACACTCTAGGAGCTCAAATGCAATATTGAGCTATGCAATCATTCCTTCATAGCCGACAACAGGCTTGTTGTTCGAATTAGAGAGAACACATACAATTAAATAGATCTACTGTGTTTGAAATAACAACGTCAAAGTGAGAGCTGTGGCTGGGTTTCTTAAAGGCCTCTGAGTGATCCAGAGAGGGAACAGAACAGGATAGTTATTTGTTTTGATCAGTGTAAACTGGAGAACATCCACTGGGAGATTTGGTAATTAGGCCAACTTGTTTCCTCATTAACTTGTAAAGGAACGGAACAGGTGCAGATACTCACATTATTGTTCACCACTAAATAGATACATAATACTACAGTACATAGCTGGGAGAAATTAACAATGTAAATACAACCGTCGGTGAGAGAGGCAGAGGAGAGAGGCTTGAGTCTAGTCTTAAATTCCTACAGGCATTCGTTCAGAAAGGTACAGTACATTGAAGCATATTAATGAATTAAAACTCATTCTCAGTCGTTAAATAATGAGCATAATCCAACTTGATAAGATCTGTTTCTCCCTGTGGTCTATGGAATGACCGAACGTGGTTGATTGTGATCCGTGGTTGATGTAAATAAAGTAACGAGCTGCATTTCTTGGGGCGTCAAACCTTTTTCTCGGACAGGTGGTCAAGGTTAGCTGGTGAATGGTAAAACACGTCCGAAGTCTTTCTGCCGGACATGTTGGTTGGAGTTGTGACTGTGTCTGCGGGGCAATGTTAAATTGCCCTTGAATTATGAGGGCTGGCCACATATGAAAGAGATCTTTCGGAGTGTCTCTGGCACCGGTGCCAGCTCCGGCTCCAACAGAAAATCAAATGTCTCATGAGATGTGGCTAGCTAATGAGGACGTTGAAGCATGGCACCATGGAACCACACATACAGCACGTGACAGTAGCAGCCAAAACAGATTCTCAGAGTACCAGGCTATATTCTGCTCAGAAATTCAACATATCCTCATGCTGTTGCTGTACATCAATGCTAGTTTCACTTCAACTCAGGTCACTTGTTAGCTGAATATCCATGTATTATTTTCACATTTCTATAAATTTTGGTGTATGTATTATTGGTATCCATAACAATGTCAATATCATCAGTGTTCACAATAAGCCCTTGAGTGATTTTTATAATTGAATAATGATTCAAATTAAGGTAATGCAATTAGATTTTCGAAGGTAGACTATATTTTAATGATTTTATTGGGTTTTAATGCTCACTATTTCAGAGTGATGTACTAATGTTATGAGATCAAAGATACAGTAAGACAGAAACTCCTAGATATTTCATACCCTTTAATAAAGTTATGAATAATTCGGTTCCGTTACCTGGCTGGGCTGGCATTGGGCAGGTAGTGTGTTGTGAGGTGGGTCAGCGAGAGAATGCTGCAGCCCAGACAAGCAGCAGGTAGCAAGGTGACACGACTAGCTGTGCTTCTGCTGCCAACTTGTGATATTATTGCTCTGTGCCTCCCTACTTCTTGGACAACACCTGCTTTAAAAGTATGGCGTTGACAAACAAACACACACACTCCTGGATTTAGATTAAGTTTAGAGCAGTGTAACTAATTCTGTGCGCTTGGAAGACCTTGACGTGTACGACGTAGATTAAAGGGCTGGTTGGATGACCAGCTTGAATGTTCTTGCCAAATTCCCAGTCAATATATTTGATGTCAGGTGGCCTTCGCTTCACTCTTTTCAGGATCTAAGACTTTTATTTAAGTTCTCGAAATGTTGGAAGAATTTATTGCATTAATCTACTACGGTACATCATTACAGTGATGGATCTTTCTAACAAACAGGATTATTTCATTATTCCATCGTTATTAGACAGCAGAATGATGTCTGTGAGTGAGCGGTTTCATCAGGGAACCAGTTAATGCTCTTCATAAATAGACGGACGGTACAGCATTGACTGTACGTTGGCACATTGTATATTATCCTAATTACTGTAGATGGTATAAATAAGTAAGCCTAGTCCGAGCCAGAATGTCCCGTAGGGCAGAAGCCTTTCCCTCTGTTTCTGGAGTGTGATGCAACTTGATGTAGTTGATGGTATAACTATGACTCTCTCTTCTCTCCAAGCGGCATACAGTATTTAAGTTATTTTGGATGTCAGCCATGTAAAGTGTAAAGGTGATGTCAGCCTTGGTGAGGATGGGGGAGGGACGTGATGAAGGAATCAACATTAATCCCTTGTTATCTTTCAAATGGTTAGTATATTGACATAGTGTCAGGGGGATTTTAGGTAGATTAAGATGTGCACGTAGGCATAATGTATGCTATCGATTCTGGGAGGGGTTTTTGCTTGTGTTAAGCATTTTCAAAAGTGAGGTTAGTTATAGAGTTCACTTTAGGTTCCGCTGTTTATGTTACAGTAGAGAGAGTAGGAGGGGGGAAAGAAATTTGGCTATTTCAATAATTGTACAATAGCCATACATCCTGAATTAGTTTTCCAGTAAATTCTAAGAGAGAACACATCACCTGTGTTGTAAATTAAAGGTCTTTAAACTAAAACAGGTAGTGTAAATGATTAGCATTGCCATCTGCCCAGCTGAGCTGAATGACTGTATGGGGGATAGTGGGGGAAATATGGAAGTCCTCACTGAGCTCCTATCCTTGGGTCTCCAACCTCGCTGCTACAGTAGGGCTCCCACAGTTAGACGTGATTGACTGTCAGAGGCAAATGTCACTCTAACAGTGATGCACGGCGAGGAGAGGAAACATCAGTAACCAAGGAGGAAATGGCAGACTGTCCAACAGCAATATGACAATGTGGTTTGAACTAGTTCATTAAGCAGCCCAGTGTATTCGGAACTCTCTCTTTCTGTCAGGCTCCGGTCTCTGTGGGGGCCCTGTCAGTGGACAGGTGCAGGGCCACTTCTCTTTATTAATGACAAGCAAAGTAAAGCAACCTGCACAAGGAGCTATGCTGGCTCCCAGCCAGCTATACGCACTGGGGCCGGAAACGGAGGAGGATGGGGAGAGGGAGGAGGGTGGAGGGTATACGGTGGAATGCAGCCACGCACCTTAGAACTGACAAATGCCCAGGCTACTCCACCACACTCCAGCGCCACTGTGACAAATGGGGTTTGAACACACAAAACACAGGATGGATTGAGTTCCTCAGAGGACAATGGTTTTAGAAAGGCAATGTCTGATGAAGTTTGTGGAGTGAGGTGACTGAGCTCGTAAAAGCCAGGTCTCCCGGTTCGTGAACATAACAAGCCCTTTCCTTTCCCACCGGTTGTTTTATTGTCCAAGGTGAGAGGGATTAGTACATTCAGAGGCCTCGCCATTGATCAAAGTACGTACAATAATACAGTAAGAATGTACACATGGCCTCAAACAAACTCTATAACCACTGTATTTAAGCCATTTAACAGAAATCCATTTCATTCTGAAGAAAAAAAAACATGATAATAATCATAACTCTATCAAGGAACCTTAATGAAGACATCTATCTTAAGGCATCTGCATTTCGACATTTCTGTAGCGTAATAACAATGGATTATATTATGCAGGCTTACTGTATTATTATTGTTATTACACATCCTGCTCTCTGAGCGCAGAGCAGAATGACACTAAGGACATAAGCTGGAGTTAGATGTCTTTATGCCTTTGTCTGTGTGGTTCCTCTTAGAACAGGCAAGCCCAGCAGAATGAAAAACGGCATGTTGGGTGAATACAATGCAAATCTATTTCTGTCAACAGAAATCAACTCCAGGCAATTACTGTCTATTGTGTGCATTTGATTATTACAGCAGTTTTGAATTAGGCAGAGTCTTAAGCTGCCAGTTATAGAGACATTCATCAGTTGTCTTGCAGGGTGATTTAGATATCTTGTTCTCGTCCTCCTAGCTTTCTCTACCCTCGCTTTGTCTGTTTTTGCCGGCTGCTGACTCTGAAACAGTTATGTATTGATGCTCTGGTAATGGACTGTGGGATTCACTCAAATAAACAAGACAAACAGGGGAAGGAAATGTTTGGTTTTCCCTCCATCCTTGTTTTATTTCCATCCATTATTCCCTGATTATTGATGTAAATGAACAGGGTAATTGTTTCCGACCAAAACTGAAATGAAACTCAGTCTTTCTCATTACGGACCTCTTCAGAAGATGTCGTTTTTTCTCTGTGACATGATTGCCTTTCTATTTCAATATCATTATCATCTGATTGTGTTATTTTGACCTGATTTCTGTTCTACACCTCTTATAGCAAGCTCAAATGAAAAGGCATTTGAGCATATAGAAAGAGGGTTTGTTATCTACATAGAAATCACAATTGGAATGGCTTTTGATTTTCCTATCGACCGTGGCATAGCGAATCATTAAAAATAATAGCTTACAGTGGAACAATCCTCAAGTGTGAAATGTTTTTATATGTTTCTGTTTCACATATTCAACAGCATTCTTTCATGTTGGCTATTGGTCAATACATAACCTGAACATAATTATTTTCAGTCAGACAAACAAAGCTCACACACATGCACGCCTGATTGGCAGACATTGAAAGAGCAACAAAGCTCTCAAGGCACTCCATCCAGCGGTTGTAGCAGGACATGATTATCATTTTGGGTTGAGTACACAACGATTTGACATGTCTTTGACGTCCACTGTTTCTCTCCCTTGACATCCTACTGTCTCCCTGGGGCTCCCTGCCTCTCCTTTATTCCTCCTGCACAGCTAGCTCCTTGATCAAGACATGTTGGCTGTGTCCTTCTTTCTTCACATACTAAGTAATGGTTCGACAAAGTTGTAGTCTAATCATTTTATGTACTACAATACTATTTTATATTTACAAGGATCAAAGAGCCCTTAAATAGTTTGCATCTTTTTGAGAAACACATACATACATTATATAGCTGTATAATTTTATGCAATTCACTAGTCATACAACTAATAACATTTTCAAATTTAGGCGTTACTTCAATGTGCTGGAGATAAGTAATTTAATGAAGAGATTATATAACTGTTGACAACAAGTATTTTCCCTCTGTATAGTAATAAGACGGTAGTATCCTAGACACAATACGCTGTGGCATTATTTAATTCACTAGTCCCTCTGCATTACTGAGTAATGGGCTGTATAATAATGTGCCTGAGCCATATTAAAATTAGAGAGACTGGGAAAACAAAACAGTGTAATACCCTATCAAATATCCCTACAGAGTGTTTAGGTGTTTGACATGGCAAATAAATTCAAATCCGTTTTGTGGTCTCGACGGGCCTCTGTGGTCAAGTCGATTTATCTCAAATGTCCTAAGTTGTGGGTTGATAAACTGCCTTTCCAGCTCAATAACAGGGAGTGGGCCATAACCCTCCCCACATCTCCATATTTATTTCCCTCTGATAAGATTGGTTTTGTCTGCGCCAGAGTGTAACTCATTTCTGGATTCATATTGAAATGGCTGCTACCCCTGGTCCCCAATTTTATACCTGTGTAAAGATACATGTCCACTGAAAGCTATTCATTCACATTTTTCAAGAAAATAATAAACAAGCTATCAAATGCAAGTCGGGGACTGAAATTGCACATCAGCACAAAGTATTTTGTGGGCTATAGCTCTGACATTGACTTTTTTCCTCCTCTCAGCTGTCATGGCTGAAATTGCTATACTGCTTCATGATAGACTTGGCCAGTGTGCAGCAGCCAGGTCAAGCTATTATTATTTCAGCAGGTGCTGAGATCTACACAGGATTTTACAATGCATTTTGGTTCTGTGTTGGGCTTAGTAACTGTGAGCGCTGACGACCAGCAACTTAACACCTCATGTACTGGATGACAGCCTCTTTATTTCATTATTTCATTTCGTTCGGCTGCCTTTATGCACTTTTTTAGCAGGCCATATTTCAGTTTTTCAGTTGCTTTACTTGAAAAGGTGAGAAAGTTAATGGACCGTTTCAGGACATTTGGATATTATATAAAATAAGTCCACTCTGTCCACACCAGTGGGCTGCTAAGGTTTTGCAGCTATCTTTATGATACTGCCCTTTCCTTACTTCTTCACTCATACTTAATTCTAAGTTATTTTCAGACTAAAATTTGGGCCACATCCATATGCAAATATTAAAGGTAGCACTGTGCAAATAGGGATCCGGTGCATTAGCTGACTGGAATGATATATCTGGCCGTGTTAGGCCTTGTCGTCGCAATTAATGGCTCCCCTCCTAAACCCTGCCACAGTGGCAAACACAAGAAGGCAACAATGATTGAATCATCCAGAAAAGTGCATTGCGGTTTTGACCCCGGGCAACATATGGCTGCTTCTCCGGCGCCTGTTTATGTAATCTGTAACCTGTGCACTCAGCGATGGTCCGCTGTGCCTTTTGTCTGAAAGACAACACATTAACCTAGCAGACCGAACTAATGTGTGCTGCTTCTGCTTCTCTTGCATCTCATCTTCCACACGTCTGAGCTCTCACAAGTAAACTCAGGGAACATCACCTCCCATTGTAACCCCTCCCCTTGGCTCCAGCCTGCAGTTTGGAGCCATCACCACCTCCTCGTTTGATTTGATGCCACTTCCCCTCATCAATTTTTATTTCCTGGCTATGTCTGTAATTAATTTCCAACCTGGTGTGAGAAAAATTATCAGAGTAAATTGTAAATAACAAAATCGATACGGTAAATCGGCCTTGGTGGTTGGAGACCTCAACACAAATGATAGTGGACAGATTTTGAATGTATAACATTTTTATGGGACACAGAGAGCGTGGAGATGTATTACCTGGAGTCTGTATGAACATACTTCTGTACTGCATTGATTTGCAACCGCGTTTCTGTGTCGATTGGGGCTGCCAGCATAAAATGAGGGATACCTTACTTTTCTCTTCTAGTTTACCTCCTTATTTTTGTTCCTCTGAGTCAATGGCTATTATGACTGATGACAAAAAGACTGACTTCATGTCTTCGATGTGATGTCCAGCCATGTTTCTGGCTGACCTGGCATTTGGGTTTTGGAATGTGAAAGCACATACTGTACTGTAGTCACGCAATGGGGAGAGTAGCATTCCATTTTTAGGCAATTTACTAGTGATTTTTTGTCCCTCGATATACAGTACAGTTAAACATTTTTATAGTACAGTTAATCATTATTTGAAAATGAACTGTGTTTTCAAGTATATTTCCTTCTTAGCCTTGCCTCAAGGCCTTATTTGCCCTTCTACAACAGCAGTTCCTTTGCTGCTAACTGGTTTATCCTAAATAACCCTGCATTAGTGTGTCAGTGGCTACAACCTTCCCTGCCTCTCCTTGTCATATGCTATTGTTTCACCACGTGTCACGGGTTCAAAAGCTCACCACCATTAAGGCAATCTTGATTGACTCGTCATTACAGGTTCCTGTGTTTTTTCCTTTTTATTATTTCTTTCTTTCTTTTTATTTGTTTACCACTCCTCACCTATGGATGACAATGGAGAGAGACGAAAGAGGCTGTAAATTACCAAGTTACTGAGTAGAACATGAAATGCCTTTCAAGTCTAGCTAGAGAGCTCCCATTTTGGGATGCAAATGAAAATCCAAATGGAGGAGATTAATGTGTAATAAGCTGACAATCATCCCGATGCATGGACCTAGTGTGAATTCTTTAGGCTTCATTTTAATTTGACCCCCACAGTATAGTAGCTTCCATTGTCTATAGATCCATTATGCTGCTGGGTTTGCATTGCTCCAATATGTAGGATAAGGATTAGGCTCTTAGTTCCTTGTTTTAGTGTGCGTACTACTGCGTACTCCAACAACCACTCTGTTTCCATCAGTTCCTAACCATGTACCACTTCCTCCTCCATAGTGGATGGCTGCATTGATTGGTCAGTGGACCTGAAGAGGTACCGTGTCCTAGCAGGGGAACCAGTGAGGGTGAAGTGCGCCCTGTTCTACAGCTACATCAGGACCAACTACTCCATGGCCCAGAGCGCCAAGCTCCGGCTCATCTGGTACAAAAACAAAGGGGACTCAGAGGAGCCTATCATCTTCTCCGGCCATCGGCTCAGCAAGGAGGATGACTCCATCTGGTTCCGCTCAGCCGAGCTAGAAGACAACGGCTTCTACACCTGTGTCCTGAGGTGGGTTTATTTAGTCACTCTGTCTCTGAGAAGTTTAATCAAACGTTTAAGCTTTTCTTAACCCTCAACCAAACAAACACAATTTTTTCCCCCCAATCATTCACAATCCATTGGCAGCCTAACATTTTCAGTAATGGAATTCATTGGGTAACAGATTATGACAGATCCTGGCCCCAGTGGTCCCACCCACATACAGTACAGTAGTTTGAGAGGCTCTAATTTACCTATCTACTTTACATCTACTTTCCAAGGCTACTGTAGTGTGTCAGTGGGTCTATTGTTATGCTAAACAGCCTCCTCTTTGCACATCCACCGCGACAGCCAAGCAAAGCCCTGAGATGGCACGCAGCATAAGGAGGAGGAAGGGATCCTCATCCTCATCGCATGCCATGTTCAGTTTCCTAGTGGAGGAATGCATGACTGGCCTTGCGAGGTTGGTTCACCCCTGCAAGGCTCAACAGGGACACTGAACTGTGGTTGACTTGTGTTGTGGAACATGTAACTGGCATTCCACAAAAGAACCGGCTGTGCCAAAATAATTAATATCAAATCAATAATGTTGGTGTAGGTCCCATGCAGGTCCCATGCAGGTCCCATGCGAGGAGTTGTGTTGTTAGAATTCCCTCCTTGGATTATGACATCAAAAAAGATGTGAATCATAAATCAAAGGTCTTTTTCTAACATCTAGGAAAAATATGTTCATGGTTCTTAGCTACTCGATAATAGGTACCTCGTCGAGGTATAAGAAATTAGGATATCTTACTCAATTATTTTACAGAGGCTTCAGCAAAAGTCCTCTTTCCACAGATGATAGTCCAGCTTCTCTCTGACAAAGCTGATGCTTCTCCCTGGCCAATAATAAGGTTTTTTTCCTCTGGAAAGAAGTACAGCTCTTTATTCCCCTCACGCTATGCTGACAGTCTAATTAGGAGCAGGATCCTGTCACTTTCACTGGGCCTCTTATTATACTTACTTTCTCACCCAGTTGGACATAGCTGCCACAGCTCAGACAGCCAAGCGCAATGCATTCCAATGTGTTAGCTTGCTAGAGAGTCATCAAGCTGAACTGCCTTGGGAACGACAGATTTGGAAGGAGAAGAAAAAACACTTGAAATTGAAATAGCATGTCCCTGTGCTGTCTTATTGAATGTAATATATACAGTGCTGTATCTCTATGAAGTAATCTCAATATCCTCCGAATTGAATTAACTGTCTGTGAAAGACGTTCAAGGTGAAAAGAGAAGACAAGTCTTTTTGCATGTTTTTATTTCCATTAATGGTGATTGATCCCTGGAGCCAAAGAAGCAGGAATCTAAATAAATGGTGTTTTGGGTTTTGGATGATTCCCATGCTGCTTTTTGAATAATATCCAAGAATACAATTGGAGCTCCTTATAATAATAATAAAAAATATGATCAGTATACAGAGAAGCAGGTATGTAGGTATTCTCTGTGAAATGGGAGAGCTTTGCAGGAGCTGTGACACGCTTCTGGGAGAATTGTTGTAAAATAACATTCGCCGAAGCTGCTGTGCCTGAAATGACAGGATTGCTCTGGAATGGAGGAATCAATTTTCTACTGAGGGTCCAGTGACCCGCAGGAGGGATAATGCTCAGGATAATGCCCAGGCCACCTACTAAGACCACTTGGAATAAAACACACATGCACACCTACACACACACACACACACATATACACACACACACACATAGACACACATAATGTATACACACACACACACACACACACACGCACACATATACACACACATAGACACACATACTGTATATACACACACAGACAAACAAACATACGTATGCACATAAACTACACGCACACACACACACGCACACACACATACATACAGTGGGGAAAAAAAGTATTTAGTCAGCCACCAATTGTGCAAGTTCTCTCACTTAAAAAGATGAGAGAGGCCTGTAATTTTCATCATAGGTACACTTCAACTATGACAGACAAAATGAGGAAAAACAATCCAGAAAATCACATTGTATGATTTTTTATGAATTTATTTGCAAATTATGGTGGAAAATAAGTATTTGGTCAATAACAAAAGTTTATCTCAATACTTTGTTATATACCCTTTGTTGGCAATGACAGAGGTCAAATGTTTTCTGTAAGTCTTCACAAGGTTTTCACACACTGTTGCTGGTATTTTGGCCCATTCCTCCATGCAGATCTCCTCTAGAGCAATGATGTTTTGGGGCTGTCGCTGGGCAACACAGACTTTCAACTCCCTCCAAAGATTTTCTATGGGGTTGAGATCTGGAGACTGGCTAGGCCACTCCAGGACCTTGAAATGCTTCTACGAAGCCACTCCTTCGTTGCCGGGCGGTGTGTTTGGGATCATTGTCATGCTGAAAGACCCAGCCACGTTTCATCTTCAATGCCCTTGCTGATGGAAGGAGGTTTTCACTCAAAATCTCACGATACATGGCCCCATTCATTCTTTCCTTTACACGGATCAGTCGTCCTGGTCCCTTTGCAGAAAAACAGAAAAAATAAAAAGTTATATTTTGGTTTCATCTGACATTCTCCCAATCCTCATCTGGATCATCCAAATGCTCTCTAGCAAACTTTAGACGGGCCTGAACATGTACTGGCTTCAGCAGGGGGACACGTCTGGCACTGCAGGATTTGAGTCCCTGGCGGCGTAGTGTGTTACTGATGGTAGGCTTTGTTACTTTGGTCCCAGCTCTCTGCAGGTCATTCACTAGGTCCCCCCGTGTGGTTCTGGGATTTTTGCTCACCGTTCTTGTGATCATTTTGACCCCACGGGGTGAGATCTTGCGTGGAGCCCCAGATCGAGGAAGATTATCAGTGGTCTTGTATGTCTTCCATTTCCTAATAATTGCTCCCACAGTTGATGTCTTCAAACCAAGCTGCTTACCTATTGCAGATTCAGTCTTCCCAACCTGGTGCAGGTCTACAATTTGGTTTCTGGTGTCCTTTGACAGCTCTTTGGTCTTGGCCATAGTGGAGTTTGGAGTGTGACTGTTTGAGGTTGTGGACAGGTGTCTTTTATACTGATAACAAGTTCAAACAGGTGCCATTAATACAGGTAATGAGTGGAGGACAGAGGAGCCTCTTAAAGAAGAAGTTACAGGTCTGTGAGAGCCAGAAATCTTGCTTGTTTGTATGTGACCAAATACTTATTTTCCACCATAATTTGCAAATAAATTCATTAAAAATCCTACAATGTGATTTTCTGGATTTTTTTCCCTCATTTTGTCTGTCATAGTTGAAGTGTACCTATGATGAAAATTACAGGCCTCTCTCATCTTTTTAAGTGAGAGAACTTGCACAATTGGTGGCTGACTAAATACTTTTTTCCCCCACTGTACATATATACATACATACATACAGATAGCACACACATACATACACACAAACACACACACACAAGGCCTTGATGGCAGTTATATAGAGTTCCAGCAATACCCTCTGTTTTATTAGAACATGAACAATGACTAATCATGCCTGCATGCCAGTGAAACACCCAGCACCAGCATGGCATGTTAAGCTGTAGTCAACGAGTTGATGCAATCTGCCCGGCTAATGCGCCGCAAGAGACAGATTCACCACCGCTTTATTTCTCATTTTCTCCAGCGAGGCTAGTCTGAGCAGCACTGATGGAGGGAGAAGCATTTCACACCTTCCCCCTAACAATGGATACGCATTTATCTTTGTTCAATAACTTTATGGCGAGGAAAAATACAACACGTTGCCACTGTCTGAGTGATGCCTCTTGAAAGACTCCCGAGCACTTTTATATTCATTATCTTCCACTGTGCACGGCCAGGCTGGCTGCCTCATGTTTTTTTTTCAGTGTTCTCACTAAACTGTGGCCAAGCCTGAGCTAGGCTATTCCCCCAGAGGTCTGAAGAGTAATCTGTGCCACCTGTCTTTTCTCCCCTCATAAGATAATTCTCCTCTCTACAATCGCCCGGGTGTCACAGACCTCTTCTTACAAAGCGGTCCAGGTTTTTAACCTTTCTATTAATCTGGCCATCCAGGACCCCGTTAGAGAGAGAGCCAGAGAGAAAGGCGCTTCGGTGCTTGGCACAGTCTGAATCCACGCTACCACGCCTGCCAGTTCTTTTCAAATATTAAACACACAGGCTTTAGCTTTGACATTAATCAACTTTTAAGCTCTCTCAAAACCTAATGTATATTTATTGAGGACTGAGACTATTTTTCTAAATGTCTACAAAGAGGGAATGGAGAGTAATCGGTTTGGCTTTCATGGAATCACATCTAAGCGAATGTTACTTGTTTTATCTATGTGTATCTTACTAAACTTATAAACAATGGTTAAGCAGAAGGTTTTCAGTAAATACATTACAACTGGTCTAGACTTAAACAGTCACTGTTAAAATACTGTGTTCCAACATACTAGACTAGGAGTAATCTTTTTGAAATGTGAAGCTTCACAATATGATACTGTGCTTAAAAGGTAGATAGTCTTTTCAGAAAAATCTATCCAAACAAAATAAAATCATTATTTTTCAATGATTGATTGCACTCTTGTGAATTAATGTTAGACTCCAGAAGAATACATTCTTAAGACAGTATTATTGAGAACCAAAACCATTTAGTTATTTTCTAAGACAGATTGCAAACAAAACTTTTCTTTGTTCAGTCTGGGTCAGACAGACAGAGATTCTCACAGAGAGGCAGCTAGGCAGGGTGGCTGAGATGTTCATGCGTAAGCCCCTGACTTGCAGAACATCATATATGACTCACTGCCTTGATTCAGTCTTATGTAACAACATTTGAAACTGTGTTTTTTATATTGGATAAAAGTAGAGACTCAGAGCTAGAAAAGGGTATTTGATTTAGGAATGAATTTACGAATGAACATCTACAGCTCAGCTGTTCAGGGAAGCCATGTTTTTGAGAACAGTCCAACGTTATATCTTTCAAAAATCTGCAGTAGACAGAATTATCTTCATATACTGAGCAACTCACGTTATCCAAACTCATCTCTCGGCATGTCCAGCCCATCCAATCATGGCTAGTGGGAAGGCTAAACCAACTAGGCTCATTATTTAACATTTTCTTTTGTATTTACAGATGGCATACACGTTTGTTATTTAGGCCTATGAAAGTTCACATGTTCCAGAAGGCAGTTCTGCAACAACAACAAAAACGCATTTTGATGAAAATATTTCAACTTTAAAATGCCTCTCCTGTGAAGTAGTGACGTGCAACATATGCCTAGTTTCTTTAAACGGCCACATATAGAATGTTATCTCTCCAGCAGAGGAGTCACCTTGACTCTGGGTGCCGGTAGATAGATAGCGAGCAAGAACGACCACCCACTTGTCATGGTACACAGCACCTTTACTACATGGTGTGAAGCCTTGTGTTCTGTGTTCATCGGGACGGGGTAATCTCACCCACTTTATTCCCCCTGTCTGAACACTTTTCCTGTCATCTGAAATACTGTCGTGTCCATGCCATTAACTGGTCAGGTCTCCAGAGATTGGAGAGGGAAAGTGTTGTCTTTTGCTGGACTACTGCCCTATGTCCTTGTCCTAACCCCCTAATTATACTTCCTAATTGGCGTTTTGAGGAAAAATATTTTGGAAATGTTTTGACGTCTGAGATGTGTGGTTGGACTCATTCTCTCTTTCCAGCAAGTCTGATGAAAGGCTGTCTTTCAAGAGACTCCCCCCAATGATGGTCATGGACTATTGCCCCCTCTGTGTGTTTGTGTGTGTGTGTGTGCGTGCGTGTGTGCGTTCGTGACAAACGCACAGTAAGCAGGTTTGAGACCGGAGAAAATCTGCCTCTATCTTTGATGTGCTGCTCTACATAGCAGCCCCATAGGGACCGACCTGTCAACCCTTTCAACCCACGCACCCATTTAACCTTGAACGTCACAAAAACCCATTGATCCAGGCTGAACCAACCACTGCAGATTGGTGATCTGGAAGGTTTTATCACAAACAATGGCCCATGAGTCAACAGAAGCATCATTGTTTGTTGTGGTGAGGTGTTCTGATTCTTTCACACATTTAGCTGTTTGTTTCCATGGCTTTTAAACAACAGTTTTTTTTCATTTCCTTGTAACATTTTGTTTCTGCTCGGTGTGTAGTACGAAAGAGAGAGAGCGAGAGAGTGAAAAAAAAATAAAAAATGTAAAGGTCATTTACATCGGAGGTTTAATAGCTAAAGGAGTTGGGCCATCATGGTTCATTCTTAGAGTGGTTCCTATTGAAATGAAGTTGGTGGCTCATGCTCTCTGTGAAATATTTAGCACACCTATTTAAAACTTTACTAAATTTCCCTCTTCTTCCCTCTCTTACAGGGAAATGGTAGAAATAGAATTTCAATGGAATTGGCCTACATTTAGATTCAAACTGTTGCATGTAAAATTCTCCCTCTCTGAAATCCATCTTTATTAAGCCCCTTTATTAAGTTCAAAGAGTTTGCTGTGTCATTTTCAAACTCCAGTGCAAGCGAGGCAGGAGATTGCATAGGAAAGTTTCCCCATATAGAGTTTTAGGGACTTCATAAAGACCATTCATGAGCTCAGAAAGCTTTAGCAATGCATCATAATTCATACCAATAGGATCAACCATTTCAAACTAACCTACATAATTAGCTTTTATTCCTTTTCCGTCATTGACAAACGGATGGACTAGTGCCTTCTAATTAAATATCATGTTTAATCTCGATGAAAAATGTGTGTTAAGTGCCATGATTCTGCTCTCTGTGGTATAGGCCATCTCAGCGGACGATCCATAATGAAAACAGGTCAAATCACAGTGGCAGACAAGTGCTCATTTCTATGAAGCTCATAGAGCAACACTTTTGTCAGTCAGTATAATTGGCCCTTGGGTCCTCCTAGGCCCATCTTCCATCCACAGAGAGTGTTACATGAGAGCTAGGGCTTGTGGAGGAAAGGGAGAGAATGAGGTTCATTATCAGTGAATTAATCATATGATTTCACCTCCCAACTTCCTCCTCATCCTCTCCCTGTGTGAGTGGAATGCCCGTGGCAGGGTGCCCTGGAGAGCTGTCCTGTGTACTGTATGTCTCCTCCTCCAGGGCTGGGAGCTGCGATGTCACTGCTGCTGAGACACAAATCGCAAGTGATCTCCACAGACAAGCCTCTTCCAGATGTTTGTTCCCAGGCTATGTATGTTCTCAGGTGGTTCTGAGACAAAGCAGCAGAACAGAACAACATGGCCTACCTACCTGCAGCAGGGCCTCAGTCACTCTCTCGGTCGTCTATGGATGTTTACCCCATAGAGCTCCAAGGTCAGATTGCTGCAATTAAGGGCTCCTGCTTTGACCTCCGGTCCTCCAGCGATATAGGAAACTACTTAGCACCGTTAATGTGTTAAGCTCATTTACTGAGATCTACTGTGGATAGAGCCTGATGCACGGTTGACCTCTGCTATGAGTGCATGTACAGAGTTTGGCTCTCTGTGCCCCCGGCTCACACAGAAACCTGTGTAGGGGAAATTACATGTGAAATCAGCTTTGAAGGAAGTCATGCAGGCTAATGGAAGTTCTCAATGCTTATTCATTCATGTCTCAAGAGTGTTAAGAGCCCGGGCATACTGACCCATGCGATGGACGGACAGACTCAGCTGGGTAGGCAGCATCTTGAAAGTTGCTGTGTTAGATTCATTGTAAAATTAATTTGAAGCTCACATTAACAGATGTAAACATGAACCGCGGAAAACAGAAATACCTCTTTATTGAGCATATAATTAAATTGGTGAGGTGTAACCTGAGCATTTTCATTTGAAAGTAATTGCAGGAGGAGAGTGATTAATTATTAATGCAGTGGAAGCAGTCGGATCAGGATTGCACAATAGTTATGCAGTGTGATTCAATTCCAGCTAATTGTCAGTAACAGACCAGTGAAAATATCCTCCTCATTTTGTCCTAAGTGACTTCACACATCTGTCCTCTGTTTGCCCATTATTTGTCACGATATGAGACTGTCACCAGACACAGTGAGCGCCCTTGTGAACAGTATTTTAGTCATAGTTAATTTTCTTCTAGGGTAAATAAAGTAGCCCAGGACAGCTGTACTCTCTATCTCCATTGCCTGGGACCGCAGCCAGGAATTCTACACACACAAAACAGCAGATATGTCAGACAATCTACAAACTCACACACACACACACACAAACCCGCCTGATGTCCCAGTCTAAAACCAACTAAATGTTTCATGCCGAAATGTTAAATCTTTGCATCAAACAGACTGAATTCACTAGTGGAGGTTCAGGGAGCCTTAGCGTTTGAGAGGCTGACACACAATGCCACTGCAGGGCAATCCTATGCCTGACGTCCCTCATGCATTTTCAATGGGGGGAGGATGCAGCAGTCACTCTCTACGTACTGTAGCCTTGTGTAGTAGCCATGGCAGTAGCTGCGTGCGGAACTGGGTGTCACTTGCCCTGACACATGTCTCCCTAAAGGAGACTTGTACTTCTGGCTGGTGCCTGCCTATTGAATAATATGCTAATTCATTCTCCATACAGTATGTGCTCTTGCCCCTTCAGGGGGAGCCGCATCTCTTTACTAATTGAAGCATTTTGAAATATTTCATTCAGGTAACCTCCATGTTCAACTTGCCCATTGTTCTTGATGTGGTTAACTGGCAACTAAAAAAGTAAAAAGACGCCCCACTTCACCATCATCACAGGTAGGCAGGGAGGCATTGATGAAATGAATGGCAGTGTTTAAGATCTCTGCTGGTTTACAGATGAAACACCCTGGAGAAATCGATGTGTGCTTTTGTGTGTGTGATGACTGTTGGCTAGAGGTGAACTTGGGGTAACATAAAGCCTCCTGTGTTATGCTCCCTGCCTGCAGAAACTCCACCTACTGCATGAAGGTGTCCATGTCCTTGGCGGTGGAGGAGAACGACGAGGGCCTGTGCTTCAACAGTAAAATACGCCACCTGGAGAAAGCCGAGATCACTAAAAGCAAGATGATCAACTGCCCCGACATCGAGGATTACCTCGCCCCTTACAAGCAGCCCCAGATGACCTGGTATAAGGTAACAACCCTTATTCTCAGAAAATTCCCATAGGACTCTGGTTGAAATTGGTGCACTGTGTAGGGAATAGGATGCCATTTGGGATGCAGTGCTGGTCTTTGTATATGAACCCATGAAGGTTAGCTCTGGTGGACTAATGGGTATCTTATTAAACTAAACAAAGAATTGTTGAAAGTGACATGATATAACACGGGTGTTGATGTGGTGTCCTGTCTGTCTAGGAGTGTGAGAAGAAGACATGGCGGAGCTCCATCATGGTGAATACCACCAACATCTGGTTCCCTGAGGTGCAGGAGGACGACGGGGGGGAACTACACCTGTGAGCTCAAGTATGGCAGCCGGGTGGTAAGAAGGACCACAGAGCTCAAAGTCACAGGTGAGCCCCCCCCCCCCCATATCATGTGGTGTGTGTGTGGGTATGCATATACTGTATGTATATGTCTGATTACATGTACAGTGTGTTTTTGTTTTATATTGTTGTGTGTATGTGTGTATTAAATGTGCACAATGCTAAAAAGAGTTTGACAGCTGGCCACGATTATCATTCAGAATGACGTGATCTGAAATCAGCTGCCGTGAAACGTGAACGTAAGGATTTACATCAACGTCCAAAAGCAGGATGCACCTTTGCACTCTTACACTTAATATTCTGATGCCCCTTCCTCTCAAAGTGTGGTGGATCAAAGATAAAACACTGTGTGCGCTGGCTGTAAACTGGATGCACTGCGGAGACACCCCATTTATCACAGGAGCATAGTGGAGCGTCACTGTGTGTCTGTGATGCATCAGCCTTCAGTGTAAACACTGGCAACCACTGTGACGTGAGATGGATTTATTTATTCACATTTTGGGCTTGTTCCTCCTCTGCTGCCTCTGTCATGCAGCAGGCAGGCAAGCAGGCAGGCTGGGATTCCAGGCCAGTGAGTCTGACCCTTGGGGTGTGTGCTGGGTCCTGACTGCAGGAAGAGCAGCTGCCAACTGCAGTGTGAAATCAACCCCCCAGCTCATTCACCCTGCCTGCCTGCCTGCCTGCCTAGCCCCCCTCTGAAATAGAGTGGAGCCAATCTGCTGGAGCCCCAAGACTGCACTAGGCAGGCAGCACTGACTCTGACTCCTGCTACACTACAAACAGAACACAAACACCCGTAAACTACACACAACCACGTGTCCACCACATACATACAGCAATGAAACTGAAACAGATAGGAGCCTGTACCAGACAATACAGAGTGAAAGACAGTTCTATCACCATGCAAACTGCAACACACATACACACAGGGCCGTAAAAACCTCTGAAATGCTATTTGAAGAACAGCAAAAACAAGAAAAAATGACTCCAGCCATTATCACATTCATTGCTGTAACATTCACCTCAGTCGATCTACAAACACATAGCCTATTAGCTACACAATCAGTGGCAGGTAACCTAGTGGTTAGAGCTTTGGGCCTGTAACCGAAAGGCTGCTGGACTGAATCCCCGAGCTGACAAGGTAAAAGGTAAAAGTGAAGGAAGGTAAAAGTGAAGGAAAAGCAGCTAACAACAATTAACTCAGCACTGGGATTAAAAACTATAATTTAATACATACTCTCTTAGCAGATAAAGTATTTTATTAACAAAAGGTAAACAAATACAAATACTTTTTTGTTGTTGCAGTTGTATACCTACATTTCTGCTTTTCAACACATTTTGCCATGTTTAAGTCCCCTATATAGGGGACTTGGAGCGGTTCTGGCCAGGTTCCAACCGTGAATGGCACAACATCAATTGCACAACACTCCCTAAAAGCACTGGTTGTCCTGATTCATATACTGTATGCTATTGCAATCCGCAGCTGTGAGATTTCCTGTGCCTGTGAAACTCACAGCTGTGCTTGCAGTAGCGCATATGGAACAGGAGAGTCTTGTGGATGCAACAATAGTAGTTTCATCTCGCTGTGATGGTCTCAGGTGGATTTATAGCTCTCATCAGGGAAAAATATAAAATAATTTCATAGAATTTTAACAGCACCACCTTCTTTGGTCACAGACGGACGAAATCACTTTGTCTTTAAAGCTGAAGTTGTAACGAGTCTGCACACATTTTAATGGTGTCTCAGCGCAGCTCAGAGAACGTTTGGCAAAAAAGTCTCTGTCATTTATATGAAATGGTGTCAATATTGTACCGTCACTAAGTATGATCATATTTATTTTACAGTTATAAGAAAGTTAAACTCTTAAAGTAAGTCATTTATAATTAAAACTATATAGACCCACTTTTGTTGAATAGGAAAAAAGTAATATGATTTTTTATATTTTCATAATATTTGTATTATGACTTGAGCTTGTGTCCTCAACAGTGAGTATACAGAAGAAATGTATAGCTATTTTTACCAGAAAGGTGAGTTCCAGACCTTTCTGAAACTATGCAGCATTACCAGTTATTGTTCATGGCCATCTCATGAAAAATAATTTTTGGGGGTATGTCTATTTAGGCGTAAATTAACATTTTACCCTATCATTCAAGAGGTTTATATCTGAACGAGAGTGACTAACAAAATCAATGGAGGCCCCTGAAGGTCAGGGCCCCTGTCGGTAATTCGGCCATGATTACTACAAGTTTAGATATCTGGCTAGATTAACTAGACAAATTGACCAATCTCTTTTCTTTTTTTACTGACATGGGCTAATTGAGTGACTGTCTGTGAGTGGCATAACAAGACGAAAACTACTGATGCAATTTTCGAAATTGCACCTTGTGTATTGTACTATTCTAACTCTCAACAGACACACACACACTACACACACACATTACACACACACACACACACACACACACACACACACACACACACACACACACACACACACACACACACACACACACACACACACACACACACACACACACACACACACACACACAGAGACAGAGAGAGACAGACAGACACACACATTATTTTACATGCAACTCAGGGACCAAAACAGGCACAGTACTATGCTTCACTAAACAACAGTATTCAATGAGCTAGCATTACAAAGCAAGAACAGAGGCGGTAGCGGCAGGCTAATATAATCTGCTAAAATGAAAGACATCTGCTTCACTGATATGTGAAGAATATGCTTGTCTTGTCAGTTAACTGAGCCATTGTTTGTTCACTTACTCACATGCCTTCTGCTAAGCTAAGCGCTAGGCGTGCTAGTTCCAGTGAGTGGTGTAATGTTGGAGCTGGATTCCACATGGTTTACAGCCTGCCTGGGGCTCTGACCCGTAGGATCAGATGCCATGTTAGTGTGCTGCTGGTTGGGTGGTGAGCCTAGCCAGGGTTAGACAAGGCCTGGATTAGTTAGCTTTAAGCACACAGAGAGGTCAATCAGGACACTCAGGCTTCCAGAGGGCAGGGGGCTTGCCTACTTTCTTAGAGGAGGAATATTAATGGGGTTGCTGGCCAGGAACTGTTTTAAGCTACTCTGTTTGGGTCCATATGCCTTGTATTACTGTAGCATTGTATGACACCTTTGTTTATTTCAGTATTCAACGAGCAGCAGGTAGCTTAGCAGTTAAGAGAATTGGGCCAGTAACCGAAAGGTCGCTGGTTTGAATCCCCAGCTGACTAAGTGAAAGATTTGTCAATGTCCCCTTGAGCAATGCACTTAACCCTTATTGCTGGATAAGAGCGTCTGCTAAATTAATAAAATGTATTTCACTATCCTCATGTGACAATAAGGCCTTGGAAGGAGCCTGTAGGGCCAATCTGCTACTAAATGGCCTGCAGTATAGTAGCAATACAGTAGTGAACTCACTCAGAGTGTAGGGGAGGCTAAACCTTGGCAAATTATCAGATTTGTGCCCAAAAACCAGAATGACCAAGAAAAGCCTCTTCTCCCTCTCCATAGTCAGCACCCTGGTCATACATATTTCAAAATGCATTTCAAAGTAAAATTTCTCTTTTGAAAGAACATTGCGTTCAGGCTAAATTTAACAGTCACTGCGAGAAGTGAGTTACCACGGTCATGCGTCTCGGAAACTCATTCAAATATTGTAACACCTTCCGCAGCCAGTTAAGTCAACAATGGGAGAGATGATGGGCCGTGCATGAATCCTGAGTCCTCTCTTCCTCTCTCCCGTCTTCTCAGCTAGGCCTGCGAGTTCTGCCTTTAGACTCTAGCCTCTTGGCTACCTTTTTACCCATGTGGAAACCGCATGACCTATTTCTTTTATTACCTCATAACTCATCATGAAATTGTCCGTGTTCACATGGGCTTTGTCCTGCTCTTTCCCCAGATCAGCGTGACTACTTTTTTCTTTTCTTAGGAGAAGTGAAATGGAGAACAAGAAAAAGTATCCTTTGGGTCTTATTGGGAAAATATGAGCCTGTTAATTTAGGAAACATGTTAGAGTAAGGAGCAGTTCAATCCAGCAGATAGAATTGCCTCCCCAAAAAAGTAAATTAAGTGGTTTTCTGGCAACATAAATCTATGTGCGTCAGAGAGAGTGTGATTTTTTACAAATGGTGCTCGAATGTCCTCAAGGAAAGGTTAGTCCATCAAATATTAAGAAGTGTACAGAACAAAAATAAGATGCATAATTCTAAACTAAATGTATATTTCTGTGGTGAGGGAAATTATTGTCAATGGTACCTATACAGATACCATTGAAAACAGCCGAGAAGATGTAGGGCGATAATGCCATTCAATGAACTGTATTTAAAGTATATTGCAGTTTTGAAATATATTGTATCTTTGTGATTTCTATATGTATATACTATAAATGTTTATAAATGGCTGTCAACATTGAAACATTTAAATGTTTGTGAAGTATGTCTGTAGTACAGTACATTACCTGTGATTATCCTCCCTCCTTTACTCAAGGAATCTGAGCTGTGTCACATATCTGTAAACCAGCATATGAAAATCAAATTATACCCAAAATGGATTTTACTTGTTTCGACACTGAAAATGCATTAAGATTGAATAACGAGACACAGCCAACCCAAAACACTGTGGTCAAACCTTGGATAGATCACATTACAAGCAAGTGAAGCAGATACATTCAATTTGGAGTTAAGCCTTCTGCTAAAGCAGATTGAAGTGGTCACACATCTAAATGCGTGTGGTCATGGGTCCTAAAGTAGTGCACCTACACGTTGTTCCTGCTGAGGAGAAGAGAGGAAAGGAGACTGCAGTCATGGAGAGGAGGACAGGGGAGGAGAGAGGAGAGGAGAAGAGAGGAGGGCGAGACTGCAGCTGCAGTCATGGAGAGGAGGACAGGGGAGGAGAGAGGAGAGGAGAAGAGAGGAGGGCGAGACTGCAGTCATGGAGAGGAGGACAGGGGAGGAGAGAGGAGAGGAGAAGAGAGGAGGGCAAGACTGCAGTCATGGAGAGGAGGACAGGGGAGGAGAGAGGAGAGGAGAAGAGTGTGTGATAATAAGCTAAAGGGAAAGAGCAGGATGTATGGCCTGTCCCTAGACACCAGCGTGTCCTCTTTGTCTTCATATGCCAACTGACACCACCGGACGATAAACACATTTGTTTCAGTGGAGTCAAAAGCTCTGGAATACTTGGGTTTCATGTTAAATAAGTCCACACCTTGTCAGGACACACAACGGCCGGGCGTCTTCCCCAGATGAGGCGTGACAGGGCTGGCGTCGAGAGGAATCGATTGCCTGTCACTCTCTCTTGCCAGAGGGGGTTACCTTTTCTCTCCTTTCTCACACACACACACACACACACACACACACACACACACACACACACACACACACACTGTGGAGGGACATACCACTGTACTGAGGGCATGTCCCTAAACCTTGTCCCCAAGCAACTGCCTCTGTGAGTGCATTTTATATTACACCTTTAGCGGATTTGACTGAAAGAGTTGTGTGAAATTCAGAAACTATTGCAAACATGAGATTTGACTAAATTAGACTTAGGCTTTTACACAGAGCCATATTGAGTAATATTAACACTATAGGCCTACTTACTTTAGTTGAATCCCAATACCTTATATTATCTCAAGTTTACTCATTAACATTCTGAACAGTAACATTGGAGGACTTTTACTCTGGGGGCACCTCTTAAACGCCTGCTCTAATGGATGTCTCGTATGAATAAGTGTCAAGTGAGGTGACAAAGGAAGTTGAAGTGAGCTCTCATTGTCTGTGTTAACAGCTCTAATAAACCTGGCATAGAACGTTATCAGAGACCTCTATCCGGGTCAGGAGAGATGTATTATTTGGAGGTGAGTTGATACCCAGTGATTACCGATGGAAGCAGCACAGTGGGGACTCTTCAATTTGATTCACTCAGTGAGTTGGAAAATTAGAAGCATGAATAGGCTCATTTGTCCATCGACAGGAAACACTCTCAGTCACTGGTCAAGCTAATTGGATTATATCACCTAGAGACATTTCCTCCCGAGAATAGTTTTGGGGTTTTTCCACTTTTACTCTCAAAAGATCATCTTAGGAGAGAAACAGAGCAGATATGCAAATCTGTCTACACATATCAATTCAGTCATAAGAACTGTATTACAAGAACGTTGATGTCTCACTGCAAATATGCAAATCGGAAAAGATAATAGATAAGAGTGTGTAAAGCTAATGTGGTGTTGCAATCTGAGAGTGCACCATATCCAAAGTAGAATTAGTAAACTACTACCGTGTTTAAATCCAGAGGCCATCATATTGTTTTTAAACACTGAATAAACCGAGTCACTGAGGGAGTCTATAGTTTGACACAGTGCAGCATCAGCCTTGGACCCCTCCTGCTTCTCTTTCTTCTTATCTTTCTCTTTCCTTTTTCTTTTCATTAGAATTCACAGTGTGTCAAGATAAGCAGAAAGAAAGGCCCAGTCACTCCAGATCTGGTGACAATTCTAATGAATACAGCATTATTAAAAAGGGGGACTCTTTAATATTATTGACTAATAGTTGAAAAATGAAATCAGTATTAATAGATCCTTACCATTCATAGTGGTCCACTGAGGGATAATTGGTTAATCAATACAGCCTAATTGTAGACACACAGTATTGTGTGTCTGGTGTTGCCAATGACCTGGAGGCTGACTTCAAGCTTTTAAACAGCATATTGGTATTGATTTTACGTCTATATTATTTAGCATGACAAGGTAGTGAATTAGAGCTCTGTCATCCTCAGCGCTGCTCTCGTTATAATTTAGGAGCTTTGGATGAGCTTGATGCCCTGAATATCATTATGGCAGCTTCACTTCCATGAACTTTATCATCTTTTGTTTTTGACAAGTGGGGTCTGGCAGGGCCTGTGTTAGATTTGTATAATTGAAAGGACAGTTTCCTTTCTAATTCTGTCTGGTTTTCATATCAAATCAAATTATATTGGTCACATACACATGGTTAGCAGATGTTATTGCGAGTGTAGCGAAATGCTTGTGCTTCTAGTTCCAACAGTGCAGCAATATCTAACATGTAATCTAACAATTACACAACAACTACCTAATACACACAAATCTAAGTAAAGAAATGTAATAAGAATATATAAATATAAATATATGGATGAGCAATGACAGAGCGGCATAGGCAAGATGGTTTAAAATACAGTTTATACATACAGTAGGAGATGAGTAATGCAAGATATGTAAACATTATTAAAGTGGCATTATTAAAGTGACTAGTGATCCATTTGTTAAAGTGGCCATCAATTTCAAGTCTGTATTTAGGCAGCAGCCTCTCTGGGTTAGTGATGGCTGTTTAACAGTCTGATGGCCTTGAGATGCTGTTTTTCAGTCTCTCGGTCCCAGCTTTGATGCACCTGTACTGACCTCGCCTTCTGGATGGTAGCGGGGTGAACAGGCAGTGGCTCGGGTGGTTGTTGTCCTTGATGATCTTTTTGGCCTTCCTGTGATATTGGGTGCTGTAGGTGTCCTGGAGGGCAGGTAGTTTGCCCCGGTGATGCGTTGCGGTTGTGGGCGGTGCAGTTGCCGTAGCAGGTGGTGATACAGCCTGACAGGATGCTCTCAATTGTGCATCTGTAAAAGTTTGTGAGGGTTTAAGGTGACAAGCCACATTTCTTCAGCCTCCACACTGTCTGTGTGGGTGGACCATTTTCAGTTTGTCCGTGATGTGTACGCCGAGGAACTTAAAACTGTCCACCTTCTCCACGGCTGTCCCGTCGATGTGGATAGGGTGGAGCTACCTCTGCTGTTTCCTGAAGTCCACGATCATCTCCTTTGTGTTGTTGACGTTGAGTGAGAGGTTGTTTTCCTGACACCACACTCTGAGGGCCCTCACCTCCTCCCTGTAGGCTGTCTCGACGTTGTTGGTAATCAAGCCTACTACTGTTGTGAGGATTGAGTTGGAGGCTTGCGTGGCCACGCAGTCATGGGTGAACAGGGAGTACAGGAGGGGGCTGAGCACGCATGCTCAGTGGAGATGCGTGCTCAAGCGTGGCTTGGGAGGTCATGTTTCGGAGGATGCATGACTCTTTACCTTTACCTCTCCCGAGACCGTTGGGGAGTTGCAGCGATGAGACAAGATCGTAACTAGCAATTGGACATCACAAAAGGGGGTAAAAATGTTGTTTCCTACCTTCACCATCAGGGGGCGGCCTATCAGGAAGTCTAGGAACCAATTGCACAGGGCGGGGTTGAGACCCAGGGCCTCAAACTTAATGATGAGCTTGGAGGGTACTATGGTGTTGAATGCTGAGCTATAGTCAATGAACAGCATTCTTACATAGGTATTCATCTTGTCCAGATGAGATAGGGCAGTGTGCAGTGTGATGGTGATTGCATCGTCTGTGGACCTATTGGGGCGGTAAGCAAATTGAAGTGGGTCTAGGGTGACAGGTAAGGTGGAGGAGATGTGATCGTTGACTAGTCTCTCAAAGCACTTCATGATGACAGAAGTGAGTGCTACGGGGCGATAGTCATTTAGTTCAGTTACCTTTGCATACTTGGGTACAGGAACACTGGTGGCAATATTGAAGCTTGTGGGGACAGCAGACTGGGATAGGGAGAGATTGAATATGTCCATAAACACCCCAGCCAGCTGGTCTGCACATGCTCTGAGGATGCGGCTAGGGATGCCGTCTGGGCTGGCAGACTTGCGAGGGTTAACACATTTAAATGTCTTACTCACATCGGCCACGGAGAAGGAGAGCCCACAGTCCTTGGTAGCGGGCCGCGTCGGTGGCACTGTATTATCCTCAAAGCGGGCAAAGAAGGTATTTAGTTTGTCTGGAAGCAAGACGTTGGTGTCCGTGACGTGGCTGGTCTTCCTTTTGCAGTCTGTGATTGTCTGTAGACCCCATCACATCATACAGTATGTCTCGTGTCTGAGCCGTTGAATTGTGTCTCCACTTTGTCTCTATACTGACATTTCACTTGTTTGATTGCCTTGCGGAAGGAATAACTACACTGTTTGTATTCGGCCATATTCCCAGTCACCTTTCCATGGTTAAATGCGGTGCTTTGCGCTTTCAGTTTCACACGAATGCCGCCCATCTATCCACGGTTTCTGGTTAGGGTAGGTTTTAATAGTCAATAGGTACGACATCGCCTATACACTTCCTCATAAACTCACTCACCGAATGAGCGTATACGTCGATATTATTCTCTGAGGCTACCCGGAACATGTCCCAGTCCGTGTGATGTTTTTCTGTATATTGGGTGACAAAAGATATTTTGGGGTTTGGTATTGGACATTTTCAACATGTTTGTCAAATTGCATCTTTTACATTAATAGACCCTTTGGTGTTGCAGTTGATTTCAGTCAGAACGGTCCTGTATTTCTTTTAGAAAATCTGCTAGAAACTGTGGTATTGACTTATATTGATTAATTCCCTATTGTTTTTCACAATTCACTGACCTTGTTATTACCTTTGACTGCCACACTTTATTATTACCACATTTTCCCCAAACAGGCACCATGAGGGCTGACTCTCATTTCTCTTACAATCCTAGAGCTTCATAGTGTAACAGACTACAGCTCCATGTCTCCCTGCCTGCCTCCCTGCCTGCTGTACAGACAGACACAGACAGCTCCCTCTGACAGCTTGATTCCACGCCCCCTTACTTCTCCTCCACACTCTGAGAGAAGAAGACAATGTTATCTTTCTCTGCAGAGCACAATAACCCCAAAATCATAGCTGCTCTGTTACTATTGCCAAGAGATACTGAATTGAATAGAAAAAATACATGCTCTATCAAAGTACATTTTCACATCACAGTTAAGTCGTACGTGTTGTACTACTCTATGGATCTAATATAGCTACGTTATTATCTGCAGTTAACTTCCACTTCCTTTGAAGCATGTAACAATAATAATAAAGACTTTAAAGCCAGTCCATAGCAAACAGGGCTATATTGGTACACTCTAAAATCCTAGAGAGGATCTTGTTGGCTGTCGGGAGTAGGAAGGGACCCAGCCACTGTGTTGTGCTCATTTGTCACAGTGATGGAAGGCTAGTGCAGGGCATGCTGCCGTTAGAGTAATGTTCTGTGGTGCTGCTCTAAGAGACTTACTAGCTGTATTGTGGACATTTACATCCATCTGTACGTCCCATTACACTCCTTCAATGGCCTGCCTGATCGCTCATTACCAACAGCATAGCTGAGTGCCCAAACAGACGGAGTTTCTATACCCAAGCCAAGGGGGTCACCATTTCAGTTTGGTCCGGTTCCACTGGAAGATCACAACGTTTCGCATCACAAAGTTTTGAGATAATTTCTTGTGTAGAGGCAAGAAGCCATCTTTGATTTTCCCTATAACTTGCGGGGCAGCATATCACTCAACTCACTGAATCAAACACTCTGAATGTACAGTATACTGCATAATGAACAGCCTGCACATTAGCTATCATACAGTAACTGCATATTTCCCACAAATAGTGAAGAAGACGACAACATTTAAAGTTAACAGAATATTCTGGTAATGCAGGGATTTACCCCCCATGCACACAAACAATATCCTGGGAGCCCATGTTGGCAATAACAAGGTAGGTCCCATCCCAGAGGGCTCAGGAGACAATGTCTCAGTATTTCCTGTTTTGGCTGCCGGAGAGAAACAGCAGATTAACTTTTCTTCTGTGGCATTGTGTTGGATTTGGGCAAGGTATTGGTGGGGTAGAGAGTGGAGCGAGAGAATGAGGGGAAAATAGTCCCATTATGCTGCAGTGTCATCCCCAATGTCACTGCAGTAACACTTCAGCAATTCTCTAAATGGGGGAGAGTTGGAGCACAGATTGATATATACTGATGTGCAATGACAGTGTGATTTATCAGGGGGCATGCAACCTTCTCCCCACAAGCCAGGCCGGGCAGGCGGAGGAGTGGAGCAGGGCGGGATCGTCCATGAGTCAGCACATTCTCACTCCACCCCCAGTCCGACACACACGACATTATACTGGAAATCAACAAGTTAATATGCTTCTTCCTTGATGCCTATGACTGGGTTATCGCCGTCCTGTACCACTCATAAATATCTGTGGTAGGTCTATTGTATGGGATGTATGTTGAGTTATGTAACAACAATTGTATTCTTATGAACAAGGAATCCAGTACATTTGGATACTACTGAATAATAGTGTTGGGTCTGGCTAGTTTGCTCAGAAATAATATATTGCTCAGGAAGAAAAATAGAGAAATGGAAATGTTCCCAGTTGGCCTTAGCAATGTTTTTTGGGACCGATATTAGCGTCGTCCGGGTTAGAGGAGGGTTTGGCCGGGAAGGATTTCCTTGGTTGTTTCAGAGGATGCATGACTCTTTACCTTTGCCTCTCCCGAGACCGTTGGGGAGTTGCAGCGATGAGACAAGATCGTAACCACCAATTGTACATCATGAAAAAGGGGTTAAAAAATAAACATTTTAATAAAGTAATCCAATTTTGTAATTTGGGTGAACTATCCTTTTAAACCATTGTCACCCTAAACTGACCGCTTATGAAAATCTATTAATAACGCTGGCCCAGCAGATGACCAACAATCTGATTTAATTTATTCTTATATCAACTGCAGTATAGAAACTTTGGTTGAAATAACAGCTTTCTATCTCTCCATCTCTGAATGTGTGCTAAATTGTGTCAGTCCAAACAGTTTGTCTTCTGTCGATATCATGGCCAGGATTTGGCTTGAAACTGCATAAACAATGGCCAGAAATGGAGGTTGTGTGTGAGTCTGAAGAGTCAGTGGTTTATGAATCTTAACCTCTGTTCCGCCTGAACACCTGTGTGTCCATACATTACTCTGTAAACAAATACAGCCCATCCCCTAAAGCATGTTATGCAAAAGTAGAGGAAAATTCAACCATCAATAATTCTAATTCATTTATGAAACCCTTTTTACATCAGTAGTTGTCACGGTGCTTTTGCATAACCCGGCCTCATGACCATTCTCATCATTTCCTTATCAGCTGTTAGTGTTGGCTATAACGCTGGGAAGCTAGTCGTTTTAGAGTATCCGGTACACTTCTGTAGTTCGTTGTAGTTTTTTTTCAGCCATTGTGAGGAGAGGCAGATTTGCTCAGAGAGCTAACATCCCATCTCTACAGTTTTTGTTTAAACTTTAATTCCCATTTTCATTTGTCATCTCTTCCTTTTTAATAGTTAATTAGTGCGAAGTGCTCATCTCACAGCTGGTGAGACCCAGAGTAGAGATATGTATCCCACCAAACCCATCAATACACACCCGGATCAATCTGAAATATTCAGCAAGGGATCACTGGAGGCTACTAGGATTTCATATGGCTGATGGCATTGAGTAATTCATTCAGTTGGGATAGCTTGAGATAATGATAAGAGCAATGCTCAGTCTTCTGGGAAGATATGTACATGCTATTTCACCCTGCCATCAGGTTCCACATAATTGTGGCTGAGAAAAGTGCTCATTCAATGAATTATGTTGTTGTCCTGTGCTGTCAATATATTAAACCTTCCCTGTATCTCTGTGTGGGTTTAGTGACTGTGGTCACCCTGTATTATTCAGTAGCCCACAAATAATGTATTGTGTGAAAGCATCTGCTTTCCTGATTCAATCTTAGATGTGCATCAATTTAAGCCCAATAAGATAATAGTGTGTGCATATTGATTGCCTCTTTATCTTCGTGGTGGCCTGCAGAAGTTTCTCCACAGTCTCAATCTCTTCATTAGTTTTGTGTCACTTTGCCTACTTGGGGTTCTTCAATAGGGCACCAGTCTCTGGGCTGGCCACTCACTCTGGCCGGCTGTGACTATGAGCTTATTGACAGATTCCCACATTACCATTCGCTGCATGGAGGACGTTGCCAGGCACGATAAATGGGTTTCTGGCCCTGAGCTGGGGGTGCAGAGGTGAGGCCACGGGATAACGAAGGCACTGTCTCTGGAACCCATTCTGTGGTGGTGGGAGGGGGACATGAGGAAGATTTAATGAACCCTCCACCCCCTCAGAGGTGTCTCGTGTATCTCATGGAGCTCAGGATTCCTCTTTGATCCTCACCATTGGTCACTGTATGTGCTGTAGCATGACAGTCAGGAAGGCATAGAATCATCCATGTATCCCCCTGCTAGGGCTCTGGCCCTGCTTGCTGTGGCTGCGAGGCCATATGGAGATAGGCCTCCCTGCACAACTGAGACTGCATTCCTAGCAGGAGGCCTCACTCCTAGCAGGAGGACACCGATAACCCCCAGCCTAACTCCCCAGCGCCATCACCAGCCCCAGCAGTAGCCTCCCGCCCCAGCTCTGGCCCTTTCCCCAGCTCCATCCCCAGCTTCCCTCCCCAGCTCCAACTCCAGCCTCAGCCCCAGCGTCCCTCCCCAGCATCCATCCCCAGCTACAGCCCCAGCCTCAGCCTCAGCTCCAGTCTTCCTCCCCAGCCCTAGCCCCAGCCTCGCTCCACTAATGGGAAAGTAAATTTGAGCCCAGGCTTAATCACTGCACTGACTTTCTAAGTAAGTGGATTATTAAAGCCGCAATCATCTGCTAATTATGCACTAAAAGGACTCTCATCATAAAGGGACTTGTTTTGTTTTCTTTCACTTTCAGCCCTGATCCAGGGATTACCAAGGTAATAGTGTTACAGTGGAGCAGTCAGAGGGGTGGGCTGGTGGTGGTGCCACGTCAGGCAATGGGCAGACTAAGTTAGAAATCAACTGTGGGGAGCCCTAGCTAAAGAGGAGTGTCTTCCCAGCTAACAACAACTTTAGAGAATGTTCCCTTAAGAGTCTCATTAGATCATTAACTAACATTTTCATAGGAATGTTCCCGCGATGTACAAGGAGTTTTTCCAAGAGACCATTCCCTTAATTTCAAATAGAACGTATCCAGAACGTGATTACCATGTTCTCAGAACTTAAGATATTAATGTTATAGGCACATTTTACAGAAACGTTGCAAGAACATGCATGTGTCCAGTTCTGTGGGTTAGGAGAATATTCTATCATCGTCCCACCAAACATACACAGAACATGGTTGCCATGTTCTCATAATATAAGATATTAATGTTCTAGACACGTTTCATGGGAACATTGCAAGAGCATCTTTGTGTCCCACATCATGTCTTGTTACTGTTGCCGAGACAATCAAGGCCCTGATTGGTAAACCACTGATCCATTCATAGCTCTTTGTCTGCTGGCAAGGTTAGGGATACTCACACACAGTACTTTTAAGATACAATGTTTTCAACTTACATATTTGACACACATGATTACATTGTGCATGTTCATTTAGACCAAAATTATTCTTCAACCTGTCCTCACCTGGGATTTGAACTCACAACCTCTTGATTCACAGTACGCCGTTCTTCCTGCTACACCATAAATCATAGATTTTTAAACCATAGATTCAATTTATTTCAGAAATGTAAGGGCTTTTTGTATAGTTGTCTGATGTTGGTGGGGCATATTCACTTGTTTTAATGATACTCCTGAATTACTTTGATCAATAAGTGTACTCTTGAGTGTACTGTTAACAGAGATGAGATTTAATTCAAAGTACATTCACCTTCTTGCTTACACCTATTAAGTTGTTTCATATCTATACAAGTGTCTAGGGAGGAGGGGTTAGGGTTTATTCTGGACAGGACCTAACTATACTGGCCCAATAAGCACATTCCCTTGAGGGGAGTCACCCTACTCTCACATTCTTAGCAATATACTGTATGTTAATGTCATTGTTGCCATTTTGAATTGCATTTATCAGACATTTCAATTGTTTATATGGTATTTATTTATGCAGCTTTGTTAATTACCATTATGTGTATAGATTTCTCTTTTAGGAATGTTACTGATAGAAATGCAATGATGAAAGGTGATGTTATCAGAGACACATTTGTTCTACGTAGTATATGTGGTGTGGATTTAAAAAAGAGTTAGTTTTGATATGCTCAGCTATCTAGAATTCCACAGATTCCCATTTTTCAATAGTTAGGTTTCCATCCAATTGGTGACAGATTTTCATGCAAATATTCAAAAAACTGAATAAAGAAAATATGTGAATTTCCCACCAGTGCTGTGTTTCCACCAAACTGAATTCTTGCAAATATAAATCTGTGTGATGACGTAATGCACACAAAATGTACTTTTTTTGCTTTAGTTTTCATGTACCGAATATTTGTTTGATGTTTACCGATTTTCAACTTTTGTCACAAAAACAGTTGCGGTAAATAAATAAATGTGCCTAGTCTTGGCACGTGCGCTATAACCAACAGCTCGCTGATAAGGTGTGGGTAGACTCTGTGGGTAGGTTAGTCTACAAGGGTGAGATTATTAGGAATATTTATTTGTCAAACTGCAGTCAAGCATCGATCATACTGTCACCAGAATAACATCCTCAACATTTATTGGAAAGGAGCACCAAGAGCATATCTTGCATTTTCAACACCCTGTGAAGTTCAACATAACTTACAGTACAGTATTTCATTTGTAGCCTAATAAACTGCAAAGTTGTAGTCGGAGGACTACACACCATGTCATCGCGTAACTCCAAGTTTACGTCGATATGATAGTTATAAAATCAACATTTACGTATACTTGCATTTCCACCACCATTTCTTGCATAATACATTTTACAGACACAAAAAAAAATCCCACCATGTCGAACGAACAAATTATCTGTCGGCATTTGGAAAATTGTACAGAAACTTCTTATGTCCATCACAAATTATTTGTGTTTAATTTATTATACGGGTGTATGGAAACATGGTTAATTAGATCAGAAAGTGTGTTCTAACTGTTGCCAAATAATGACATGAACATATACAGTGGGGCAAAAAAGTATTTAGTCAGCCACCAATTGTGCAATTTCTCCAACTTAAAAAGATGAGAGAGGCCTGTAATTTACATCATAGGTACACTTCAACTATGACAGACGAAATGAGAAAAAGAAATCCAGAAAATCACATTGTAGGATTTTTAATTTATTTATTTGCAAATTATGGTGGAAAATAAGTATTTGGTCAATAACAAAAGTTTATCTCAATACTTTGTTATATACCCTTTGTTGGCAATGACAGAGGTCAAACGTTTTCTGTAAGTCTTCACAAGGTTTTCACACACTGTTGCTGGTATTTTGGCCCATTCCTCCATGCAGATCTCCTCTAGAGCAGTGATGTTTTGGGGCTGTCGCTGGGCAACACGGACTTTCAAAGATTTTCTATGGGGTTGAGATCTGGAGACTGGCTAGGCCACTCCAGGACCTTGAAATGCTTCTTACGAAGCCACTCCTTCGTTGCCGGGCGGTATGTTTGGGATCATTGTCATGCTGAAAGACCCAGCCACGTTTCATCTTCAATGCCCTTGCTGATGGAAGGAGGTTTTCACTCAAAATCTCACGATACATGGCCCCATTCATTCTTTCCTTTACACGGATCAGTCGTCCTGGTCCCTTTGCAGAAAAACAGCCCCAAAGCATGATGTTTCCACCCCCATGCTTCACAGTAGGTATGGTGTTCTTTGGATGCAACTCAGCATTCTTTGTCCTCCAAACACGACGAGTTGAGTTTTTACCAAAAAGTTCTATTTTGGTTTCATCTGACCATATGACATTCTCCCAATCCTCATCTGGATCATCCAAATGCTCTCTAGCAAACTTCAGACGGGCCTGAACATGTACTGGCTTAAGCAGGGGGACACGTCTGGCACTGCAGGATTTGAGTCCCTGGCGGCGTAGTGTGTTACTGATGGTAGGCTTTGTTACTTTGGTCCCAGCTCTCTGCAGGTCATTCACTAGGTCCCCCCGTGTGGCTCTGGGATTTTTGCTCACCGTTCTTGTGATCATTTTGACCCCACGGGGTGAGATCTCGCGTGGAGCCCCAGATCGAGGAAGATTATCAGTGGTCTTGTATGTCTTCCATTTCCTAATAATTGCTCCCACAGTTGATTTCTTCAAACCAAGCTGCTTACCTATTGCAGATTCAGTCTTCCCAACCTGGTGCAGGTCTACAATTTTGTTTCTGGTGTCCTTTGACAGCTCTTTGGTCTTGGCCATAGTGGAGTTTGGAGTGTGACTGTTTGAGGTTGTGGACAGGTGTCTTTTATACTGATAACAAGTTCAAACAGGTGCCATTAATACAGGTAACGAGTGGAGGACAGAGGAGCCTCTTAAAGAAGAAGTTACAGGTCTGTTAGAGCCAGAAATCTTGCTTGTTTGTATGTGACCAAATACTTATTTTCCACCATAATTTGCAAATAAATTCATTAAATATCCTACAATGTGATTTTCTGGATTTTTTTTCCTCATTTTGTCTGTCATAGTTGAAGTGTACCTATGATGAAAATTACAGGCCTCTCTCATCTTTTTAAGTGAGAGAACTTGCACAATTGGTGGCTGACTAAATACTTTTTTGCCCCACTGTATTGCTAAGAACGTGAGAGTAAGGTGACTCCTCTAGCAGGTCTCAAACCCATGCCAACAGCACCAATGATGAACACCCTAACCACTGTCCCAATAAGGAATATCTATCTCTAGGGCATGTGCATATTGGCCCAGTATAGTTTGGCCCTGTCCAGAAGAAACCCTAACCCCTCCTCTCTAGGCACTTCTATAGATCTGAAACAACTTGATATTAATCAAATTAATATATAACCGTCACATTAACTCATAACTAACACTCATAACTGACAAGAGGTTGTAAGATCAAATCCCTGATGAGGACATTTTGAATAATAATTACTGTATAAATAACAACAATGTAATCGTGTATGTCAAAGTGTGTCAAATATGTAAGTTGAAAACACTATGTTAAAATCACTGTGAGTAACCCTAAACTTTCCAACAGACAAAAAGAGCTGTGAATGGATCAGTGGTTCAGCAATCAAGGCCTTGATGGGCTTGGCAACAGTAACAATGCGTGATGTGTAATTCATGTTTGGAGAGCGGGAGAATGTTTATTTGGGACCAACGGGTGATGCCCTGACAACTGATACACAGAAATGTTCTTGCAACGTTCCCATGAAACGTGTTTAGAACTTTAGTATCTTACATTCTAAAAACATGGCAACCATGCTCTGTGTAATGTTTGATGTGACGTTGATGGAAAATTCTCCTAACCCTCAGAAAACTGGACACGGGAATGTTCTTGCAACGTTCTCATGAAACGTGCCTAGAACATTAATATCTTACAGTGCGTTCGGAAAGTATTCAGACCCCTTCCTTTTTTCCACATTTTGTTACGTCACAGCCATATTCCAAAATGGATTACATTTTTTTTAAATCCTCATAAATCTACACACAATATCCCTTAATGACAAAGAGAAAACTTATAAAATATATATCTATATACAGTGGGGCAAAAAAGTATTTAGTCAGCCACCAATTGTGCAAGTTCTCCAACTTAAAAAGATGAGAGAGGCCTGTAATTTTCATCATAGGTACACTTCAACTATGACAGACGAAATGAGAAAAAGAAATCCAGAAAATCACATTGTAGGATTTTTAATGAATTTATTTGCAAATTATGGTGGAAAATAAGTATTTGGTCAATAACAAAAGTTTATCTCAATACTTTGTTATATACCCTTTGTTGGCAATGACAGAGGTCAAACGTTTTCTGTAAGTCTTCACAAGGTTTTCACACACTGTTGCTGGTATTTTGGCCCATTCCTCCATGCATATCTCCTCTAGAGCAGTGATGTTTTGGGGCTGTCGCTGGGCAACACGGACTTTCAACTCCCTCCAAAGATTTTCTATGGGGTTGAGATCTGGAGACTGGCTAGGCCACTCCAGGACCTTGAAATGCTTCTACGAAGCCACTCCTTCGTTGCCCGGGCGGTGTGTTTGGGATCATTGTCATGCTGAAAGACCCAGCCACGTTTCATCTTCAATGCCCTTGCTGATGGAAGGAGGTTTTCACTCAAAATCTCACGATACATAGCCCCATTCATTCTTTCCTTTACACGGATCAGTCGTCCTGGTCCTTTGCAGAAAAACAGCCCCAAAGCATGATGTTTCCACCCCCATGCTTCACAGTAGGTATGGTGTTCTTTGGATGCAACTCAGCATTCTTTGTCCTCCAAACACGATGAGTTGAGTTTTTACCAAAAAGTTCTATTTTGGTTTCATCTGACCATATGACAGTCTCCCAATCCTCATCTGGATCATCCAAATGCTCTCTAGCAAACTTCAGACGGGCCTGAACATGTACTGGCTTAAGCAGGGGGACACGTCTGGCACTGCAGGATTTGAGTCCCTGGCGGCGTAGTGTGTTACTGATGGTAGGCTTTGTTACTTTGGTCCCAGCTCTCTGCAGGTCATTCACTAGGTCCCCGTGTGGTTCTGGGATTTTTGCTCACCGTTCTTGTGATCATTTTGACCCCACGGGTGAGATCTCGTGGAGCCCCAGATCGAGGAAGATTATCAGTGGTCTTGTATGTCTTCCATTTCCTAATAATTGCTCCCACAGTTGATTTCTTCAAACCAAGCTGCTTACCTATTGCAGATTCAGTCTTCCCAACCTGGTGCAGGTCTACAATTTTGTTTCTGGTGTCCTTTGACAGCTCTTTGGTCTTGGCCATAGTGGAGTTTGGAGTGTGACTGTTTGAGGTTGTGGACAGGTGTCTTTTATACTGATAACAAGTTCAAACAGGTGCCATTAATACAGGTAACGAGTGGAGGACAGAGGAGCCTCTTAAAGAAGAAGTTACAGGTCTGTGAGAGCCAGAAATCTTGCTTGTTTGTATGTGACCAAATACCTATTTTCCACCATAATTTGCAAATAAATTCATTAAAAATCCTACAATGTGATTTTCTGGATTTTTCTTCCTCATTTTGTCTGTCATAGTTGAAGTGTACCTATGATGAAAATTACAGGCCTCTCTCATCTTTTTAAGTGAGAGAACTTGCACAATTGGTGGCTGACTAAATACGTTTTTTGCCCCACTGTATATATATATATATATTCTTCCCTGATTTACATAAGTGTTCAAACCCTTTGCTTTGAGACTTTAAATTGAGCTCAGGTGCATCCTGTTTCCATTGATCATCCTTGAGATGTTTTTACAACTTGATTGGAGTCCACCTCTGGTAAATTAAATTGATTGGACATGATTTGGAAAGGCACACACCTATCTGTATAAGGTCCCACAGTTGACAGTGCATATCAGAGCAAAAACAAGCCATGAGGTCAAAGGAATTGTCCGTAGAGTTCTGAGACAGGATTGTGTCGAGGCACAGATCTTGGGAAGGGTACCAAAATATTTCTGCAGCTTTGAAGGTCCCCAAGAATACAGTAGCCTCAATCATGTCTAAATGGAAGAAGTTTGGAACCACCTAGACTCTTCCTAGAGCTGGACACCAGGCCAAACTGAGCAATCGGGGGAGAAGCGACTCTTTGGCCTGAATGCCAAGCGTTACGTCTGGAGGAAACCTGGCACCATCCCTATGGTGAAGCATGATGGTGGCAGCATCATGCTGTGGCAATGTTTTTCAGCGGCAGGGACTGGGAGACTAGTCAGGATCGAAAGACAGATGAACGGAGCAAAGTACAGAGAGATCCTTGATGAAAACCTGCTCCAGATTGCTCAGGACCTCAGACTGGGGTGAAGGTTCACCTTCCAACAGGGCAACGACCCTAAGCACACAGCCAAGAAAACGCAGGAGTGGCTTTGGGACAAGTCTTTGAATGTCCTTGAGTGGCCCAGCCAGAGCCCGATCTAACATCTCTGGAGAGACCTGAAAATAGCTGTAAAGCAACGCTCCCCATCCAACCTGACAGACTTTAGAGGAGCTGCAGAGAAGAATGGGATAAACCTCCAAATACAGGTGTGCCAAGCTTGTAGCGTCATACCCAAGACTTGAGGCTATAATCGCTGACAAAGGTGCTTCAACTAACCGGTGCCCCCGCACATTGAGTCTGTACCGGTTCCCCCCACTATTGTTATTCTACTGCTGCTCTTCAACTACTTGTTACTTTTATTTCTTGTTCTTATTCATATTTTTTAAACTGCATTGTTGGTTAGGGGCTTGTAAGTAAGCACTTCACTGTAAGGTGAATGAATTCGGCGTTGTATTTGGCGCATGTGACTAATAACATTTGATTTCAACAAGGTACTGAGTAAAGGGTCTGAAATACTTACAGTACCAGTCAAAAGTTTGGACACACCGACTCATTCAAAGGTTTTTCTTTATATTTACTATTTTCTTCATTCAAGTAACAGACACATCTCAACATCAACTGTTCAGAGGAGACTGCGTGAATCAGGCCTTCATGGTAGAATTGCTGAAAATAAACCATGACTAAAGGACACCAATAAGAAGAAGAGACTTGCTTGGGCCAAGAAACACAAGCAATGGACATTAGACCGGTGGAAATCTGTCCTTTGGTCTGATGAGTCCAAATTTGAGATTTTTGGTTTCAACCTCTGTTCCTTTGTGAGACGCATAGTAGGTGAATGGATGATCTCCGCATGTGTGGTTCCCACCGTGAAGCATGGAGAAGTAGGTGTGACGGTGTGGGGGTGCTTTGCTGGTGACACTGTCTGTGATTTATTTAGAATTCAAGGCACACTTAACCAGCAGGTCTACCACAGCATTCTGCAGCGATACGCCATCCCCTCTGGTTGGCGCTTAGTGGGAATATCATTTGTTTTTCAACAAGACAATGACCAAACACCTCCAGGCTGGCTAAGGGCTATTTGACCAAGGAGCGTGATGGAGTGCTGCATCAGACAAATGTGGCTGCTTCTCGTGATGTATTGTTGTCTCTACCTTCTTGCCCTTTGTGCTGATGTCTGTGCCCAATAATGTTTGTACTGTACCATGTTTTGTGCTGCTATCATGTTGTGCTGCTGCTATGTTGTGTTGCTACCGTGTTGTTGTCATGTTGTTTTGCTACCATGCTGTTTTTTTCATGTGTTGCTGCTATGCTATGTTGTTGTCTTAGGTCTCTCTTTATGTACTATTGTGGTGTCTCTCTTGTCGTGATGTGTGTTTTGTTCTATATTTTTATTAAAAAAAAAAATACTAGCCCCCGTCCCCGCAGGAGGCCTTTTGGTAGACTGTCATTGTAAATAAGAATTTGTTCTTAACTGACTTGTCTAGTTAAATAAAAGTTAAATAAAAGTTTAATTAAAAATAAAAAAAATCTGATGTCCTAGCCTCCACAATCATGCGACCTCAACCCAATTGAGATGGTTTGGGATGAGTTGGACCGCAGAGTGAAGGAAAAGCAGCCAACAAGTGCTCAGCATATGTGGGAACTCCTTCAAGACTATTGGAAAAGCATTCCTCATGAAGCTGGTTGAGAGAATGCCAAGACTATGCAAAGCTGTCATCAAGGCAAAGGGTGGCTACTTTGAAGAATTTCAAATATAAAATGTATTTTGATTTGTTTAACTTTTTTGGTTACTATATGATTCCATATGTGTTATTTCATAGTTTTGATGTCTTCACTATTATTCTACAATGTAGAAAATAGTAAAAATTTATAAAAATCCTTTTACTGTCTGTAAATATGATATTTCAGACCCGTTTTTGCTTTGTCATTATGTCATGTGTATGTTTGGTGGGACGTTGGTCTGCACTTGCTCTACAGCCATATTCAATCTCTCCATAGCCCAGTCTGGTTTCCCCATTTGCTTCAAAAAATAATAAATAAAAGTAACAAATAATTAAAGAGCAGCAGTAAAATAACAATAGCGAGGCTATATACAGGGGGTACCGGTAAAGAGTCAATGTGCGGGGGCACCGGTTAGTTGAGGTAATTTAGGTAATATGTAATATATAGGTAGAGTTATTAAAGTGACTATGCATAGATAATAAAGAGAGTACAGTAGCAGCAGCGTAAAAGAGGCGTGGGGCAATGCAAATAGTCTGGGTAGCCATTTGATTAGATGTTCAGGAGTCTTATGGCTTGGTGGTAGAAGCTGTTTAGAAGCCTCTTGGACCACTTGCCGTGCGGTAGCAGAGAGAACAGTCTATGAGTCTTTGACAATTTTTAGGGCCTCTGTTCCTCTAACACCGCCTGGTATAGAGGTCCTGGATGGCAGGAAGCTTGGCCCCAGTGATGTACTGGACCGTATGCACTACCCTTTGTAGTTCCTTGCGGTCTGAGGCCGAGCAGTTGCCATACCAGGCAGTGATGCAACCAGTCAGGTTGCTGTCGATGGTGCAGCTCTAAAACATTTTGAGGATCTGAGGACCCATGCCAAATCTTTTCAGTCTCCTGAGGGGGAATAGGTTTTGTTGTGCCCTCTTCATGACTGTCTTGGTGTGCTTGGACCATGTTAGTTTGTTGGTGATGTGGACACCAAGGAACTTGAAACTGTCAACCTGCTCCACTACAGCCCCGTCGATGAGAAAAGAGGCGTGCTCTGTCCTCCTTTTCCTGTAGTCCACAATTAACTCCTTTGTCTTGATCACGTTGCGGGAGAGGTTGTTGTTCTGGCACCACACGGCCAGGTCTCTGACCTCCTCCCTATAGGCTGTCTCGTTGCTGTCTCGTTGTCGGTGATCAGGCCTACCACTGTTGTGTCATCGGCAAACTTAATGATAATGTTGGTGTTGTTGGGACTACAGGAGGGGACTGAGCACGCACCCCTTAGGGGCCCCTGTGTTGAGGATCAGCGTGGCGGATGTGTTGTTATCTACTCTTACCACTTGGGGGCGGCCCGTCAGGAAGTTCAGGATCCAGTTGCAGAGGGAGGTGTTTAGTCCCAGGGTCCTTTGCTTAGTGATGAGCTTTGAGGGTACTATGGTGTTGAACGCTGAACTGTAGTCAATAAATAGCATTCTCACATAGGTGTTCCTTTTGTCCAGGTGTGAAAGGGCAGTGTGGAGTGCAATAGAGATTGCATCATCTGTGGATTTGTTGGGGAGGTATCCAAATTTAAGTGGGTCTAGGGTTTCTGGGATAATGGTGTTGATGTGAGCCATGACCAGCCTTTCAAAGCACTTCATGGCTATAGACAGGGGGTCGGTAGTCATTTTGACAGGTTACATTAATGTTCTTGGGAACAGGGACTATGGTGGTCTGCTTGAAACATGTTGGTATTACAGACTCAGACAGGGAGAGGTTGAAAATGTCAGTAAAGACACTTGCCAGTTGGTCAGCGCATGCTCGGAGTACACGTCCTGGTAATCCGTCTGGTCCTGCGGCCTTGTGAATGTTGACCTGTTTAAAGGTCTTACTCACATCGGCTATGGAGAGCGTGATCACACAGTCTTCCGGAACAGCTGATGCTCTCATGCATGTTTCAGTGTTACTTGCCTCGAAGTGAGCATAGAAGTAATTTAGCTCATCTGGTAGGCTTGTGTCACTGGGCAGCTCGCGGCTGTGCTTCCCGTTGTAGCCTGTAATAGTTTGCAAGCCCTGCCACATCCGACTAGTGTCGGAGCCGGTGTAGTGCGATTCGATCTTTGTCCTGTTTGACGGTTCGTCGGAGGGCATAGCGGGATTTCCTATGCTTCCGGGTTAGAGTCCCGCTCCTTGAAAGCATCAGCTCTACCCTTTAGCTCAGTGTGGATGTTGCATGTAATCCATGGCTTCTGGTTGGGGTACGTACAGTCACTGTGGGGACGATGTCATCAATGTACTTATTGATGAAGCCAGTGACTGATGCGGTGTACTGCTCAATGCCATCGGAAGAATCCCAGAACATATTCCAGTCTGTGTTTTTTCCCCTCTGGTTGCACATGTTGGTAGAAATGAGGTAAAACTGATTTAATTTAAATTTTAAAGTCCCTGGCTACAAGGAGCGCCGCCTCTGGATTAACGTTTTCCTGTTTTCTTATGGCCGTATACAGCTCAGTGAGTGCGGTCCTAGTGCCAGCATCAGTTTGCGGTGGTAAATAGACAGTTAAGAAGAATATAGATGAAAACTCTCTTGGTAGGTAGTCTGGTCTACAGCTTATCATGAGATACTCTTCAGAAGATCAAAACCTTGAGACTTCCTTAAATATCGTGCACCAGCTATATATGTAGATCGGCACCCCTTGTCTTACCAGAGGCTGCTGTTCTATCCTGCCGATTCAGTGTGTAACCCGCCAGCTGTATGTTATTCATGTTGTCGTTCAGCCACGGCTCGCTGAAACATAAGATATTGCAGTTTTTAATACCCCGTTAGTAGGATATACGTGCTTGTAGTTTGTCCACTTTATTATCCAGCGATTGTACGTTGGCCAATAGTCCCGATGGCAAAGGCAGATTAGCCACTAGTTGCCGGATCCTTACAAGGCACCCCGATCTCCTTCTGCAATATCTCCGTCTTTTTCTATTGCGAATGACAGGGATGTTGGCCTCATCGGGTGTCTGGAGTAAATCCCTCTTGTCCGACTCATTAAAGAAAAAATATTTGTCCAGTTCAAGGTGAGTAATCGCTGTTCTGATGTCCAGAAGCCCATAAGAGCCGGTAGCAGCAACATTGTGTACAAAATTAATTACAAACAATGCAAAAAAAATAACAAAATAGCACAGCTGGTTAAGAGCCCATAAAATGTCAGCCATCCCCTCAACGCCATTACACTCATAAAGTGTAAAGTGCTTTGAGAGGCTAGTTAAGGACCATATCACCTCCACTTTATACCAGCGGTTCCCAAACTAGGGATCACCTGATATGAAAATAAAAAATAAAAACATAATAATAATAATAAATAAATATATATATATATAAAATATCGTATTTTATCTGAAAATCATTATAATGTGGTTAACCTTAAAAATCTAAATAGTTTACAACATTACAATGATTAAACACATTATAATTATTTAAGTTCATGTAAATATGATATTTCATGACATTTTGCAAAAAAATGTTTGCTTTGTCATTATGTGGTATGGTGTGTACATTGATGAGGGGGAGAATTTTTTTTTAATCCATTTTAGAAAAAGGCTGTAACAAATGTGGAAAAAGTCAAGGAGTCTGAATACTTTCCGAATGCACTGTTTATTGTGGGAACATGGCAACCATGTCTTGTGTATGTTTGGTGGGACGTTGATGGAATATTCTCCTAACCCTCAGAAAACTGGACACATGAATGTTCTTGCAATGTCCCATAAAACGTAATGTTGTATATTCTGAGAACACTGTAACCACGTTGTAGATACGTTTTTTGACAATAAGGACATTTCTCCTAACTTTAAACCCAAAACATGCTAAAAAGGTTCTCAATGTTTTTGCTAACATAGAATCTTCACCCTAACAAATGGAAAACTGGACACTTAAACATTACGGGTGACATTACAAAAAATATCTCTCTCCCTTAGCTGGGTTAGTGGCAGAGTGAGGACATGACATGCTATTTAATAAAAGCAGTAAACTGGAAGAGGAGAAGAGGCCTGCTGTGACCTCATTGTATCGGCCCTGATGGTGTCCAGATAAAAAAATAAGAAATGTATTCTCACCTGGTAATGAGCTGGATAATTAATAACACTGACATCCATCACATTCTCAACAAGCCCATTGTCTTGGAAATTGCTCCTTGAATCCATTCATGCCAATGAAGCAGTTAGGGGAATGTGAATCGACAAGAAAGTAATGAAGTGTGGGATTATTCAAGCACACTTTATTGAAAAAGCTAATAGTTTGTCTCCTTTTAATTTGGCGGGTAATAAAAGAAACAGGGAGCGTACATAATAATGATTGAGTCTTATGATCTGTAAATACATTACAGGCTGAAGGAGGCTGCTTTTCCTTTGTCTCTAGACAGAGAGATGTTTTGGGGAGCTGTTTCTCGGTTCTAAAGTATTTTTCAGACTGTATTCGGGCCAATGGGGGTTTCCTTTGCTTGAAGTACACTGGGAAAAGCCCTTTGTTTCTCCCATTGAAATGGCTTTAGAATGTAGATATAACATATGTTGAACAGCATCCCCTCAGATTGTCCAATCTGCAGCGACCATCATATGTTCCAATACTCTGCTGCGATTGCTTTGCTACTCCCTTTTTCAGGCCCAGTCCAATATTGTTTTGACTGTGACTTTGTCACCCTAGCCCATTCACAGCCTGGTCTGACTCTGACTCTCAACCCGCATGAGAGCAACCCTCCCTCCCTGATAATAGGCCCCCAGACGAGACGGCTGCCTACTTTACCAGAGGGCCAACTCATATCATGCTTTTGTGTCAGGGGATGATGACACAGAGACTAAGTCCTCCACAGACATACTTTCAGACATCACACAGCGTTGAGATGAAGAAGAAATATTTGTATTTCTTGACATCAGGGTAAACATCTCTATGAGATTACTCACATGTTTCAGAAGACTAATAAAACACTTTTAGAGAGACTTTTGGTTAGCATTGTGTAACTATGAGATGTATAGGAACGGATGCATTCTTTACATTGGAAGGTTTTCCACCATGTAATAAATCATGTATCCAATGAATGGAGGTGGTCCATGGGTCACTCAACCCTCCCTCCCAGCCTACAAAAGCAGTCTAGACTAGCTGCGTTCTCTGCAACGAGAAACTACAGACAAGGGAGAGAGAGGAACATGGAAGTAAAACATGCCGTTTATTGCTTTTCCCTGAGCTGACCCAGGTACTTTAGGTCACTGTGTGATGCATGGTCTGGACCAGAGAGTCACCATAGAGGACAAGCCCAACAGGAGGGAGGGAGCTGCCGGGTTGTACAGCACTAGGACAACGCACAATGTCACATTTTTAATGGGAGAGAGAGAATTATTGAAAGTTGTTCAAATGTGCAGTGCCACATAACAATCCCAAAGGCATGTGTTGGAGTTAATGGGGCTCAGCTGACAAAAAGGATTTGCTCAGTTACATGGTGCTGAAGGGCCTACAGACATTTCCTCTAGCCTGGATGGCACTGTATTGTACTGCAGTCTAGCCCTTGTGTGGATAAGGCTATTGTGGTACTGTTGACTGTGACTGTGTCTCAGCCATATTGATTTATGGTGTACAATTTAATCAAACAGATGACGGTTCCTTTGTGCCTCAGCAGCAGAGGAGGCATTACAATATGACCTCCCATTCAATCAGCTGGCATAAGGGTCACACACAGTGCGTCTGAAATGGCACCCTAATGTCTATATAGTGCACTACTTTCTACAGGTCAAAAGTTAGGGTGCCATTTCAGACACACTGTGAGTCACCCTTATGCCAGCTGTTTGAATGGGAGGCCATGTAATGCCTCCTCCTCTGCTGCTGAGGCACAAAAGAACCGTCATCTGTTTGATGAAGTTGTACACCATAAATCAATTTGGCTGAGAGGTGACAGGCACAAATAGGCCACATTGATTAGAAAGATGAAGCATGATCATTTAGGACCCGCCACATTGCTTACCTTGTCAGTGTCCTGAAAGCAAACACATGCACAGGTATTATAATAATAAAGCACCACAGACAGTCAACGTCTTAAGGAATTGTATGGCTAGAATCTCATTCCTGATATTGAATCAAAACTATGTGTTTATACTTTAAGCAATTTCTCAGAATGTATTGGTTTGTCAGCCATTGGAGATGTTTTCCTTTGATTCTGTTGAAACCAGTCATGAGTACTGTAGGGTCAAACTGGACAGAGGATACCCTGTATAGTGTATGAACTAGACAATGATAATGAGTTTGTTGAAATTAATGTATTTCAGAGTGAGACACTTCAGTCCTTTAGCTATCATAACGGCAGTTAACATTTCTAGAGACAGACAGCATCCGATGTTTACTGTTTCATTACACTGCAGCGTACTCAAGGCAGTACTTGACATTTTAGTAACACTTCATACGATAATTTAAACAGTTAAACTTGTAGGGATAAGACAGAGCTGCAGCTGCTATAAAGGCTACTCATAATGGGACGAATATATGAAAGCATTTGAAAAGGACTTTGAACGCCTGAAGCCCTTATTTGTAGTCCCACCGAACCACAGGGTGACTTAAAAAGGTTGCGGAGGAAATTAATATTATTAAAACCTTTCATTTATTTTTCTTCCGACGGAGAGTCTCCATTCAAGCTTCTCGTGGGTCATTTCAGATTTGTAAATTCATTCAGCTGTATTGCCAATTACACATTAGACTTTAATGAGCTAGGAGATTATGCCATTAAACACAGAGTTGATGTCATCCTGCTCTTTCATCCCAGTTGTAAAGCAAAAAAATCAATATAAAAAAATCTATAAAATAAAAACGATTTAAAAAAGCCTGTATTGAAATAAAATTGTTGCCATGGCCACCCAACACAATGTGGAGAGTCAGTTGAACAGTGAGCTTGAGGAAAAATAGTCCCTGTTTCGTGGTGGTTCAGACACTTCACACTCTCTCCACATGAGCTGGCTCTTTAGATAGAGTATCACCTCACTGGGAACTTTGCACATAGAGCGCTGTCTTGATTAGTAATGCAAAGGTGGCAGACCGATTTAGAGAAAATAAATGCATGGCAGATGCTAGACGTTTGGGTTTGAATGTTTCCCAGTGTGACACCAACAAATACGTTATTTTGGAGAACTTTACAATTCCAACATAACACAACCCAAGCACAGATGTGGCGAACTCGCTCCATGTGATTTAATTGATATCAGTTTTATATTTCATTCGCCGTGGTCGGAGGCTCCATCTTCTGGCCCGCCATTGATTTACTCACTCATATTCATTTCAAGCACTAACAAAATGTCCCACTGTATTGTGGTTAGAGCAGAGTGAGCATGTGTGCTTTGAGTCCAGCTCTTTTGAACCGTGGCCCAAACGGATGATGGAAATGGCTGCAGATGGGCCCCTTTGATGGGCCTCTTGCAGAGAGGAATCTCAGTCAATTAGACACCTTTCACAAGCAATTACTGATTTTGTACATAATCAAAATAAACTCATTAAATGTGACACTGAATGAAGCTGCCAGCACGTGCCAGAAACGTTACTTTTGCCACTCAGCGACTGCATGGAGGAAAAAAGGCCCTTGCTTTTATACATCATCACAGAGCGAGCAAGCTCTCGCCTCGGCTCCATTACAATATTCAGGGCAAGGAAGTAGACGAGCTCAGGGAATCGCCTTCCAGAGAGACATCAGGGACTGTAACATACTCTGTTTTACGAACTCATGTCTCCCATCAGATATTCTGTCCCTGTCCATTCAGCCAGTGGGGTTCTCCGTCCATTGCGCGAAGAGGAAGAAAGAACTCTCCGGGAAATAGAAAAGCGAAGGGGTTTATTTCATTATTAACAACTCATGGTGTGATTGTGGTAATGTACAGGAACTCAATTATTTTTGTTCTCCCGATCTGGAATACCTCACCATCAAATGCCAACCAAATTACCTCCTGAGAAAATGTTCTTTGTCATCGTCACCCACTCAAGCTGACACCGCGATGGCTCTCATGGAACTACACTGGACTATGTGCAAACTGGAAACCGCATAGCCTGAGGCCGCATTTATTGTAGTTGGGTACTTGAATAAAGGAAATCTGAGAAAAACACTACAAAAAATTCTATCAACACATCTCCTGTAGTACATGCGTAACAACGACCTTGGATCATTGCTACTCTCCCTTCCGGGATGGCTACATGACCCTCCCCCATCTTCCCCTCACCACTGCTCCTCCCCACCTATAGGCAGAAACTTGAACAGGAGCTCCCGTGGTAAGGACTGTTCAACATTGGTCTGACCATTTGGAATCTATGCTTCAAGATTGTTTTGTTCACGCGGACTGGGAAATGTACCAGGACGCCACTGCAAATAGTATCGACTTATACACTGACTCAGTGAAGGTGTTAATCAGGAAGTGCATAGAGGATTTGTTCCCTCTGTGACGATTAGAACTTATCCAAACCAAAAATCGTGGATAGATGGCAGCATTCACACAAAACTGAAAGCGCAAACCACCACATTTAACCATGGCAAGGTGACTGGGAACATGGACGTGTACAAACAGACTAGCACAACCTCCATAAAGAAATCAAGGAGGCAAAACGACAGTATAGGGTCAGAATTTAATGGCTCAGACACAGACTTACGTGGCAGGGACTCAAGAAATGATAAAGGGAAAGCCATTTCTTTCCTGCTTAATGCGTTTGAGCCAATCAGTTGTGTTGTGACAAGGTAGGGGTGGAATACAAAAAAAATGCCCTATTTGGTAAAATACCCATATACTACCCTACAAATCAGCTGGGCTAGACAATCTAGACCCTCTCTTTCTAAAATTATCAACCGAAATTGTTGCAACCCCTATTACTAGCCTATTGAACCTCTCTTTCGTATCGTCTGAGATCCCCAAAGATTGGAAAGCTGCCGCGGTTATCCCCCTCTTCAAAGGGGGAGACACTCTAGACCCAAACTGTTATAGACCTATATCCATCCTACCCTGCTTTTCTAAAATCTTTGAAAGCCAAGTTAACAAACATATCACCGACCATTTCGAATCCCAGCGTACCTTCTCCACTATGCAATATGGTTTCCGAGCTGGTCAGGGATGCACCTCAGCCACGCTCAAGGTCCTAAACGAAATCATAACTGCCATCGATAAAAGACAGTACTGTGCAGCCGTCTTCATCGACCTGGCCAAGGCTTTCGACTCTGTCAATCACTGCATTCTTATCGGCAGACTCAATAGCCTTGGCTTCTCAAATGACTGCCTTGCCTGGTTCACCAACTACTTCTCAGATAGAGTTCAGTGTGTCAAATCGGAGGGCCTGTTGTCCGGACCTCTGGCAGTCTCTATGGGGGTGCCATAGGGTTCAATTCTCGGGCCGACTCTTTTCTCTGTATATATCAATGATGTCGCTCTTGCTGCTGGTGATTCTCTGATCCACCTCTACCCAGACGACACCATTCTGTATACATCTGGCCCTTATTTGGACACTGTGCTAAGAAACCTCCAAACAAGCTTCAATGCCATACAACACTCCTTCCGAGGCCTCCAACTGCTCTTAAATGCAAGTAAAACTAAGTGCATGCTCTTCAACCGATTGCTCCCCGCACCCTCCTGCCCGACTAGCATCACTACTCTGGACGGTTCTGACTTATAATATGTGGACAACTACAAATACCTAGTTGTCTGGCTAAACTGTAAAATCTTTCTAAAATTAAATATCTCCAATCCAAAATTAAATCTAGAATCGGCTTCCTATTTCGCAAACAAAGCCTCCTTCACTCATGCTGTCAAACATACCCTCGTAAAACTGACTATCCTACCGATCCTTGACTTCAGCGATGTCACTTAAAAAATACCCTCCAACACTCTACTCAGCAAACTGGATGTAGTCTATCACAGTGCCATCCGTTTTGTCACCAAAGCCCCATATACTACCCACCACTGTGACCTGTATGCTCTCGTTGGCTGGCCCTCACTAAATATTCGTCGCCAAACCCACTGTCTCCAGGTCATCTATAAGTCTTTGCTAGGTAAAGCCCCGCCTTATCTCAGCTCACTGGTCACCATAGCAACACCCACCTGTAGGATGCGCTCCAGTAGGTATATTTCACTGGTCATCCCCAAAGCGAACACTTCCTTTGGCCGCCTTTCCTTCCAGTTCTCTGCTGCCAATGACTGGAACTAACTGCAAAAATCACTGAAGCTGGAGTCTTATATCTCCCTCTCTAACTTTAAGCATCAGCTGTCACAGCAGCTTACCGATCACTGTACCTGTACACAGCCAATCTGTAAATAGCACACCCAACTACCTCATCCCCATATTGCTATTTATCCTCTTGCTCTTTTGCACCCCAGTGTCTCTACTTGCACATCACCATCTGCACATCTATCTCTCCAGTGTTAATGCTACATTGTAATTATTTTGCCTCTATGGCCTATTTATTGCCTTACCTCCCTACTCTTCTACATTTGCACACACTGTACATAGATTTTTTCTTCTGTGTTTGTTTATGTGTAACTTTTTGTCACACTGCTTTGCTTTATTATGGCCAGGTCGCAGTTGTAAATGACAACTTGTTCTCAACTGGCCTACCTGGTTAATTAAATAAAGGTAAAAAAAAAAAATTGCAGGCCAAATAAATGCTTCACAGAGTTAAAGTAACAGACACATCTCAACATCAACTGTTCAAAGGAGACTGCGTGAATCAGGCCTTCATGGTCGAATTCCTGCAAAGAAACCACTACTAAAGGACACCAATAAGAAGAAGAGACTTGATTGGGCCAAGAAACACAAGCAATGGGTGTTAGATGATGATGATGGTCTCTGATGAGACCAAATTTGGTTCCCACCGTGAAGTTTGGAGGAGGAGGTGTGATGGTGTGGGGGTGCTTTGCTGGTGACACTGTCGGTGATTTATTTAGAATTCAAGGCACACTTAATCAGCATGGCTACCACAGCATTCTGCAGAGATATGCCATCCCATCTGGTTTGTGCTTAGTGGGACTATCATTTGTTTTTCAACAGGACAATCACCCAACACACCTCCTGACTGTGTAAGGACTATTTGACCAAGAAGCAGCGATGGGGCGGCAGGGTAGCCTAGTGGTTAGAGCATTGGACTAGAAACTGAAAGGTTGAAAGTTCAAATCCCTGAGCTGACACGGTACAAATCTGTCGTTCTGCTCCTGAACAGGCAGTTAACTCACTGTTCCTAGGCTGTCATTGAAAATAATAATTTGTTCTTAACTGACTGAGTGCTGCATCAGATGACCTTGCCTCCACAATCACCCAGCCTCAACCCAATTGAGATAAGTTGGACTGTAGAGTGAAGGAAAAGCAGCCAACAAGTGCTCAGCATATGTGGGAACTTTTTCAACGTCGTCACTATTATTATACAATATAGAAAATAGTAAAAATAAAGAAAAACCCTTGAATGAGTAGGCGTGTCCAAACTTTTGACTGGTACTGTATATAAAATATTATGTTTTTATTTCAAAATCATTGTAATGTGGTTAAAAAGTACAATTCAACCAGAGAGCGCACTTTAACCATTTATTTCAAAATCATTGTAATGTGGTTAACCTTAAAATCTAAATGGAAATTATTCAAATCTAAAAAATAAAATTCAACCAGAGAGCGCACATTCCCACAGTGAATGGCTTGACCTGATACGCTATGAAAGCACACACTATTGCAGAGGCACAGAAACTCACATCAATACCGTTGTCAGATAACACTCTTAAACAAGTAATTTATGCTATTGCTAGCAATCAAGAGGAAACTGACTGCACGACTCAAAAACTCCCCAGTTTATGCTCTCCAAATGGACGTTAGCTGTGAGGCCCAAGATGCCCATTGCAATTACTTTTGTTCACTATACATGTTGGTTGATGCTATTTACGAGCACATGTTGTTCTGTCTCACAATTCCCGAGTATGCAATGGCACAGGGAATGTTCAGTCAGCTGCGTGGCTATATTGAATGGTGGGCTTTTGCACAGATGGGGCTCCATCTATGGCGGGACAGCGGGCAGGCCTCTGCACTCAAGTTATAAATGTGTCTCCCTCTGCCATATGGACGCATTGTATGATACACCGAGAGCAACTGGCGGCAAAAGAGCTGAGCACAGAACTTGGTGATATACTGCAGCAGGTAACTTGGATTGTAAACTACATCAAACCACATCCACAGTGTACATGCCTGTTTGCAAAACTATGTGGAGATATGGGATCAGAGCATGACAATGTTCTATTTCACATTGAGGCTTGGTGGTTGTCTAGTGGGAGTGTTGGAAAGATTTTCCGCATTGAGAGAGGAACTGTTGTCATTCACAATGGATGCAAAAAAGCAGACTTTCTGTGTAATGAAAAGAAAATGTCTCTTGGGAAACTGAACGAACTGAACGCAAGCATGCAGGGGAAATACTAAAAAAATCTACAGATGAGTGACGGAAACAGAAAACAGCATCAGTAAGTGTCCCACATGAGTGATGACTGCTCACCTCCATCGCTTGGAAGAGCAATTTGGGACCTACTTCCCAATCTGTTTGGCTGTGATCCTGGCTCAGTTGACATGCCGGTAAGTGAAATCGAACAGCTGATTGAGCTGTCATGTGACCGGAAACATTTACGGGTCACTACGGAGGAGTTTTGGTTCCTGACTCAAAGGGAATACCCTGCCGTCTACCTCTGAGTATTAATGCTGTGTTCAAAACAACTGGGGAATTGGAAATCTTCGACTTCCGACTTCAGTGAGTTCATGAGGTCCGACTGAAAAAATTAGCTTTGAACGGTCGTCCAACTCGGATTTCCAACTCGGGAACTTTCTAGCGCTCCGACTTTCTGACCGGAAGATCACTGACCTCATGATTTAACCTCATATTTTTCAGAGTTCCCAGTTGTCTTGAATGCACCATCAGTGCTCTAGTCTGCATTAAAAAAACAAAAATCGATCCTGGTTGGATGTGACCGCAGAGATGAGCTGCACCCGTCTCGTTAGTGGTAGTGAGATAAGATACATTGTCAGACTTATTTGCAATTGACTGTCATAGCCCCACATTAAAAGTATGTGATAATGAGTTGAGAAGACAATCAGAAATACTGTTAGAATGTTTTTCAATTTTATTTAACCTTTTTTTTAAGTAGGCAAGTCAGTTAAGAACAAATTCTTATTTACAATGACTGCCTAAGAACAATGGGTTAACTGCTTTGTTCAGGGGCAGAATGACAGATTTTTCCCTTGTCAGCTCGGGGATTCAACCTAGCAAGCTTTCGGTTACTGGCCCAACGCTCTAACCACTAGGCTACCTGCCACCCCAAATTGACTGCCATAGCCCCAAATAAAAAAGTAAACATTGGCTCTTAATTACATTATCTTTTTTACATGGTTGGGGTCGCAAGAATTTTCAGATATCAAAATGTGGTCGTGGGCCAAACAAGTTTGGAAACCCCTGCTCTAGACCCACTACAATTCGCATATCGCCCCAACAGATCCACGGTCGAAGCAGTTGCCATTGCATTGCACACTGCCCTATCCCACCTGTACAAGAGAAATACCTATGTAAGAGCGCTGTTCATTGACTTCAGCTCAACCTTCAACAACATAGTGCCCTCCAAGCTTCTCACTAAGCTCAGGGCTCTGGGTCTGAACCACTCCCTGTGCAATTGGGTCCTGGACTTCCTGACGGGTTGACCCCAAGTGGTGAAGGTAGGCAACAACACCTCTGCCATGCTGATCCTCAACACGGGTGCTCCACAGGGGTGTATGCTCAGCCCCCTCCTGTACTCCTTGTTCACCCCTGTTCACCCATCTCCATCTCAATCATCAAGTTTTCAGACGACAACAGTGGTAGGTCTGATTACCAACAACGATGAGACAGCCTACAGGGAGGAGGTGAGAGCCCTGGTGGAGTGGTGTGAGGAAAATAACCTCTCCCTCATGTCAAAAAAATGAAAGAGCTGATCATGGTCTACAGGAGAAAACAGAGAGAACACACCCCCCTCCACATCGACGGGCCGCAGTGGAGAGGGTCAAAAGCTTCAAGTTCCTCGGCATGCACATTACTGACAACATGAAATGGTCCCTTCACACAAATAGCCTGGTGAAGAAGGCGCAACAGCGGCTCTGCAACTTCAGGAGGTGGAAGAAATTCTCTGATCTGATGAAACCAAGATTGAACTCTTTGGCCTGAATGCCAAGCGTCACATCTGGAGGAAACCTGGCACCTATGGTGAAGCATGGTGATGACAGCATCATGCAGTGGGGATTTCTTTTCAGGAGCAGGCACTGGGAAAATGAACAGAGCAAAGTGCAAAGAGATCCTTGATCCTTGAACCTGCTCCAGAGCCCTCAGGACCTCAGACTGGGGCAAAGGATCACCTTCCAACAGGACAACGTTCTACTCCAGCCAGAGCCCGGACTTGAACCTTTTCGAACATCTCTGGAGAGACCTGAAAATAGCTGCGCAGCGAAGCTCCCCACCCAACCTGACAGAGCTTGAGAGGATCTGCAGAGAAGAATGGGAGCAACTCCCCAAATACAGGTGTGCCAAGCTTGTAGCGTCATACCCAAGAAGACTCAAGGCTGTAATCGCTGTCAAAGGTGCTTCAACAAAGTACTGAGTAAAGGGTCTGAGTACTTATGTAAATGTGATATTTCTGATTTTGGGGGGATATATTTGCAAACATTTCTAAAAAATGTTTTTTTGCTTTGTCATTATGGGGTATTGTGTGTAGATTGATGAGGAGGGAAACAATTTAATCAATTTTAGAAAAAGGCTGTAACTTAACAAAATGTGGAAAAAGGGGTCTGAATACTTTCTGAATGCACTGTATGTATATATATATATATATATATATATATTCCGATATAAAACATTGCTCATTCTGATATTTCTTAATTGTTCTGTATTGTTTAAAAATATATATTTTTATTGCTAGGTATTACTGCACTGTCAGAGCTAGAAACACAAGTATTTCGCTGCACCTGCGATAACATCTGCAAATCTGTGTAATAAACGTTGATTTGATTTGATTTTATGTTCTCCACAGCTATTTCACAGCCATGTCGCATTATGTACCTGCCAATCATGGTCTCACAGTGCTCTGAAGCAGAGCATGTAGGCCACAGTCCTGGTCATTCAGCACCAAACGCCTGCTTGTTGTTGACAACATGATTGGTGCAAGGGGTTTGCAGTGTGACACAAATAATATGGCAAATAAGTTAAAGGCATGTGCATAGCTCTCGTAATTCCTCACTAATACACTACGAAGCCATGTCCACCAATTACTCTGTCGACGGCTGTCCATGGTGTATTCTAGGCTATTATAAACAGTGTTAAAGTTAATTGTCTGTCTAATTTACAAATCCACTCAGGCCCTTTATATCTTTTAATTTACACAATTATTGAAAATATTATTACTTAATTACCACTTTTAACCTCAGTACAATGTCGCCTGGAATGGAATTATCCACACAAGTAAAGTTAAGTGACCTCTATTAAAGTCCTGTAATAGGCTTTCAAAAGGTGCAGCAAGAAAATGTCTACTTAGGCTTGCTGTGTGTGTGTGTGTGTGTGTGTGTGTGTGTGTGTGTGTGTGTGTGTGTGTGTGTGTGTGTGTGTGTGCGTGTGAGCAGTGAGTGTACGTGTGCGTGTCAGTGTATGTATGGAAAACCATGGTGACATTCTGCATATTTACTTAAAAAATGATTACCTGGCAAAACTGACATGACTGTAGTTATCAGTACCACATTTGATCTTCTCTTCAAACATTTTGCCTAGGATCTATGCAAAACGATGTGCCAAATGATAATTCCTCTTTTGTTCCTCTCGTGTTGCCTTCTGACCTTGGTAAGGCTTGCATAACATTGACCCAGGGTCAATACCATACATATGGATGAACTTTATAGATTTATAAAATAATTTTTCGGGGGAAATATTTAATACTTGGGATTCACTGCATTTTCATAGTGTTTTGGCTGGTCTACTCTTTCATGGCAAAATGCCAATCAGCTTTCTCAAACAGCAGTCAATGAATGAATCTGGTGCCCTGGAGCGCTCTCAGAAGGGATGGGTGCTGCTTAGTTGAAAACTGTAATAATGAGAAGCATATTCTGTGCATTTCATATAATGAAATCTGAACTCTTTATTCACAGTGTTTCGCCTCGCAGCTTTAGTCTATAATCTTGCAAAAAACACTGTTGACTTCATTTCATCACTTGGCATTACGGTCCTCAGTCATTTTGGAAAGCAGGAAGGGTATAATTTCTGTCTCATAAACAAGGTTTTTAGAGATACTGTAGATTACTTCCAAATTGTTGACAGCAGATAACTATTCTCTATATTTGATGAAGGAGAAACAACTCTATTGTCCAATACTTTATTTTTGCTGTCTGAATTTACAAGTGAGACAAAATACTAAATATATTTAGGTAAATGGAATTATGTTGGGAAATGTAGCCCTTCCGCTAGTCTATGAATTCATAAAAGACTGAAAATGGTTTCAACCACAAAGAGGAATGTGGAGGTGTCTACCTATTGTTCTCATACACATTCACACTCACACACATATCATCCCATCCTTGTATGCTCTAGGTGGCTGAATTCTGGTCAGTATAATAGGTGTGGGTGTGGAGCCTTAGTATCAGTGAGATGGTAAAATGGTACTTCACCTATCCTTGGACCATATCGAGATCCAATCTGTTAGGGGTGAACTCTGTCAGCCAGGTGCAGGATGCCATATGTCCGCCTGATTTAAAGGGCAAGGCACCTCCGCTTCCACAGACCAGGAGGGATACGGAAGCGGGCTCATTATGAATTATATATTGTAGAAAAAACAATCAGATGATTGACAATTAGGCTGAAATGTCAGGCTGACGTCATTGTCATTATCGTTAAGCCATTGTCATTAGCTGTCAGTGGTGTCAGTTATGGGAACAGACTGACATGGACGGGGCCTAATCAGGTAACCCTTGGTTTGTCTGATTCAAGAGATGGTGAGTTGCTAAGAAACATGATGCTTACAGTAACTGTGAGCTTGCTATTTTGTGCCAGAAACTATTGTTGTAAAGCCTGTTTGGTTACTGGGCACTGGAGACCTTGAGAGATTTTAAAAAGATTGATATTCATTGCATAGTTATGGATATTAAACTACAAGATGTTTCGTTTGCGGAACATCCATGTGGATGCCTACTTGCCATGTAGGCTAAATGACATACTTTTATCTGCATTACTTCAGTACTTTCAATTGACAAAATAATAATCAGTGATTTCCTGTCTCGAACAATAGTGGGTTTTGAAACCAAAAGGTGAAGAATTATCAAGGCAAGGCCAACGGAGGAAGTCCAGGGCAATTTGCCTAAGTGTCAGTTGTATCTGCCCTTCTTCATTTGATTTCTACTCGGGAACAACTAGCATTATATATCCACCAGACCTGTCAGCTGAAACACAGATCCAAGCCTTAATTCGATACCGTTTCATCTCCTCATCCAAACGGGTTGACTCGGAGTGTACTGTCTTCAATTTATTAATTACTTGATCTCTTTCTCTCATTTTGATTCAACAAGGAATCCCAAACTCATCCTGAAATCACTTAAATATAATGAATTATACATGATCATGTCCAGCAAACACTCACACAAGTTAAAGCAAAGGTTAAAGAGACTGTCTGTTTGATATTGTGAAACATCGAACCACAGTAATAATTCATACAGTTCATGTGTTGGTATTTGCATTTTGTGTTCTCCACTGTGGTATGGATAGCATGGTTGTGTGTGAACAGAGTAAGTTGTTGTTTATGTGTTGTTGACAGTAAGGAGTGTGTGTGTGTGTGTGTGTGTGTGTGTGTGTGTGTGTGTGTGCAGCCATCAGAAGGTTGTGATGTCCTCTCCATATTTTTTTTGACTGCACAGTGGCACTGCATTGTTGTTTCTTTTATCATTGTCCCGGATGGACAATGAAGTGCTGGTCTATCTATTTGTTTGGCATCACAGAATGTTGATAGGGTATTGTTCATTACAATTTGAGGGTTACAGAGTTTACCCCTGGACCTTGGCTCTTTCAGGGTGTGTGCGTTCATGTCTATTTGGGTATTTGCTGGATGAGGGTTGTTGTTTGTGTGTGTGAGGGGATGTGTATGTGTGTGTCTATTCATGGAGGCCTGGTGTTAGGCTAGCTGGGCGTCAGGTCGAGGAGCTGTATGGGCGTGTTCCTGGGAGAAGAAATTGCACCCCTTGTGACAGGTCCATAAAGCTGCCATTTTGCCACCTCAGCATGTCTGGAGAAGACACTCACTCAATATGGTCAAGAATATTGGATCTGGAGATAAACCACCTCCTACAGCAGAAACAGCCCCGGGCCTCTGCAACAGAACAGGGAGGGAGGGAGGCGTTTCCTTTGTCCTTTCAGAGTTCACATGAGCAAGGGTAGCAAGAATCAAATCTCTCCAACCTCTAGGGGATTCCATTTACATTTGTTATTTGGTCCTGAGACAACACAACCTAATACTTTTCTATTCATGTATACAGCAGGGACGGGTATTTACAAGAGAAGCTCAGGTTAACAACAACAAGGCCCAGAGGATGAGAGAGAGGCAAGCAGTCTGCTCTGGAGGCTAGAATGAGGTTAGAACAAGTCCACTTATACTGTAAACATGTTGTACTGTACTCTAACTACTGTATCTATTATCAGTGTGCTACAAAGACTTGTACAATAACTTTGCCAGTGGGCGGTTTGAGGTGTATTTGCCCATTACTTGGTCCTTGGCCTATATAGAACTTTGATTAGAAGGAGCCAGGCCAGGCCAGCCATTGATGAGTGTCCTTTCCTGTCGTGTGACTCACTTACCCCTCTATTGGAACTGGAATGTGATGATAACACTCAACTAATGACCCTGCCGCTGCCATCCCATTTCTCACTTAGTGGCACAGGGAAGTGAGGTATTAATCTTATATCATTACACTTGTAATTTTCGGATAAAAAATTACTCCTGTCTGTTTCCTGAGGAGAGGAGGCACACTGTCATCTGCTGGTGTTCATACGGGAACAACAGGGACTTTTTATGCCTTCATAGTTTATTTTGCTTACTCTCTCTCTCTCTCTCTCTCTCTCTCTCTCTCTCTCTCTCTCTCTCTCTCTCTCTCTCTCTCTCTCTCTCTCTCTCTCTCTCTCTCTCTCTCTCTCTCTCTCTCTCTCTCTCTCTCTCTCTCTCTCTCTCTCTCTCTCGGATTTCAGGCTTTGTTTGATGATGTGTGAGGAGTGCCCCTGCCACGGCAGCATCAGCTCATCGAACGAGGTTGGGTTTAGGCCAGTTGCAAGCCGTTCCTAAGCTCTGTAACGAAGCAAACAGAGCTGGTTGTGTGAAATCACACCCTCCGACCACCGTTCAACACAGGGTCATTTGTTTAAATCTCATATTTATGGTTTCATTGGCGCTGCTCTGGAAGCCATACTTTGCAAAGGAAGCGCAGGCTAATGTAATAAGGATAAACCTGGGTGCCAGATAACAAGGTTACAGTATCTATCATCTCACAGAGGCACAACTCCTCACAGCTACAAGTCCAATGGGAAAAGCAATAAGTTGATTGATGATTTCAGTGCTCTGCAGTAATAACAACTTTCCTATTTTATGATACATAGCTGTAGATTATTCAAACGTTTGTTTGACACAAGTAAGAGAACATAGAATTAAATCAATGCTCATTAAATGATCGGTCCCCACACTATAATTCATGCGTTTGACTCAGACGTTTACAGTATTGATGCATTTTCATTATTCCATCAGCAAGAATCAATGTTGTGCTGTAAAAAGCATTGAATAGTTTCATATATATTTGTTTCAAAAGGTTACTCGATTGAATGTTGTATTATTTTCATGTTTCACTCCCTAGGGATCGTGTTTTGCGCTCTTGTGTTATTCCATTTAGGTTTGAGGGCAAATCAAACAAGGGTCAATGTAAAAGTTTTCTCAGGCTACAATCTATAAATCTAAATCAAAACGGCACCCAAGAAATATTTCATGTTTATCATTAACATTGACAGATTTTTATGGATAATTAGTTCCGATTTCCTCCCAAACACCTAGTCTCCTCTCTTGTGATGTCATTGTTTTTTGACACAGAATATGTGTCTAATCATCTGCTCTATAAAACATCCTCTCCAACATTAGAGTGCATCAAAGCTCGTTCTGCATGAGTGAGCACAAGTGCACTGACTTCACCCACTCTTCTATGGTACTGTAAGGGAGGGATCTCCACAAAAAGAGGGAGGCACATCCTGTGTCTAGTCAGAGAAGGATGTTGCCTAAGCATACGTTTATTCCTGTGCAGCTAAAATTGTACATTTTCAGGAAACGGAACCGTGTTCCCACTCTGTCTAAGCTCTGACGTAGAGCACAGCTCCCTACCCAAAGATAGCCTAGTTTTGCTGCTCTAGCTGAAGAAGACAGGACCGCCTCTCCTGCCAGACGGTGCTGTGGCGTCTTTAACATAGTCTCCATTGTCTCTGTATCTAGTGATAGGTGTGGTAGGTACAGTATGCTCTGGAGGCAGAAGCAGAGAGACAGTACCAAGTACCAAGCCAGGTTTTGGCACAGGCTTCCACCAGACCACTAGTCACCCTATACAAGGGCTCCACAGGGGTGGGGGGTAGCCTAGACTCCCCTAAAGGGAAAATAGCCACTGTCCAAGTCTGTTTTTCCCCCTGTTCTAATGTAACCATTTTGTAAGGCCCATACAAAGAGAATTGGGAACCTCCCTGCTGTTACCTCCCATCTGCTCTCCACAGCCCAGCCCAGCTCCCTTCTCCACCTAGAGCTAACTGAGGACAGTCTCTATGTCTCTATAGCTTCTGTAGGGAGATGACCAGGACCTTTCACGACTAGGCTCTTCCGATGGCTAGTACATATGACTTAAGATAAGAGTGTGTGCTAAATGAGGAAATGTTAAAACATATAGTTTCAGGACAGCTCCTCTACCATCATCCTCCACAGCTTGATGCTACTTCAATGTGACCAATGGATGTTTTATCACCTCCAGAGCTTCAGCTCTTCAAACCTCTTGAGGGTAGAGTGTCAGCTCCCTTCTCAATGTGTTACTTTAAAAATTAAGTAAAGTTGGCGGCCAACAATCACATGCTACACACCATCTGAGATCAGTTTAAACTTGGTAAATAATGGTAAACAAACTACAGTACATTTTATTGTTTTACCCTGACTGTCAGTGTTCGCTCTTTCCTCTCTCCCCAGACAGTGGTCCCTACGGGCCTGTCTACTTCAGTAGTGGCTTCCCAGTGGACGTCTGTGTGCCACTGTGCTCCATGGGCAGGCTGAGAGATAGGCCTGTCACACTGACTGACAAGACCTACTGCCCCCAGACTGTCACACAGCCAACTGTACTCTCCAGACCTAACATCCTATCAACCCCAGTCTCCACACAGACATCCTCAGTCTCTACACAGCTAATGCCAATCTCCATCACTAACATGGGACTTGCCTGTTAGACCAGTGACAGCAGGGTGGTCTCTGGTCTCTTCTCCAACTTTCAAGAAAATAGAATTTCTTTCAATGAATAGTAGGCACATTCTGTAGTAAGTTTATGGCCTCTAGTGGTGATGGGAAAGGTAGCTAACTAACAGTATGTTTTTTTTTCTCGTGATATTACGTTCTTGTCTCATCGTTGCAACTCCCCAACGGGCTCGGGAGAGGCGAAGGTCGAGTCATGTGTCCTTCGATGCTCCCCGGACGACGCTGAGCAAATTGTGCGCCGCCCCATGGGACTCCCGATCACGGCCAGGCTGTTGTGACAGGATCAAACCCCAGGCTGTAGTGATGCTGCAACATTGCGATGCAGTGTCTTAGATCGCTGCACCGCTCAGGAGGCCACAAGTTCTGTGTTTTTGCTGCTGTAGAGGTCTGAAAGGAAAGTTAATCCCCAGTACAGAGGAAGAAAAGTTTTTCTCTTGCAGGATACATTTATATTAGAGAAGCGATGATGAGAGCTATGATTATGTGCCTCTATGTGCCAGCCTCCACAGTCAGGGGTTCACAGAATGGTGGGCGAAGCGAGCCCGGCAGAGGAGAAAAATGTTTGCTGAATTCCATAACCACTATAATGACAAAGTGTTCTGGTGAATGTAAAGACATTGCATATTTGGGTTTCCTCAGTAGCAATTGTTATCAGGTAACTCTCAAGATGAATGTGTGCGGAGCGTAATGTGTGTGTCGCCAGGAATGCCTGTGAAGTTCCCAGTTCCTGATGGAATTATTTAGGGGCCGGCTACTAATGCGACTGCACGATAAGGGAGCCTGCTGTTTGGTGTACTTTATGAGCACAGCAGCTAAATCTCGTCTCATCGCAAGCTCTGATGGCTTCTTTCAGTGTTTCCGTTAACTGTCGCCTCTCTCTCCCTCTCTGCATGTCTGTCTGTTCAATGGCTGTCACTCTCTCATGATAGTACCAAACAAAGTCTTTAAACATGGAACACACCTTCATCACCCATAATCACTGTGATGAAGTTAAAGACATCTAAGTCAAAAGCTTAGAAATACAATAGCATATTTTGAGCTTGATTATGTTACCGATCTGTGCAGCTATAGGCAACATGGCTGCGCCATGCACATGAAATCCATAGGCCTAGTTATTTTGTTCATTAAACAGACAAGAGTAGGCTTAGAATACAACAAAATAACATAATAAAATACCAATAATATATAAAAAAAGTTTGAAACAGTCAAAGGCAAGCCCATGCTTTCTTGATCCACGTTTCATGTCTTTCCTAACCCTACTCCACTTTGTTAAGGTCTTACATTGAGAGTATCTACATCATGATACCGATAGAAAATAATAGCATGTGAGTCTTGTGTTCAAATTTCACAACCTTTGCAAGCTTTTCAAATCAAATCAAATTGTATTGGTCACATACACATATTTAGCAAATGTTATTGTGGGTGATTTTTTATAGTGGAAGCTTGTGTTCCTAGCTCCAACAGTGCAGTAGTATCTAACAGAGTTGCCTATACGCAATCGAGAAGAAAAAAAAGCCTACTCTTCATTTAGACTACATTATTTAAGTCATAATGCCAGAGAAGCCAGTGTTTGGAGGATATATTGGCACAGGTGTTGTTAGGCCCGAGACTGGCTTCTCAGGCATTATCACTTTTATACAACGGGTTACCAACATATTCAAGTAATTATTGTCATATTTTCATACAAATATATATTTTTATGAATTTATTCATACTATTTCATCCTTCCACAAGATATAGTCCCGACACAAATCTAGGGTTGCTACCCAAGCTGGCTGGTCGTTCTTTCTATCGGTTCGATTGCCAGAGATGCGACCCAGTTGTTCAGTCTTTTTGTTCTTTGGACGCGACCCAGTCATTCGTTCTAAATGTTGCATTACCATATTGGCTGCTGGTAACGTTCTTATCCCTTGCCTGCTAGCTAGCCAGCTACAGTTGACTTACAGTCATGTTAAACAGTGCAGCCAGAATAACAACGAAGTAGCTGCATTTGCATTTGTTTAAGAAGTTTTCTAGTGACATTTATTTGGACACATCAATAACAATGAGCTAATGATGTGCGATTTCACATGGCATGGAAAATGTGCTCTCTCATCAGGACACTGTTGTTCAGAGGAGCTAACCTACAACACAGCTAACACAATAACTTCAAACTGAAGCTGGAAAGACATCAAACTAGCTGTACTTCGTTTCATCTTACCTGTTTTCTATTGATAGTTCTTTGTATATATCCATAAAAATAATGCTGATTCATTGATTTCGACTGGCTGAGAAAAGCTGCCCACCTGTCTGCCTCATCCTGACACGTCATTAATATGGGACAGCTGGAGATCAAATTTGAATATTGAAACAATGTTGCAAATATCGGAGAGCCAGACAGCAAGGTTTATACAAATCTCCGCTGTTAAAAACAAAATGTTAGTCAAAAAGAAATGTGAGATAATGTCTAAATGATTTTTTTATAGTGGAAGTCAAGTTTATAAATTACCTGGATGGGCTGATGAGACAGTGGATTGCGCAGTCAGATGGAACAGAGTAAATAGGCATTTTAACATCATAGATTTAGCCGGTGGTAACTTGTGGAATAGACACCGGCTGGAATGCGGTTTTAACCAATCAGCATTCAGGATTAGACCCACCTGTTGTATAACGCATGCTAAATGTTTCTGATTAGTGATAGATGAGCAAAAAAAATAGATGACACCATCTCCACTTATTTGCCCAGCCAGAGAATTAACCAAATATACAGACTGAGATTCAGTGAAACAAAATCACGATTGATTAAGACAAGTCACAGGCGGGAGTAGGCCTAGGCTACTAAGCGACTGCGAGTGAAGAGCAAAATAATCCACTTGCTATTGGTCGGCAGGTCAGTCACTCACACAGGAACAGCTGCTATTGGTCAGCAGGTCAGTCACTCATACAGGAACAGCTGTTATTGGTCCTGTTTTGATCAGGGCTAATAAAAGAGTCAGCTAGACAAGATGGTCATGAGCAGCACTCACCTCAGCTAACGTTTCCACAGCCTAATTGTAGCCTAACCAATATCCAAACAGAGATTCAGAGATTCAGTGAAAAGAAAAATCCGACATTGATTTATCAAGACGAGCCCCCACACTTGTCTCAAAGCAATGCGAAACGGTGCTGAAATAGTTGGCCACACGCGGGTAGGCTATTACTCCAAATCCGCTATTACTCCAAATTGGATGACTTGGAGTTTCAGTAAGCAACAATTTGATTGCCTCATTCGTCATTCAGTGATATTTATTCCCACAGTAATTCTTTATGGATCCATCCAGTTGTGTTTAAGAAAACAGTGCAAGTTCTAACATTGGGGGTGACATGGCAAAGGCTCCTATGCCTTTGCCGTAGTGCTCCCCTAATATCCTGCTTTGGAAGTTGGTTTCAGCCTCAGGCTCTCCAACAGCATTTGAAGTGGGTTTTCAGTGCTCATCACTCATTAGTCATCTTCTCATCCAATGCATTAGTGGCATGGTCATCAACCTGCACTAAAACATGTACATGAAGTGCCTAGAAACTGCACCATCAGCTTACTTGTGAGGTAGGTGAATATTTTATCGCATTGCCTGGTCCAAAATAGATTTGTGCATGAAATTATTTGGTGCATAGAAGTAGTATGAAAGGGGAAGAGGAAATGTTGTGTAATATAGTTCATTATAGTCTAGCCATTGAATGCACTTTGTTTGTTTGTCGTTTATAATGAGCATTGTCCCTAGCAAGAGTTGCCGTTAAAAATGCTGAGACAAGCACATTGTATTTTTTTGTTTTATGAAATGTAGGCCTAAATAATGTTGCTCAAACTTTGACATTTAATGATGGCTAAACCAAATGAGATTCCTATTTACACAGACAAGAATTAAGATGAATATGAATGTTTTACAGGTTAAAGAAATATGAATTGGACTTGTTAGTACACAAGATTTTCAATTATTCAGAGAGAGATGTTAAATTATTTCAGAGCGAGAGAGGGAGAGATTAATTCAAAGAGTAAACAACATACAGTACCCTCAAGCTTACCTGTTGAGCTCAGCTAAATCTGTCTGGTCAAGCTTCCATTATCCTCTCTCCCTTCATCACTGTGAAATCCGGCACTAGCCTACAGTACTTCAACTAGCTCGTTGAAGGTATATGCTTCCCACCTCTTGCTTTCAAACTCTTAAATTAAGTGCTCGCAAAAACGATGATTATGGAGACATGACCATGACAGCCCCTTCTGTTTTATCCACAGTGATATTGAGCTACAGGTAGAGGACTGTAGGGAAAAGAATACATGGAATTGTCAGATATACACTGAGTGTACAAAACATTCTCTTTCCATGACATAGACTTAACAGGTGAATCCATATTGAGACAATTGAGCCATGGATTGTGTATGTGTGCCATTCAGAAGGTGAATGGGCAAGACTAAATATTTAAGTGCCTTTGAACGGGATATGGTAGTAGGTGCCAGGCACACCGATTTGAGTTTGTCAAGAACTACTACGCTGCTGGGTTTTTCATGCTCAACAGTTTCCTGTATGTATCAAGAATGGTCCACCACCCAAAGGACATCCAGCCAACTTGACACAACGGTGGGAAGCATTGGAGTCAACATGGGCCAGCGTCCCTGTGGAACGCTTTCGATACCTTGTAGAGTCCATGCCCTGACGAATTGAGGCTGTTCTGAGGGCAAAAGGGGGTGCAACTCAATATTAGGAAGCTATTCCGAATGTCTTGTACGCTCAGTGTATTCAATTGTTAGTGGTGTCTTCAGCTAGTCGTAGGATGTCCCTAAGGTGTGCTTGCCCATTCCTTGCCCTCCCCCGTGCATGCACTCAACCTAAAGTCTTGCCAAATAAAGCTTTATAGATTGTTTGAGCATTCATAGTATGTAACATAGAGCTTCAATAAACATGTAACAGGTGATCTGTGGGTGATCATATCTAAGGGCCAGAGTTTATCCCGGTCAGGTCACATCGTCCGGAAACACCCAGGGCCAGCATAAGCTATACACATAAATATTGTAGCCTCTTTACTGTACCTTATTGAATGTAAATCATATCCACCCTAATTTGTGCTGTATTGTATATTAGATGTAACTTTGTGTGATCATCTATCTGGTTTAGTTAAGATAACATATCCCTATTGTGTGGATTTTGCTCTGTGGTCAGATGTTCTTTTTCTCTCCATTGTTTGCTTAGCCACAGCTAATTCCCCTACAGCTCACTGTGGGACAACACCAGCTTAGTTACACAAGGCTCCTAATCCTCCAAGGTAATGATTTTTATAATCAATAAGCATCTTTTGATCACCAGCTATTTGACCAAGATAATAATGATACGGCAAATAGCCTGCTTATTAAATCAAAGACACAAGCAGGAGTTTGCATCAGATCAAACACCCAAACAAGAAACTTTTAACCTCTAAAGGATTAGTACCAGTCACATTAAAGGCATTGATCACTTGCAAGTTTGTCATCTGCTTGGAATATTTTACACTGGAGGAATACTCTGCAAGTGTAAACAAGTACCCCTCTTGTCGTTTTTTTATTAAAATAATGAATTAAGAATGCCTCTTTCTGTGGAGGCAATGCATTATACTTTCGTTGTGGGTTGGATGCTGCTGCTACTTCACTCTGTGTTTGAGGCCATGCAGTTCTCTCACACAATGACCGTAAGTGTGCCGTGTAATCTTGTCTATTATCTGTAGCTTGTGTTTACATTGAATACCGCTGATTAGGACTGTAATTTGAGGCTGTGGCGAGGAGCAATGAGCATAATCTTTGTGTAATGGAGTTTGAGTGCTATGCCCACCTGTTAAGTATCCAGTTCCCCCTAGTACCTGGAATGGCCTCATTACTATCTCATTCCACACAGGAGGCCTCCCCACAGACCAGTCCAACAGGAGACCAGGAGGCCACTCTCACAAATGGAGATAAAGTAATTATTCAGGATAACTGGAGGGGTTGGAGAATCAGATTTTTTATTTATTTAATGTCACTTCTATAAATTGATAAGGGCTTCATTTCAATGTCAACTCATCGAGGGTGATCGTCGTACCTCGCCTGAAGCAGGTGACCACAAAAATCTTAATAGCTTTGATTCAAAACTTTTGAAGAGATGTTGAGCTTTAGCCAAGTTTCTCTAGATGCCCAGAGCTTATAATCAACCATTGTCTAAATGATAGATCTAAAAAGAAAGTAGATAGAAGACCCACACACGATTCCAGAACATTGTTGGAAGCACAGGCAACATACAATAAAACTTACTGCATGGAGTAAAGTTGATCTATACAGTAGTTGAACTTTATAGAAATGTTCTTGAGGAAAAGAGCTTTCAAAAAGCACAATGTTACCTTTGTAGACATATTAGCGAGAAGTTGTCCTTTGTCCGTTGCTGTGTTTTGATGTCTGTAGCAAGATGGTATCAAACAGGCACACACAGTAAGTATCCTGCTCTCCAGATCTCTGTGGATGTAAAATCCCAGCCTATCAGATTGTATAACCTGACAAAGACAGAAACATTGTAACTGTTTCAAAGTATTCCCCCTGCCACTGCTAAAAATACAATAGAAGCAGATTAGGTAACACCACAGGTCAATATAATGTTGAATACTGTGTAAAACAATGAGCTGTATGCAGACACGTTTTGTTTTGGAGCTAAGACAGAGAGTGAGAAGAGACTGTGTTAATGTTGCATGTGGTAGGCTAGTCAGAGCTGTGTGTAATTTGAAAGTGCATTGAAACATAGTAACACTGTTCATTGCTGCTATTGCATGAGTTGACATACAGATCTGGCATGACTCCACTTTGTAATACTGCCTCTCCTCAACGGCAGTCTCAGCCTCCTCTTGAGTGCAATTGTGTCAGAAATGTGTAGTCTAAAGGCATTAGCATAATTTTAGCTTTTTGGTTAGGTATGGTTTACTCTTCAAACACATTTTGTTCACATCTAAACGTGTGTCCTTGATTCTCAGTACAAAGTGTTCTATGCATTACATGTTCAAATGCTGTGTCCTTCGCTTGCGATATTTGTGCATTTGATTTGAACACATTATAACATACGAGTTTCCTTGCAGCTGATTTTAAATCTCTTGATCACATCACTCTAGTTCCCCTATTGATCGATACAACTTTATTCTTGTAAATGTAGCAGATAGAATAGCAGGTAAAATAGCAGTTAGAATTAGTTTGGTGGCATGTTGAAAAGGTTTACTAATGTTTTTATTATATTGTTACACTTTTCCCTTAGTAACATAGGCAAAGTACAGTATCATTAGGATATGACTAACAACAATTGCTTCATCTGCAATTACAATGAACCCTTGATAAAGATGGGCAAAAAAGAGTGTATAAAATAAATACTGAGCTACAGTACCAGTCAAAAGTTTGGACACACCAACTCATTCAAGGGTTTTTCTATATTTCTACTATTTTCTACATTGTAGAATAATAGTGAAGACATCAAAATTATGAAATAACACATATGGAATCATGTAGTAACCAAAAAAGTGTTAAACAAATCAAAATATATTTTATATTTGATATTCTTAAAAGTAGCCACCCTTTTTCCTTGATGACAGCTTTGCACACTCTTGGCATTCTGTCAACCAGCTTCACCTGGAATGCTTTTCCAACAGTCTTGAAGGAGTTCCCACATATGCTGAGCACTTGTTGGCTGCTTTTCCTTCACACTGCGGTCCAACTCATCCCAAACCACCTCAGTTGGGTTGAGGTCAGGTGATTGTGATGTCTAGGTCTTCTGATGCAGCACTCCATCACTCTCCTTCTTGGTCAAATAGTCGTTACACAGCCTGGAGGTGTGTTGGGTGATTGTTCTGTTGAAAAACAAATGATAGTTCCACTAAGCGAAAACCATTTGGGATGGCGTATCGCTGCAGAATGAGGGCAAAATTCTAGCAGGAAAAGGTGGCATCCTATGATGGTGCCACGTTGAAAGTCACTGAGCTCTTCAGTAAGGCCATTTTATTGACAATGTTTGTCTATGGAGATTGCATGGCTGTGTGCTCGATTTTTATACACCTGTAAGTATTTCAGGTGTGACTGAAATAGCCGGACCGACTAATTTGAAGGGGTGTCCATATACTTTTATATATATATATAGTGTCTGAGGTTATTTTCTGCACATGCATCCTTTTTTCTACGCCAAATCCACCACTGGTGTGCGTGGCCAAAGAGCTTTTATTTTCCTGTCATCTGACCATAGCACCGGTTCCAATCCAAGTGCCAATGAACTTAGCAAACTTCAGGCGTTTACATTTGTTGGTTGCTCTCAAAGTTTTTTTTCTGGCAACCTTTCCAAAGAGCCTATTGGCATGAAAGCAGCGTCTAATTGTAGATTTGGAGACTTGGTGACCCGAAGAGTTTTGTAATTTCTGTAATTCTCCAACTTTGGCCCTTGGATTTTTCTGTGCCTCCGAACCAACTTCTCACTGTGCGTGGGGACAAGATCCATTGCTGCCCTAAAAGTGGAAAGTGTTAGATTTGTTTTTTTTGGCGTGGCTGCAGATCCAACTTCTCTGGGCCTTTCTTCCCGACAGCTAAAGGTCCCGATGATTCTGCGCATGTGCGGGATTCTTTACTTTACATACAGTCTCTTCTCTAGTCATAGAGAATAGGCTACTCTGGCAAATGGTGCTCGTTTATTAAAGTTAGATCAAATCTGAATACATTTCTGCAAGATCAGATAATGATAGTATTTCGACATAACAGAACAAATATAATAGCATAGTATAATGTTAAGAGAGAAAACTGTAAGAGAAAAAACACAATTTATTTTAGGATGATTGAGCGAAAGGCCATATTTTTTCTCATGTGACCACAACTCAACAGCGCTGTACATAACTAGGAAGATCTAAATGCATATTCCCATGAAACTGATAGAGATACTGCATGGACATTTCACCAGGTAAAGTCATTCATCACTCACGATTGACAGTGAGAAATTTGAAGGGATGGTGACCATAAAAATGTGTGCGTAAAGGGGTAGAGAAACATACGGATCTTTCCAGGGGGTGGCAAAACAGCGAGGTTACCTTCAGATCTGAAGCCTTTGCCTTGTTCATGCTTTTTTTTACGCATTGCCTGATTTTTGAAGGTCAACAACCATTTTGTCTCTTTTTGTTTTTGAGTTCCTTGTCAAATTCCATGGTGATGGATGACAAAAGGAGTTTACCTTTGTGTATTAGGAAACCATGTAATGCCACAATACAGTTCCTTAAACTGAGATTAATTTAAAAAGTAGAATGTTATTGCAGATTTAATTTTGTTTGATTTTATTTATGCAAGAATCTTTAGGGATGCAAATCATTTTAACACCTATCTTTTTGAGAGAAAAAAATGATATTACTTTTTAAAGAATCTCTTTCTGAGCAATTGTATTAGTATAAAACAATATTTTCAAAACAATTTGTATTATTTATTTTATACTGTCTCTTTATCAAGGGTGCCAATAATTATGGAGGTGACTGTATATGTCCTTGAGCTTACTTAGATCAAAGTATCATAGAGGTTTTGTTAGTACTTAATTCATCCCCTCGCCAGTACTTTATTTCCTCATAGTTAAAGAGCAACTGAAGGCAATGAACAACTTATCTGGTTTTAAACAGCTTATGTGTCATCGATATTGCTCAGAAACAATTATTCTAGTGTCAAAATTTACTACGAAGTATAAATAGGATACTTTTTGTAATAAAGTCAGTCTCGTCCAAAACAGAGTTTTCTACGTGAGTTCGTCACGATTTAATGAGGATTGGGTTTGGATTACGATCATGCCCCCTTGCCCAGTGCCCAGTAAAACGAGATGGTCGAATTGTCATGCAACTGTGCTGTTTGCGCTCAATCAGCTGCACGTGCTCTATCCAATCATAGCAGCCAGAACCTTTAAAACAGCGAGACAGACCTGGCCATTACGAAGCGCCTCAAGACAAAACGTCGTCAACTTTCATTTTATTTAACTAGGCAAGTCAGTTAAGAACAAATTATTATTTACAATGACAATGTTACGTTGAAAGAACACTTGGCCCTAAACCCTTTATGGACAGGTCACTTGCTGATGTGTTTGGTCGTGATCACTCGAGTTTGTCACTGTTTTGGGGAAAATTTGAATTGTTATAATCAGAGCGCACTTGTATCCAAACTGCCACTTTCAATATTCCAACATTCAAAACCCATTCGCGAGCATCTTGTGTCCACCCGCGCCCTGATTTGTAACATGATTCGCTATGAAACACTGCCAGACAGACGCACACTCTAATAATAGATGTTGTAAAAGAATTTAACGGCACCAAAGCACACACATCACCACTCGCCAGTGACTTGATAAACTGATTGTGGTCTGGCTGATCAATGTGCCTGCTAGCTAGTGATGTGAAGTTCGCGAACGATTAGTTATTTTTGAACAACTCTTTTTACAGACTCGAAAGTCATGATTTGTTTTTCTGACAGACTTGTTAATTGTAGTCGTTCAATTGACCAGCTGGCGGCAATGTGTTCTACAGTAGGATTGATATACGCTCCTCCGGCTCAGCGGCAATACGATATTGTGCTTATAACTCTCACCGCAGTCAAGCAATACATTCCGCTAAGAGTCGTTCACAATCTAGTCCGATTCCGGCCACAACTAGACCTATTTTCAAATGTATCAAGAAATAATCATATTTGCCTAGCAATCAACAAATGTACATTGTTTAAAGTAGACTTTTACAAGTCTCGGTCACAAATGACAGCTCCAATAAACCTCCTATTGTGAACGAGAGGCTTGTAGAATCATGACTCTTTCGAGTTTTCAGTGTTCATCGTTCGCTGGTAGGGGGTCCTGCAAGCTCTGTGCATTACTGACTCAAATTGTCGAAATGAGTCGAAATGTTTCTTCTTTTAACTAAACGAGTCATGTAGCTTGTGCTTTATTTACGATAGTTTGACAGTTTGCAGATTATGAAGTTATAGACATAATTGTTCTCAGAAATCATTCCTGAAACTTTCCCGACTAGATACATTGTATGCAGTGCACTGACACGTTTTCCATGCACTTTCTTTTCTTGAGAAATACTGCACTTTAGCTAGATGTAAAATTGCACAATTAAGACCTCCTCGGTAAAAACATCTACATTAATGACAGATTTCTTGATTTATCTTAGATTAATTCTTGAGGAAGTGATAGTGGCTATGTTGTTGCTACGGTGACTCTGGAGGGACAAACTGCCGTAGTACGATATGTGAACATAAAACATCCACATCTAACCACACCCCCAAGACAACTCCCGTTTGCCTTCAGTCATGACGCTAACATTTCTTACTGAACAATCTTCAAAACAAGGCCACATCAATCTCTTCCTTGTTAATAGCCCATTGAAATAATTTTAATTGCTTGACTTTTTTTTCACAGTGAGATCAGTCAATGCCTTGAGTGTATGGCAGGGAAAGAAATCTGTTTGTACGCATGTAGCTGCCTTTGAACGGCTAGAGGTGTCCTTTGAGATATCCTATATTGTTTGACCACTTCACTTATGTAATAAGCATCTGTGACAACACACTTGCTGCCATGTTTTGTCATGTTTTCAGAAGACCAATTGAAAACATCACACGTGTTACTACTCTGAAGAAACATTTCACACCCTGCTCCAGTAGTGTTATTTCCAATGCAAATTTTACTCTGAATCCATTTAAACTACATGAAAGCTCAGCATTTCCCTCTGTAGTGCATTAGCAAACTGGATACAAACACACACAAGTCAAGTATACTGAATATTGCAACAGGAGCTCTGAAAATTCATGAGGGGAAACGGATAGAGTGTAAAATGGTGCAGCCGGGTGGAAAATTATTTTTAAGATCTTTAAGATTACCGTAATATTTGAGAATTTTACCCCACATTTAAAAGCAAACCAGCCTAAGTACTTGATAGGGAGAGGAATGATCATCTCAGGGTTGCTTACTTTCAAGTTCCAGAGCAGAATTCTGCTTAGGAATATACAGATGTGAAGTTTCAAATTGCAGTGGTAAATAAAGAGTTCACTGTGTTGATATGTACAGAACATTCCCATACCATAGCCACACTGTGTTTGATGTGTTCCCCTTGAAGAGTATTATCAATAAGGCCTAAGCATGGCAACATACAAAATGTTAATACTTCATTTGTGTGTCCAAGTGAGTGTTATCTCTCTCAGGGGGCTGCTCTCTCAGGAGCAAGGTGGTGCCGCAGATAGGGGTCTGGCCACAGGTGACCTACAGGGGCTGCAAAGGGGCCGGGAAGGGCCGGCACCCAGCGAGGGTGGTCCTGCCGCGTGGAGAATATTAAGTGGCTGTGGGTCTGCATGCGTGTGGGCTCTCTCTGGCTCCTTGCTTGACAAGAATGATAGCTTTCATTTGCATGCTAAAGCTCCAGCTGTCCCCCCAAGATGGATGAGGGGTCCCAGCTTCATCCCTCACTCCCGCTACCGCCGCTCCTCATACAATGGAGAGAAAATTAAGTGGGGGCCAAAAAGATAAAAATTTTCATAACATACAATTTTCTTCTCTCTCCTTGAATTGAAGGTTGCTCTGAGGGTTTTGGCCCCTTTTCTCCTAGTGAATGGGCAGAGTACACTGTGCACTGCCAGATATGCAGAACAAACTAACCTCATTGCTGTTTATATCATTAGTGTTTGTGTATACAGTGAATGCAGTGTCAATATTTTCGCTGACTCTGCACATTATATTCATTATGACCATTTTTATATACAGGGCAACTGCAATTTGAACTTTTCATGCAGCAAGTTTGTCTTGTATTGTACAATGATTACATTAGTAGCTAATATTCTGACAGTTAGAAATGGCTTGAAAAGTTCAAAATTATTCTTTTTAACAAGTTGGTTTCTTTATGTTGGCTTTAATGCTCTAGCAAAATAGATTATGCAGCTAAATACAAAGAAAACATGCATTTTAAAACTTGCAGATATAATGAGCATGTCAGGCAGTTCTAACACTAATACAGTTCTATCCAAGAGTTTGGTATGCTCTCTCAAACTGTAAACATGAAAGCTTTCTGCTGCGATGTTTCACTTAAAATATACTCCAGCTAGCCCTATACCACGAAGTTCTCTCACTCATGTGTGCACCCAGATTTTAAATACTGTATCTGCTTTAATTTACCTTTGTCAGGATATTCTAAAGCACATAAACCATTTCACCACTCTTAACTAAACTCCAGGAGATCAAATACTTTCAGTGCACTCACATGTTTTTAGAGCATATCTCTAGATGATTTTATGTAATTAATCCACCGAGTTTTTACATTATCAAAGTGGCCCACGATTATTCAGCTCACTTCTGTATCCAACACTCTGCTAACTGTCCTGGTAATACAAGTCTCTTGAGGTCTGAAGTGTTTCTAATTTACACATTTTCCCCTTCTAGTGTTCTCAAACTGAAATTGTGTGTGTGTGCAGCACTCCTCAGCAAATTGCTGGTGTTCCCACAAGCTAACTGATTACAGTATATAATATAATGATATTTGTAAATGATGTTTGTGGAAGAGTTTTGCCGGCACTGAAACAGCTCCATTCTATTTGCATGGATTACTGATCCTCTCAACATTGCTCAGTATGAGAAGCTGTGTAATCGCCTACACAACAATATGTTTATTTTCTCCCTACTGTCTGTCATATCTCTTAATGTGTGCTTGTTCTTTTGCAGCTCTCCTCACAACCAGACCCCCGAAGGTCCTGTTCCCCACTGAGAGACAGGCCAGTGTTATAGATGTCCAACCGGGTAAGTCTTCCCCATGGGAGCCAGTGCTAACTCTCCTCTCCATAGAGCAGACAAGTGTAATTATAGACTGCAATAGTCAGGGGCTCCTTGCTGCTTTCTCTCCAACCGGGCTGGCCTGTTCTTCAAAATACATTTTACTGCAGTGCCTTTTGGATGGGGATACATTGCCAATATAGTTTTGGAGCTCTGTTTGTTGGAATGTCCTCTACTGTAAAGCAGCAGAGTGATCACCAACACTGCATTCTAATGCCTGAGTCAACCCCATTAAAAAGTGTTGCTGCAATCAGCCAAATTTGCCTGAGGGGGCATTTGCAATACATACATCTGGGGGCTAATAGAAAGTATAACACACAAGGCAGGCAAAATGTTCAGAGAGATCAAAACAGAACACAGCATCACCACTGGCATGCAGGATTCCCCTGACCCTTGTTTCCATTTTTAATTATGAGCTTGTTCTAACCTGGGGGAGGTGCCCAGCCGTAACCTCTCAGCTCATTCTCCTGCACCTTGTACAATGTATGCTAGAACATTTTAATAAAAGGGCCAAAATCCACTGTTATCAGCATGAAACAACACAATTCTTTCAAATCTGTGTCCATACAATGATTGTCAAAATTACACTTAATTTAAAACATTTTACCGGAACGTTACAACCACATATTCATACTACAATGTGCTTTCGGCACTTACCATGCAAAAAGCCCTGCCTGCGAGATATACAAACACTCTTCAAATCTTATTCTGAAGCTCAGGACCAGTTGACAATAACAAAACAAGTGCGAGGAAGGCATATTTAAGCTGTCAAGTTGGGGTAAATTATAGGCCATTATTCCACATGCATCAACACAGAGACTGGGAGGAGACAGCTGAAGAGATGGAGTTTCTGAGCTCCTGCAGAGCCAAGGAGATGTCGTCTTCTTCTTCTTCTTCTCCTCCTTCCTCTTCTTCACTGTTCGATATTTAAATAATACACTTCACCTAACAACTGGCTCCAATATGACGGGTTGGCTTAGCACTCTACTACCTTGTGCAGTGTTCACATTCAGTTCTACTACATTGTTGCATGTAATTTTGCGGTTTCCATGAGAAGTTATTTCCTTTGGGCTTTTGTTAGCCTTGCTTTACAGATACAGTAATTGTATACTCTGCTCTAAGCCAAGGTGTTCTGTGGGTGATTGGCACTTGGTACACCAATTACCCTCAGTGTTCAGTGGTCTTGCTAGAAGAAACCAGGGTGAATCCAAGCTGTTTTCCAAATTATGTGTATTCTTCGCCAGTTTAAGAACAACCCTGATCCCAAGCAGTGCATAATAGCTTTCTGGATAATACACAAACTGGACCTTATGCCTTGCTTTACAACCCCAGGACATTTATTGCAGTTCTTCCTATGGAATAAATATCTTTACTGCTTTACCATTCTCAATCGTTACCTTTCTCTGCGTGGTTATTATATTTCTGATAGGATGAAGAGTCGAGCAGCCCCAACCCAATTAAACTTAATAGAGTGCGCAGTCTGTATAACACAGCATAAATCTCTCTCATCCAGCAAGCCCCCTGCGCCCTACAATGGATTTCACACCTTCTGTCACAGGCATTCCATCCATGCGCATCAGGATTTATCGAGTGCCTGGGCGTCTGGAGAAAGAGCCCCTAACTACGCCTGATATAGGAAAAAATATCTCTGGCAGGGTGTGTGTGGTGCGTGTCTGTTCCAAAGGTATTGCCGTATGAGTGAACTCACTGTATATTAATAATTGTTCGTAAAGTGTAAACACGATTTTCTTGTACAGTATTGTCAATTTCACTTATGTTGTTATTTTTTAATCTCAGCAATGGGTACAAGGATTTTGTATCGATTTTATGTATTTGATATGAGATAATGCTTTTTTATGTTAAGTTATTTGTTTGAATAATGAAGAGATAGGGAACAGGGAATGGTCTGGGCTGCCTGAAGGAGAGAAAGTATAAACCTTGGGTGTTGCTAAAGTAATGGCTTTCTCAAGGATCCATTCTCCCTCTGAGGCAAAGGCACTGGTCATTTGTACTGAAATAGGCACCCTAATAACAAAAAGATATTTACAGCTTTGTGAGCCATGACTATACCCAGTCTTGTTGTCATTGTTGCTTTATCTGCAAAAAAAAGTAGGAAGAAGTGACACTGTCTCTAACTGACACACAGTTTTGTTATACTCATAGACTAACAAATATTGAGAGTGTTGAAATTAACAAATGCTGGAATAAATATGGATGTGGATTTGATCAACCTGTCCCTTACCATTACTCTTTGTAATCCATATAAAACCTTTATGATGTGAATGTGAATATGCTTATGGCTCAAGAGACCTAACAGGTTGAATTAAGTCCTTCTATATGATCCAATCCGCATCTCATCAAATTAAATGTGAGCTGTTAACTGCTCCTCCTCGAATGGGCAAAACAGCAGCGTCCCCTGAAAAAGAAAAGGGCTCCTTGACAAGAACCTGTAGCCCCACAAAATTGGTAATTAATTGTTGTGCGGCAGGCACTGTGGTGAGTTCTGGCGGCTGGACCATTAGGCCACAGCTGTCAGTGTTTATTAGCTGAGGAGACGCTAAGTGCAGAGAAGATTTAATAGCTCCATGGAAATCAGCTCCCCCGTACCCTTTACACGAGAAGGGCCTATTATTAGCCACAGGGCGCCTGATTAGCCGCCGGAGCATCTGAGAGGAGTGACACGATAAAGGAGAGGACCAAGGAGAGGAGAGCGTTGTGCCGCTGTGTCTCTGCTCTGTCTGTGGTTCTGCCTACTCTCCATGGACAGCCCCACGCCACGAGGGCCCTTCCAGCAGAGGAGGAGGAGAGGAGAGGCCATATTAAGACAGAACACCTGAGATTACATTGAGGCTCCTGGCTAGATGGATACACTGCAGGAGGAGAGATGGAGGAGTGGGAGGGTATTGTTAGCACGATGTTCCAGGAAAGCACATTATTCATCTCAAAAAGGGCCTATTTTTGTGTGCATTAATGTCATATCATGAGGAAAATCCTCATACTGTATATAGATGTAGGATCTTAATTTGACCAGTTTCCCTGAAAAATATTTATCCTGCAGTAACAGGAAATGTGAATTATTGTGTGGATTATAATGAATGGACATTTTTGTAGGGGATGATACATTTTTTGTTAGGGCAAATCAAGTCAAATCAAATAAAAGTGCAAATTACAAACTTTAAAAGCATTTTTAAACGTAGAATACATTACAAGTGTGCATTTCCTGCAACAACAAGATGATCAAATTAAGATCCTACATCTGTAGTTTGTCTTGACCTCAGGTGTGCAATAACCCAAAATGGCATACCATAAATAGCACTGTTGAATGAACGCCACATTCCCACATATTCACCTTGATCTAATCACAGGGTCGGTGACAAACGGGCAGTGTCATCCTCACGTAGGCCAATCCAATTATGTGAATGCATTCAGTTCCCCCACAGTGCACCAAGCATGGCTCCAGCATCTCCTGCTTCTGCTTGGCTCTTCAGTTTCTTGGAATTTGTGACACATAGGAAGACAAATATGTCTCTGTAATGTGGAGGGGTGGATTGGCACTCCATCAGTGTCTGGGTATTTATGCTTGATATAAATATCCAGAGAGTGACAGGAAACAGAGTTGGAGGCCCATCCCGTTGAGCGCAGAGAGAGCTGGGTGTCAGAATGATAGAGTAACGGCAGAGCGATGGCGCTCTGTGTAGGAACATATCTCTCTCACTATAATTTGTCATCAGAGTTGGTTGCAAGACTCATAAATATGTTAATTAGCTGTGTTTGCAACCTTGAGTGAGGGAGAGAGGGGGAGAGTGTAAAAGGAGGAGAGGAGTCAGTGGGGTGGGGTACAGAATCCCGCTGTGTGTTGTGTGTATCTGAGAACTACAGAATCAAGTTGTAATACTTAACATTGATAAACCACAGGGTATTATGGCAGTAGGAATAGCTTTGCCTTCAGCTTATTGTTTTATGATGTGTTTGCTGTGTGTTTATTCCCATGCTTACACTGTACGTCCCATACAGTATGTAGTACACATTTATAAAGGTCTTGGCTTCTGGCAGTAGGTCATTCTACCTCTTCTTGGAGCTGAAGTACATTAACAGAGACTAATATTAAGAAACATTAATTCCTTTGACACAACTCTCACAATGAAAGACAGCTAATTAGTGCTAGTTTGTTAGAGAAATGATGTACTTTTAATGCCAGTTTACCTTTGAAGTTGCTATATATGGCATATTTACTTTCATTTGTAGCAACCAAAAAAGTGTTAAACAAATCAGAATATATTTTAGATTTTACATTCTTAAAAGTAGCCAGCCTTTGCCTTGATGACAGCTTTGCACACTCTTGGCATTCTGTCAAACAGCTTCACCTGGAATGCTTTTTCAAAAGTCTTGAAGGAGTTCCCACATATGCTGTGCACTTATTGGCTGCTTTTCCTTCACTCTGTGGTCCAACTACTGCGGTCCAACTAATCCCAAACCATCTCAATAGGGTTGAGGTCGGGTGAATGTGGAGTCCAGGTCATCTGATGCAGCACTCCATCACTCCTTGAATTCTAAATAAATTACTGACAGTGTCACCAGCATAGCACCCCCACACCTCCTCATACGTTCACCTACTCTGCGTCTCACAAAGACACGCCGTTTGGAACCAAAAATCTCAAATTTGGACTCATCAGACCCAAGGACAGATTTCCACCGGTCTAATGTCCATTGCTCGTGTTTCTTGGCCCAACCAAGTCTCTTCTTCTTATTGGTGTCCTTTAGTAGTGGTTTCTTTGCAGCAATTCAACCATGAAGGCCTGATTGACACAGTCTCCTCAGAACAGTTGATGTTAAGATGTGTCTGTTACTTGAACTCTGTGAAGCATTTATTTGGGCTGCAATTTCTGAGGCTGGTAACTCTAATAAACTTATCCTGTGCAGCAGAGGTAACTCTGGGTCTTCCTTTCCTGTGGCGGTCCTCATGATAGCTAGTTTCATCATAGCACTTGATGGTTTTTGCGACTGCACTTGAAGAAACTTTCAAAGTTTTTCGAATTTTCCGCATTGACTGACCTTCATTTCTTAAAGTAATGATGGACTGTCGTTTCTCTTTGCTTATTTGAGCTGTTCTTGACATGATATGGACTTGGTCTTTTCCCAAATAGGGCTATCTTATGTATACCACCCCTACCTTGTCACAACATAACTGATTGGCTCAAACGCATTAAGAAGGAAAGAAATTCCACAAATTAACTTTTAACAACGCACACCTGTTAATTGAAATGCATTCCAAAGCTGTCATCAAGGCAAAGGGTGGCTACTTTGAAGAATCTAAAATCTAAAATGTATTTTGATTTGTTTAACACTTTTTTGATTACTACATGATTCCATATGTGTTATTTCATAGTTTTGATGTATTCACTATTATTCTACAATGTAGAAAATAGTAGAAATATAGAAATATAGGCCAATATTTGACCAAGAAGGAGAGTGATGGAGTGCTGCATCAGAAGACCTAGCCATCACAATCACCCGACCTCAACCCAATTGAGGTGGTTTGGGATGAGTTGGACCGCAGTGTGAAGGAAAAGCAGCCAACAAGTGCGCAGCATATGTGGGAACTCCTTCAAGACTGTTGGAAAAGCATTCCAGGTGTAGCGGATTGACAGAATGCCAAGAGTGTGCAAAGCTGTCATCAAGGCGAAAGGTGGCTACTTTTAAGAATCTCAAATATAAAATATACACTTTTTTGGTTACTACATGATTCCATATGTGTTATTTCATAGTTTTGATGTCTTCACTATTATTCTACAATGTAGAAAATAGTAGAAATATAGAAAAACCCTTGAATTAGTTGGTGTGTCCAAACTTTTGACTGGTACTGTATATCAAATATGTATGAGTAAAAAACGTTTTACCAAGCCAAGAAAGAACAAAGACAGTGATCATCATGCACGTTTCATTCCAAAATCCACATCTGCAATTTCCGTTCTGCCATTTCGCTGATCCTTTTGTTCTGTTTTGTTCTCAATTTTCATGTCATTCTGTTTCCCAAAATATACTTGCCAATAAAACTGTCACTTGTGATTGTTTCAGAAAGGTCTGCAGATTTTGTGTTTCCAATAACAAGGCAGGAAGGCAGGGGGAATGACCAACTGGATATCACAGTGTCATTCTAATTGCAGGGGGGGAATATTTCTTGATCTTTTTATAATTAAAGATTGCCAATCTGGTGCGAAAGCCCAAGGAGGTCCCATTCCTCATGACTCGTTACTAGTCAGTCAAAGATAAACTTGACATGGCAGTTTGCTAACATTGATCAAATGAAATATGATAGTCCTCGAAATATAGAGCACATAGCCTACTGGCCATGATCATAGTCCATAATGGTTTTCAGCAATTAAATAAAGAGTGATATCTCTCTCTGTCGTCAAAAGAGTGTGAACCTCAAACCTCGTTTCAGTCAGAATTAACTTCCATTTCGTCCATAATAAAGCCACTGTCTTCAAAGCCTTGATAAAGACAGTAATTACCCTGTTAACATCATAAAAATTTAATTATTTGGTATCCTATATAAATGTTTTTCTCCTGGTTGCTAGACCACATCGCCATGCTACGCTTTGCTCTTTCTGTGTCTGTTGTTAGCATGCAGATGCACAAGTCAGATCATCAGTAGTAGAATAATAATAAAGGCAGCTAATTAGTGGTATAATGACTTGTCCTTGACAGGAGCTTCTCTCCTCTCCTCTGCAGCACAGAGAGCAGCCATGAGAGCTCTATTAGGGATGTGTATAGAAGTCCAACCTTCCAAGTCCTTTCATGTTGCGTGCGCTGCCTGCTAAGTATACAGCCGCTCATCTAGAGTGCGGAGGCGGTAGTGTGTGTTGTGTATGGATGGGAGATAGCTAGCTATCACAGTCATTGACATGGGGTAAATGAACTTGTGAAAATCACCTCTGTGGACAGATATTTTGAAATTCCCTGCTGTCTTTTATCGGTTTGATACAGCGTACAAAGTACTGTATTGAGACCAGATATCATATTCATTATGTACCATGTTGTCTATGAATATGTTTAGTATTAATCTTCCAGTTTAACTAGTTCAACAATGTTTTTATGGGGATTAGTGCCATTAACCTCTTGACACGCGCAGATGTGTCTAAATCAGACCCTCGTCCCACCTCATCCTATCCCTCTCACCCCACCACAAACACACACACCACTTCTCTATAACTCAGCTTGCGATGCAGTTGGCCTCAAAGACCAGTCAAGCTGTAAAGTAAAAAATAATGCAGGCACCAGGGATGAGGGTGTGAGCATGTGGGTCTGGGCAGATGAGATGTAGTCGTTGTTTATGTGCGTCTTTAAGTTGGTGTTCTTATGTGTATGATTGTATCTGGCTGATTTAAAAAAAAAAAAGAAAAAAAAAAAGAATGAAAATAAATATTTGACCAGGGTCACTCACCATCCCCCAGGTCCCCTATCTACAGAGGAAAATCTGTCCCAAATTGGCAAACATCCTATCGGTCTAACTCTATCCTGTGCTGAAAAGAACCGAGATAATGGAATGAAATTACCTCTCTCTGTCACCCTGTGGGAAAGGAATCAACTTTTTGGTCACTGTTCCAGAGAGTGAGTGGGTATTAAATATAATGGTTGGCGCCAAGGGAATGGGCACTGGGCACTGGGCATGGGCTGGTCCTGGGGTCAAAGGTAACCCTGTGGCATGGCCAGAGTACCAGACACAAGAAGCTAGCCTCTCTGTATTAACACACACATCCCTCTATAGGCTGCTGGGAGCTGGGTTACATCACAGCACAGCGCAGGCCAGGTGACACATCCACCTGACAGGCCAGTGCATTGCAGCAGTTGATTTTGCTGCTCCAACAGCTCCCTTTGAAAGGACGACAAGTGAAATGAAAATGTCAAGCCATTTGCACGGTTTGTTTCACAACACATTTATGCCTATCACAGGTGTTCTTTTAAAATGCAAATGTTGACCGTTTTTTTTTACGTTGAAAGCTGCAGAAAAGGCTCTTTGTGCCTAGCACAGTCATGAATAAATCCCTTATTGAAATTGCATGATACCTTTTGCCTTGAATCTGTAGTACTAGGAAGTCTTTACAAGGATATGGCACTAGATGAACGCTCAAAGACCCCCTTTTAGCGTTCATCCAGACTCATTTGGTGCTCTCTAATGATAGGGTGAAATTAGATATGTGTATGTCTTGGGCAGGACCAAATATACTTGTCAGTGTAGACTGCAGGTCTGGCAGGCTTATCCAGTTATCAGTGTGTGTGAAGTGAGATTCAACATACTGCTGTAGATGAGGAGCTTGTGTGCCCTTTTAAGGCCTAATGTTAATGACCTTTCTGTGAGCTCTGCGGTGACGGATTTAGAGTACAGCATGACACGTAGCTACAGTATCCACAGGCAACGTTACAAAATATAAAAAATCATACAGACCTTTACAGAATGTGTGGTAAAAAAATACTTTTAAAAAACTAGTACTGTAGTAACAAACCCATATTTTTCCTATAGGTTTGAATTTATCAGTATCCGTCAGTGGCATTTTGTGATTTTTTTTTACATTGAAGCTTTGACTACATTTTAGCATCTCACCAAGACTATGCCAAGTCACCAACTAATCAGTTATGTACTGTACAGATAGCTTCATATATGACCAGTGGTGTCGGTGTGTGGTTTGGTTGTTTTTACGCTTTAAGAGTTGTGGCACTCAGGATAGTGATGGGAAGTTCAGCTCTTTTTACTGACTCAGATCTTTTCGACTCGTTCAGTCAAAAGAACGAATATTTCGTATAATTTAGTTCATTTGAGTCAGTAATGCCCAGAGCACGCAGGACCTCCTACCGGCTAACAATGAACTGAAAACTTGAAATAGTCAATCATTCTACAAGCCTCTCGTTCACATGTCGTTCACCATAAAGGGCTTATTGGAGCTGTCATTTGTGAGTGAGACTTGTGAAAGTGTGTATGTTTTGATTCAACAAAGCTGTGTCCATCATGACATTCAATACAATGTACATTTGTCAATTGTCAATAGCTAAGCATACAAATAAGAGTATTTCTTGGTACACTCTATCTAGAACCTTAAAGGGTTCTTTGACTGTCCCCAAAGGAAAACCCTTTTCAAAAACCCTCAAAAGGGTTCCACCTGGAACCAAAAATGGTTCTACCTGGAACGAAAAAAGGTTATCCTATGGGGACAGCCGAAGAACCCTTTTGGAACCATTTTCTCTAAGAGTGTACATTTGAAGCGAGGTCTAGTCGTGGCCCAAACGGACTAGATTGTGAATGACTCTTGGCGGAATGCATTGTTTGTCTGCCGTGAGGGTGATAAGCACAATATAATTTGCAAACTGCAGCACCCCAAACGATTAGTTCCCAAGTTCAAGTTTGTTTAGGAGAAACTGTATGTTTTGGTTTTACAAAGCTGTGTCCATCATAACATTCAATAATCAATTAATTGCATTCATTATTGCACCATGCAATCAGTTATCAGTTCTAAACATGTATTTTTCTTCTCTATGCTAACTGCAGCATGATCTACTTTGCATATGTTGGTCGGAGTCAATGGAGGACCGCGTATTAATCCTTTTGTAGAATTCATTGTGGCCAGCAGGTCAAACGAACGACTAAAATGAACGAGTCACTCAGAAAAATAATCATGGCTCTCAAGTCAGTAAAAAGAGTCATTCAAAAAGAATAAGTCATTCACAAACTGCATATCACTAGTTCAGGAGTGAATGTTTAGAGGAAAAGGTCAGTTGGGGCAGTTTTATGTAACGTGCTGTAACCACAAAATAGATCATGTCTGACATAAACAATGAATACTTTGTGGCATAAACCAGTCCTAATGAAAAGTGCACGTCACCATTCGCATCTCTGACCTGTAAAGGTACTCTAGTGTGAGTGTATTTGATATATTCATATTTGTTGTTGAGGGGTTTGTGTGTTTTCTATTCCCAACAGAGATGATGGATTATGTTTGAATCAGTAATATAGTGGTATGAAAACACCATAGTATAACCTCACAATTGTTTATGCAACATTGATTTTAAATTAATAGCTCACATGCAATGCACTGTCCATTTTTAGCACATGGCAGGGACCATATCAAAGTTTAGAACTCTAGTTCCGCACCAATCTCTTACAAAACCAAAGGAAATTGAGTGAAATTAGATTTGTATTAAAATGAAATCCCTGGCAGACCCCTAGGAGGCTCATGATCTGATTGTGAATATGAAGATTAGTCTTGACCCAACGTGTTCAGAATGTCACCTCTGAACTTCAGACAACCACAGAATAGTTTTAATTCTAGATTGCCACGTGGAATTTTTACCTAAGTCCGCCCCTCTTTTCAGTCAGGATAGTTAGAAGGTTAATTCATACAGATCTGCATTGCCCTGTTCCCTCTCTCTCTCACTTCCACTGTCAGACCTGTACTTCTGACATTTCCATGAAATAAGTCTCTCTGGAGTCAACCTGAGGTCAAGGAGTTTCTCAGTATATACTGTTGGGTCCCATAAGTGCAGTCTGACCATTCCATACTGTACATCTTTACAAATCTCTAATCAGAGGGGATTTGCCCTAAAGTGACATGTTTTGTCTTGTTTCTTGCACCACTTTTACCATGCATTCATAGACTGGATATACCAGACATTATTGGAGGGCAGAAGCTTCTATTACCCTGCAGTGGTCAGACCTGATGAGAGCTGTCAATCAACTACTGTTATCCAATAAAATCCCTTTGCCCTCCATCTGTTGCAGTCCTATAGCTATTCTAAGTTTATGCCCTAGTTTCCTTACTCACTCTATCTCATAATTATGATACTACAGTGACACCCCAGTGACCCACGCTGTATCAAATTATATTGGTCGTCGCAGTGGTGGCACAGGGCTACTCATTTCTCCTAGGTGGAGATTTTCTCTTTTCTCCCTCTTTCACCTGTCCATCTCTTTATTTGAATTCCATGCTGTCAGTGTCACTTGTCCACTCATTGTTGTCATATATCGCCCACCAAGTGCCCTTAGAGAGTTCCTCAATGAGCTTGACAGCTTGATAAGCTCATTTCCTGATGATGGCTTACTGCTCTTCATACTTGGCGACTTCAACCTCCCGACTTCTGCCTTCGATTCATTTATTTACCTCCTTTTGACCTCACCCTTTCCCAGTCCACTCCCACTCACAAGGCAGGCAATATGCTTGACCTCATCTTTACTAGAGGCTGTTCGCCTACTAATCTCACTGCAATCCCTTTCCAGGTCTCTGATCACTACTTTGTTTCCTTTTCTAACTCCCTTTCCTCCAACCCTAGCCACTCAACCCCTACCCAAATGGTCATGCTCCATCTCAATCTTCGCTCTCTCTCTCCCACTAATCTCTCCTCTTCTATCCTATCATCTCTCCCTTCTGCTAAATCCTTTTTCCTCCTGTCTCCCTTTTCTGCCTCTTCAACCCTACTCTCCTCCCTTTACGCATCCTATGACTCGCACTGTCGGCCCTCCCCTCCTTTTCCATGGGTGAGTGACTCATTGCGAGCTCACAGAACAGGGCTGCAGGCAGCTGAGCAAAATTGGAGGAAAGCTAAACCTCCAGAGGACCTATCATCCTTCCACTCCTTCCTCTCTACATTATTTTCCTCTGTATCTTCTGTTAACGCCACTTTCTATCACTCTAAATGGCAAGCTTCTGCCTCTAACCCTAGGCAACTCTTTTTCACCTTTTCCTCCCTTCTTAGTCCTCTCAGGCTCTGCAAACTTTTGGATTGCATCCTTCCTGGCAGGACACTCCATCCAGGTTTCATGGAGAGGATCTATGTCTGCATCACATACTCCCATGACTTGTGTCCCCCAAGGCTCCGTTGTAGGCCCTCTCCTCTTCTCTCTTGACAGCAAGTCACTCTGCTTCGTCATATCCTCACATGGTCTCTCCTATCATTGTTATGCGGATGACACTCAACTACTTTTCTCTAAACACCCTTCTGACAGCTAGGTGGTGACATGCATCTCTATGTGCCTGGCCGATATCTCAGCTTTGATGTCGGCCCACCACCTCATGCTCAACCTAGACAAGATGGAGCTTCTCAAGGTGGAGTTGTCAACTCCACGGTGTCTGCCTCCCAGAGAGCAAAGAACCTTGGCGGGACCCTGGACAACACCCTATCGTTCTCTGCAAACATCAAAGCAGTGACTCACTCCTGCAGGTTCATGCTCTAAAACATCCGTAGAGTACGACCCTACTTCACACAGGAAGCAGCGCAAGTCCTAATCCAGGCCTTTGTCATCTCCCGTCTGGACTACTGCAACTCGCTGTTGGCTGGGATCCCCGCTTGTGCCATCAAACCCCTGCAATTTATCCCGAATGCTGCAGCCCGCCTGGTGTTCAACCTTCCCAAGTTCTCCCATGTCACCCTGCTCCTCCGCACACTCCACTGGCTTCCAGTCGTAGCTCGCATCCACCACTGCTTACAGAGCAGCAAGAGGAACTGCCCCTCCATACCTTCAGGCTATGCTCAAACCCTACACCCCAAACCGAGCCCTCTGTTCTGCCAGCTCTGGTGTCTTGGCCCTTCCACTCCTGAGCTCCCGCTCAGCCCAGTTCAAGCTCTTCTCTGTCCTGTAACCCCAATGGCGGAACCAACTTCCCCCTGAAGCTAGGACAGCAGAGTCCCTGCCCATCTTAAAAAAAAACATCTGAAACCCTACCTCTTCAAAGAGTATCTTAAATTATCACACAGCCCTCACAGCAACCTCTAACACTTGCACTTGACTTTAAAAAAAATGTCCCTTACTAACTCAGATTTTGCTGATAGCTACTTGATTGAGGAAAAATGTACTTACTATGACTTTTTATGTGGTTGTCCCACCTAGCTATCTTGAATGCAGCTGTAAGTTGCTCTGGATAAGAGCATCTGCTAAATGACTAAAATGTAAATTTAATACCATCATAATGATTCTTCATTTTGCTAATCTGGGTAGTTGTGCGTTTGAAATAGCCCTAAAGGCTGGGAAGGTAATTAACCTGTGCACAAATTGGAGATAAGGTTGAATCTAATTTAATATTTTTTTAACGATGGTCATGAACCCCATCATTTTTAAGTTATCCATCAAGTACTTGTTAATTAGATGTCTGCCAAGATTGGCATCAATACAGAGATGGTACTGGACTTTCTTTAGACCGCATACTGGAACGCTGGAAGTTTTCTAAATATCAACCTCCCACCCATCCTGGTTTAGTTTAATAGATACGAGGAATTGCTCCAAACCATGGCAGCTTAATTTCCTGTTATACAGGATATTGAGTGTATCCATTTCCAGAGATGATACTGTAACTGTTGATTATCTGTTCTCTCCTAAAATACTTTGGGGTGTTTTTGAGGTTCTGGTACCGTACCTTAAGTGTGTGAAACCTCTGACAATTATCTTTATATCAATGGTGTCACTTATTTAATAAGGCCAACTTTGATTTAAAAAAACATCTATGTTCATCCCCTGATCCTGTGTTTATGTTCACCAATCAAGGTAATCAAACAAATCAATATTATCTGTTTGTTTCTGTAATAAAATAAACTTGATGTTAGGAGAGAGAGAGATGAAACCCTCCTGCCCACTCACAATAAATAATAAGTCCACGGAATTAATAATAGCCATACCAATGTCTTGGATTTACTGATAATATGATTAAAGGTTAATCACGTTGTTAAGAGTCCATGTTACCACAATATATCATGGGTTCATGATATAAAAAATGGCGACCGGCAAGTTTGGCATGGTGGCAGCACTTTTACTTTGTGTTTGTTTTAAATATCTCTGGAAATAATTGTATCTGCAATCTAGATGAAAGAACGATAAATTCTCTGCAACGTCTCAGTCATGCAAACACTTTTGATGGCATCAAGCACTTCGGATTGGAAGGAATGTTATATACCTAACTTTCATATAACCTTGTCACAAACCAAAATGATAATGGAAGCCAGTCTGAAATCTCAAATTAATGGTGGAGTGCTTTTCTTATCGGGTGATATCCATCAATGCCCTGGACTTATCACAAACACCATTAAACGACCTATGCACCCATGTTCCTCTTGCGAACATTGGATAAAGAGTAACAGCAAGTTTGGACATTGCTTTTAACGTCAGATCGGATTTAAGCGTTGATCTGGAGATTGTCTGGCTGGATATCTGCCTTCCCAAACCCAAGCCGATTTTGTTGTGGGTGTGTTACAGGCCGCCCAATCAGAATGCATTCTATGATAGTCTTGAAATTGTGTTGTCAAACTGTAATGATTCCCTGGTGAAGGAAATAATTTGATTGGGGGATTTCAATACTGATGTACGCAAAAAGGATAGCCCAACCCACAATGTATTTATGCACTTCTGTAGATCACTTGCTCTGACTAAAATTATTAAAGATCCCTCCAGGGTATGTGAAACAGTGCAAAGTACGATTGACTTAATATTGGTGTCTGTTACCCTGACCCATTAGACGGGTCAGGGTAAAGCAGAGATCTAGCCCTTGGTTTAATCATGAGATTCTAGAATCAATCCAAGCAAGGAATAAGGCCTTTAATACATTTAGGAACTCTCAAGAGCAGCCTGATTTTGTCCTATATAGATGTCACAGAAATGAAGCACAGAGCAGGATGCATGAAGCTAATAGGGGTTACTTTGCTGAGAAAATCATTGAGAACAAAAATGACCCTAAAAAGCTTTGGAAATAATTTAAGGAACTAGGCTGTAGTATACTACCAAAAACAAACTAAACAGTTTGGGAGATGATACATTGGGGCAAAAAAGTATTTAGTCAGCCACCAATTGTGCAAGTTCTCCAACTTAAAAAGATGAGAGAGGCCTGTAATTTTCATCATAGGTACACTTCAACTATGACAGACGAAATGAGAAAAAGAAATCCAGAAAATCACATTGTAGGATTTTTAATTTATTTATTTGCAAATTATGGTGGAAAATAAGTATTTGGTCAATAACAAAAGTTTATCTCAATACTTTGTTATATACCCTTTGTTGGCAATGACAGAGGTCAAACGTTTTCTGTAAGTCTTCACAAGGTTTTCACACACTGTTGCTGGTATTTTGGCCCATTCCTCCATGCAGATCTCCTCTAGAGCAGTGATGTTTTGGGGCTGTCGCTGGGCAACACGGACTTTCAACTCCCTCCAAAGATTTTCTATGGGGTTGAGATCTGGAGACTGGCTAGGCCACTCCAGGACCTTGAAATGCTTCTTCTGAAGCCACTCCTTCGTTGCCCGGGCGGTGTGTTTGGGATCATTGTCATGCTGAAAGACCCAGCCACGTTTCATCTTCAATGCCCTTGCTGATGGAAGGAGGTTTTCACTCAAAATCTCACGACACATGGCCCCATTCATTCTTTCCTTTACACGGATCAGTCGTCCTGGTCCCTTTGCAGAAAAACAGCCCCAAAGCATGATGTTTCCACCCCCATGCTTCACAGTAGATATGGTGTTCTTTGGATGCAACTCAGCATTCTTTGTCCTCCAAACACGACGAGTTGAGTTTTTACCAAAAAGTTCTATTTTGGTTTCATCTGACCATATGACATTCTCCCAATCCTCATCTGGATCATCCAAATGCTCTCTAGCAAACTTCAGACAGGCCTGAACATGTACTGGCTTAAGCATGGGGACACGTCTGGCACTGCAGGATTTGAGTCCCTGGCGGCGTAGTGTGTTACTGATGGTAGGCTTTGTTACTTTGGTCCCAGCTCTCTGCAGGTCATTCACTAGGTCCCCGTGTGGTTCTGGGATTTTTGCTCACCGTTCTTGTGATCATTTTGACCCCACGGGGTGAGATCTTGCGTGGAGCCCCAGATCGAGGAAGATTATCAGTGGTCTTGTACAGTGGGGCAAAAAAGTATTTAGTCAGCCACCAATTGTGCAAGTTCTCCAACTTAAAAAGATGAGAGAGGCCTGTAATTTTCATCATAGGTACACTTCAACTATGACAGACGAAATGAGAAAAAGAAATCCAGAAAATCACATTGTAGGATTTTTAATTTATTTATTTGCAAATTATGGTGGAAAATAAGTATTTGGTCAATAACAAAAGTTTATCTCAATACTTTGTTATATACCCTTTGTTGGCAATGACAGAGGTCAAACGTTTTCTGTAAGTCTTCACAAGGTATTTTGGCCCATTCCTCCATGCAGATCTCCTCTAGAGCAGTGATGTTTTGGGGCTGTCGCTGGGCAACACGGACTTTCAACTCCCTCCAAAGATTTTCTATGGGGTTGAGATCTGGAGACTGGCTAGGCCACTCCAGGACCTTGAAATGCTTCTTCTGAAGCCACTCCTTCGTTGCCAGGCGGTGTGTTTGGGATCATTGTCATGCTGAAAGACCCAGCCACGTTTCATCTTCAATTCCCTTGCTGATGGAAGGAGGTTTTCACTCAAAATCTCACGATACATGGCCCCATTCATTCTTTCCTTTACACAGATCAGTCGTCCTGGTCCCTTTGCAGAAAAACAGCCCCAAAGCATGATGTTTCCACCCCCATGCTTCACAGTAGGTATGGTGTTCTTTGGATGCAACTCAGCATTCTTTGTCCTCCAAACACGACGAGTTGAGTTTTTACCAAAAAGTAGGTCCCCCCGTGTGGTTCTGGGATTTTTGCTCACCGTTCTTGTGATCATTTTGACCCCACGGGGTGAGATCTTGTGTGGAGCCCCAGATCGAGGAAGATTATCAGTGGTCTTGTATGTCTTCCATTTCCTAATAATTGCTCCCACAGTTGATTTCTTCAAACCAAGCTGCTTACCTATTGCAGATTCAGTCTTCCCAACCTGGTGCAGGTCTACAATTTTGTTTCTGGTGTCCTTTGACAGCTCTTTGGTCTTGGCCATAGTGGAGTTTGGAGTGTGACTGTTTGAGGTTGTGGACAGGTGTCTTTTATACTGATAACAAGTTCAAACAGGTGCCATTAATACAGGTAACGAGTGGAGGACAGAGGAGCCTCTTAAAGAAGAAGTTACAGGTCTGTGAGAGCCAGAAATCTTGCTTGTTTGTATGTGACCAAATACTTATTTTCCACCATAATTTGCAAATAAATTCATTAAAAATCCTACAATGTGATTTTCTGGATTTCTTTTCCTCATTTTGTCTGTCATAGTTGAAGTGTACCTATGATGAAAATTACAGGCCTCTCTCATCTTTTTAAGTGAGAGAACTTGCACAATTGGTGGCTGACTAAATACTTTTTTTGCCCCACTGTATATGAAAAAGCAGAGGTTGCCAATGAATTCAACTCTTTTTTTTACTTCTGTTGCCAGCAAGCTGGTTAGCAAGCTGCCCACCAGTTCTGGTTTGTATGGAAACAACCAAGTCAAGAAGTATTATGTAGAGTTAGGGGTTCAGCCAAACTCTTTTTCCTTTGCAAACGTAGCAACATACAAAATAGTCAGTATGCTAGCAGAGCTTAAATGTTCCAAAGCCACAGGCCTTGATAATATTCCTGCAAGGTTTCTTATAGATTCTGCTGAGCAAATTGTATTACGCATATCGTTAATCTCTCTCTTGAACAAGGCATCTTCCCAGGGACATGAAACAAGCTAGAGTTATACTTCTGTATAAGAAGGGGTCAAAGTCTGACCCTGGGAATTGTAGGCCTGTATCTAATCTCAGTATAACATTAAAGATCCTGGAGATAGTTGTACATAAGCAAATTTATGAATATGTCAACAAACAAAGTCTAATGTATGATTTTCAGTAGGGTTTTAGAAAAACATACTCCACTGATTCATGTCTACTTTACTTGACTGACTTCATCATGAAAGAAATTGATGAGGGAAATCTCTGTGGAATCGTACTGCTTGACCTACAAAAGGCCTTTGATACAGTTAACCACTGTCTCCTAAGCTCCAAAATGGAGGCACTGGGGTTAAGCAGTATCCCTCTAGGCTGGGTAAAGTCCTATTTATCAGGTAGGGAGAAAGTAGTAGTGGTTAATGGTTCACTGTCTCAGGCAAAACCAATGAGTTGTGGCGTTCCGCAGGGGAGTGTGCTGGGGCCTCTACTGTTTTTACTGTATATTAACGATATGAAAGATGCTTGTTCTTGCCGTTTTTTCCATTATGCTGATGACTCTGGTGTCTCACAAAAGTAGCACAGAGCTTACTAACATTATCAAATGGCATGGAGATAAAAAGCCGTCTCTGCACTTAGGGAAAACTGAGGCAATTATTTTGGGATCCAGATCTAAATTGAGTAGGTCCTCTGAAATCAGAGTGGAGTTATGGGGTGAGGTGCTGACTACTAAAACATTTGTTAGCTACCTGGGATGTATCCTTGATGGAAGCTTGGGAGGTGTGAGCATGGCCAATAAAGTGCTAGGGGAGGTTAATGCCAGGACTACGTTTTTGGCTAGAAAGTCCAAGCTGCTTTATGAGGACTCCATGAAAGTGCTAGCCACTGCCCTCATTCAATGCCATTTGACTATGCTAGTACTTCCTGGTTTGGGGGCTTATCTTAGCTTATGAAGGGGAAGCTCCAGATAGCCCAGAATAAGCTGATCAGGGTCATTTTGAAGGTGAGTCCACATACTCACATAGGCAGGAGCTGCTTTCAGGAACTAAACTGGCTGCCTGTTGAGGCTAGGGTGTCCCAGATTAGACTAGGTTTGGTTTACAGGAGTATTTATGATTCTGCGCCCAGATATCTAACTGATTACTTTCCCTGTGTTAGGGATGCACACATTCACAGCACCAGATCAGGTGTTGCTGATGTGTGCTTATACAGGTTCAGGAGTAATGCTGGAAAAGGTACTTTCTTGTATACTGGAGGCTCAGAATGGAATGAGTTGCCTCTTCCCATAAAAACGACGTCCTCTCTGGGCAGCTTTAAAAAATAAAATAAAAATATGTTTAATGTCTTCTGTGCCCATATGAATAACCCCTACGATGTAACTGCAATGATGAGATAGATGTTCTGCTTCTTTGTTTTTATGTTTTATTATCTCAATGGCATACTGTGTTTTACTGTTTTCGATCTTGCCTAGCCATCATGTCTCAAAGGGACCACAATGGAAATAAGTCCCAGACTTTGTGTGTTATCCTCGAGGATTTTACTCATGTGCATGTATGGCTTTCAAGTTTTATGTGTATCTCAATATTAAATAATTTCTGGGTAACAATTAACCTGTGATTATTTTCAATCAAAATTGTCAAAAATAGCAAAGAATAGATTTTTTTCTAGGACTGAAAACAAGCTGTTATTGGCAGAGAGGTTTGGAACTCTATCTTTTTGGTCTATTAATTCACAAAACTCCATCCCACCAAAAGAGGCTGAATGTCAGGCAGTCTTTTCAAACAGCTCTTATACTAAAAGGGCATTATCACAATATAATTCCAACCTCATAGTGTGGAAATTTACACTGAGTGTTAAAATCGTTAGGAACACCTGCTCTTTCCATGACATTACAAGCAATGATCCCTTATTGATGTCACTTGTTAAACCCACTTCAATCGGTGTAGATGAAGGGGAGGTTAAAGAAGGATTGAGACAATGCTGAGTGTGCCACTCAGATGGTGAATGGGCAAGACAAAATATTGAAATATTATCAGGTATGAAGGTAAGACCCAGATGCAGACAACGTCGAATGAACAATGGTTTAATAATCCAACAGTAGCAGCCAATAGACAGGTCAAGGCAGGCAGGGGTCTGAGTCAGGACAGGCAAGGGTCAAAACCAGGAGGGCAAGAAAAAGAGAGACTGGGATAAGCAGGAGCAGAGGCAAAAACACTAGTTGACAAACAAGACGAACTGTCAACAGACGAACAGAGAACACAGGTATAAATACACGGGATAATGGGGAAGATGGGCGACACCTGGAGGGGGTGGAGACAATCACAAAGACAGGTGAAACAGGGTGTGACAGTACCCGGGGTGGTAACCGTGGGGTTATAGCGGCGAAACAGGGCATCCGGCTTGATGTTCTTGGACCCCGGCCGGTAGTCAAATCAAATCAAATTGTATTTGTCACATGCGCCGAATACCACAGGTGTAGACCTTACAGTGAAATGCTTACTTACATGCCCTTAACCAACAAAGTCGTTTTAAGAAAATACCAACAAAAAAAGTACCATTTGATTAGATGTTCAGGAAGCCTCTTGGACCTAGACTTGGCACTCTGGGTACTGCTTGCCGTGAAAACAGTCCATGACTAGGGTGACTGGAGTTTTAGACTATTTTTAGGGCCTTCCTCTGACACCGCCTGGTATAGAGGTCCTGGATGACAGGAAGCTTGGCCCCGGTGGTGTACTGGACTGTACGCACTACCCTCTGTAGTGCCTTGAGGTCAGAGGCAGAGCAGTTGCCAAACCAGGCAGTGATGCTCTCGATGGTGCAGCTGTAAAACCTTTTGAGGATCTGAGGACCCATGCCAAATCTTTTCAGTCTCCTGAGGGGGAATAGGTTTTGTCATGCACTCTTCACGGCTGTCTTGGTGTGCTTGGACCATGTTAGTTTGTTGGTGATGTGGATGCCAAGGAACTTGAAGCTCTCAATCTGCTACACTACAGCCCCGTCGATGAGAATTGGGGGTGTGCTCGGTCCTCCTTTTCCTGTAGTCCACAATCATCTCCTTTGTCTTGATCACGTGCCTGGCCGTGCAGTCATGTGTGAACATGGAGTACAGGTGGGGACTGAGCACGCACCCATGAGGGGCCCTCGTGTTGAGGACCACATTCTTGTTCCTCTTTGGGAGTAAAGAAACTAGAGTGGTGGTGGGGGTGAAGGAAAACTTTGATGAGAAGGCCTCTCTCCCGCATGTTGTGAGGAGTGCAGGGGGAAGCTCAGGCTTGTTCTTTCTAACTGTGCCAACCATGGTGATCTTCCTCTTTAGGAGCTGCTGACTGAGTTCATAAGAGGTGAAGAAATTGGCAAACGTGACATTGTGCCCCCTCAATCTATCTGTCACATCAAGCACAACCCGCATCCCCTGGTTCTTCTCCGGGCCTCCACTGGTCGGCTTCCCTGTGTAGACTTGCATCTTCCAAGCGTAGCTGGATTGTGTGTCACAGGCCACCCATATCTTGATGCCATACTTTGCTGGCTTGCTGGGCATATACTGCTGGAAAGGACAGCGACCTTTTGACAAAAGAGATTACTATCAGTAATTAGTATCAGTGTCACAGAAAACAATCACATAAATCAATGATATTACAGCAATACATAATAAAATTAACAGTGAAAATCACTTACATTACAGATATGAAAATTAAAATGTACCTCTGAATGGAACCAGTTGCTCATCCACTTTTACTTCAGGCCCAGGGTTGTAGAGGTATGGCAAACGTTCCACCCGCTTCTCCCAGACCTCTCTTATGGCCGCCAGTTTGTCTCTCACACGTCTTGCAGGTCTTGACTCACGGTTATCAAATCGTAGCATTCTTGAGAAAGTGCAAAAGACTTTCAGTGGCATCGTGGCATGGAAAATCACCCTTCCACTCTTTGCATCCCAGAGACTACATGTGGCCTTGCCTCGGGACCTATACACACCCGCTAAGATTAGCAGGCCTATATAGGCACGCAGGTCAATCTCATCCATCCTTTTCCAGTTGTCTCCATATTTACGGAAACCCTCCAAATTTGTCATCTCCAGGAAGATTTTTTTCGATGGCTGGTGTGATGAACATTTAGAAATGTTGAGGAAATGTCCTGGGCATGGGCAACTACATGTATTATGGGCCCTGTGGTCATCCTTATGACATTTTGTGCTGCCATCCTGCCCTGGTTGTCATATGGTGACAATGACCATGTTATTTTACTGTTCTTTGACAAAAATGGCTCTCTTTCAGCTTGGGTTGTATTCTTCCCCATCTTCTTCTTCAGATACCTCCTCCTCTTCTAAATCATTATTCTCTTGTTCCTCCTGGACAGCTGAAAAAATCTGACCTGTTGGGCACTGAAACGTGCACTCGTGGCTTCAGCAAAGAGAAAACTGGGGGGACTGTCATCTGCAGCACCTTTATAGCCTCTGACTTCATTCCCCATTAGTAAACAATGCTTTCAAGAAATGTTTATTTTGTCTGAAATTTAGTTTATTTTTTCTGAAATGTTGTTTATTTTGTCAGTGAAGATGCTGCACATGCACAAGAAAGTTTTAGTTTTGTCTGAGCTCAATCAGTAGCACACATAATCTCAATTTCTCATTGTGTATGTGTGTCTTTGTGGTTTTTGTGGTGTGTAAATGATTTTATAACTGCTGGGTCAAAAATGACCCAATCTTTGTACCCTGGTGGTGTACAGCTTTCATGGAAATATGAACAAAGACGATGTTTCACTTTTTCTAATGTTGGGGTCACTCTATGAAAAGTAATCAAATTTCAAGTTGAAAAAAAATCATTTAGGGGGTTTTCTCTGCTGTTAAACATAGTTGTGGGTCATTTTTTACCCTTAAGACAACACAAGAGTTAGGTTTCCCTGCATTAAAGTCCCCGGCCACTAGGAGCTCCGCCTCTGGATGAGCGTTTTCCTGTTTGCTTATGGCAGTATACAGCTCATTGAGTGCGGTTTTAGTGCCAGCAGCTACAAAAAATACAGATGAAAACTCTCTAGGTAGATAGTGTGGTCTACAGCTTATCATGAGATACTCTACCTCAGGCGTGCAAAACCTTGAGACTTCTTTAGAAATCGTGCACCAGCTGATGTTTACATGCATAGGCCCCGGCCCCGTGTTTTACCAGAGGCTGCTGTTCTATCCTGCCGATAGTGTGTATAACCCGTCGGCTTTATGTTCTTAATGTCGTCGTTCAGCCACGACTCAGTGAAACATAAGATATTACACTGTTTAATGTCCCGTTGGTAGGATATACGTGCTTTCAGTTCGTCCAATTTATTTTCCAACGATTGAACGCTAACTAGCAGGACGGAAGGCAAAGGCAGATTAGCCAATTTTCGCCTGATCCTCACAAGGCACCCTGATCTTTTTCCACAAAATCTCATTTTCCTTCTCCAGCAAATGACGGGGATCGGGGCCTGGTCGGGTGTCTGTAGTATAACCCTCCCGTCCGACTCATTGAAGAAAAACTCTTAGTCTAATCTGAGGTGAGTAATCGCAGTTCTGATATCCAGAAGCTCTTTTCGGTCTTAAGAGACGTTAGCAGCAACATTATGTACAAAAAAAGTTATGAACAACGTGAAAAAACTAACAAAATAGTATGGTTGGTTAAGAGCCGATAAGACGGCAATTATTCATCGCCTTGTGTTATTAGGCTAGTCTAGGTAATAAAAACACAACCCTCCCCAAAGCAAACATAAAATTAAAAAAACTCTCCTATTTTGACCCCTGTGGTCCCTGTGACTTAGAGGTCTGAGGTAGGGGTGAGGGGGGCTGAGGTCTGGGGTTGGGGTTGTGATGGTGCAGCTGAGGGTAATGTGCTGAGCGCCACAGCAGGCAGTGAGCACAGCTGCAGCCGCCCGTGCAGATGGTGACTTTGCATCTCAGATGTTTGCTTCCTGGCTGCCTAGGAGGCTGTTTACTGCACCGCTCTCTAGCTCTCTGCACATATGCCACGGTCAGATTGTGGGGAGAGAGCTTCTCCACAAAAAAACACAAACCAAGTGTACAAAAATATGTATGAAAACGTACAGAGAGTGCTCGAATGTCCCGCTTCCGTTGGCCCATTTTGTCAACAGCAAAAGCCTCTCACCACCAGCGCCTGTTAGAGTACTGTAAACAGAGGCACTGAAGGCTCTGTTTGTGTAGTATGTTAAATTAGAGATGTGCCTTTCTGAGCAATGCTCGTTCAAATCAATGCCATCTCACCCCTGGCTGACCCTAATCCACAACGCTAGCCACATATGCCTCAAGCCATGCATTGTCTGCCTGCTGCATGGCCTCGTATCACATTGCTGTTCTGTTTGAAGTCCTAACTCAGGTCGACCCGGCTGTAAACCCATGACCCCGTTTACAACATTATCCATATCACTGACCTCGCAGCTCTCATCTCCCTCTGCGTCATCCTTTCATCAGCATCCCAGCCGGGGCAATGTGGGCAGGCTGTTTATCCTGCCGACAGGTTTGTGTTTTTATCATCGACTGCAAGAGATTCACCTGCATAGGACTGTATCACACTAGTACGGTATTCTAAATATGTGTTTCTTTCTTATCATGAGTGTATGTAAAACTACAGCCCCGTGTAAAATAAGCACTATTAAACAATTATTATGCCCATTGTCCCTCTCTCTTTCTCTCTTTTCTCTCTTTCTCTCTCTCTCGCTCTCTATTTCTCTCACTCTCTCTGTCTCTCTAAGTGTTAGAGAAACTTTCTCTAAGTGTTAGAGCATGAATATTATTTTATGAGTAAGTCACCAGGAGAATCTGGGCTACTACACCACAGCTGCAGCACCAGCCGGGCCCCACTATTCGTCATTTGCCAAAACTCCCTGCATATCCCCAACTGTTTGGCAACCTCTCTCCTCACACTCTCCAGAGGTACAATTGCAGAACTGCAGAATTAATGCGCTAAGTAATCGTTGTTGGGCAAATCAATTTACTTCCACAGAAATCCTCTGTAGTAACATATCTGGTAACTGTTGGCTCAACATTAGATTATTTATATTCTCTCTTTCTCTCTCTCAGATGAATGTTTATTCCTCTCGCTTGCTCCCAGACTGTCTATCAGACACTCAGGCTTTTCTCTTCTCGCTGGCTCTCATTTCATATCAGACATTTTTGCACTTATGAATTATGGTCCCACCAATTATTCAAATATGGTCTCAGAGAGGGTTGAATCCCAGCCACTTGCACTTTGGGAGGAAATGATCTTTTAAGTGGAATAATTTGCTAAATTGGCCTGTTTAACCTCAAACCAAGGTTTATTTCACATTATTGTATATAGTAGTATGTCAAATATGTTGATATTGAACACGTTAGGATGTAGTAATATGTATTACGTGTCTAGGATTATTCATCTTTACGTGTCTAGGATCCTTATCTTGCTCATTAAAAGATGCCCTATTCCTTAGGTGTGATGGTTTCATCCTGCAACCTCAACTAATAAGACTTTTTCTAGGGAAAATAATTTGAAAGTGTTGAGTTTATCAACCGATTGTGTGAACAAACATCTCCAAATGCCTGAGAGGATTTTCCCTTTTAATTACTTGGCTTGAACGTATTTAGGTTGGGAGATTCACTACTTTTTTCCTCCTCTGTGTCATAACAATTATGCTAATGAGGCTTGTGAGTGGTGACTGGTCTTCGTTAATTTCCCCCGTTGTCTACTTGTCTGTGGACCCGTCTCGTCTAGTATGAGTGAGCTGTGTGAGAGCTGGGTGAGCCGTTCTATAGGAGACTGTGTAGGGAGGATGGGCAGTCAGATACCAACCGAGGCAGATGTTGATTTCAGCATGCCAAGTCCTGCACAGTTGATTGTCAGAGCCGAACGTGTGGATGGAACGGAGGGTGATACTGCTGGGATGGGTCTATTGCTCTGAGCAGTGTTTTTTGCTGCTGGCTGCTTTAATGTTTGACTTTGGGCGCTATCAGCTAATCAATAGCCCTAAGTGAACAGATGCACAGCATTCTGCCTGTTAAGGGAGAGACCAAAACAACATTTTGGATTTCTCATGCCAAAGTCAATTTTAGTTATCTTACACATCCCCCCCTCTACCTGCATTCCCCTATAGATATGCCTGCAGTATAAATAAACTATCTTGTTTAAAAAGTGTACCAAAATCCATTATGTTATGATTCTTCTGTTATGGTGTTGTGGCAGATTGATTAACAGTACATTTCCTTTTTAACATGTTCAAAAGAGAGACATTTTAGTTCCTCCCCCCAATCCTTCCCTCTTGTCCCCTGGTCCCAGTGTCAGAAAGGCAGCCAGGCAGGGAGCCACTGATATCAGCTGTTTGTAGGCACCTGTCTGTCTGCTTGGCCATGGCTCCTGTGACTCTGGACTGACTCAGTCATTCAGGTGCCTCATGGCCATCTGTGGGCTCAGAGTTAGGAAAGCCGGGTATTTCCCCCACCATGCCCCTTAACCCCGGCCGTGCCCTTCACATGCCCGCAGTACACCCATCCCTGAGCCCTCTGACTAACAAAGTCTGCTTTCCTCCCTAACTGACTGCTATCCTCCATATGCCTGTTTATTCAGAAATGTTTCTTTTTTGAAAGTGTCTCTGGATATGGTTTCCGAATGACAGCAATTCCATTATGTATTACATTCAGCTTCCTGCTCTGATAAGCACAGGACTACTGATTGTAGTCATACTGTCAGGTAAAGGAATGGGTCATATGACGTTACCCTCCCTCAACTCATCACTATTAAGTTATGTAAGGCCAATATTATGTTTTATACATACAGACACAGGTCCATTATCGACTATGTATGGACACCACCCAAAACACACTGATTGCATCCCAAATGGCACCCTATTCCCTTGATAGCGCACAATGGGCCCTGGTCAAAAGTAGTGCACTATTAAGGATAATAGGGTGCTATTTGGGACACATCTACTGACACAACATGAACCACTTGATATCCTATCACAGACCTCCTCCATCTCTTTAATCAGGCCAAGTGGCCCTCTATTCTAATCACAGCTAATTCAAGATGAAAAAGTCCCTTTTCATTAGTTTGCAAAGACGATCCTCTGAGGCCGGGGCTAAAGGAGTTGGGGTTGTAAAGGTAGTGACGGACATGCGAGGACAGGAGGAGAGGTAGAGGAGCTTACAGTGCCATTCTGATAGATCCAGGCCAATTAGGACTGTTGACTCGGCCACATCCCCACATCACCACTGTCAAATGAAGCCAAGGTCGTCCCTGACATGACACTGCCTTACCTGGGCTGATACATTACAGGACAAGCTAGTTTCACCCCCTACGTTGCTATGATACCAATATCTCCTCCTCTTGCTGTACAGTACACCAACCAGCCCCCACTTCGGTCGCCATGGTGCCCTTGTTTTTCTGAACCACCATTCAATCCTGCAGTAGACCACCCGCTGCATAGAGTCAAAGTGAAACTGTCGGGGGCTAATGGGGAAAAAGAGATCCAGGCATTTAATTGCATGTACAGTTGTGTGAGGTTGTTGTCAGGGAAATGGCTGGGAATGGCAGCGAGTAAATCATGTCAGATTACAGTGCACCAGAGGGTATGTTCAGTATGGTGGATATATACTCACAAGTCATAAATCTCTCTCAACAAGATGCTCACTGAGTATACCAAACATTAGGAACACCTTTCTAATATTCAGAACAGCCTCAATTTGTCGGGGCATGGACTCTACAAGGTGTCGAAAGTGTTCCACAGGGATGCTGGCCCATGTTGACGCCAATGCTTCCCACAGTTGTGTCAAGTTGGCTGGATATCCTTTGGGTGGTGGACCATTCTTGATACACACAGAAAACTGTTGAGCATGAAAAACCCAGCAGCGTTGCAGTTCTTGACACAAACCGGTGCGCCTGGCATCTACTACCATACCTTGTTCAAAGGCACTTAAATATTTAGTCTTGCCCATTCACCCTCTGAATGGCACACATACACAATCCATGTCTCAATTGTCTCAAGGCTTAAATATCCTTCTTTAACCTGTCTCCTCCCCTTCATCTACACTGATTGAAGTGGATTTAACAAGTGACGTCAGTAAGGGATGGTCAGTCTATGTCATGGAAAGAGCAGGTGTTCTTAATGTTTTGTACACTCAGTGTATATGGCAGCCATTTTTACTGACTATATGCTAAAAATTAAGGTAGAATGTGCAGTAAAGTTATCCTTAGTATCCCTCTATGTAAATGGTACTAAAATGCAAAAAGATACTCTAACATAGACATCATAGAACTGATCAAGCAGCAGTTTTATGTTACAGTATGCAGAGAGAACACATTACAGTGAACATTATGAGCGTCACTACAGTAAGGTCCTGTTTAATGCCTGCGCCGAGCAATAAAAAGGTCTGTCTTAATTTAGCATTTAATGCGGCCAAGGCCATTAAATTGGATGTTAATATCTCATCATTATATTGATAGCAATGATTATACAGATTGCAGTCATCAACAGATTGTATTAATGAGTCATCTTGGGGGCATTGGCACCATCAGCGGTCTTCATCCTCTCTCTCTCTCTCTCTCTCTCTCTCTCTCTCTCTCTCTCTCTCTCTCTCTCTCTGGCATGACTCCCCATTTCAAATAAGGACTGGTTGTTAACAGCGGTTGAATTTGAACACCTAGGCATTGTGACAGATTGTTACATGGGCAAAAATAATTGCAGAGGGAGACAAGAGTTGCACAATGCTTTCCCTTCCCCCTCTCTCTCTCACTAGCGGCTAGAATATTGTAGTGGCAAAGGCTGCCTTAAGGGGAGAATTAGACTTTACAAAATCCTGTCAAGAAAATTATTAAAAAGTATGAGATGGTTGACGCTTGCGAGACCTGAAACACAGATGCACTGTGCAGTGTTTGATTAAAGACCTGCTGTGCTTATGCTATTGTGTGCTCATAGTGGCCCATGCATGAGGCAGACAGTCATCAGTGCAGTAGTACAGTATAAAGAGGGTTCTATTTTGGACTGGATATTGTTCTAGAATACGTAGATGACCCAGAGTTTAAATAACCTGATGTGTTTGCAATTATTATGCGTTGTGGTCCATTGAAGGGCCTGGAGGATTTGACCGTCGTGTTCTCGCTCTGTTACGGTTATTAAAATCATCAACCTCGTCTTAGTGTGTTAGAATCGCTCCATTTGCAAACGTTTTCTAGGCACACCGCCCAGCCCCAATAATTTATTCTTCGGCGTTAACAGGGCACTCCCCAGGATTCAATTTAGCTAATGTGGTGGCAAAATATTTAGAGGTGGAATTAGTGGGTCTGCTCGTTAACTAAGGTGATTAAGAGGAGGTGTTGCAGCCATTGTGGTCTTCTCTATCCATTCCTCCATGATTTTATTTCAAATATCAATATCTGAAATATCTGCTTTCTGATGGTACAGGTTGAAACATATTGCGAATGTATCCATTCATTCCACACCCTTTGCCATATACAGTTGAAGTCGGAAGTTTACATACACCTTAGCCAAATACATTTAAACTCAGTTTTTCACAATTCCTGACATTTCATCCTAGTAAGAATTCCCTGTCTTAGGTCAGTTAGGATCACCACTTTATTTTAAGGATGTGAAATGTCAGTATAATAGTAGAGAGAATGATTTATTTCAGCTTTTATTTCTTTCATCACATTTCCAGTGGGACAGAAGTTTACATACATTCAATTAGTATTTTGTAGCATTGCCTTTAATGTTTTTAACTTGGGTCAAACGTTTTGGGTAGCCTTCCACAAGCTTCTCACAAAAAGTTGGGTGTATTTTGGCCCATTCCTCCTGACAGAGCTGGTGTAACTGAGTCAGGTTTGTAGGCCTCCTTGCTCGCACACACGTTTTCAGTTCTGTCAACAAATTGTCTATGGGACTACTTTGTTGTCCTTAAGTCATTTTGCAACAACTTTGGAAGTATGCTTGGGGTCATTGTCCATTTGGAAGACCCATTTGCGACCAAGCTTTAACTTCCTGACTGATGTCTTGACATGTTGCTTCAATATATCCACATAATTTCCCTTCCTTGTGATGCCATCGATTTTGTGAAGTGCACCAGTCCCTCTTGCAGCAAAGCACCCCCACTACATGATGCTTCCCCCCCTGTGCTTCCCGGTTGGGATGGTGTTCTTCCGCTTGCAAGCCTCCCCCTATTTCCTCCAAACATAACAATGGTGATTATGGCCAAACAGTTCTATTTTTGTTTCATCAGACCAGAGGACATTTCTCCAAAAAGTACGAACTTTGTCCCTATGCGCAGTTGCAAACCGTAGTCTGTTTTTTTAATGGCGGTTTTTAGCAGTGGCTTCTTCCTTGCTGAGCGGCCTTTCAGGTTATGTCGATATAGGACTTGTTTTACTGTGGATATAGATACTTTTGTACCTGTTTCCTCCAGCATCTGCACAAGGTTCTTTGCTGTTGTTCTGGGATTGATTTGCACTTTTCGCCCCAAAGTACGTTCATCTCTAGGAGACAGAAAGCTTCTCCTTCCTGAACGGTATGATGGCTGCATGGTCCCATGGTGTTTATATTTGCGTACTATTGTTTGTACAAATGAAAGTGGTACCTTCAGGCGTTTGGAAATTGCTCCCAAGGATGAACCAGACTCGTGGAGCAATTTTTTCTGAGGTCTTGGCTGATTTCTTGATGTCAAGCAAAGAGGCACTGAGTTTGAAGGTAGGCCTTGAAATACATCCACAGGTACACCTCCAATTGACTCAAGTGATGTCAATTAGTCTATTAGAAGCTTCTAAAGCCATGACATTTTCTGGAATTTCCCAAGCTGTTTAAAGGCACAGTCAACTTAGTGATTGTAAACTTCTGACCCACTGGAATTGTGATACAGTGAATTATAAGTGAAATAATCTGTCTGTAAACAATTGCTGGAATAATTACTTGTGTCGTGCACAAGTAGATGTCCTAACCGACTTGCCAAAACTATAGTTTGTTAAAAAGAGATGTGTAGTGGTTGAAAAACAAGTTTTAATGATTCCAACCTAAGTGTATGTAAACTTCCGACTTCAACTGTACCATCAACAACAATGCTATGTTACTTTTCACTTTTTAGGAAGTTGCAGTTGAACAGATCTTCCCACACACTGAAAGAACACAATGAACAGGGCTTGTTTGGATTGGTTGGCAGCAGCTCATCTTGGCAGGATGTTCATTCCTCAATCAGTATTGTACTTCACAACACTTCATCATGTTTAGCATCCATACCTCAATTCTCACAATCAAATAAATAGTTAGCGTAAATGTCTGCTCTACATTGATTATAAATTATTTGGTCTTACACTCTTTATTCTACCTGGAGCCAAAACGGTGCTATCTAAAACCAAAAATGGTTCTTTAGCAGTCCCCATAGGAGAACCCTTTAAAGAACCCCTTTTGGTTCCAGGTTGAACCCTTTTGGTTCCAGGTAGAACCATTTTGGGTTCCATAAAGAACCCTTTCCACAGAGGGTTCTACATGGAACCCCAAAAAGTTCTAGCTTGAACAAAAAAGTGTTCTCCTATGGGTACAGCCGCAGAACCCTTTTGGAACCCTTTTTTCTTAGAGTGCCCTATACTTTGACTGTTGTTTCCCCATCAGATAAAATAAGAGTAAATTCCATAATGTTGTAAGTAACTAATAATCTCCTGCCTTGTAAGTGCCACAGTGAATATCAGCAGAGACCATTGTGTGATGTGTTCACTGCTGGGGTCCCACTCATCCTCTTTCACTGGCTTGATTCTAAAACCTCTATGTAATATTTCCTCTAATGTCAGTCTGAGGTTACATCCCAAATGGCAACCTATTTCCTACATAGTGCACTACTTTTGACCTGAGCCCCAGGGGCCCTACAGGGAATAGGGTGCCATTTGGGAGGCAGCGGATCCTTTATCGTCTTTGTTAGTAAAGATGTTGAGGAGTCAAAAGGAGCCTTTCAGAAAGATTTGCATTTAATCAGCACATCTGTAGGTACAGGAGCTGTGGCTTTGTACACCTGGAGAGAGTGGCAGAAACACAGAAGAAATACAGAGGATTTATTCCCATGCAAAAATACCACTGCAAAAACAGAGCACCATTTCAATCATATGGCAATTGCACATTTTCAAATATTCCCTCCTTCTCTGTTTGAAGCAAAATGGGGCCTTACATGGTTAGTTTACAATGCAGGGTGAGAGAGAGAGAGATAATTGTTTTTAAGGGTTGTTTATGGTTATAGTTGCCGTTAACGACAGGTTCCAGATAGTTGCACAGATCATCAGTCTCCAGACCTCTCTCGGAGCTGTCACTTCTACATCACAAAGTCATGTTGATTCTGATGTTTATTCAAACGACTCGACCTGTGACCGCTTTTTTACTACCTTGTAAAACCTTCGGAGCCATCGGCAAAGACTAACCTGCCACACCTCATTTGCCTATAGCTTTGTGAACATGGGGAGAGGAAACACACTCACACACACACACACACACTCCGCTGCCGAAAACAAAGTTGCAAAATCCAAAGTGATGCTTCCTCAAACAGCCTGGGGGGAGGGGGGTTGACTGACGGTGGGTGGTGGGGACAGGCAAGTGTAGACCGATGGTGCTGCTAAATGTTTTATGAGGAAAGACTCTAAATCTTTTAAAATCATTTCTTTTACTACAAAAGCTTGTTTTCTTGGATCATCCGAGTAGCCTAATCGTAGCCTTTGATTTCTGGCAGTGCTGCCACGCTAACACCCAGCACAGGCTGACAGTCGGGAACCAGGGATTACTGTAGATTGTCATACACGTAGTGTTTGGAACCAACCGACGACCTGTGTTTCTGTAGAGACCCCTGGGCTGGATGAATGCAGTAGGTTTATCCCTGTGATGCCAGGGGGCACTTAGCCTGCACTCAATAAACAAAACTACTTCTCCACCTGATCACACACCCAGCCTGTGATGTTGCTGACCCACCGTCATGTGTTGCTAGGATGGGGGAAGGCGGTGGGTTATTTGCAATGGGTAGTGGCTTTACACTGAACAAAAATATAAATGCAACATGTAAAATGTTGCTCCCAAGTTTCATGAGTTGAAATATAAGATCACAGAAATGTTCAATATGAACAAATGTTGTCCGTATCTCAAATGTTGTGCAGAAATTTGTTTACATCATTGTTAGTTAGCATTTCTCCTTTGCCAAGAAAATCCATCCACCTGACAAGTGTGGCATATCAAGAAGCTGATTAAACAGCACAATCATTACACAGGTGCACCTTGTGCTGGGGACAATACAAGGCCACTCTAAAATGTGCAGATTTGTCAATACAACACAATGCCACAGATGTCTCAAGTTTAAGGAAGCATGCAATTGGCATACTGACTGCAGGAATGTCCACCAGAGCTGTTTCCACAGAATTGAATGTTCATTTCTCTACCATAAGCCGCCTCCAACAATGTTTTAGAGAATTTGGCAGTACGTCCAACCGGTCTCACAACCGCAGACCACGTGTAACCACGCCAGCCCAGGAGCTCCACATCCGGCTTCCTCACCTGCGGGATCATCTGAGACAAGCCATCCGGACACCTGATGAAACTGTGGGTTTGCACATCCAAGGAATTTCAGCACAAACTGTCAGAAACCGTCTCAGGGAAACTCATTTGCGTGCTCGTTGTACTCGCCAGGGTCTTGACCTGACTGCAGTTCTGCGTTGTAACCGACTTCAGTGGGCAAATGCTCACCTTCGATGGTCAATGGCACGCTGGAGAAGTGTGCTCTTCACGGATGAATCCCGGTTTCAACTGTACCGGGCAGATGGCAGACAGTGTGTATGGCATCATGTAGGTGAGCGGTTTGCTGATGTCAACGTTATGAACAGAGTGCCACATGTTGGCGGTGGGGTTATGGTCTGGGCAGGTATAAGCTACGGACAACAAACACAATTGCATTTTATCAATGGCAATTTGAATGCACAGAGATACCGTGACGAGATCCTGAGGCCCATTGTCGTTCCAATCATTCACCGCCATCACATCATGTTTCAGCATGATAACGGATAGTCCCCTTGTCACATAATTCCTGGAAGCTGCAAATGTCCTGGTTCTTCCATGGACTGTATACTCACCAGACATTTCACCCATTGTGCATGTTTGGGATGCTCTGGATCGACAACATTTCACAGGCCACAATCAACAGCCTGAACAACTCTGTGCGAAAGAGATATGTAAGGCAAACGATGGTCACACCAGATACTGACTGGTTTTCTGATCCACACCATAACTTTTTTTAAGGTACACTACATAACCAAAAGTATGTGGACACCAGCTCATCGCACATCTCATTCCAAAATCATGGACATTAATATGGAGTTGGTCCCCCTTTTGCTGCTATAACAGCCTCAACTCTTCTGGGAAGGCTTTCCACTAGATGTTGGAATATTGCTGCGGGGACTTGCTTCCATTCAGCCACTAACATTAGTGAGGTCGGGCACCGATGTTGGGCGATTAGGCCTGGCTCGCAGTCAGCATTACAATTCATCCCAAAGGTGTTGAGTTGAGGTCATGGCTCTGTGCAGGCTAGTCAAGTTCTTCCACACCTATCTCAACAAACCATTTCTGTATGGACCTCGCTTTGTGCACGGCTCTATTGTCATGCTGAAACAGGAAAGGGCCTTCCCCAAACTGTTCCCACAAAAACTAAGGGGCCTAGCCCAAACCATGAAAAACAGCCCCAGACCATTATTCCTCCTCCACCAAACTTTACAGTTGGCACTGGTACTATACATTTGGGTAGGTAGCGTTCTCCTGTCATCCGCCAAACCCAGATATTTGTCTGTCGGACTGCCAGATGGTGAAGCATGATTCATCACTCCAGAGAACGCGTTTCTACTGCTCCATAGTCCAATGGCGGCAAGCTTTCCACCACTCGCCAATGCTTGGTATTGCGTATGGTGATCTTAGGCTTGTGTGCGGCTGCTTGGCCATGGAAACCCATTTCATGAAGCTCCTGACGAACAGTTTTTGTGCTGACGTTGCCTCCCGAGGCAGTTTGGAACTCGGTAGTGAGTGCTACAGACGATTCTTACGCGCTACGCACTTCAGCACTCGGGGGTCACATTGTGACCTTGTGTGGCCTACCTCTTCACAGCTGAACCGTTGTTGCTCCTAGACATTTCCACTTCACAATAACAGCGGTTACAGTTGACTGGGGCAGCTCTATTAGGGCAAAGATTTGACTAACTGACTTGTTGGAAGGTGGCATCTTATAACGGTGCCACGTTGAACGTTATTCCGTAAGGCCATTCTACATCCAATGTTTGTCTATGGGGATTGCATGGCTGTGTGCTCGATTTTATACACCTGCCAGCAACAGGTGTGGCTGAAATAGCCGAATCCACTAATTTGAAGGGGTCTGCTTTCTTTTGTGTATATATTGTATCTGTGACCAACAGATCCATATCTGTACTGCCAGTCATGTGAAATCTATAGATTACGGCCTAATGAATTTATTTAAATTGACTGATTTCCTTATATGAACTGTAACTCAGTAAAATCTTTGAAATTGTTTCATGTTGTGTTTATATATTTGTTCAGTGTAGTTGACAATGTTTTAGATGGGCTGTGGTTTTAGACGGAGTTTGAGATGGAATTTGGAGTGCATGTGTAAGTGCGTGCGTGTGTGTAGGGCCGTAACTACATATGAGGACACTGAAAAAGAAAATATAATAATCCAAATATATGTTTTGAACACAATAAAGAATAAATGACTGGTCAAATAAATATTGCTCCCAGCGTTGTTCAATTCTCAGAAAGCTCATATTCTTGATCTGACTGAGTTCTAATTTCGCCTGCCTTTTTTGCAAACAAGTGAATCATGAAAAGTGGTTTGTTCATTATGTTCACCTGCGTCACAAGGCCCTCTCTCATGGCACAGCCCGAGGGGTTGAAACATGAGGCAATTTTAAAACCGTCCGGCGACTCCTGTCGTGTCTACAGACATCCCCCCAAACAAAAGAAATTGTAGTTTATAGAAAGTATTCAGACCCCTTGACTTTTTCCACATTTTGTTACGTTAGAGCCTTATTCTAAAATGGATTCAATTGTTTTTTCCCCCTCATCAATCTACACACAATACCCCATAATGACAAATCAAAAACAGGTTTTTATACATTTTTTCAAATGTATATAAAAATAATATTACATTTACATAAGTACTTACTGTAGTACTTTGTTGAAGCACCGTTGGCAGCTATTACAGCCTCAAGTCTTCTTGGGTATGAAGCTACAAGCTTGGCACAACTGTATTTGGGGAGCTTCTCCAGTTCTTCTCTGCAGATCCTCTCAAGCTATGTCAAGTTGAATGGGAAGCATCGCTGCACAGCTTTTTTCAGGTCTCTCCAGAGAAGTCCGGGCTCTGGCTGGGCCACTCAAGGACATTCAGAGACTTGTCCCGAAACCTTTCCTGCGTGGTGTTGGGTGTGTGCTTAGGGTCATTGACCTGTTAGAAGGTGAACCTTCGACTCAGTCTGAGGTCCTGAGCGCTCTGCAGCAGGTTTTCATCAAGGATCTCTCTGTACTTTGCTCTGTTCATCTTTCCCTCGATCCTGACTAGTCTCACAGTCCCTGCCGCTGAAAAACATCCACACTGATGCTGCCACCACCATATTGACGGTGGCAGGTTTCCTCCAGACGTGAAGCTAGGCATTCAGGCCAAAGAGTTCAATCTTGGTTTCATCAGACCAGAGAATCTTGTTTCTCTGTAGGTGCCTTTTGGCAAACTCCAAGCGGGCAGTCATATGCCTTTTATTGAGCAGTGGCTTCCGTCTGGCCACTCTTCCATAAAGGCCTGATTGGTGGAGTGCTGCAGAGTTGGTTGTCCTCATGGAAGGTTCTCCCATCTCCACAGAGAAACTCTGGCGCTCTGTCAGAGTGATCATCAGGTTCTTGGTCACCTCCCTGACCAATGCCCTTCTCCCCCGATTGCTCAGTTTGGCTGGGCGTTGTAGAAACATCTCAAGGATGATCAATGGAAACAGGATGCACCTGAGCTCAATTTTGAGTCTAATAGCAAAGGGTCTGGGTTTTAAAATCTGTTTTCGCTTTGTCATTATGGGGTATTGTATGTAGATTGATGAGGGAAAAAAATATTTTATCAATTTTAGAAAAAGGCTGTAATGTAACAAAATGTGGAAAAAGGGAAGTGGTCTGAAAACTTTCTGAATGCACTGGGTCAGTCAGTCAGGTGGCTAGCTGCCGGCTAGCAGCGACTTCTATTGCAGTAACGTGGAAGGGCTCTGGCTAGTATTACTTAGCCAGCTAGAAGGATGAAGTAAGAAGCTAACATTAAACAGAGCCTACCTCAGCAAAAATAGGCTACTAAGTTCTCTTTGCTTTACAGAGAGTAGGCTACTGAGACAGACAGTGATGTGGCGCTCAGTGGTGAGGCTGAGGCAGGCTGCAATGCATGCAGGAGGAAGGAGAAGAGACAGAGAGAAAGAGGAAGCAATCAGAGAGAGGGGTTAGTACAGTGGTTCCCAAACTTGGGTTCGGGCCCATGTGGGGTCCCCTGAGAAAATATGTACAAATCTTATCAAACAAGTTAGGAACTTAAAAAAGAGAAGATGTACTTCAATATGAACATCTCCAGATGGCCTAGTTTCCATATAGGTCTACATTAAAGTGCAAACAATACAGTTCTAAAAATATCATACATTTTCATTTATATCGGTGGTTGTTCGTCTTTTCTCGATCGCCCACTGGAGTACATAGTTTACCCATTACCCACCCTCATTTAACCACTACATTACTGATATTAATGGGAAATTGTAAGTAATATTCTAATAATTCATGTGAATGTGATGGGAGAGGCTACACCGCCTGCCTGGTGCTCAAATTGATAACGTATGTCGCGCAGCTGATTGTCTGCCGCCCCAGTTGTAGTATTGGTCACCGTCTGGATGTCCCCGTGACATGCCACATAACTAACGTAACGACAAGCCAGTGCGAGATGCTTGCCGATGTGAGGCTTGCTTCCCACTGGGCAGCTGTAGGCTATCACATGTCACCGGCTGAATCTAACCCCAATTTAATACACTGCTCAAAAAAATAAAGGGAACACTAAAATAACACATCATAGATCTGAATGAATGAAATAATCTTATTAATTACTTTTTTCTTTACATAGTTGAATGTGCTGACAACAAAATCACACAAAAATGATCAATGGAAATCAAATTTATCAACCCATGGAGGTCTGGATTTGGAGTCACACTCAAAATTAAAGTGGAAAACCACACTACAGGCTGATCCAACTTTGATGTAATGTCCTTAAAACAAGTCAAAATGAGGCTCAGTAGTGTGTGTGGCCTGCACGTGCCTGAATGACCTCCCTACAACACCTGGGCATGCTCCTGATGAGGTGGCGGATGGTCTCCTGAGGGATCTCCTCCCAGACCTGGACTAAAGCATCCGCCAACTCCTGGACAGTCTGTGGTGCAACGTGGTGTTGGTGGATGGAGCGAGACATGATGTCCCAGATGTGCTCAATTGGATTCAGGTCTGGGGAGCAGGCGGGCCAGTCCTTAGCATCAATGCCTTCCTCTTGCAGGAACTGCTGACACACTCCAGCCACATGAGGTCTAGCATTGTCTTGCATTAGGAGGAACCAAGGGCCAACCGCACCAGCATATGGTCTCACAAGGGGTCTGAGGATCTCATCTCGGTACCTAATGGCAGTCAGGCTACCTCTGGCGAGCACATGGAGGGCTGTGCGGCCCCCCAAAGAAATGCCACCCCACACCATGACTGACACACCGCCAAACCAGTCATGCTGGAGGATGTTGCAGGCAGCAGAACGTTCTCCACGGCGTTTCCAGACTCTGTCACGTCTGTCACGTGCTCAGTGTGAACCTGCTTTCATCTGTGAAGAGCACAGGGCGCCAGTGGCGAATTTGCCAATCTTGGTATTCTCTGGCAAATGCCAAACGTCCTGCACGGTGTTGGGCTGTAAGCACAACCCCCACCTGTGGACGTTGGGCCCTCATACCACCCTCATGGAGTCTGTTTCTGACCGTTTGAGCAGACACATGCACATTTGTGGCCCGCTGGAGGTCATTTTGCAGGGCTCTGGCAGTGCTCCTCCTTGCACAAAGGCGGAAGTAGTGGTCCTGCTGCTGGGTTGTTGCCCTCCTACGGCCTTCTCCACGTCTCCTGATGTACTGGCCTGTCTCCTGGTAGCGCCTCCATGCTCTGGACACTACGCTGACACACAGCAAACCTTCTTGCCACAGCTCGCATTGATGTGCCATCCTGGATGAGCTGCACTACCTGAGCCACTTGTGTGAGTTGTAGACTCCGTCTCATGCTACCACTAGAGTGAAAGCACCGCCAGCATTCAAAAGTGACCAAAACATCAGCCAGGAAGCATAGGAACTGAGAAGTGGTCTGTGGTCACCACCTTCAGAACCACTCCTTTATTGGGGGTGTCTTGCTAATTGCCTATAATTTCCACCTGTTGTCTATTCCATTTGCACAACAGCATGTGAAATTTATTGTCAATCAGTGTTGCTTCCTAAGTGGACAGTTTGATTTCACAGAAGTGTGATTGACTTGGAGTTACATTGTGTTGTTTAAGTGTTCCCTTTATTTTTTTGAGCAGTGTATTAACATTAGCGAGAGCAACAATTTAGTAAATATTTTCTTATTTTTATTTATTGAACTGCATTGTTGGTTAAGGGCTTGTAAGTAAGCATTTCACGGTAAGGTCTACACCTGTTGTATTCGGCGCATGTGACAAATAAAATGAGATTTGATTTGAATTGCACTGTACAGCCTTACCTATGGATCTTTGATACATGAAATGGGGCATCAGCCTATTCGGCGACAGCCACAGGCTACAATTCTGAAGAGTTCATTTTGAGTCGGATAGCAGCCTACACGAGCAATAACTTGTAATATTGGTAGTAACCATCTGGATGTCACCATGATACAGTCTACTCAGATAACATTTTATTTGTCACATGCTTCGTAAACAACAGGTGCAGGCTAACTGAAATGTTTACTTACGGGCCCTTCCCAACAAAGCAGACAATACTGCTCAATGGGAAGGTTTTGCTCCACAAGCTGGTGTAATAGCTCTGGTGATGCAGGTCTGGCAGAATCAATCGCAGGAAACAGAGATGAGTCAAAACTACTTTTACTATAGGAAAACAAACTACTCACGACAAGTAGAGTATACACTGCTCGCAACGCAACGGAGCCAACACGTACAGACAATTAATCATGGACAAAAACCAGGGGGGAACAGAGGGATTAAATAACACATGTAATTAGGGAAATGGGAACCAGGTGTGGATGAGACAAGACAAACAGAAAATGAGAAATGGATCGGTGGTGGCTAGAACTCCGGTGACGTCGACCGCTGGTAGCCGCCCGAACTAGGAGAGGGACCGACTTGAGTGAAAGTCGTGACAGCTGGCAACACAACCACTCTTGGCACAGTGTCCTTCGCTCCCACTTGCCGTGCAGTAAGGAGAGGGAAGTAACTAGATAGTGTAGCCAATATCAGGCCTGGGTGACAACTAAAGCACTCTTATTGTAGTGATTTTCACAGAAAATCGAATCAAATTTTATTGGTCACACACATGGTTAGCAGATGTTTTTGCGAGTGTAGCAAAATGCTTGTGCTTCTAGTTCTGCAGCAATATCTAACATTTAATCTAACAATTCCACAACAACTACCTAATACACACACATCTAAGTAAGGAATGGAATAAGAGTATATACATATAAATATATGGATGAGCAATGACAGAGCAGCATAGGCAAGATGCAATAGATGGTATAAAATACAGTATATGCATATGAGATGAATAATGCAAAATATGTAATCATTATTAAAGTGGCATTATTAAAGTTACTAGTGATCCATGTATTAAAGTGGCCAATGATTTCAAGTCTGTATGTAGGCAGCAGCCTCTCTGTGTTAGTGATGTCTGTTTAACAGTCTGATGGTGTTGAGATAGAAGCTGTTTTTCAGTCTCTCGGTCCCAGCTTTGATGCACCTGTACTGACCTCGCCTTTTAGATGGTAGCGGGGTGAACAGGCAGTGGCTCGGATGGTTGTTGTCCTTGATTATCTTTTTGGCCTTCCTGTGACATCGGGTGCTGTAGGTGTGCTGGAGGGCAGGTAGTTTGTCCCCGGTGATGCGTTGTACAGACCGCACCACCCTTTGGAGAGCCTTGCAGTTGTGGGCGGTGCAGTTTCCGTACCAGGCGGTGATACAGCCCAACAGGATGCTCTCAATTGTGCATCTGTAAAAGTTTGTGAGGGTTTTAGGTGACAAGCCATATTTCTTTAGCCTCCTGAGGTTGAAGAGGCGCTGTTGCGCCTTCACAGCACTGTCTGTGTGAGTGGACCATTTCAGTTTCCACCTTCTCCACTGCTGTCTCGTCGATGTGGATGAAGGGGTGCTCCCTCTGCTGTTTCCTGAAGTCCACAATCATCTCCTTTGTTTTGTTGACGTTGAGTGAGAGGTTGTTTTGCTGACACCACACTCCGAGTTCCCTCACCTCCTCCCTGTAGGCTGTCTCGTCGTTGTTGGTAATCAAGCCTACTACTGTTGTGTCGTCTGCAAACCTGATGATTGAGTTGGAGGCGTGCATGGCCACGCAGTCATGGGTGAACAGGGAGTACAGGAGGGGGCTGAGCATGCACCCTTTTGGGGCCCCAGTGTTGAGGATCAGCGAAGTGGAGATGTTGTTTCGTACCTTCACCACTTGTGGGCGTCCCGTCAGGAAGTCCAGGGGTCGAGACCCAGGGCCTCAAGCTTAATGATGAGCTTGGAGGGTACTATGGTGTTGAATGCTGAGCTATAGTCAATGAACAGCATTCTTACATAGGTATTCCTCTTGTCCAGATGGGATAGGGCAGTGTGCAGTGTTATGGCGATTGTGTCGTTTTTGGACCTATTGGAGCGGTAAGCAAATGTAAGTGGGTCTAGGGTGACAGGTAAGGTGGAGGTGATATGATCCTTGACTAGCCTCTCAAAGCACTTCATAATAACAGAAGTGAGTGCTACGGGGCGAGAGTAATTTAGCTACCTTTGCCTTCTTGGGTACAGGAACAATGGTGGTGGCCATCTTGAAGCATGTGGGGACAGCAGACTGGGATAGGGAGAGATTGAATATATCCGTAAACACCCAGCTGGTCTGTGCATGCACTGAGGATGCGGCTAGGGATGCCGTCAAGGCCGGTATAAAACAAAGTCCCAACTTCGGCAGAGAAGTTTCAAATTCTAACTCAAGTTTCTAGCCACAAGCATAAGCTAGCTAGCTGGAAAGGGCGCATCAGGACAACTGACTGAACCGACTGAACCGAATCCGTTGTTCTCAACTCTATTCTCGCTGTGCGACAAACGTCATCAATTTGGGCACCAGGCGTGTCCGTATAGCCTCTGTGTGCTCCATTGATGTCTGTTAGTGCGGAGCTTGATTAATAATGCCTAGGAATACAAACGTGAACGCTATGTAATTTGAGAAAATAGATATTATATAAAGAGTTCATGATTTTATGCAAAACATCATTACAACTGACTGAACATTCGCTGATGCTATGTGGCAGTGTGAATCATTTATCATATTTTCCCCCTTTCAGGGGTATAACAAGACAATTGTATAGATAATAGGCTATGTGTTTGTAGATCAACTGAGGTGAATGAACCTACAGCAGCCAAGGTGACAATGGCTGGGGTAATGTTTTTGCTGATCTCCAAATAGCATTTTCTAAACTGTTTTAGTAAATGAGCTTCAACTTTCAAAAAATATCCCGCCCCTTTCCGGACCTCATTAAAACTCAAACCCTTGTTACGGCCCTATGTGTGTGTATGTGTGTGCATGAGCCGTGTGTACGTGTGTGTGCCAGTGGGGGCTTTTTCCTCAGTTCTCTCAAGTAAATGCTGACCAGTATGTTTCCGTCCTTCCTTCCTTGTCATTCCAGGTATGCCCCTCAGTCTGGACTGTAAGGCCTTCTTCGGCTACAGCGGGGAGTCCAGACCTATCATCTACTGGATGAAGGGAGAGAAGTTTGTGGAGGAGCTGGCAGGTCACATTAAAGAAAGTGAAGTCAGGTACTGTATCTATCACTGCAAACTTTTCCTGTTTAAATATATACATCCTCCCCAATATTATGCCCTTTAGGTCTGTAGAGTAATGTCTTGTGGGTGTGAAACATCATCAGGAGTCATTAGGAGTGTGATGTGCCAGCGGCCACATCCTGTGCTGTCTGTCCAGTGTGAGGTATTAACTATGACTGACAGCTTATAATACCTCCATCGGCAGGGGGGATTTCTGCTTCAATATCAGCCCCAGGATGTGTACTACAGTCTAAATGGGCAGAAGCAAAATCTTCACTCGTACAGTGAGAAATCATGTAACATTAATTTAACGAAAGCAGACTGCCTCTACTGAAAGTGGTAAGAGTGAGAGCTTCTCCTCACAAAGAGAAGAAAGCTAGTAATTACCACATAAGGCTGTCATGTAAATTGAACCAATACTATTAAATGACAAATAAAAGTCTCTCACCCTCCCAGCCTGGAGTAGCGAGTAGCATTTCAGAGCCATAAAGTACACAATGGATTTCAAAACAACTGAACTGACTCCTCCACACCAGAGCCCACCTCTACAATTAGACATCTGCTATCTAACATTACTCCTGGCTCCTGATCCAGGGTCTTCTCCCTGGACTGGCTAGGAACAATGCCTGTAACTGCCACCACATCCCAGCACACACGGCCAAAACAAAACCAACCAATTTTTCTCTCTTACTAACCAAACGAGTCTGGATGTCTACAGACGAGAGCGGGAAGATACTGAAATTAATTATGAAAAGCAGATTAATGCACTTGAATGGTCAAAGGGGGTTGAGACAGAGGAGATACAGTGAAGAGTTATTATTTGATGACAGGCAGACTGTAATTTTCTGTCTGCCTCAATATTGGTGAACGACCAAGAATTATGACTAAGAAGGGAGAGTAGAAAATGCTACTTATTTAAGAGGGTCTAATAACCTTAAGAACAAAGGCTGTGCCAGTTTTCAGGATAAATATGTTTGGGAATTCATACAAAGAAGTCCAGGTCAGGTTAGTGCAGTAAAATGCTCTGACCCAGTTTCTTTCAGCGCTCCTGGTGTACTAATGCAATCTGAGACAGAGGGAGAGAGAGATGGAGAGAGAGAGTGTGCATGTGTGTGTTTAGTGTGTGCGCGCGCATGCACGTAAATGTATGCGTGTGCTCGACTGTGAATATGCTGGAGAGTTTTAGCAAGTAGCTCATCATTCAGAATGACCTCTCACACTGCACAAATCACCTGTCAGAGCATCACATCAGTCCTTCCCACTGACACTGCAAAGAGCTGCTCTGTATTTTGGGGTGGAGGAGTTGAAGTGCTCCTGTGGGGAGAGTTTTTTTATGCTGCAGACTGACCATGTCTCCTCTGCTCCGGTTTTGTTTTCCTCCAGCCAAGCGGAGGGACACTGCCAGGCAGCAGGCTGACTAATACCACCACTAATTACGCCATCGCCTCTTTTCTACCACATAGAAGCGCGTCCTCCTTCCTAACATGGATGTACAGGTTTGGATGCCGCAGTGTCGCCCACATGGCCCCCGTCCCTCGCTCCCCCGTCCCTCCCTCACTCCCCCGTACCTCCATCCTCCCTGAGCCATGACAGCTCAGCCCCCGCACTGCCGAGACCCATCAATCTGCTGGCAATGGGGCCTGGATTTGGCCCAAGACGGGGATTACCACTAATAACCCCCGTTCGCCATCCTGCGGACCGGCAGCACCACAAGTCAATCCAGGCCTGACAGACCCTCCAACCTCCCCTCCGCACAGCAAGTTGCCCACAGAACGCTCCATCAGCCAGGCCTGGGCCGTCAGGCCGCCAGTCTCCCAGCTCTCCCCCTGGATAAACATACCAGGCCACGTGACACAGGCCAACCCAGGCTGCGAGATGAGGCTAGAAAGGGTGAGGGGTGGGAGGGTGGAGCATAAGGATACACACATACATATATAAATACATACATACATACGCACATACATACAGTCGAAGTCGAAGTTTACATACACTTAGGTTGGAGTCATTAAAACTCATAGTTTTGGCAAGTCGATTAGGACATCTACTTTGCGCATGACACAAGTAATTTTTCCAACAATTGTTTACAGACAGATTATTTAACTTATAATTCACTGTATCACAATTCCAGTGGGTCAGAAGTCTACATACACTAAGTTGACTGTGCCTTTAAACAGCTTGGAAAATTCGAGAAAATTATGTCATGGATTTAGAAGCTTCTGATAGGCTAATTGACATAATTTGAGTCAATTGGAGGTGTACCTGTGGATGTATTTCAAGGCCTACTTTCAAACTCAGTGCCTCTTTGCTTGACATCATGGGAAAATCAAAAGAAATCAGCCAAGACCTTGGAAAAAAAATTGTAGACCTCTTCAAGTCTGGTTCATCCTTGGGAGCAATTTCCAAACACCTGAAGGTACCACGTTCATCTGTACAAACAATAGTACGCAAGTATAAACACCATGGGACCACACAGCCGTCATACCGCTCAGTATGACGGCTGTGTGGTCCCAAATAGAGTCTCCTAGAGATTAACGTACTTTGTTGTGAAAAGTGCAAATCAATCCCAGAACAACAGCAAAGGATCTTGTGAAGATGCTGGAAACCGGTACAAAAGTATCAATATCCACAGTAAAATGAGTCCTTATCGACATAACCTGAAAGGCCGCTCAGCAAGGAAGAAGCCACTGCTACAAAACCGCCATAAAAAAAACAGACTACGGTTTGCAACTGCACATGGGGACAAAGATCGTACTTTTTGGAGAAATGTCCTCTGGTCTGATGAAACAAAAATAGAACTGTTTGGCCATAATGACCACCGTTATGTTTAGATGAAAAGGGGGAGGCTTGCAAGCCAAAGAACACCATCCCAACCGTGAAGCATGGGTGGCCGCATCATGTTGTGGGGGTGCTTTGCTGCAGGAGGGACTGGTGCAGATATATTGAAGCAACATGTCAAGACATCAGTCAGGAAGTTAAAGCTTGGTCGCAAATGGGTCTTCCAAATGGACAATGACCCCAAGCATACTTCCAAAGTTGTGTCAGGACAACAAAGTCAAGGTATTGGAGTGGCCATCTCAAAGCCCTGACCTCAATCCTATAGAAAATGTGTGGGCAGAACTGAAAAAGCGTGTGCGAGCAAGGAGGCCTACAAACCTGACTCAGCTACACCAGCTCTGTCAGGAGGAATGGGCCAAAATTCACCCAACTTATTGTGGGAAGCTTGTGGAAGGCTACCCGTAACGTTTGACCCAAGTTAAACAATTTAAAGGCAATGCTACCAAATACTAATTAAGTGTATGTAAACTTCTGACCCAATGGGAATGTGATGAAAGAAATAAAAGCTGAAATAAATAATTCTCTCTACTATTATTCTGACATTTCACATTCTTAAAATAAAGTGGTGATCCTAACTGACCTAAGACAGGGAATTTTTACTGAGATTAAATGTCAGGAATTGTGAAAAACTGAGTTTAAATGTATTTGGCTAAGGTGTATGTAAACTTCCGACTTCAACTGTACATACACTATGGCCAAAAGTATGGTTGCTTTTCGAACATCTCATTCGAACATCTCATTCCAAAATCATGGGCAAAATCAAATGGAGTTGGTCCCCCCTTTGCTGCTATAACAGCCTTCTGGGAAGGCTTTCCACCAAATGTTGGAACATTGCTGTTGGGACTTACATTCAGCCACAATAGCATTAGTGAGGTCGTGAACTGATGTTGGGCGATTAGGCCTGGCTCGCATTTCATCCCAAAGGTGTTCGATAGATTTGAGGTCAGGGCTCTGTGCAGGCCAGTCAAGTTCTTCTACACTGATCTCGACAAACCATTTCTGTACGGACCTTGCTTTGTGCACAGGTGTATTGTCATGCTACAACAGGAAAGGTCCTTTGTTGCCACAAAGTTGAAAGCACAGAATCGTCTAGAATGTCATTGTATGCTGTAGCGTTAAGATTTACCTTCACTGGAACTAAGGGGCCTAGACCGAACTATGAAAAACAGCCCCAGACCATCATTCCTCCTCCAACAAACTTTACAGTTGGCACTATGCATTTGGGCAGGTAGCGTTCTCCTGGCCAAACCCATATTCATCCATCGGACTGACACATGGTGAAGCGTGATTCATCACTCCAGAGAACGCGTTTCCACTGCTCCAATGGCGTGAGCTTTACACCACTCCAGCCGATGCTTGGCATTGCGCATGGTGATCTTAGGCTTGTGTGTGCCTGCTCGGCCATGGAAACCCATTTCATGAAGCTCCTGGCTAACAGTTCTAGTGCTGACGTTGCTCCCAGAGGCAGTTTGTAACTCGGTAGTGAGTGTTGCAACCGAGGACAGACGATGTTTACGGCTTCAGACGTTTTCACTTCTCAATAACAGCACTAGTGTCTGTATATGTACACATATACACAGACTGCATGCTCGCTGGCATCTGCATGCTGTGTGTGTGTGTCTGTGTGTGTCTGCACATGCCTGCGTGTGCATGCGTGTGTGTGTGTTGGGTCTCCAGCTCCACTCTAATGGCGAAAGGCAACAGCAGGACTCCGGGGCAGAATCTATGCCTAACAAGGATGACCTCAGTGCTGAACTCTTGTTAGCTGCATTGTGGAACCAGGGCCTGGCTCTGAAAACAGCCACTATTCGAGATGTATCTCTATCCCCCACTATCTACCTAAGTAGGATGCTCTATGCTCCGGGCTATGGTACCACCCCTGAGATCTGTCTCTCTCTCCTCCTCCTCCTCTACACAGAGTGTTGAAGGAGTATCTAGGGGAGAAAGAGGTGGAGCTGTCCCTAACCTTTGATGCGGTGGAGGAGACGGACCTGGGCAACTACACTTGCTTTGTGGAGAACCATATCGGGCGGAGGAGTGGCAGTGCCATCCTGCAGAAGAAAGGTATGCTTGGCCTCAAAACTGCTGCTTCTGCTAAAGCTGCTGCTATGACAGCAACACTTTAGGCTAACAGATTATGGGTAATGTCTCCCTGGGGAGGGGTGCGACGGTGCAGCGTCAGGCCTCAGCGCCATCCCACCTCCCTCACCATCCCCTCCTGGAGGGGGGCGTCCCGCTGTGTCTCTTCTAATGGGACAGGTGATTAAAGCCACAACTAATGACGACCTTCCTTGTTCTGATTCTGTCCTTCCAGAGGAGTGGTTAAGTATAGGAGGGTAAACACCCAAGGCTCACTGAGAGACACTGATAGTGTCCCATCTCTCTATCTCTGTCTTTTTCTGCATTTCTGTCTCTCTCCCTCTCTCCCCTCACCCCCCTCTCTCTCCTTTTCCCTCTCCCTCTCCCGCTCTTGCTCTTGCTCTTGCTCGCTCTCTCTCTCTCTCTCTCTCTCTCTCTCTCTCTCTCTCTCTTTCGGTCTCCCTCCCCCACCCTCCCCTCCCTCCCTCTCTTTCTTTCTTTCTTTCTTTCTTTCTTTCTTTCTCTCTGCCCCCTCTTTCTCCCTCTCTTGCTCTGATTATGCGTAGGGAGGAGCACAACCTCTGACTCATGCTAAGCAGTTCATTTAGTTCAGATTCAGCCTAAGATTGGTCAGAGGAGACAGGGGGTACCATTGTCACATAGTATTCGTGCAAGTAACAGTCAATTGGGGTGAGAGCATACTCTCCGTTGCCCATTTGGGCAGTGACTAATTAAAACCCAATTTCCTCCTGCCAAATTTGTCTAATAATACTGTGTCATTCTACATGTATCATTCAATGAGGGTAAAGGTAAGGAACCTGGCTAAACTTAGATGTATACTTAGAGAAATACATTTAGGAAGCGATTGTATGGAGATGAATGTAGCTAGGTAGGTAGTGAAAACCATGAGTACTGAAAGAGCATGAGTTTGCAGACAGCAGACTTTGATCCCCGTTTCTCTTTGTCTTGGAAAGGCAGATATGCTTGAGTCACAGCTTTATAAGTGCATTGTAAACTAGATTTTGGCTGAGAACAAATGTATGTTTCATAGCCTCAGCACAATGAAAAACTACAATCGTGAATAGTCTGCTTCGTATGCACCAACAAAGTATTGTAGCAGGTCACAAAGGGCAAAAGTATTCTAATAGCATCAAATATAATACTGGCGTATTTTATGTTACAATATTGCATGAAATATTAATCCCAAATGCCCTCCTAACCTCCCAAAGAGCTGAGTCATCATCTCAAGGCATTGTTGTGGCTTAAGTGTCTCGTTTCGCAAGGAAAACAATTCATTCCAAAATTTATTTAAAACCCTCGAGCACATTCACATATCCATTAATGAGGAAAACAGCGTAATTTGAACCTATTAACTTTAGGCTCGTAGGCATACAGTGAACTGTATAATTTTGATTGCCATTCAAATTGAGGAAAATATGTAAACAAATAGCATGTAGGGCAGCACAGACTAGACCAGAAGACCCTGTTTGGGAAAAATGCATCCAAATATTTGGTCCATAAATATTTAATTCCCCATAAAACATGAGAAATCCTTCCCGCTCCAGTTTTGAAATATTGCTCAGCAAATGAGTGTCCTGAATATTCAGTATTTAAATATTAGTAGGATATAAAAAAGGACAGAACTGTACTATTACTTTGGTTTGGTTTAGTTCAGGTTTCTCCATGAGAAGGAATGAGTGGTCCTGTGTTCTACACTGTCTGGTCTTGGAGTGAGACTACAGAGACCTCTACTGGTCACTGCTCACTGGGCTAAACACTAATCACCATGGCCCATAGAACACATGACAGAACACATGCAACATAATGGAGGAGCACATTATAATAAAGAATCAACATTGAGGGCTCTACTCACAGTATTGATCTGTGTTGTTTATGTGTGGGATGTTAGAGTAGTGCTTGTAGTGAATGTCAATGGAATCTCCTTGTATTGTACAACTGCAGCTGAATGGTGGTTTCACAGGGATGACTACAGGGCCCCTGTTCATAAAGCATCTCAGAGTAGGAGCGCTGATCTAGGATCAGTTTTGCCTTTTAGATCATTATGAATAAGATTACAAGGACAGTGGGAACTTGATTCTATATCAACACTCCTGCTCTGAGATGCTTTATGAATACATGCCCAGATTGCTGAAGTGGTTTAGCTCAGTTTCCTTGTATGGTCTATGGATTTCATATACTGTATCTATGTGGACATATACCTATTTTGATAAACAAAATGTATAAGGAAATGGCACGCCGACCCATCATCCCTCTCTTCTTAAAGGTTTTATGATTTCACAGATGAGTGCGTTCACACACCAACCTACCAAGTACCCCAGTGCTGTGTGTCAGTGACGAGTGGCCCGACAGATAGTGTAATGTCTGACAGATGCAGGATGAGAAATTATGCTACTATCATCTGGAGTGACTGCAGCTAAGATTTATGTCTCATATTTGGTGAATGGCAGCAGAGCAAACATGAACGATTATAGCTAGTTTTGCACCCCTCAGCCCCCTTTCATACACACGTACGCACACACACACCTTCAATATTGTGTGTGAAAGCATAGAACGAAGAAATGTTCTCATATCTTTGTCTTTCTGCTGTGTTTCTCATAAAGAATATTTATGACAGTTCAATTGAACTTAATTCAGATGAACGCTTGGTTCTTCATGCAGTATTTCCTCACAGAACACTTGGAAATGACTTAATTTAACCATATAGGCCCCCAAGAACTGTCAACGTAAGCTTCTGTTGACATTGTAACGAAAAACACAATTTAGTAGAAAGATACAGAGGAATTGTGGTAGGGGAAAATGTCTTGAGTAATGTTAGTATCTTTTGGCAGTAAGTGTCGTATTTCTCTGTTTCTCCTCACTCTTCATATCTATCTCTCTGTATGTCTATATTTGTTCTCTGCCAGACATGTATCATATCTATCTTTCTGTTCTGTCTCTATCTCCTGTACCAGACATGTACAGGCTAGAGCTGGCTGGTGGACTAGGAGCCATTCTGCTTCTACTGGGCTTCTTCACGGCCATCTACAAGTGCTACAACGTGGAGATCATGCTCTGCTACCGGAGGCACTTTGGGAGTGACGAGACAGGGGACGGTGAGTGTGTGTCACCTGGGGCTGGGCTGGGTGTGTCCTACACGACCAGTTATGGGCCTATAGCCCACCCAGTGAGATTCTCCGAGCAGGGAAAAGGTCAGTCACAGCTCTCAGCGCCCCCGGAGACTGTAACAAAAGCGGTATTCTCACCGTATTAAAGGACTCATGCAAGAAAAAAAGTATCTGTTTGAAATTCATGAGAACTAGAGCTGTTGCTCCTTATTTTAGCGACACAGAATTAGTTACCATTCTGGCCACTTATCCCATAGTTGTCTGTATCCACACTTCTTTGTTTTAGGATTTAAGTTTCACATTTCTATGACATGGTTGTCGTTTCGGATAGATCCCTTGCCATACATTCACAATACAGCATTTTTGTGGTTAAACAACAATGTCATACTCATATTCATCTAGAATTCTCATTTGGTAACAGAAAACTGTCCCTTTGTCTTTGTCTCTTCACCCACAGACAACAAGGAGTATGATGCATATTTGTCCTACACCAAAGTGGAGATGGATTCGATGAACAGGGGCTCCAGTGAAGAGGAGCAGTTTGCTCTGGAGATCCTCCCAGATGTTCTGGAGAAACACTACGGATACAAGCTCTTCATCCCTGACCGGGACCTCATCCCTAGCAGTCACAGCAGTGAGTGATCCCTCCCATCCCTTCATCCCTCCCTCCACCCCCCCCATCTCTGTCCCTCATGGGAGGGCTTCTCTTTGTGATCTAGGTCTACCTCCATCCATCTCTCTCTCTCCCTTCCTCTATCAATCCATCCACCCATCCCTCCCTCTCTCCATCTCCCCAGCTCTGTCCCTAGTGGGAAGGCTTTCACCCACTGCCCAGAATTCATTTGACTGTCAAGAAGAATCAAGACAGACGCACATCCTGATCTCCTTTGCCGTGGCTGTATTTGTTCTGTCATCGCCAATATATGCAGTGAGGGAAAAAAAGTATTTGATCCCCTGCTGATTTTGTACGTTTGCCCACTGACAAAGAAATGATCAGTCTATAATTTTAATGGTAGGTTTATTTGAACAGTGAGAGACAGAATAACAACAAAAAAATCCAGAAAAACGCATGTGAAAAATGTTAGAAATTGATTTGCATTTTAATGAGGGAAATAAGTATTTGACCCCTCTGCAAAACATGACTTAGTACTTGGTGGCAAAACCCTTGTTGGCAATCACAGAGGTCAGACGTTTCTTGTAGTTGGCCACCAGGTTTGCACACATCTCAGGATGGATTTTGTCCCACTCCTCTTTGCAGATCTTCTCCAAGTCATTAAGGTTTCGAGGCTGACGTTTGGCAACTCGAACCTTCAGCTCCCTCCACAGATTTTCTATGGGATTAAGGTCTGGAGACTGGCTAGGCCTCTCCAAGACCTTAATGTGCTTCTTCTTGAACCACTCCTTTGTTGCCTTGGCCGTGTGTTTTGGGTCATTGTCATGCTGGAATACCCATCCACGACCCATTTTCAATGGTTCTCACCCAGGATTTGACGGTACATGGCCCCGTCCATCGTCCCTTTGATGCGGTGAAGTTGTCCTGTCCCCTTAGCAGAAAAACACCCCCAAAGCATAACGTTTCCACCTCCATGTTTGACGGTGGGGATGGTTTCCTTGGGGTCATAGGCAGCATTCCTCCTCCTCCAAACACGGCGAGTTGAGTTGATGCCAAAGAGATCCATTTTGGTCTCATCTGATCACAACACTTTCACCCAGATGTCCTCTGAATCATTCAGATGTTCATTGGCAAACTTCAGACGGGCATGTATATGTGCTTTCTTGAGCAAGGGGACCTTATGGCGCTGCAGGATTTCAGTCCTTCACGGCGTAGTGTGTTACCAATTGTTTTCTTGGTGACTATGGTCCCAGCTGCCTTGAGATCATTGACAAGATCCTCCCGTGTAGTTCTGGGCTGATTCCTCACCGTTCTCATGATCATTGCAACTCCACGAGGTGAGATCTTGCATGGAGCCCAAGGCAGAGGAAGATTGACAGTTCTTTTGTGTTTCTTCCATTTGCGAATAATCGCACCAACTGTTGTCACCTTCTCACCAAGCTGCTTGGCGATGGTCTTGTAGCCCATTCCAGCCTTGTGTAGGTCTATAATGTTGTCCCTGACATCCTTGGAGAGCTCTTTGGTCTGGGTCATGGTAGAGCGTTTGGAATCTGATTGATTGATTGCTTCTGTGGACAGGTGTCTTTTATACAGGTAACAAGCTGAGATTAGGAGCACTCCCTTTAAGTGTGTGCTCCTAATCTCAGCTCGTTGCCTGTATAAAAGACACCTGGGAGCCAGAAATCTTTCTGATTGAGAGGGGGTCAAATACTTATTTCCCTCATTAAAATGCAATTCCATTTATAACATTTTTCACATGCGTTTTTCTGGATTTGTTTGTTGTTATTCTGTCTCTCACTGTTCAAATCAACCTACCATTAAAATTATAGACTGATCATTTCTTTGTCAGTGGGCAAACGTACAAAATCAGCAGGGGATCAAATACTTTTTTCCCTCACTGTATAAGGGTGGTGTGTGTTGTGGTGTGCTTTGAGGGCCTGCATATATATTGTGTTATCTGTCAATGATGAATCTCCCATCTACACAAGGCAGCTACTGTACTGTTTATTGGTGTTGGCATCTTATTTGGAGTGTAATTGGTGTCAAATAGTTACATGTAAGGAAATGTAATTCAGCAACTGTATGTATGGTTTACCAGTACATTACATAAACTTGATGTACAGTGCATTCGGAAAGTATTCAGACCCCTTGACTTTTCCACATTTTGTTACGTTACAGCCTTATTCTAAAATTAATTTAATCGTTTTTCCCCCTCATCAATCTGCACACAATACCCCATAATGACATAGCAAAACAGGTTTTTAGAAATGTTTCCAAATGTATCTTTTGGCATCGATTACAGCCTCAAGTCTTATTGGGTGTGACGCTACATGCGTGGCACACCTGTATTTGGGGAGTTTCTCCCATTCTTCTCTGCAGATCCTCTTAAGCTATGTCAGGTTGGATGGGGAGCGTCGCTGCACAGCTATTTTCAGGTCTCTCCAGAAACGTTCGTCGGGTTAAAGTCCGGACTCTGGCTGGGTCACTCAAGGACATTCAGAGACATGTCCTGAAGCCAGTCCTGCATTGTCTTGGCTGTGTGGTTAGGGGCGTTGTCCTGTTGGAAGGTGAACCTTCACCCCAGTCTGAGGTCCTGAGCGCTCTGCAGCAGGTTTTCATCAAGGATCTCTCTGTACTTTGCTCCGTTCATCTTTCCCTCGATCCTGACTAGTCTCCCAGTCCACGCCTCTGAAAAGCATCCCCACAGCATGATGCTGCCACCACCATGCTTCACCGTAGGGATGGTGCCAGGTTTCCTCCAGACCTGACGCTTGGCATTCAGACCAAAGAGTTCAATCTTGGTTTCATCAGACCAGAGAATCTTGTTTCTCATGGTCTGAGAGTGCTTTAGGTACCTTTTGGCAAACTGTGCCTTTTACTGAGGACTGGCTTCCATCTGGCCACCCTACCATAAAGGCCTGATTGGTTGAGTGAAGGTTCTCCCATCTCCACAGAGGAACTCTGGCGCTCTGTGAGAGTGACCATCGGGTTCTTGGTCACCTCCCTAACCAAGGCCCTTCTCCCCCGATTGCTCAGTTTGGCTGAGGGGCCACCTCTAGGAAGAGTCTGGGTGGTTCCAAACTTCTTCCATTTAAGAATGAGGGAGCCACTGTGTTATTGGAGACCTTCAATGCTGCAGAAAGTTTTTCGGACCCTTCCCTAGATCTGTGCCTCGACACAATCCTGCCTCAGAGCTCTACGGACAATTCCTTCGACCTCATGGCTTGGCTTTTGCTCTGACGTGCACTGTCAAGTATATAGACAGGTGTGTTCCTTTCCAAATCATGTCCAATCAATTGAATTTACCACAGGTGGACTCCAATCAAGTTGTAGAAACATGATAAATGTAAACAGGATGCACCTGAGCTCAATTTTGAGTCTCACAGGAAAGGGTCTGAATGCTAATGTAAATAAGCATTTTTATACATTTGCACAAATTTCTAAAAACCTGTTTTCAGTTTGTCATTATAGGGTATTGTGTGTAGATTGAAGAGGGGGGGAAATGTATTTAATTCATTTTAGAATAAGGCTGTAACGTAACAAAATGTGGATAAAGTCAAGGGGTCTGAATACTTTCTTGTTATACCTTGATACACACAGCCAAAGGTGCATGCACACGGCCACACTCACAATCACATAGGCCCTACACACACATCTTTCCACCTATGGCATTTTGCCCCATACAAAAAATTATATTCCCTCCTTGCACTACAAATATATTGAAAACTAATGTCCATTCCTTGCATAATTTAACATCCAGTGAATTCAAAATAAATCAAAAACTCCTTAGGCTGGTCAAAGCCATGCTTACATAAGTAAACTGCTTTCTAAGTGTGTTTGCTCGCTGGCACGCCGTGGGGCTCAGTAGGTTGTATTGATAGTGCTGCATAGGTAATGAATTATAGAGTGTTCAGTTCCTTGAGAGGCAGCCTGCCATCATTAGTACCAACGCTTTTACAGATCAGGCCAACACGACCAAATAACAACGTGTTTAAAAGCCTCATTTGTTTAGAAAGGGGAAGGGGGGGTGAGAGAGAGCGAGAGAGAGAGAGCAATTATTTGTATTAATTGATTTATGTAATCATCAGCATATTTAAAACGGGGCGAGAACATAAAATAGCACTCTAGCTCAGTCCCGCCCATACAAATTGTACTATTTATGCACAGCAAATTGACCGTGAAATTGCAATGTGTTGTTGCTTTTCCATCATTAATTTTGTTAGGAAATGGCAAGAAATGAAAGGAAGAAGATTTCAAATCAAATCCACCAACATCGCAAGGTTAACGTATTTATGCATATTTCATTGCCAATTAAACATCTGAATGTTTATTAAATGAATATCAATATATGTTAATGTAACATTGTAAAGATATGAATCTATCTGACCCTTTTTGAACTCTCTCAGTATAGTGCCTCTGTATTCGCAGTCTGAACATTACCCCCAATACATATTTATGGTTGATTTGGGATATGTCCATGAAAAACACAACATTATCTCAATATCCATACTAGACAAGACTTGGGGCCCTGCAGGAAAAACAACACATAACAAAGGGTTGAGCTGCTACCCCCGCTAAGTGTATCCTTTATTTAACATTGGCCTCATTATTTCTCCACTACATTGCTAAGGTTTTATACACAAGTAAGGAAAAAGGATCTCATTTGTGAGGCTTGCTTTGGTGCTCACTGTGCTCAGAGTACTATTTTCAGGCTGCCGCTAATACCTCCATATTGAAAAGGTCTGACACGCTATCTTTCATCATAAGCCAGAAAAAAAGGTTGATAGACAGTCTCAAGCTCCTTTAGCTCTGGTGCCACCGCCACATAATGTGTGTGGCAGATTACTTTTAACAAAGTCCCCCACACAGCACATTCTTCAGATGAGGTCGCTGCCTCTTAATATGTGTGAGGGGAGATCCCATTCCCCCATAAAAAAGTATTTCTAAGTGAATAGCCTAATAAAATACAATCTTGTATATGTCATCTTTTCATGTTAAGCCACATCGATTAAGCTGCATGGGTGTAAAGAATGATCATTCAAATGTAAATTGGGTCTGAGTAACATTTCGTTGGAATACATCAGACTTAACTCACTCTTTAGACTAGATAATGCAATTGTGTGCTGCCTGAGGGGAAGTGTGGTGTTTTTTTATAGCCTTCTATATTCAGGGGGGTTATTCTTAAACACATGCTCCATTAACCACAGTCTGGTTACTATGCTGTGTAAAGGAAGTTAGCGATCTGGGCCCGTTTTCACAAAGTGTTTCAGAGTAGGAGTGCTGATCTAGTATCAGTTTTGTCATAGATCATAATGAATAAGATTACATGGACAGATCCTAGATCAGCACTCCTACTCTAAGTTGCTTAGTAGGGCCCAACACTAATAAGATGATGTATCAAGTGTTTTAGCCAATTGTTTAGGCCTTTTTATGTTTATTTTCCTCATGATCTCTGTTTAAATGCTATTAATGTGATTAAGCCTTGTGTTGACTTTCATCCTAATCCTCCTAAGTATAGGAATGTGCGTTTGTAGTAGGAGATGGAGGTGGGACACAAGTCGTGTGGTGGCGCTGGTGCCTGGGGTGGTGTTGTGTGTCAGGGAAGGAAGATGTGGGGTTTAAGGGTGTGGTGTGTGGAGCAATGTGTGTGTAGCAGTGGGGTGGGCGGTTGAGGTAGAGGAGGGTCAACGTGTGATGTGACACGTGCAGGTGTAAAAGACAGGGCCCCTGCAGGGGAAGGCAGGACACTCTAGACCATTACCCAGCCTGAGCCAGCCATCCGCTAAGAGCTAATATGGCGTTTACCTCTTTACATATCTCTCTCTCTCTCTCTCTCTGTCTCTCTCTCACCCTTCAACTTCCTGTTTTAAATGACTCATGGACACCCTCTATTTAGCAGTGTACATGTTTTGCCTGCTTTTCAACAGGCTAATGACGTTACTATGGGAATATGCTCACCTACAGGTTTAGGATTAATACGTCAGGCTAGTGAGAAGCCTATATTGACTAAAGTGATGTGTTTTTAAAGTGTGGTGTTGTCCTGATGCTGTCTGTTTGGCGGTATAGTGGGAGTAGTTATAGGGGGTGTAATGTGACATAGATCAGAGTGTTGGTTGCTTCTGTGTTTTGTAATGTCTTGGGGTGCTGTTTTAGACCTGCAGCTTCATACTGCTGTTATCTCAATTCTAAATGGACAAATATTAATGTTTTGTTACACGCTATTCTTTGACATGCTCTCTCTCTTTCTTTCCATTTCTCTGTCTTTCTCTCTCTCTCTCTTTCTCTCTCTCTCTGTATTTCTGTTTCTTTCTTTCTCGCTCTCTCTCTGTATCTCTTTCTTTCTTTCTCCCTCTCCCTATTTCTCTTTGTATGTCTCTCTCTCTTCTCCAGTCTACATCGAGGACCTGGCGCGAAGCGTGGAGCAAAGCAGGCGGCTGATCATCGTGTTGACTCCTGAGTTTGTGGCCAAGCGTGGCTGGAGCATCTTCCAGCTGGAGACACGGCTCCACAGCATGCTGGTGACAGGGGAGATCAAGGTCATTATGATCGAGTGTGCTGACCTCAAGAGCGTCATCAACTACCAGGAGGTGGAGGCCCTGAAGAACACCATCAAAGTGCTCACCATCATCAAGTGGAGGGGCCCTAAGAGCAACGAGCTCAAGTCCAAGTTTTGGAAGCAGGTGATATACGAGATGCCGGTAAAGAGGAAGGAGATGCTGTCTCGTCGGCAGGTGCTTGACTCCGGAGAGCAGGGCCTGTTCGGCGACCTGCAGACGGTCTCCACCATCGCCATGACGACCACGTCTGCCTCACTGGCGCCTGCCCACCATGCCGAGATCCCAGACTTTAACCAGGCTGGCCACCCCCAGATGAGACACTACTGCACCCGTAGTTACGAGTATAAGATGCCCGGTTCCCCCGTGCAGATAGCCACCTTGAGTAACCGTCACATGTACTGCAATATCCCCATGACGCTGCTCAACGGACAGGTGACTCAGAACAACACGATGGGAAAGAGCAAGCAGGAGATCCACTTGAACAGCACATTCGTCCCTCTATCTGGAAGGGAACTCACAAGTGATATCTGGTAGACTGATATTCAGCAACCGGCTTGATGGCACCATTTTTATTTATTTATTTTAGCTTTTTTTATCTGCATGAAGACTCATTTAGACAAAACACTGATAAAAAAAAAAGACTGAACACAATCATTTTTCACGGACTACTTTCATTGGCAATTAAATGTTTGTTTTTTTATGTTCAGCCATCAGAAAAAAAAGAAAAAAAAGGAGTTGCTCCAGTCATAATTTTCTTACTTGAAAAATGTCTCCTTTTCGGAGATAGGTAATACATTAAAAAACCTTGTTTTTAATGTTCAAGGTATTGTTATTATGTACAGTTTTCATATCTTCTATAAACATTCATGATGATTCCTTTGAGATGTTAATGGTGTATGAGTATGTGAGTGAATCCACATTAAATGATTCTGACCTGGGATATTTCATGTGAAAGGGGGACATTTCTCATTGCAGCACAATTCTGTAAAGACCGACTGAACACATTCTCTGTGAGCTTTAAACATTTTACAGTATATTTAAGAATATCAATCATGTTTGAAGGTATTGTCATTGTTTGAGGCCAATTAAATATGAATATTTGAAATGTTTGATACAATATTTGTTTGAGTTGTATTCTGTGACTCTAGTTGCTGTCTCTTGATTTCTGCCTGTTACTTTGCTAATTCTATTTGGTAAAAACAAGAAGGCCTCATTAACTTTTTTTCTACTTCTCTGCTGAAATCCTCCCCTGCTTCACATGCCTTCTTTCCTCCCTGTCGGCCATATTGTTTTCAGATTACTATTGAGTTGACTCCTTGAGGATGACCTGCTCTCTAAAGGTTACAGATGGACTCAGTGTGGTGCTTTGGGAACCGATCATAGTTTTGACTGACTGTATTGTAGAAATGGAAGAGAACTGGAATCACCTGAGAGATATTTGTATCTATTTTATTTATTTTGCAAAATGAGAAGAGAATAGTCTTAAAGAATCTTCCTATTCTCAGCATAAGTTGATTTGCTGCTTCTATCCTGGCTCCACCCTAGAGAATTCATCCTATCTGTCTGCTTTGTTTTTTAATATAGCACCCTCTATCTGTCTCATTGCGTTATAGCCGAAATACCAAGATTGTAAAAATAAATTACTTAGACATGGTCTGAGCTTGGTGATCTTCAAGAGCAAACTAAAATACTAACCGCAGGAGGTCAAAGAGATTTCAACCATCAGTCTGAACCGTTGCTGAACTGCCCAGAGATGTCTTCTCCAACATCATACGTAAATCATACGTTTATTTAATGCCTTTTTTTCTGTTTGCAAGCTAATGGATTTTGATAGTGATTCCATGCCATGAATAGCCAGAGCATCAATGTGCATATGATGAAATCAAATAAATAATTTTATGGGACCCTTGCGAATGGCTGTATATTAAATCATGTTGAAATCACACAGGTTGTTTACTGCTTGATTTATTCTATAGGCACTTTGTTTGGTTTTGATTGTCATGTAATACTGTCACTTTACCTAAGTGGAGTAATAATATTCATCTATGTAGTGGAGTACAATGTGTCATGCTTTCAATGGTCATAAATGTCAGCTACTATTGCAACAGGAGCTTTAATCTTTCCAAGTCGCAAAAACTGAAATACTGTATGTTTGTTATTACCTATGGAAGCCCATTCCCGCAACTTAAAAAAAAAATTGGGATACAATCAAAACATTTCGAGATACTAAGTCAAAATTGAGACACTAACTCAGAATTTCAAGATACTAACTTGACAATTCTAGATAGTAAAACATACATATAGGATATGTGTCTTCATTTGTAGCATTATGTGGCGATTTCCATCTATCCATGTTACAAAGATCAGCAAACGTGTGGCGAACTGGCATATGCCAACACTTTTGATTTGGTTTAATAAAAAAATATTGAAACAAAGGCATTGAAAATAGGCACAAAGTACTGTTGTTAAGACTGATTTGCCTCCTAATTTGTCAACTCATGCACAATTAATCTGTGCTTCGGTCTGATCAACTGTAGCCTACTGATGACAGCCACAGCTGCAGGTAGCCTAGAGAAGCCTATGCTAGTATCTAGAAATGTTGAGACATTATCTAGAAATTTTGACTTGTTTATTTAGTATCTCTAAACTTTGAGATAGTATCACGAAATGTTGAATTAGTATCTAGAAATGTTGATAGTATCTTGAAATTTTGACTTAGTATCACATTTTTTTAGATAGTATTTTAGACATTTTTAATTATGTATCTAAAAATGTGGACTTCGTTTCTCAAAATGTTGAGATAGTATCACAAAATGTTGACTTAATATTTAGAAATGTTGAGACATCTAGAAATGTTGACTTACGAAAATCATAATTTCTATTCAGTATCTCGACATTTTTGAGATTGTGACTTACATATCTCGAAATTTCAACTTGGTATCTAGAAATATTTTGAGATAGTATCATGAAATTTTGACTTGTTTATTTAGTATCTCTAAACTTTGAGATAGTATCACGAAATGTTGAATTAGTATCTAGAAATGTTGATAGTATTTTGAAATTTTGACTTAGTATCAACATTTTTTTAGATAGTATCTTGACATTTTTACTTATGTATCTAAAAATGTTGACTTCGTTTCTCAAAATGTTGAGATAGTATCACAAAATGTTGACTTAATATTTAGAAATGTTGAGACAGTATCTAGAAATGTTGACTTACGAAAATCATAATTTCTATTCAGTATCTCGACATTTTGAGATAGAATCACGAAATTGTGATATACATATCTCAAAATTTCAACTTGGTATCTAGAAATATTTTGAGATAGTATCATGAAATGTTTACTTAGTAAGCCAAAATGTCTAGATACTATCTAAAAATGTTAAGATACTATCTCGAAAAGTTTACTTTCGTATCTTGATATTTTTACTTAGTATCTCGAAATGTGGATATAGTATCACATTTTATATCGACATAAAAAAAACAATGTGGTGGGAATGGGCTTCCATAATTACATATGGGCTAACAAACACACACACTCACACACATTCTTTAAATATCTAGATACCATTTAAAAAAAAATTATATTAACATTGCGTGGTGATTTCGGTCTATCCATATTTCAGAGACGAGCACAGCAATAACCTTCCAGGTTTGTACAGTCGTGGCCAAAAGTTTTGAGAATGACACAAATATTAATTTTCACAAAGTCTGCTGCCTCAGTTTGTATGGTGTCAATTTGCACATACTCCAAAATGTCATGAAGAGTGATCAGATGAATTGCAATTAATTGCAAAGTCCCTCTTTGCCATGCAAATGAACTGAATCCCCAAAAAACATTTCCACTGCATTTCAGCCCTGCCACATGTCAGTGATTCTCTCGTTAACACAGGTGTGAGTGTTGACGAGGACGAGGCTGGCAATCACTCTGTCATGCTGATTGAGTTTGAATAACAGACTGGAAGCTTCAAAAGGAGGGTGGTACTTGGAATCATTGTTCTTCCTCTGTCAACCATGGTTACCTGCAAGGAAACATGTGCCGTCATCATTTATTCACACGAAAATGGCTTCACAGGCAAGGATATTGCTGCCAGTAAGATTGCACCTAAATCAACCATTTATCGGATTAGCAAGAACTTCAAGGAGAGCGGTTCAATTGTTGTGAAGAAGGCTTCAGGGCGCCCAAGAAAGTCCAGCAAGCACCAGGACGGTCTCCTAAATTTTATTCAGCTGCAGGATCAGGGCACTACAAGTAAAGAGCTTGCTCAGGAATGGCAGCAGGCAGGTGTGAGTGCATCTGCACGCACAGTGAGGCAAAGACTTTTGGAGGATGGCCTGGTGTCAAGAAGGGCAGCAAAGAAGCCACTTCTCTCCAGAAAAAATATCAGGGACAGACTGATATTCTGCAAAAGGTACAGGGATTGGACTGCTGAGGACTGGGGTAAAGTCATTTTCTCTGATGAATCCCCTTTCCGATTGTTTGGGGCATCCGGAAAAAAGCTTGTCCGGAGAAGACAAGGTGAGCGCTACCATCAGTCCTGTGTCATGCCAACAGTAAAGCATCCTGAGACCATTCATGTGTGGGGTTGCTTCTCAGCCAAGGGAGTGGTCTCACCCACAATTTTGCATAAGAACACCGCCATGAATAAAGAATGGTACCAACACATCCTCCGAGAGCAACTTCTCCTAACCATCCAGGAACAGTTTGTTGATGAACAATGCCTTTTCCAGCATGATGGAGCACCTTGCCATAAGGCAAAAGTGATAACTAAGTGGCTCGGGGAACAAAACATAGATATTTTGGGTCCATGGCCAGGAAACTCCCCAGACCTTAATCCCATTGAGAACTTGTGGTCAATCCTTAAGGCGGGTGGACAAACAAAAACCCACAAATTCTGACAAACTCCAAGCATTGATTATGCAAGAATGAGTTGCCATCAGTCAGAATGTGGCCCAGAAGTTAATTGACAGCATGCCAGGGCGGATTGCAGAGGTCTTGAAAAAGAAGGGTCAACACTGCAAATATTGACTCTTTGCATCAACTTAATGTAATTGTCAATAAAAGCCTTTGACACTTATGAAATGCTTGTAATTATACTTCAGTATTCCATAGTAACATCTGACAAAAATATCTAAAGACACTGAAGCAGCAAACTTTGTGGAAATTAATATTTGTGTCATTCTCAAAATGTTTGGCCACGACTGTATAGTCAATTACACATTGTGTGTGTATGAGTGCATGCTTGTGTTTGTCTGCCGAAATGTACTTAATGAATTTAAAATAATCTGTAGTGAGACAAAATAATATTAACTTTATGGATTGATAGTTTTGATAGAAATTCATATAACTTTAGTATGGAAGGGTTTGCTGTGTGTTGGATTCAACGTATTTGACCTACACTGGCAGGGTCTACAGACAATCACGGATTACAAGAGGAAAAACCAGCCACATCGCGGACACCAACGTCTTGCTCCTGGACAAGCTGAACATCTTTGCCCGCTTTGTGGATAACACAGTGCTACCGGCGCGGCCCGATCCCAAGGACTGTGGACTCTCATTCTTTGTGGACGACGTGAGACATTTAAGCGTGTTAACCCTTGCAAGGCTGCCGGCCCAGACAGCATCCCTACCCTCATCCTCAGAGCATGAGCAGACCCGCTGGATGGAGTGTTTACGGACATATTCAATCTCTCCCTATCCCCGCCTGCTGTCCCCACTTGCTTCAAGATGTCCACCATTGTTCCTGTACCCAAGAAAGCAAAGGTGACTGAACTAAATGACTATCGCCCCGTAGCACTCACTTCTGTCATCATTACGTGCTTTGGTATGGTCCACAACATCTGTCTGTTGTGGACCATACCATTAACACAATTCATGTTGTTTTCACAAAATATGCAGTCAATTAACACATTTCTACAATGCTTAAATTGTCTTTACATACAAGATACTCAATACCAAAAGTATAGATCTTTCCTGTCTTATTTAGTTGTTTTCACAGAATATGCAGTCAATTAACACATTTCTAAAATGCTTAAATTGTCTTTACATACAAGCTTACTCAATACCAAAATTATGGATCTTTCTTGTCTTATTTACAAATGCTTGCACACAGCATGCCAAAAATTAAGACCTAATTTTCAAAACCTTAAATATAGTATAAATAAAATACTTCTGCAACAACAGCAAAATCAAAAGCTATACTGAAACAGTTGATAAGCATTTTTTAATTAACAGATCATTGAAACATTGAGAAATAGCTGATTTAGACCAACCCCAGCTGATTCCAATCTCAATCGGAGACATAGCCAGGTGTTGAAGTTCTTTCAATTACATGGACATACACAGTAAAAAGGGGACTCTTTTGATTGATGTTCTTCAATGTGGAAACAGAAAAACACAGAGGAGCAGAGAGAGAAAAAATTATGTCTGGACCAGGGAGAGGAATAGTTGGACCAGGGAGAGGTGTAGCTGGACCAGGCAGAGGAGTAGTTGGACCTAGCAGAGGAGTAGCTGGACCAGGAAGAGGAGTATCTGGACTAGGGAAAGGAGTAGCTGGACCAGGCAGAGGAGTAGTTGGACCAGGCAGAGGAGTAGCTGTACCCGGCAGAGCAGTAGTTGGACCAGGACAAAGGAGAAAGAGGGGTAGGGGGAGAGGAGTAAAAATGTGTGGTGGTGTTCAAAGGAGAGGAAGAGCTGTTGTCACTGATTAAATAAGGGCCACCATCATAGACCATGGTTTATCACATGGCCTATCACTGAGAGAGTCTGGTGAAAGAGTCCAGCCTAATCTCAGACGGTCAACCGTGGCTTCCATTATCCAGAATTTTCAACAAACCAACAGGTAAGTAATGCATTTCACAAGGGCTTCTTCTATCATTACTGTTGCTATGTCCCACAGTAACTGTAGGCCACCAGTCCCAATGCAAATACATCTGTTGTATTTTTGTTCCTCTAAAGGATGCAATGTCTTCCTCCCTCTGGGGGAAGAGGAAAGCTCCTCAGTGAAGACCAAGAGCATGCCATTGTAGGATTGGTCATTGCTGACAATGCAATAAAACTGAGAGAAATTCAGACCAGAATTGTAGAGGACAACCTGGCATTTCACAATGTGGAAAGCATCAGCCTGACTGCCATTGTTTGAACTCTGACCAAACACAGAGTTCGAATGAAACAGTTGTACACAGTTCCTTTTGAAAGGAACAGTGAGCGGGTCAAGGAACTCTGGCACCAATACGTCCAGGAATAATGGTGTCTATCCAATATGTTTTGTTCTATAGTGAGCTTTACACTATTCTACTCTACATGTAAACATGGGTTACAGTACATACAGTAGGACATACTGAAAAGCATATACACATACTGTGTTTGATTTATTTCAGAGAGTCATGGAGTTGGAGGCTAATCAGACCCCACATGAAATCATTTACGTAGACGAGGCAGGGTTTAACCTGGAAAAAACACGTAGGCGGGGAAGGAACGTCATCGGGAAAAGGGCCACCGTTGATGTGTAGAGTCAGAGAGGAGCAAATATCACAATGTGTACTGCAATCTCGAGTGCTGGTTTGGTCCTGCAGAAATGCCAGATTGATCCCTACAACACTGAGTGCCTTCTTCTGTTTTTAGACCACCTCCACCAACAACTGGCGCCAGAAGCAGAAAGGGAACAGGTGGGAGGAAACATCAGGACATTTGTGATTGCATGGGACAATGTAGCATTCCACCATCCGCATGCAATCACAAACTGGTTTGCAGCTCATCCAAGAATGGTTTCCCTTTTCCTCACCCAACTAGTCGCCCATCCTCAACCCCACTGAGGATTTTTTTTCTGCCTGGAGGTGGAAAGTGTATGAACATCAGCCACATGACCAAATGTCCCTCCTGGATGCAATGGATGCCGGCTGCAGAGACATCTCAGCTGAAGACTGCCAGGGGTGGATAAGGCATGCCAAGCGTTTCTATCCAAGGTGCATAGCGAGAGACGACATAAGATGTGATGGGGACAAGAACATGTGGCCAAATGCTGAAGATTGTATAGATTAGAACAGGACTGTGCATTTTTGAGTTTTTTCCCTTCTTGTGCCTTTTTTTTACTGTAATTGTGTTTCATTTTTACACGTTTAGAACCAAAGGTCATGTATGGTGTATTTTTTTGTTGATCACTGGCAGCCATTTCATGTTGTTAATAAAGCTTTTACTGCAGCAATTCTGTCACTTACTATTTTTTTCTACTGTATATTCTATAAAGTAAAGATGACTCATTCACTTTTTGATAGTATGTTACAAAAAATGCACACACTCGAAAAAATTTAGAGTGGTTTACAGTAAAAGGAAACTGAATTAGTTTATTACATTTTAAAAACATGACAATACATTAACAGATTTCACAACACACTTTTCACAACACACAACACCGATTTCAGGCCCCTACTCCACAACTACCACATATCTTCAGTATAAAATCCATGTGTACGTGTGTGTATAGTGCGTATTTTATCGTGTGTGTGCATGCATGTGTCTGTGCCTATGTTTGTGTTGCTTCAGTCCCCGCTGTTCTATAAAGTGTTTTTTTTAATCCGTTTTTTTTTATCTAGTTTTACTGCTTGCATGAGTTGATGTGGAATAGAGATCCATGTAGTCATGGCTCTACGTAGTACTGTGCACCATAATCTGTTCTGGACTTGGGGACATGTCTGGTGAGTATGCAGGCCATGGAAGAACTGGGACATTTTCAGCTTCCAGGAACTGTGTACAGATCCTTGTAACATGGGGCCGTACATTATCATGATGAAACATGAGGTGATGGGGGCAGATGAATGGCACGACAATGGGCCTGGGGATCTTTTCACAGTGTCTCTGTGTATTGTGTTTTGTTGTCCGTAGCTTATGTCTGCCCATAGCATAACCCCACCGCCACCATGGGGCCATAGGCACGGGAAGTAGGGGTGCTGAGGGTGCTGCAGCAGTATTAGCGGACCGAAAGGAGAACGAAAGAAGAAAAAAAGAACAAAACAGTCCTCAAACATTTACATCAAAAGGTGCAAAGTCATGGGCAAAGACAAGATCAAATCACAAGGAAAACAATCACTTTTTGTGCAGTATTAATTTACCATCCTTACAAACCATTTAATGTAAATGTACATTAAAGTGTTGTACATTTGTTGCTCATCTAGGTTTGTACCTGTAGACTTTCCATCACCATGAGGAAAAACAATGCACAAAACAGTACAATACAGTAATTGATGATGTGATGTGATGATGCGGCTTAGTTGGGTAGAGCATGGCGCTTGCTAGGGTTGTGGATTCGATTCCCATGGGGGACCAGTATAAAAATGTATGCGCTCACTACTGTAAGTTGCTCTGGATATAATCATCTACTAAAATGGAAAAATAATGAATAGACCAGTTCTCACATAGAAATAATTTGCAAAGTATTTCAAGAAACTGGAAAACACATATCAAGCAAGTATTATCAGATGAACTGTCCGACTCAAGTTAAAAATGTTGGTAAACACTGAAAAACATTTCGTTTTTAAAAAAATCACAAAGGTAGTCCACTGGGCCTTTACTATTCCTGTATTAGTGAACCGATATAGACGTCTTCAGCGTAGGCAATTAATTAACTTGAGACATCTGTGGCATTGTGTTGTGTGACAAAACTGCACATTTTAGAGTGGCCTTTTATTGTCCCCAGCACAAGGTTAGCTTCTTGATATGATACACCTGTTAGGTGAATGGATTATCTTGGCAAAGGAGAAATGCTCACTAAGAGGGATGTAAACACATTTTTGCACAACATTTGAGAGAAATAAGCTTTTATGTGAATGGAACATTTCTGGGATCTTTTATTTCAGCTCATGTAACATGGGACAAACAGTTCACATGTTGCATTTATATTTTTGTTCAGTGTATATATTGTTAACTAACTTCTCACTTGAAGTAACGTCTGGTTATGCTTATGAACTTGTAAAACTATAGCTTATTAATTTAATTGAAAGTATATTATTTAGACAAAAAAACAAAATGGCCTATTTTGATCATGTTGGGGTGGGGTGGGGGGTAGAGAGTGTTTTGATGTGACTATCATTAATGTGATGGCTGCTATTCATCAAATAATTACCTCCTACGTTGAATTATTACCCAATTAAATTACCCATGTAACAATTACCTAATTAGGAATCTGGGGCACCACGGGAAAACGTTTCCCAAATTAACTCAAGAATATATCAAAATATATTGTGCTCTTTTGTTTGGACACTGTTGCTTAGAGGAGCTAGCCAACAAAACAGCTAACACAATGGCTGCAAACTAGCTGCACTTCGTTTCGTTTGACCTTTTTTCAATTGACATTTCTTTGTGTATAGCCATGAAAATGATGCCAACTGATTCATGATTTCGACTGGCTGAGAAACGCTGCCTGCCTCTCTCTCTCTCGTCCCGACTCCCGACCCCTACACGTTCATTGCTATGGGACAGCTGGAGATCGAATTTGAATATTGAAAAAATGTTGCAAATGTCGGAGACATTTATACAAATCTCCGTTGTCAAAAACAAAATGTTAGTCTAAAAGAAATGTGAATTAATACCTAGATGCTTTTTATAGTGGAGCTCAAATTCATAATTTCCCTGCCCGGGTTAATGAGACAGTGGATTGCGCAGTCAAATGGAACAGAATAAATAGGCATTTTAGCGCCATAGATTTAGCAGGTGGTAATCTGTGGAATAGACACCGGCTGGAATGCACTTTCACCAATCTGCATTCAGGATTAGACCAGCCCATTGTAGAACACTCAATATTTCACTTAATAAGGGAGCACAGCTTTCACCTGTCTTCACCTGGTCAGTCTATGTCATGGAAAGAGCAGGTGTGCTTAATGTTTTTTTTTTACGCCGATTCTGTTAAATAATATCACGATAGGCCTGATGGAAACATCACATTTGTCGGTAAACTTTCCAATGTCGACAAAACAAAACAAAACGTTAGACAAGGTGGGACCTTTTTGTGTCAGTGAAATAAATTATGCGAGAAATGTCGGTGCGGAAATATTGATAAAACAACCATCATATTGAAGTAAATTTAAAGTCACGCGATGACATATTGTGTGGTCGTCCCACTAAGACTCGGGAGAGCATGCAATTTATTAGACTATAGATAAAATACATTCTAATGAACTTGACAGGGTAGTGAAAGTGCAGGGTGATGAGCTTTGATGCTCTTTTCCAATAAATGTCGAGGGTCTTATTCTGGTGAAATGATGATTGATGATGGCTGCCGTTTGACAAATAAAAATTATCTCGTTTTAGGGGGGTACCTAGTCAGTTGTACAACTGAAATGTGTCTTCCGCATTTAACCCAACCCCTCTGAATCAGAGCGGTGCGGTGGGCTGCCTTAATCGCCATTCACGTCTTCGGCGCCCTGGAGCAGAACGACAGATTTTTACCTTGTCAACTCGGGGACTCGATCCAGCAACATTTTGGTTACTGGCCCAACGCTATAACCGCTAAATTACCTGCCGCCCTTTTATTGAGAACTGTATTTGTATGTTGAATTTGTGGACATTTTTATGAGTAGTATCAAAGATTCAGACACCCAGTATACCTCTCAGCTTGCATGTAGAACCACAGATTAATATGACATGCCATACGAAGCCAAAACCTGATGGTTTAGCGTTCACCACTATAGCTTTACAACTTTTACATACATAAATAATCACATTCAACAGCACCATCTTGTGGATATCAGAAATGTTTAGGTATCAAAGATAGAAATGAGAAAAGTGTGTGTGTGTGTGTGTGTGTGTCAGTGGTGTGTGTGTCAGTGGCAGGGAGGATAAATTTTTTTTATTATGAGCATGGCTTTATTTCTATTACAGCATATTGGATGACTGTCATTCATTTTCCAATTACCCAGCACAATGTAATGTCAATAGGTTTAGGCTACTACATGATACTCACATTTTCGCTGTACCCATCATCCAGTTGCTACAACCAAGCCAAATCTTCATATCATGACCGCTATAATTGCTACGCACAGCCTACATTGTTGTCATGTCATAGTCAACATAGCTACTAGAACTAACGCGTTAGTAAACCCGCTAGCTACAATCATGCAGCACAGTGTACAGTCAGAAAGCAGTTTATTAGTTACACTGGTGGGCCCCAGTGGCAATACATGAATAAAACCAAAAACTTACCTTAACTTGGAAGAGTTCCAGGATTGGATAGCCATGGCCAGATAGCTTACATAGCATCCCTCTCTGTTTGAGCCGGGTGTTTGTAGGCTAAACTAGATAGCTGCATTCGCAAGTGAAAGTTAAAAAAAACTCTACCAAATATAGCTATCTCTCTAGCTCTCTCTCTCACACTCTCTCTCTTGCTTCTCCTTAATTTTGGAAGAAATCTATTTGTTCAAAACTGTTCAACTATTGTCTTTCTCTTCCAGTCAACTACTCACCACATTTTATGCACTGCAGTGCTAGCTAGCTGTAGTTTCGTTCTTGGATCTTTTGATTGGGTGGACAACATTGTCAGTTCATGCTGCAAGAACTCTGATAGGTTAGAGGATGTCCTCCGGAAGTTGTCATAATTAGTGTAAGCCTATGGAAGGGGGTGAGAACCATGAGCCTCCTAGGTTTTGTATTGAAGTCAATGTACCCAGAGGAGGACAGAAGCCAACTGTCCTCTGGCTACACCATGGTGCTCACCTACAGAGTGCTGCTGAGGCTACTGTAGACCTTCATTACAAAACAGTGTGTTTTAATCAATTATTTGGTGACATTAATATATTTAGTATAGTTTTATCTAAATCTTTATTTACATTTTATGAAATTCACTGAGGAGGATGGTCCTCCCCTTCCTCCTCCGAGGAGCCTCCACTGGTGTGTGTGTGTATGAAAGTGTGTGTACGGGTGTGTCTTGTCAAACCAAGGACCAAAACATACTGCATCTGGCAAATGTGACACAGCAGTTTATATTTTCATATACACAGTGGTGTAGGGCAGTTTTGCGGTACCCTGCCGCAAGGTCAATGCATAAATGTTTGCCTATATTTTTACTACAAGCCAATGTCATTATTCTGCATGAAACAGAACCAGCTGAATGTATCATGTTGCAGCAGAAGCAGCAATCTTTGTCTTTGTACGTACTAAATGGCACCATATTCCTTTTGTAGTGCACTACTTTTGACCATGACACATAGGGCTCTAGTAAAAAGTAGTGCACTATATGGGAATAGTGCCATTTTGGTCGCACACTGTCTTGCACGCCAGTCCCCAAGGCCATGCTTTGCAGCTGAAGTTATGTTATTTATACAATGTCAAGAGAAGGCAATTTAGCCTACTCAAGAAAGGCCACTTATTTGTGTTTACATTCAAACATGACCCATGAATGATACATCAGTTTCCAAACTGAACAGTGAAAAGTCAGGGGGTTGTGTGACAGTTTAAGAGTGCCGGCATCTGTCTGAACATTGGAAAAAGAGGAGTCAAATACAACAGGGGAAAATGTAATAACTACACTGTCTGTCTGTATCCAGGGACAGTCAGGCACTCAGTTGAAAAATCTCTGTGTCGGCATATGCTGGCTGTTTGTATATGAGAGCAACTGGCACAAGTTGAACCATCTGGCCGAAGTTCAAGAGGCATTTGAATCCAGACCATTCTCCTAACCCTCCTCCCATGCACCCCCCTAAAATTTGCTTTGGAGTAAGGCAGGAAGGTTACCAGAATCTGTGAATCATTGCAGTATGCCACTTGTAGAGAAATGAATGGTGGAAGTGTGTTTTTATTTCCATAGGAATGCATTGTTGTACTACTTCAGTTCCTTTATGGGAAGTGGAGAGAATGGCAATGGGGTGGCTGCATAAAAATACAAACGTCAAACTCACTCCCACAACACTGGACCCCCTCTATGTAAAACATCCATGTTTAAACTCTTAGGCAGGCAGACACAGAACCAGCTCTCTCAAACTCTCGTTTATTCTCTAATTCAACTTTACATATGAATGTCGTTATAGCGTAAGAAATTACTATCTGCTAATTCATAATGGCTCTGCATTGTTTGTGTCCTGGCTAGAGAATGGGCCCTCTGTGGCCTTACACAGTGGTCCTGTTCAGGGGTCAGCTGCCTCTCGCCCTGCGCTGCTCCTGCCACCGGTCGCAGTGTGAGGGAGAATAACACAGTCACAGAGACAAGCTAGTCATCGTTAACCATGTGAGTCAGTCATTCAACACAGCCATGCTAGTCAGGAAGGACTGGAGAAACAGCACAGCAATGCACAGAAGCTGAATATTACAGCAAAATCTCTTGTCTTTTTGTGTCATGAAAATGTATACATTGCTTTTGATATTTCACAGTTAATATTTTTCTTACTTTTTAACTCTGCATTGTTGGGAATTGCTTGTAAGTAAGTATTTCACAGTAAAGTCTACACCTGTTGTATTTGGCACCTGACAAATAAAAATAGATTTGAAATCATTATGTAGGATATGTGACTGTCATTTTTCCCACCATAAATCAACATCACTCCTATTTGGATTGGGCAGTCTCACATAATGCAGATGTTGTTGACGTTTTCTTACCATGTTATTAATCTGTTACAGTAACACAACAACACTATGCTATGCTTAGCCTACTATTTTGTGTTATTGGTAAAACTATACAGACTTGTTTTTAACTAAAGCGTTGAACAATCAACAACTTATTTTGCGCGTGTTGCATTTAACAGGGGATAAAGTTGTACAAAAAAGTTAACTTTTCGAATTTGGTTTTCTTCGGGAGAGTAGGTGGGGCTAAAGTTTCCTCAGAATTTTCCGTGTTTCGCTGGTTGAGAAGTTTCCTGGGGCGTATTCATTACGCCGATTCTGTTTCAAAACCTTTCTAAATTTAAGCGAACGAAACGGGGAGGAACCTACCTGAATTTGTCCAATAGAAACCAACTGTTTGTACTAATGATTACACCCGTTTTGGTTGCTAGTGAGACGCGCTGCAGAAACAGTACAGTATGGACTGACACGCCGAAACCGTTAACTTTTGCAAAATCAAGTACATGTCCTCTTTATAGGTGCATTAGTCGGACAAAGTCATAGCTATGGCGCGAGACTGCACAACACGAAGTCTGGACAATATTGATCTCTCTGCTTTGAGGGTGAGTTCTGGATATGCCAGAGTCTAATTAATTGAAATGTAGACAGACCTTTGTGTAAACATTGTTGCAGCAGATGTGGGTTACAAAGTTTCAATCTCTATTTAAGTCATTTCAGGAAACGTTTCGTAAAATTAAGTTTTGCTAGCTACTTTGTTACAAAAAGTTAGAGCTTTCATGTCACAGTAGGCTTTTAAGAAACCATGAATCTTACAGTTTTCGGGTTCGTTTTGCTTTCAGAAGTTAATATGTTTTTGGTTTACCGGATTTACAGCTGTTTCAGAAGCAACTGAATAGTAAAAAAAAAATAGTAATATGACATGTTGGCATGTTACAAGTGTGAACAAATGGAACATACTTGTAGCCATGTATGTCATGCAATATTCAATTTTAAGTGATGACCTAAAGGTCAGATATTATTCTGAACTGTGAATAAACATAAGGTTCATTCAAAATGACTGTTTGTATATTTCTGTGCTCTTCCATTTCATTTGAAGTAATGTAATGTTGTCGTCTTGTTTCAGGATCCTGCAGGAATATTTGAGCTGGTAGAAGTGGTTGGAAATGGAACATATGGGCAAGTCTACAAGGTTTGTAGTTTGTTTCAGACCCACTCTCCTATTCTTGTCTTTGACCATGATTACAATTGCAGATGTGTTGCCAGTTGCAGTGATTTGCATTTTAAGGAGCATATAGCAATATATACTATGCAAACATTGTATGGCACCCACTTAATCTTTAAGTAAAAAGAAAGAAAATGAATATAGCAATACTACTCATAATACTATAGCTGTCAGCAGTTGATGGCATGCAACTTGGTGTAGTTCCCATGAAAGCACTCACTAAGTGAGAAGAAACAGTGAGAGAAACTGTGACCTAAATTGGCTTACCAACACAAGCATCTTCAACACTCTTGGGTGGAGTCAACTTCCTAATCGAAATCAGCTTAACTGAACGCTTCAGTGATGGTTTGTGGTTCTTAAAAAAAAACATTGAGGTATTTTAAATTCTCTTGACAAAGCTGGGCCTTTCGAGTAGTTCTTGCCACGTTCTCACAGATGTGTCAACTCAGAGCGTAAGGTAGCAGTTGGATGGATACCTTAGGTTGCACAAGCCTTTGATTTACATTAAAGAAACCTGTTCAAGATCCAGTGCAAAGAACATAAAGAATATCTATCATTATCAAGTGTACATTACTTTAATATCACTTGAGAAAATCACATTTTGTCTAGTTATATTCACAATTGCAAGAAAGTCCCTACACATTAATTAACATAGTATCAGAGTTGGCCATTAGTGTCCAGAAGACTTCCTTTTTTTCCTCTTCTGTGTGCAGTGCACAGTTTCAGCCCCATGCTAACAGGAACAGTGACTTTACACAGAGCAATAGCTTATCGTCCCCTCAAACTACATGAAAAGTACTTTCCAAATTCCTAGCCATTCTTTAGGTTATATAAACACCAAGAAGTTTAATTACCCAGCCAAACACTTTCCTTCTAATGTGTTTATTAAGTCATGGTCATACATTCTGTATTGTTTACATGTATGAGAAATATTGCAGATTGTTTCTTGGATTCTAATCTCTGAATCATTTTGTTTCACTAGAATAATCTAAAGAAAGTGGTGGGCCTAACTCAGAAACAATCATATTAAGTTATTACACATTTCATTGGCCACATGCGCCAAATACAACAGGTGTAGACTTTACAGTGAAATGCTTACTTACGAGCCCATTCCCAACAATGCAGAGTTAAAAAGTAAGCCAAATATTTGCTAAATAAAAAAGGAAATAGTAACACAATAAAAACAATAACGAGGCTATGTCCAAGGAGTACCAAGTCAATGTGCAGGGGTACGAGGTAGTTGAGCTAATTGAGATAATATAGTATGTACATGTGGGTAGGGGTAAAAGTGATTAGGCAATCAGGATATCTAATAAACAGAGTAGCAGCAGCGTATGCGAAGTGTGTCTATGTGTCATTGTGCGTGTGTGTGGTGTCAATATGCAAGTGTGTGTGTGTTTTGTGAGTGTGAGTGGATGTAGTGTGTATGTTTGTGCTTGTGTGTGTGTGTGTGTGTGTGTTGGAGTGTCAGTGTAGTATGTGTGACTGTGGGTAGAGTCTATTGAGTGTGCATAGAGCCAGTGTAAGGGACTCGGTGCAAAACAATTAAGGTAAATAAATAATAAAGGGGTCAATGTAAATAGTCCGGGTAGCCATTTGATAAACTGTTCAGCAGTCTTATGGCTTGGGGGTAGAAGCTGTTCAGGTGCTTTTTGTTCCCAGATATGGCACTCCGGTACTGCTTGCCGTGCAGAGAGAACAGTCTATGACTTTCGGTGCCTGGAGTCTTTGACAATTTTTAGGGCCTTCCTCTGACACCGCCTGGTATAGTGGACCTTGATGGTAGATATTTCGGCCCCAGTGTTGTACTGGGCCGTACGCACTACCCTCTGTAGTGCCTTGCGGTTGCCTTGCCAAGCAGTGATGCAGCCAGTCAAGATGCTCTCAATGGTGCAGCTGTAGAACTATTTTGAGGACCTGTGAAACCATAAATAACAACACATTTATTGAAGTGGTGTAACACATCCAAGTGGTTTATAACACCATGTGTACTTCCATAAAGTGCATCAGATTTTGTCTGTAGCTAGGTTTCCATCCAATTTGTGACAGATTTTCATGTGAATATTCTAAAATCTGCATAAAAATAAAATGCGCATTTTATCAGCAAAGATGTTTTTCCATAAAATTGACTTGTTTCCGATAAAAGACTGTGCGTGATTGTGATGTACTAGTGCACATAAAAATTACTTTTGCTGTTACTGAATGAAAAACACGTTAAATGGGTTTCCATCGCATTTTCAACTTTACTAATGGTTTTGTCACAAACATTTTTTTTAAAGCTAAATGTGCCCACGGGTGGTCTTGGCACTTGAGCTCTAGCCGACAACTCGCAGATACAATTTGGGCATAGCTTACATGGTGAGATTATTATTTTTATTGGTCAAACGGCAGCCATGCATCAATCATCATGTCACCAGAATAAGACCCTCTGTATTTATTGGAAAGGAGCATCAAGCTGCTCACAGTGGACTTTCACCACCCTATGAAGTTCATCATAACTTATTTCACCTGTATCTTAATGAACTGCATGCTTTCCTGAGTCGTAGTGGAAGGACCACACAACATATCATCGCATGACTCCAAGTTCACTTCGATATGATGGTTATTATATCAATATTTTGGCACATAAAAGCATTTCCACCACCATTTCTCACATAATACATTTTTCTGGCACAAAAAGAACCCACCTTGTCTAGCGTATTTTGTTTTGTCGACATTTGGAAAGTTTACCGGCATGTACTTTACTTGCATAAAAATGTTGAATGGAAACCTGGTTATTGTTGAGAAACATGAGGTTGTGGGTGTCTTCTGCAGGCAGCATAGATTCATTATGTTAGTAGAGTAGTGGATGTTGGCTACAGACAGGTAGAGGGCATTGGTCACAGTGTACAGATGTAGGATGTTAGTTGGATCACCCTGTTGAAATGCAGGAAATGTCAAATTTGTAGTGTATTTGAGGTTTCAAAAGGCTTCTGAAGTTTGTAATTTCTACTTAGAAATGTCAGACTTGATAATCCCATACGAAAAATGTATCAACCCCTTACAAGAATATACATTCATTATAATCCACATAATAATTCATTTCCTGTTGCTCAATGATTATTTTCCTGTTGTAGCAAACTGGCTCAAATTAAGATCCTACATCTGTAAAAGGAAATTCAATTTTTGAAGCCACTACATCAGGGCATCTGTGGCTTTCCTCTCCTCTCAGAATCTTGTTCTTTTTCTTTTCTCCTGCCAATTTACCAGTTCTGAAAATAGAACATCACAGGGAATGCGCGTCTGTGGAAAATATCGATTTTGAAATTGTTTACTGGGCTTGTTCTGAAGGCAGCGAGTCTTGTTTTTCAGTACAGTCTGAAGTCTTGGTTTTAATCATCAGTCCCCTTGGGATTTCAGTGTAGATGTCTGATCGATGCCACAGTTTTGTTCCATGTTGAATGTATAAGACGTGACAATTACTGTCAGGCTGAGAAAACAAAGAACAGTCTAGTTTGCTTCTCTGCTTCTTCAGAGGCCTTAATAAAGGACCATCACTTTATCTGTGTCCCAAAGCAATACACTGCTAAAATTAGCATCCAATTTTCTTCAGTCTTACAGTACACTTCATGGTAGATCTTCAGCAGTTTGCAATGCAGTGCAATGTTGTTGTTGGCATAATGTGTGGTGTGATATTTGGTGAGAGCAGTGGAAATGGCAGAGGTCATGCCAAGAGAAACACTGATGACAATATCCACCCAGTAAACTCTCTCAGATGGATGACCTTTGTCAAATGATGTTCAATGTCTGTTCTTCAACACTCCAGTCCATAATACGTCATGAAAGATGAGATAGTATGTATCCAAATCAAATAATTAATAGCAATTGCAAGCAGCACAAAATACAAACAACATATTACTTACTATTCTTTGATTATTTCTCGCTCATGGTATCTGTTAGAAAATAATATGACTTCAGTTCACAGGAGGTTTGTGGCACCTTAATTGGGGAGGACGGGCTCGTGGAAACGTCTGGAGCAGAATAGGTGGAATGGTATCAAATTCGTCCAACACGTGGTTTCCATGTGTTTGATGCCATTCCATTTGCTCCATTCCAGCAATTATTATGAGCGGTACTCCCCTCAGCAGCCTCCACTGCTTCAGTTCATATAATACTGATAATACCATGCGGCTTTATTATTCTAAGGTAGCTGGTTTGTTGTTATGCTCAGAAGAAGCTGACTTGGCACCAGTGTTGATCTATTGTTTCCAGCCTGCCTTCACTTACATGGGAGGCTATTTTTTACCCTGTCCTGTTTTGCTATTTAACACAGCATTGTTATCATCTCATTGTTAAACGCTGAATACTTTTGTTTTCTCTTGTAAGTATTTGGGATAATCTTGTTCTTGTCTCGCTGGTTTCATTTTTAGCACCCCCAACTCCCCTAATCTCTTCATCTTTTAGGGTGGAGCAACTTGTATGTCAGAACGCTTTCTTAACATAGTAAATCTTACAGAGACCCATCCATGCTGGTTAAAAGAATGGATTGTAAGCAAGGGGTCACATGATGAGCATAGTTTCCCTGAGGTCGTTTATCCTCTGGGATCTTCATGAATTTTGGCAGAAAAATAGGATGGTCCATTTAGAGATACCTCATATTAAAAGAGGATCTTGTGTGATAGGATCTCTCTCAGTCATCCCAGGGTGAACCTTATCATGTGACCTTCCTGTGTTAGAATGAGTGGGAGATGGGTTGTGATTTGTTGCACCAGTGATCTCATCTGTGTCTTCTGGGGATACTGTAATCAAGGGTGTGGAATTATTAGCCGTACAGTAAATGGTTTAATCCGTGCCATTTTCAATGTTCAAAATTAGCATTTTGTTTAGTTTTGTAGGGTTCAAAGATACATTCCTATTGTAATATGACTGTCTCATTGCATATAGCAATATCTCATCCTTTTTTTCTTAGGGTGGCTACATCTAGGGTGTATTCCTTTTTTAAATGGGCACTTCCCTATCTTGCGAGATGCAAACTCATGAAGTGTGAAAAATTGGGTCAGGCTTGGCTTGCACTGTCGTGACAGAGCAATAGACAGTGATGCAACACTGGAGAGCTGTCGTCACTTGCATGCCTCCAAGGTCTGATATTGAGAAAGTCCCAGTATGTTGGGAATCATCACGAAGCAGGCAGGCTCCACTTTGACCCACAGAGGAAGCATCTTTCTCAACACACACTTCCTGAACCGCAGTTGCTGTTCAAACCACTGGGACGCCTGCCTGGATTTGGGGACGTTATCCCAGTGCCCTCAGCTCTGGAAGGGCCATGAAAGGGCCCCGTCTCAGATGTGGCCACCAAGTAGACCTATGTTTGGGTAGGGAAAGAAGAAGAATGCCCTCCATGCGCGTGGGGTAGGAACTGTGGTAGTGGGTGATAACCCCTGTACCCTGGAGACTGGGGAGGGCAGCCTGTCGCTGGTGGAGCTATTTCTGTCCAAAAGGGGATTTCCTCATTATTCCCTAACCCAACTGTGAAGCCCATAATCTCCCATCGCATTGTATCTAATGACAAGCAGAAAAACAGGAAGTAGTGAATGAGAAAAAGCTGATTTCCATCAGAAGAAAGGCAGTGGCACTTCCATCAACACTACTAAGGTGTTGATAAGAAGTGTATTGTGATGAGAGTTTCATTGCACAAAATCAATTCTTTACCATGCAGATTGAGTGTTGATAGAACCCAGAAAATATCGACAGTGAAAAGATAATATAGATGGATACTTTCCATATGCCAGTAGTTAAAGTGAGCCCTTCACATTTGGTTTAGGAGCCGATCAATTTCTCTTTGTTGGATGACTTACTCGAGTGTCTCTTTATTAGAATAGGGAATGTGATTTATGCAATGCGTCCCCCCCCACAAATTGAATGTGTTTCAGAGAGAGCATGCTGTGACTGTGTGTTGTGTGGAATGCTGAAGAGGTTGTAGGGGTTTGAGCCGCGGGCCGATTAGTGGACAGTTTGCTCTTTTCTCTCTCCTCTCCTTTGATCAGCAGTAGGAATGTGCTCTCATGCAGTCTCTTTATGGCCTGCTTTGGATCATGTGCACATACTTGCAATCACTATTTGTCAAATACTAATGACTCTGGGGCAGCATACATACAATGCCAGTGAAGTTTATTTTAACAACATGAATAAATAGTTGACTATGGGTAGCTACATGTATTATCATTGAACATTAATCTGACATGTTGGGAAAAGGTTTTGCTGGCATGCAACAAGAAGCATTTTGTAAATGGGAAATCAAATGATCTGCTACTTCTACAGTCATTTTGTGAGCTTGAGACCTAGCTGTTATCCTACTGTATGTAATGCATGTTCAAGGTCTCAATGTCTCATATCACACTAACACATGGAATTATTCCTCTATATTGTAAAAATAGTCTACTCTGCAGTGCCCACAACTGACAGTGAATTGTCTGACCACCAAAAGCATTTTTCAACCATTTATTAACCAACTTCATTTTTGTTTCCCTTTGAAATAGCCTGTATAAAAGCTTGGCTTTGTATTTGGAGAGTTTGCCTGTGGCAATGGAACACAGCCAGCTTGAATGTTTAAGAATAATTTTGATCAATGCAAGACTGTGTGCCACAATCCCTCTTGTGACTAACATGTTTTTCTATGGAAGTAAAATACATCTGTAATTATGTAAAGCATTTGTAAAAATTCCAATTTTGATCATACTATATTATCAAAGTAAATATTTGTGATTTTGCCTAAAAGTCTATTGTTAGTATTTTGTCATTAGCCCAAACAGTTTTCAGCTCATTGTTATTGTTAAAGAGAACCATATTTTAATCAGATTTGATTATGGGGCTCTTGTTATTTTCTCACATGTGCTTGCTCTCCCACTCTGCTAGTCTGGCACAGGAAGCTGTGTCCATTTTAACTCCTGCCTTTGCTTGTGGGGAACACTGGCCCACATCCTAATTGAAACTGGTGCTGAGTCTCTGCTTCAGAAATCTGTTCACATGGTTTGGCCTGCTGCTGTCTGCCCAACCACCAAACAGACCGCTCTCTAGTATCTTCTCACATTGATGTCCTACAGTACACACAACTATCACAGATAAACATGGGCAGGCAATGGCAGGAAATAGCAATAAACATGCTAACACTCAAAGGCACTCAAAGGTTTGCATGTGTATTTATTTTTTATTGCAAACTGTACAGAAATAAAATAGCAGTTTATTTCAAGGCAATCTGTGGATCGGATCGTTATCACATATGTGAGTGATTAGTGATCCCTCATTTCTGTGGATGTGCAAGACTGTGGTTACGTAGACGAGCATATTGTGCAACAGTGCAGCTGCACAATACTATCCCACTGGGCACAGACGTCAGTTCAACGTCTAGTTTTGAATTACATTTGGTTGAGTTGTCTAACGTGAATTCAATGTTAAATCAACAAAAAAAGTCACCATGTCATTAGATTTAGGTTGCAAGTGGGTTGAAAAAAATACAAAAATCCTTTTTGCAAATCCAAACAGTTTTCCACGTTGACTCAACTTCATCACATTACATTTTCTGTTTTTGAAATGACACGGAAACAATGTTATTCAACCAGTTTTTGCCCAGTGGAATGTGATTGTTTCTAGTCACCAAGTTTGCATTTGTGGAACGAGTATGTGTCTTGTCAATTGCCATTGGGATATATTGGAACAATACTGGCAAGCTACCAACAGAGAAACTCTCTCTAGGTTTTCCCTGATGTGTTCATGGTTTTCAAAGTTGAGTTAGAAACTCTGCTTTAGTTGGGTAGCTTGGATCTAAATAGATATCAAAATCTCCTGCCTGTACTCGTAATATCCATATATTAGAGTGCAGAAAGCATCTTGGGAATTAAAAGACAATCAAAGTGTTCTCTCTCCTTATGCATTTCACTCCCTTTTCCTGTTTTGTTAAGGTAAAATACAGTGCCTTCGGAAAGTATTCAGACCCCTTGACTTGTTCCACATTTTGTTACGTTACAGCTGTATTCTAAAATGGATTAAATACAACTATTTCTTCAGCAATCTATACACAATACCCCATAATGACAAAAGCGAAAACAGGTTTTTAGAAATGTTTGAAAATGTATTAAAAATAAAAAACAGAAATACCTTATTGACATAAGTATTCAGACCCTTTGCTATGAGACTTGAAATTGAGCTCAGGTGCATCCTGTTTCCATTGATCATCCTTGAGATGTTTCTACAGTTTGATTGGAGTCCACCTGTGGTAAATTCAATTGATTGGACATGATTTGGAAAGGCACACACCTGTCTATATAAGATCCCACAGTTGACAGTGCATGTCAGAGCAAAAACCAAGCCACAAGCCAAGCCGTGTCGATGCACAGATCTGGGGAAGGGTACCAAAACATTTCTGCAGCATTGAAGGTCCCTAAGAACACAGTGGCCTCCATCATTCTTAAATGGAAGAGGCTAGGAACCACCAAGACTCTTCCTAGTCTTGCATATCCACAGAAATGAGGGATCACTAATCACTCACAAACTGAGCAATCGGGGGAGAAGAGCCTTGGCCAGGGAGGAGACCAAGAACCCAATGGTCACTCGGACAGAGCTTTAGAGTTCCTCTGTGGAGATGGGAGAACCTTCCAGAAGGACACCCATCTCTGCAGCACTCCACAAATTATACCTTTATGGTAAAGTGTCCATAAAGTAAAAGGCACATGACAGCCCGCTTGGAGTTTGCCAAAAGGCACCTAAAGACTCTCAGACCATGATAAACAAGATTCTCTGGTCTGATAAAACCAAGATTGAACTCTTTGGCCTGAATGCCAAGCGCCACGTCTGGAGGAAACCTGGCAGGTTCACCTTCCAACAGGACAACGACCCTAAGCACACAGCCAAGACAACGCAGGAGTGGCTTTGGGACAAGTCTCTGAATGTCCTTGAGTGGCTCGGCCAGAGCCCGGACTTGAACCCGATCGAACATCTCTGGAGAGACCTGAAAATAGTTCTGCAGAGAAGAATGGGAGAAAATCCCCAAATACAGGTGTGCCAAGCTTGTAGCATCATACCCAAGAAGACTCGAGACTGTAATCCCTACCAAAGGTGCTACAACAAAGTACTGAGTAAAGGGACTGAAAACTTATGTAGATGGAATATTTCCATTTTTATTTGTAATATATGTTCAAAAACCAGTTTTTGCTTTGTCGTTATGGGGTACTGTGTGTAGATTGATGAGGGGGACAAAATGTTTAATACATTTTAGAATGAGGCTGTAACTTAACAAAATGTGGAAAAAGTCAAGGGGTCTGAATACTTTCCGAAGGCACTGTATACCAGACTAGTGAGAGCATTGTTGTGTTATGGGGTGAAGTGAGTAGTTCACACCTGGTATAGCTGTGTGAATTGCTCTTCCTGGATACAATTGAATGGAATGGTAGTCTTTGATCTGCTACATATGTACAGACAAAATGCTTGCAGTGGGTAATTCAGAATGACAAAGTAAGGAAAAATCATTTGTGTAAATGCACTGAGGCAAAAAAGACACATATGCTGCTTGCATTCTGTCCTCTTATATAAAAAAAAAAAAGGAATGTTGGTCACAGTTGTCCTCTTACCGTTGGTAAAATAAATAGCTCTGTTGTCACAAATTACATATCCATGAATGGGATTTTAACCTTTGCTGAGTTTTTTATAAATAATTTGTAGTTTATATACAGCATTGCCAAGCTGTAACATGGGAAACTAGCTACTAAGATCTTTCTCAATTATCTCCATCAATTATTCTCCATCTCCTTGCACTTTATTACAGATGTGCACAAGTGCACTGTATTACAGTAGTCGTGTCACATTCTGTCAGTGAGCATAGCCACATATGAAAGTTCAAGACCGTTCCTCTCTCCTCGGGGATAGGTGATTCTAGCATCTAGAGCAAAACTGCACAGTGCTATTAACAAAACTGGATGATAAGTGCTTGCTATGCCTGTAGTCTGTGTTCTGTTTATTTTTAATTTGGAGAATATCCGCCATAGTCATTACATTCACTCCACTGCATAAGTAACTCAAATGTATGGCATCTGTCAAAATGGCAAATTAATTAGCAAAATAACGGTAAAGTGCAATGGACGAACATCAATCTGCCTCAGCCCATTGTGCTGTGACTGAACATAGACGAGATGGCTGCAGTCAGTGGGAATGTTGCAGAAGCCTCTTATTGGTTTATGAGAGGCAGCTAAATGCATTGTATTGATTATGTGATTGTCCCACCTGAATGATCCTCGCTACACTCCTGATTTGGGAATAGGATATTGACTCATATGTTAAGAAAAACATTTCACGTGGGGATAGTTTTTCCCCCACAAATTGACATTCATTGCAACAGTTCTCAGGATGGACAGTGTAACTATTTCTTTGAATCAGATTCACAAGGAGTATTGCTTCATTTTCTCTTTAGAATCATTTTACTGAAACTCTTACACCATACTAAGTGTGATTTTTTTGCTTGCCAAGTCAGACATATGAAATATAGTACACTTTTGTATGTGAAATAAGAAATGACAATCTTAGCAAAGGTTATAAGAGTTGTTCTCAAGATTGGTGGAGTAAAACTGGGATTTCTGAGGTGGATAACATCATTTTGTGGTATTTTCAAGTGACTCAATCTCTCCATATGTACATGATATTCCGTGGACAACAGTCAATTGTGTTGGATGATATGAGCCATTTTTCAAATAAACAAACAATGGAGGTCAGTCTAGTGAAACATGTACTGCTCCAGCTCAGGCCCGTGTTCCATTTTCTCTACACACTTTTCACAAATAATTGCTTTAAGAGTTGCTGTACCTAGTTTTCTGCTTCTTAGGTTCTGACACATACACAAAGTTACAAAAAATTCACTGCTCTCCTACCTCTCTCTTCCTCTTTTTCTGCCACCAGACAGAAATAGCTACATTTTCCCCTTCCTCAATTTACCTCACCTGACTGGTAGACATGGTCTTAGGCGCTAGACTTTCCGTTGTGGTTGCCAGTATGGTTGTTGCCCCATAGTGAGTGATATGTATGTTTAAAAAAATATGTTTCATAAAATGCTGTGGTTGTCTCAACTACTGCATAATGTTTGTGCAAGTAGCCCAACTGTAATTATTCTACACTAAATTCATTGTCTTACTTTTTACAATGTGTCTCGAGTTACTTTTTGACCTAAGCTTCTAGGGTCACAGTTCCAAATTTGCTTAATACCTCTTAACAGTATACTCATCATCATAGACGTTGAGTGTCCTTGATTGTCTTAGATATTATTGGCGTCCGATGGCCATTCTGCCCCTAACTGTTCCACTGACTGTCCTTGGGTCTCAACAGGGGCGACATGTGAAGACGGGACAGCTGGCTGCTATCAAGGTCATGGACGTGACAGAGGTAAGAAGGCCACTTCCTGGTTCCTGTCTCCATCCCTTCCTCCCTGCACTGAAAAGCCACCCAGACATAGGCAGGGAGGGCCACGGCCGTGGGACTGCCACTCTGCCGAGTCAAAGGGGCAAGGAGGGGTTTCACACTCAGATCAGTTTACCTTCAAAGACAGTGTTTTATTTAAGAAATGCAAATGAGACCCGGTTAACACGGCGCACCAAAGGTTATTATATCCTGAGCCGTCAATCAGCAGGTGAGAACACTGGGAGCCATGTTTGTTCAGGGAAAGTTTAATCATCTCGTTCCCCTCAGGGCAATAAAGCTACCTGGTGATGAGACTATGTACTGTATAGAAACTGATTGAGTTGGCCCTCCTAGCCCGCTACAAGAACAAAGAGGAGCGTTATTACAATAGTGCAAAGTGTACATGGCCAAAGATTTAATGAAATCTTTTTTTTTTTTTTTTGCTTTGAGGTACATTTTAAACTAAGATCTGACTTTTGGGAGCTGAGGAAGGATCAACAGTATCAGTCTCTGCAGTGCAATCTGAAATTCTGTATAGAGTGACTGAAGTTCAACACACCGCATGAAGAACAACTTATTATTTTACTCAACAGAGAATATAAGACACAGTTAATCAATACAGCACAGTTTCAAATGTATCATCATAAAAACATAGCATTAAAACTGATATTAAGTTCTACAATATCTGTGTTTTGATCTAGACTTGCTTTTTATTAGATCAGCCTTGAATTGCTGGCTGATATTAAAGGTGTTGTATTGGCCTAATACGTAAAGAATGTCTGAGGTGCCGAGATGAGTTTAAAAGGCCCAGCTCATTGTATTGAACCCCAGAGAGTAAAATCAGAGAAGATAACGCCACCGCTCCAGGCTCTCGGACAATAATCTCTCTCTTCTCAGCACACAAATGCCTTTGCCCTTTTCCTGTCCATCTTGTATTGTCTATCTGCCCAGGGCGATAATAGCAGGACATTTCCTGTAGAACTGAATGGCCCCTCGCTGAAGGCCCAGGGCCCAGGCTTCCTACTCTCCGCTTCAACACATCCCTCCCGACAGTCACATAACTAAACCCCCCCCATACCCTACCCTCACCCTCGCTCCCCTTCCTTCGCTCCCCCTTCATTAGCCCCTACTCCACAGGCTGCCTGGCCCCAGACCCAGGGCCCAGCCGCGGCCCGGTCACTCGCCTCGACCCCTCTTGGGGATTGAGACATTGTCCTGTACAGAGAGCAGCTGTGCCGGGTCCTTTCCGAGCAGGAATGTCCTCTCCTCTTCCTGGTTTGATTTAAAGGGAAAGGAAGGTTCAGTGAAGGCATGTGGTTGTCTCCCTTTCCAGGACAGAAAGGTACCATTCTTTAAGAGAGGTCACTCAAATGCCTATCTTGAATGGAGCTGCTGTTTCTCTCAGGGTCAGGAGACAGGAGCAGGGAGGCTGTTGGTAAGGCGAGAATAGAGAGAGAAACTGCCTGGTGTCCCCATTTAAACCTGTTATGCTGCAACTGTTTCGGGAAAAGTTCATTTCCCACTCATATTATTATATAGTAGTCTATTTTGGGTGTGTACTTGTTGTTAAATATGTGAATTGGCAGAAAACGGCACATTTAATTATCCTGTTATTATTTTTGGGAGTATCGTTATTAAGCCACACAACCTATCAGCCCCTGTAAATCAAATCAAAGTCTAATTGGTCATATGCACAAGATACACTGTAAACAAATCCTTTACAGGATTTTTTTGGAATGAACTAGTCTACAGTACATATTTGACCAAATCAATGCACATTAGGCTGAATTTCTAAGATATATTCTGGGCAGTAGCTAAGGGATGTTGTGGTTTTCCTGTCAGGAAAGACAGTGTCATGTTACAGTCCATTGACTATAGGCCTACTATAGTATGAAAAACCCAGGGAATAGAAATGCAATGCATAAATGTGTCATGCTTTTCCAAGGCTTCACACACAAACAAATCCCCTTCAGGCCCCTCTGACACACACTACTGCTTCTTAAAGAGAAGCTGTCTGTTTCTCCACGCCAAAGACATACTACGCTACATGAGCCCTCCCTTAGCCTTAGTGAGGGTCTATCAGTGGAGTGTATGGGAAGAAACAAATCAACATATCCTTAGTGCCCCATGCAATGTAAATATGAATGCTAAAATGGACTCCAAGCCCACAGCCATAATTGGTAGAGACTGAGCCAGTGATGAAATTATCACTGCTGTTGATTGCAATGCGTGTTGGCAGGCTTGTGGGTCACCAGTATGGTGGGCCCAGCACAAATCCACCATCTCAGTTTAACTTGAATGTTGTCTTAAAAGTAAACTGTAACTGTTATGTGCTTGGGCAGCAAGAGAAGCAGGGTTTTCACTCTCGGGGTTTTGGGTTGACTGCATTACAGCCTGCTGTTTTCCGTTGTCACGTTTGATATTAAAAAAAAATCGAATATCCTTTTTTTGGTTTGCAGGAAGAAGAAGATGAAATAAAGTTAGAGATTAATATGTTGAAGACATATTCCCATCATAGGAATATAGCTACATACTATGGTGCCTTTGTGAAGAAGAGTCCTGCAGGTCAGGATGACCAGCTCTGGGTGAGTGGCTGCTCTCCATCTCTGTTGATTTCTCCTCACTTGAATCATCTCATCTGGCATCCTCTTTAAGAGGACCTGTATCTCTATCTGTATGTATGTACAGCTCATACAGCTTCTTTAGGTTAGAATGCACCAGTGGAGGATGCTGAGGGGAGGAGGGCTCATAGTGATGTCTGGAACGGAGCTGATGGAATGGTGTCAGGAACAAATGTGATACCATTCCACATCCCATTACCATGAGCCCGTCCTCCCCAATTAAGATGCCACCAACCTCCTGTGGTATGCACCAAAGAACATGGTTCCAGAATGCATAACAAGGGCCAGGAGTTTTTCCTGACACCGTGACCTGACCAGGGAAACCTCAGAGCCCTTTAACTCATCTAAAGTCCAAGTTGTATCTGTGCCTTTCCTTGTGTGCTGTACTGGATGTGCGAGTGAGGCCTAGCAGTTGTAGTTAACAGGGTTCTGCTGGTGGCCTGGCATCTGTCTGAGCCATTTCCTTCTGCGTCTGTGTGTGACCTTGCTGTGTAGCTGGTGATGGAGTACTGTGGGGCGGGCTCAGTCACTGACCTAGTGAAGAAGACTAAAGGGAACTGCCTGAAAGAAGACTGGATCGCCTACATCTGCAGGGAGGTCCTCAGAGTGAGTACTGCTACTGGAGATAAGCCATTTAAATAGGACTCTCTCCACAAACCCCTGGGGAGATGTAAAGGTCCTGAGAATCATTTCAGAGAGCTCTTCTCATCCTATATCGGCTGTATTGTAGTGGGTGCATTATTGTATTGGGCTTGGAGCTTTTGCTTATAAACTTATGGTAGGATAGTAATGGAGGGTTAGACGATGGCTCACAAGGGGAAGATAGCTGCGTAGCACAGTGAAGTCATTATCTTAAATAAAGTAAACTTCCTGTGTTTATTTTTAACTCCTTTGAAGCAGTGTACGATTTCTGTGCCTGTTCTGTTGGATAGCTCCTAAGCCCCAAGAGAGAGAGAGATCATGTGATATGTACAATGTGTGTGTGCATGCGTGTGTCGTGTCGTGTCGTGTCCTGATATTGTGTGTGTATTTGTGTGTGTGTCAACACAGGGCCTGTCTCACCTCCACTCACACCACGTCATTCACAGAGACATCAAAGGCCAGAACGTGCTGCTGACTGAGAACGCAGAGGTCAAGCTGGGTAAGGACTAGGAGACAGGGTCAAAGTTCAACTCACAACCCACACAGCCACAGTGTCACTGTCACTTCAGTGTTTGCTTGCTCTCCTCTTGTAGGTGTGGTTTAATCTGTTTGAACACTGTGTCTTGTCTTTGCCAGTTGACTTTGGGGTGAGTGCTCAGCTGGACAGGACGATAGGGAAGAGGAACACCTTTATTGGGACTCCGTACTGGATGGCCCCTGAAGTCATTGCTTGTGACGAGAACCCAGACTCTACTTATGACTACAGGGTAAGAGGCCGCCATCTCTTCTGGAAATGCTGTTTGTGTGTGTATGCGTGTGCGTGTGTGTGTGTGTTAGACTTCTCATTCTGAGCCTGAACCCGACGGTGCCCGACAGCACAAATTCTTTGAAATGATTCTGGTGGTGCGGGTTTTGGTCTTGCCGTGCTGTTTTGAGAAGAAAGAAAAGCGGTGCGTGTCAGCGCACCTTTTAGCCTAATACGGCTTTCTCTCAGCCGCAGCAGCTGCAGACACCAGCACCGCCAGGATTCCAATATTGTCTGGGCCAGAGACATTTGTGACCATGATTAAACTTTTTTTTTCTGATGATTGAAATGTTTCAAATTGGGATTCTCCCGAGAGTGCACTCGGGAGAATGATGATCCACAAGACCACGACAGGCAGCACATCTCAGTATCAGGAGAAGCCCATATTCCAATAGCATCTGTTAATGCCGATACATCCTAACAAAATACACCCTATGACTGCCCTGCTAATGTGCCTTGCTGGACCTTGTAAACTATCGAAAGTAGACCCATAACTGACCCAAATATTTTCCTAATCAAACATGCATTTAAAACAGGGATTTTGAGCGATTATTCAAATGGTTGTTTGGTAGAAAATCTACTTTTTTATTTATTGTTTAATTATTCAAGGCTCCCTTTGTTATTTAATTGAAAAAATGCTTGATTGTATTTAAAGGCATGAATGACTTGTATGCTGTGTAATGACATGAATGAATGAATGAATGATTGATTGATTATATTTAAGTAGGCTAAGTTACGTTAAAACAACTAAAAAAGGACGCACTCTCACAGCTTGGTGGTGGATAGATTACATAAGGCTACTACGTGAGTCAAGAACAAAATAATACACTTAATTTCGGCTACATTATTGCATTCTAAACGTTTCTGATCAGTGATAGATGAGCATATGAATAAATTAACTATCATCTCCACTTGCCCAGCCAGAGATCAATTAACCAAATATACAGACAGAGATTCATCAAAACAAAATCATATTGTTTTATTAGACATGTCATAGGCTTGGGAGTAGGATAGGCTACTACGCGACTGAAGAGAAAATTCCACTTGATTAACTACATAACATAACAAAATCTGCTTATCAGCTAATATATGAGCTAACTAGAATAAAGATGATCATGAGCACTCTCCTTAACTGAACTAGTATTTTCCCAGCCTAATTGGAACCAAATATCCAACTGAGAATCAGTGAAACGAAGATCTGACATTGATTGATTTATCAAGATGAGTCCCCACCGCTTGTCTGTTGAGTGGATCTGACTGGATGACTCTCCTCCTCTATAGAGTGACCTGTGGTCTCTGGGAATCACAGCTCTGGAGATGGCTGAAGGAGCACCACGTAAGTGTCACCTTCTTCCTCCCCTCCTGTCCATACACATTACAGTCTCATCAAGGAATCTTCGCTTTCTCCTACACATCTTAGAGTTGGAGGGTTTTTTGGAGGCCATGACTAATATGCTCTACTGTAATTATATGGTTTGTTTTCTTTTAAAGGGATACTTCAGGATTTTGGCAATGAAGACAAAATATCTACTTCCCTAGAGTCAGATGAACTCGTGGATACAATTTGTATGTCTGCGTGCAGTTTGAAAGAAGTTGCGACCCAGCGTTTGCGCAATTGCTAGCTAGCGTTAGCGCAATTTGGGAAGTCTATGGTTAGCATTGGCTCCAGAAACTACCTCTAACTTCCTTCATACTAGATGCAGAAACATAAAAATGGTATCCATGAGTTCATCTGACTCTGGGGAAGTAGATAAAGGGCCAAAATCCTGAAGTATTCATTGCCAAAATCCTGAACTATCCCTTTAAGCATATCCTATGTTATTATGCTGTATTTTTACTCTTGCAAAGTTCTAGTTTAGAGTTTTGTTGGATTAACTCACTGTATGTTTTCATTCTCTCTCTGTGAGTGACTTCACAGTGTTGTCAGATATTGCAGCCCATATTACCAGTCACGGACTGAATCCAAGTGTCATTGAAAGTGATTGGGCTCACAATGATGTGACGGCGGTCAGACAGTTCTCTAGCGTTTTGAAATTGAAAATCCTTGAGTCAAAAAACAGAGAAACAAATGAAAGAAACTCGTGACAGTTTGGTGTCTGCTAAGCCTAGTGTTGCACCATGACCGAGAGGGAGTTCACAATCACTGAATGAAAAACAAACAGTGTTGTAGTAGGACTGTGTAGTAAACACACACTACAAGCAGGCCAAGGGCAACAGGACAGGACTTTAGCCTAACATTGACAACACTGTGGATCACTTCTTCCATCCTCTGCCATGTGATTAGGCCACAATGGAGCCTCTCATAACCTCGATCCCCTGTCTGTCTGAGTGCGTTCTAAATGGCACCCTATTGCCTACATTGTGCACTACTTTTGACCAAGGCCCAGAGGGTGCCATTTGGGACGCAACCATAGTTTCTCTGTCTTTGTCTGTCTCTGTTCCCAGCCCTGTGTGACATGCATCCCATGAGAGCCCTGTTCCTCATTCCTCGCAACCCACCCCCCAAGCTCAAATCAAAGAAATGGTAAGAAAGACAGCTCAGCCTCTCTCGCTTAGAGACACCACGCCCCACAGAGCCTCAGCAACACAGCAGGAATGTTTTCCCCAGTGGCCAAAACTCATACAGCCTTGCTTCGCCTTCCTTTGCCCTTACACACAGCCTTTTCTCTTTCTTAGCTAGCTCCAATAACATTACTGCCAACAGAACTGCCACAATACAATGTCCCTTATTCACCCCTTATCTTACTGTTTTTTTGTGTACTGTAGCATTAGTTCAGGCTGAGCACATATTGTTTATCATCATGTTCTTGGGTGTAATTTTAGCATCACAGTGTGAGATGACAATCCCCACAGTAACAGTTTGATTGCATGCAAGGCTCTAAAATAAGGCTTTTTAGATCCAATCGGAAGGGAAGGTGGATAAACATTTGTCTTCCTGTTCACATGTCTTCAGCAGCCCCGCTTTTTTACCTTTTGTAATGCCTGAAGCCTTGTGTTTGAACCCGTGGAGTTTGATAATTTAATATTAATTAATACCAGCAGCTGCATGGCAGACATTGAGAATTAATTGAGGCTGTGTCTGAAATGGCACCCTATTTCCTATAGCCCATGAGGATCTGGCCAAAAGTAGCGCACACATAAGGGTTAGGGTGCCATCTCTGACACAGCCTGAGCCTGTAAGTTGTGACCCTCTGTCCTCTCCAGGTCCAAAAAGTTCCTGACCTTTGTGGAGAGCTGTCTGGTAAAAAACTACCTCCACCGCCCCGCCACAGAAACCCTCCTGAGACACTCATTCATCAAAGACCTGCCCAACGAACGGCAGGTCCGCATCATGCTCAAAGACCACCTGGACAGAACCAGGAAGAAGAGAGACAAAGGTGAGGCCATATTGTCATAATGGGATATCACAGATCACCTAGTCTCACTCAACAACTGAGTCTGGCAGTCAAGGAAATCATTAATATCATGATTTACTGCTGTATGATACCTTGCGCTGCCAATGACCGTGGGGCAACTTTTTGGCCTTGTTATTCTTGGTCACACTGGCAGCGACAGTGAAAGTGGCAGTAAAAAGGTGTTTTGATTCTCAATCTTGTCTCCCAGTTCTCTGTTTACCCTTGTGTTTAATGGCTCTAGGCCTAGGGAGAGGCTACTGTATGACTGTCATTAATGAAAGGTTCTAATGAAGGGTTCCATTATCCACTGGTAATGTGGTGGGATTTGGGTTTAGAGGCAGCGGCAGGACTGCTCCTTGTCAGCCCTCTCACAGTGAGACTGCATACTCGTGTCATGTGAGAGGAATGCGCCTCGGAGGAAGCAGTGTTTAATCATCTCCTAGACTGCACCACACCCCCAGCGGCCTCCCTCGCTCCGTCGTCCTCCCCACGCCACATAATGGCATCGTCTCCCTGCCTGCCTGCGCCCTCCGAGCCTCCAGGTTTCGCCCCGATACCAAAACAGCAGTTTCCTCGACCCTGTGCCGTTGGTTTGTTGGTTGGCCTTCTGCTTAACTGGTCAGACGGACAGAGAGATTACCCTTTAGAGCAGAGCCAAGCCTGTAGTGAGACCATGTGAGACGCTGATAGCGGCGGCTCCTAACGCAGCAGATAACACTCAGTCATTACCCTGTTTTCATAACCTACTAGAGTTTGACTTGTATTAGAAACATTCTCTTCTCTGGGACCAGAGAATGTTTCTAATATCTCTCTCTCTCTCTCCCTCTCTCTCTCTCTCTCTCTCTCTCTCTCTCTCTCTCTCTCTCTCTCTGTGTGTGTGAATTACACACACACACGATCTCTCATGAGGCTTCAGAAGGAAGAATTAGCCTTACTTAATATGTAGAAGTATTTAGTCAATTATGCATTTTGGAATGCAAAGGAAAAGGAAGTGAGAGAGACAGTTCATGACGAGTTTTAGTTCCATGTGGGTTAACTGCAAGAGACACCTGAAGGGGAGACATTAGGTTGGTTTACTGATGCTTGATACCTTCCCTGCTCAGATCATGAGAGAGGAGGAACTGACTAACTAACTGTGGGAACAGTACAGTATGTGTGAAAGTGTTGTACAGTTTAGAACCCTTTCCTTGTTTTCTCAGTATGTACAGTCATGTGCATGATGGTATCATTGGGATTACATGCGTCCCTCATGTCTGAAATATTCACTAGTCACATGTTGTCCACAGAGGGCCCGGAGTATGAGTACAGCGGCAGTGAGGATGAGGAGGAGGAGATGAACGAAGAGGAAGGTGAACCCAGGTATGATGACACAGCGTTTGCACTGTCTGTAACGAAGGTCAGACTCTAGGTCTGACGTCACGTCTACGTCCATCAAACAGCCAGCTGACCCTGTCTGTGTCTAGTCCTCGCTTTACTGGTTATGTAATAGCTAATGCAGGCCTTGACCCTGAGAACTGTCATAGAGGATATTCATCTGAGAGTGCACAGTGTGTGAATGCATGGGCTTGTCCATTAAGACATTAACGTGTCACCAGATGCTCTTGCTTGTGTTCCCTTAGCTGGACACAGGGCGTCATATGGCGGTGACTATAAAAATATATTTGTGTGTGTGTTTGCACATGTGTATGCGTAAGTGCGTGTATGCTTGTGTGCATGTGCATGCAAGTGTTCCTTCCTGTGTGTAACTCTACTCCTAGCCATATAACCATGTGCCTCCTCACTCCTGCCTGTCACACACTATGTGCCTTGCTACCATTTCTGTCCTGTATCCATAGCTCCATAGTGAACCTGCCGGGGGAGTCCACTCTAAGGAGAGAGTTTCTGCGTCTGCAGCAGGAGAACAAGAGCCGGTCAGAAGCCCAGCGACAGCAGCAGGTCCTCCAGCAGCAGCTCCAGGACCAGGAGAGGTACAAACAGCAGCTGCTGGCCGAGAGGCAGAAGAGGATCCAACATCAGAAAGAGCAGCGCAAGAGGCTGGAGGATGTGAGAGACACTCTTTAGTTGAAACACTCTGCTCCTCTCTGCAGCCCTCTCGCGCAGAGCAGCAGAGCCAAACACCTGCTGCCCAGCCAGCAAATTAGCTTGGCTGGCTAGAGACTGACAGGCTCTCTCTTTTTCTCTCTCCCTCCTGTTGTTTGTTTGGCTCAAATGAGAAGGACTCTTTTGTGTTGAACAAACCAAAGAATTGTGTTATAGAACAATATAGAGTATTATACTGTGGATTCCAAATACGGAGGGATTGCTTTCGGGAGTGATGCTTTTGTGTGGTTTGCTTTGCACAAAAGACAACTGACGTGATACTGTATGTCGTATTAGGTCTGCATACAGAGCTATGGTGTGTTCTGTAGTGTTTTTGTTGATGTACAGTACAGATGGATAGAGAATGATGTCATGTGCCGTGTTGGACTGTGATGTCGCATTGAGAATTGGCAGAGAAAATATATTCTGTTGAATGAGGTAATACCTTGTTTAGTGACGTTGTGTTGTTGTGTTACAGCAACAAAGGAGGCAGCTGCAGGATTCTGGGTTCCAATGGCCAGAGCTACAGGAGATGCTATGGAGGGAGGAGACTGAAGCTAATGAGAGAGGCCTATTCAATGAGAGGAGCAAGAGAAGGGACAAGAAACAGGTAGCTGGCACATATGACCCCCCATAAAGAACACAATGTTTTAAGTAGTAGACCATCTGCCCTACCCACGCTCGTATTGCTCCATGTGATAGGCAGAAACCAAACAAGTATGTGCTGATTTGATGGTCTTTTGTGCCCGATACCTGAGGAGGTTTATAAATATTTAGATTCTTGTGTAATAACACTGTACTTTACAAGCTGCTACAAGCTGTAAGTTCCTGGAGTTCAAACAGCATTGTCATGGGCCAATATGATCTAGATTCTACAGTCTCGGTAGACATTTTTGGTCCATACATAATGTGTGTCTGAAGTCTGTGTTAACCTGGCTGTGCATCATAACACATAGCACTGGAGTTTTCACTGGGACGGGACCCACTTTGTTTTGTCAGTAACCTGCTCTGAAAAATGCATTGTGACAAGGTTAATGCATTTTTAATCCAGGTGCAAGTTAACATTTTATACATGTTCCTCTACAAAAACTGCTTATATGCATTTGATATGAAGGGTGTTGACGCAGCACTTTCACTTGTGTCAGGTTTCAGCCCATTGGTGATTAAATCCACCAAGCTAGCATTTAACTCCACTGATGAAGTTAGAAACACTATGGAAGATCACAGAAAGAAATTGCCTGTGGGACCATCCTGGAAGAAAATAATTAAACATCTCTTACTTTTTTCCGCTGTATTAACATTTCCCATTATTTGAAGTTGGAGCTAGGCTGAGTGCCATGGCGAGAAGTCAGTGACAATTACAGCATCCTATAGCCGAGGTAAAGGGCTGTCATGTCGTTCTGTGGACTTTAATTAGACTGTTTAATTCGAACACTCGGTTAATTAATCTCCCACAGTTCAGTGGCTCTGGATGAGCCACACCTGCCTGCCTGACTGCAGTACAGTAGATGACATGTCAGTCTGTGCGGGTCTATTACAGTCATGTTCAGTGGGATCGTTAAGGTGTGCGGTGGTTTTGAGTCTGTTCAATGTACCATTAGCTGAGCAATAGCCCACAAATCGTTCTCCAGGATGTATACAGTATGGGTGCATTCCAAATGGCCCCCTATTCCCATGCACGTCGACGTGGCCGCAGTGGACAGGGTCAAGAGTGACCACCTCATGGTCCTCTCACACCAGCACAGTCATTAAGAAAGTAACACAGAGCCTCTTCTCCCTCAGGAGGCATGGCCCCTCAGATCCTTAGGAACTTTTACAGCTGCTCCATCGACAGCATCCTGACAGGTTGTATCATTGTCTGGTATGAAAATTGCACCGCCCGCGACCGGAAGGCCCGACAAAGAGTGGTGCGGACGGCCCAGTGCATCGCTGGGGGTAACTCCATCCAGGAGGTACATGCCAGGCGGTGTCTGAAAATTTCCAAAGACTCCAGTCACCCGAGACATGGACTGTTCTCTGTGCTACCGTCCGGCAGGCGGTACTGGTGCATCAAAGCTCAGACCAACAGACTCCTTAACAGCTTCTATTCCCTGGCCATAAGACTGTTAAATTGCTAACAACTACTGCTCCCCCTCACACCTACGCTGCTGTTCATTGATTATTGATTGCCGTTACCATCTATCTATTTATCCTGCTACTGGTCACTATTACTCCTGTTCACATGTGTATATTAGTATATATCTATTTATCCTGCTACTTGTCACTATTACTCCTGTTTACATGTACTGTATATATTACCACCAGTATATTACCATAAGTATAAAAGGCCAGTTTACGTGTATGTATGCCTATCACGACTACACGGTCACTCTTGCACACACACTCACTCACACACACACTCACTCACTCTCACACACTAACACCCACACAGTTACACTTACATACACACACTCACCACTATACACACACCCACCCACTACTTATGTTTCTGCAATACTGTTTACTATTATGATTAATACTGCTACCAGTCACTTTACATGTACATACTGTATCTACCTTAAATACTCCAGTATCCCTGCTCATTGTAAATGTGGTATTGGCACTGATCCTGTATATAGCTTCCTCTCCTATTTCTTATTTCTTGTGTTTTCTTTATTATACAGTGCATTCGGAAAGTATTCAGACCCCTTGACTTTTTCCACATTTCTTTACTTCACAGCCTAATTCTAAAATGGATTAAATACAATTTTGTCCTCATCAATCTACACACAATACCCCATAATGACAAAACAAAAACAGGTTTTTAGACATTTTTGCAAATGTATTCAAAATAAAAAACTGAAATAACTTATTGAGAGGACTGGGGCGTTAATAGCCTAGGATTTGTTTTTTGAAGTTCATCCAAGTGTTTCTTGCATAGAGATTTCGATATCCTCTGTCCATCTTTCATCACTCAAACACCTGTCGGATTTATCTATAGTTATGCACATGCGCAGACAGGATTTATGCTGATTGGTTGAAAGCCGTGGTATATCAGACCGTGTAACACGGGTATGACAAAAAATGACTAATTACGTTGGTAATAGCAATAAGGCACCTCAGGGGTTTGTGGTATATGGCCAATATACCACGGCTAAGGGCTGTGTCTTAAGAACAGCCCTTAGCTGTGGTATATTGGCTATATACCACTTCTCCTCTGGGATTATTGCTTAATCATAGCAGTCAAAACAAGTTAAATAGATATCCTTTGATGGAAAATGATCAGGTGAGTTTAATAACGTCAAAATACATTTTCTCTTGCAACTAATTCTTAAGCTCACAAGAATTATTATTTGGCTGGAAAAACACATTTTGATTCTTAGTTTACGTGATTACAAATTACGTCGATATTCCTTCTTAATTCGCTCGATAACGTTTTAGAAAAAGGGTTTATTGAATAAACTCTTTGGTAGGCGCTAGTTTTCAGGCCTAGGGGACAGGTTTTGAGAGATCATTGGTAACGAAATTTAAGCGTGACCTGGCAACCCTATGTGCATGACAATAAAACTTGAACAATGAACAATATAAAACACATGCATGGACCATTTAGCAAACACATGCATGGAGCATGTCAAGATACACATATAGGGTGCATCCTAAATGGCACCCTATTCCCTATATAGTGTACTACTTTTGACCACCTCTGATCAGAAGTAGTACAATATATAGGGAACAGGGTGCCATTTGGGATGTGGCCTTTGTATGTATCTTGACGTGCTCCATGCATGCGTTTCTCTTGGTGAGAGCGATGTAGAAGGCAGCTCTAATGAGTTTAGACAGAATCCTGGAGAGTGGCCCGGCTACCAATTAATTACAGATGGTCAGTAGGGCTGATTGCCTGGCTGTGCTGCTCTCTCTCCTCCTGTCTGCCTGTCTCAGCTGTAGCTTACATGGGTTTCCGCCGCCTCATCCTTAAGCATCCTCAAGCGCATCTGGAGATGCAATGTGTACCGTTTAACATCTATTGACTAGAACATCTTTTTAACCCATTCTGTGTTAACCCAGAGGGGAAGAACTCGTTGCACGCTTTTGATTCATCAGGGTCATTTGGAGTTATGTGGACAAATTTTCATGGTTAAATATTTAAAAGAGGAGGGTTAAGAGCCTTATGCAAGCTAGCTAGACACTGAATATTTTAGGTTTTTCACCAGGATTCAGTCATTGGATTTCCTAAGTCAGAAACCTTGACGTTATCAAATATTTTTTTCTCTCTCTCTCTCTCTCTCTCTCTCTCTCTCTCTCTCTGGTTGAATTGTAGCTGGAGGATTGTGGCACACAGAGGAGTGATGTCGGAGGAAGACCTGCAGGTCCTTTAAATGAACAGGTAATAACTGCCTTCTGTTTTTTGTCACTCAACCTGCATAGAACGAAAAGCATCAAACCGTGCCATGAAATCACTCCAATCTTTATGAAAGACATGGGTGGTTATTGAATTCAAATGTTTTGTTATGAATGTTGTGTCTTGGTCTATGGGAAATATTATGACTGGTTCTGCATGAAACGGCACAGAATGTGAGAACACCGGTGTGTCAAGAGCAAGTTTGTTGCTGTCAATGAAAGAGTAGAGAAAATAGAATGGTGAAAAAGTCAATGTTTAGACTACCATGGCTGATTTCAAGGTCAAGACCTTGTTGCTTTCTCAGAGTATACTATGGCTCCTGTACCACAGGTCCTGTTAAATTATTCCTCTCATGCTATACCACACTTAGCATGGGTAGCTAAAGGCCACATTCTCTTAAGGTCTGTTTCCCTAACTTCTAATGATGATAGATGCTAGGCTAACTGGAACACAGTCAGTCCTGTGTACTCAAAGGCAACATAAAGACTATGTACTGTAATGTACTGTAGAAGAAAACACTTAAGAACTCTGAACGGCTCTGTTTGACTTTTAATCCTCAAGGAGGCGTCAAGGAGGCGTCGTTTTCTTTAAAGGGCATCGACTTTAAAGTTGCGTCTAAAGTAATTCACAGGAGGAATCCTATTTAGGCGCGACGGATTGTAACTGCTTGATATGTGGATGCAAGTGCAACCCCCTACCGCGATGCAAAGAAAAATATGTTTGAAAAGCAATGAAAAGGAATGCTTAGGCTTACAACAAGAAAAAAATTGCCCATGCTACCGATGACTATATTGGTCTGCTAATACAGGACTAGTAAAGGACCAGTGCACCACTTTTGTGAGATTTTAATATATATATATATATATATATAATATATATATATCCATTTTTCAGGGGGTGCTGTAGCACCCCTACTTCTCACGGCTATGGTAGGGAGAATAAACAAATGCATTCTCACGTTTGTTGAGATCAAACGTAGCCTATGTGTTTGTCACTTGAGTATGGAATCCTGTCTCCTCGTTTGCTTGAGAAGGCCACTGCTGTGCCTATTCGATTATTTATATATCTCGATCACAATATCCTCATTGTAAACATTAGTCTTGATCCCCGTGATATCATTCCATGGCTTGTGTTTAGTCTTTATATAGCATGCAGCGCTTGGAGAAAAAGGCTCTCCTTGCGTTTGTCAATGCTGGTAAAAGAGAGAGTAAATGCCAAGTAACATGAAGGGGCTTTTTGTTTCTCATTTAATCTGATCTAGCAAATAACATGAAATTATGGTGAACTCATCATCAATCATAAATGAAAAACATCCAAGCTTATATGGGATTACAGGTGTGAAATTGGTTTAGCTCAACTTCTCTTTCTCTCTATGTAGTCTTCATGTCAGTGTGACCTTGTAATCACTTCATTGAATCTGAGGTGAAAAAGCATGACATACAGTAAACAGTGGGAGAAATGTCCTTGGTGGTTTACTATAATAAGAAGTTCAGTTGATACTGTATTTATGTGCTTTTTGCATGTGTGTGTGTGTGTGTGTGTGTTTGGGGCGAGGGCTCTATGTGAGTGTATGTGTGTGTGCTTTTCATGTGTGCTGATCATAAAGCCTGGGAGTGCCCCTCCTGAAACAATACCTCCTCCAGTTCTGACGTCTGGAGAAAGTTTAGCCTCTTTCCAGTTTCAGTTTCAATGAGAGGCTCCTACGGGGCCTGAGTCTGCTAGCTACAGTAGAGGCTCTATTGAAAGCAGCTGTTTCCAGGCTGCAGCATTGGCCACATAGCCTTGTCATCTATCTGTCCTGGGGCAGTACTGCAGGCACGGGATGAGGCTGCTGAATGCCAGTGTCCTGTGTTTGTCTCTGTCGTTGTGTAGAGGAGGACCAAGCCTCCACCTCCACTGCCTCATCCTCAGCAGCAGCCCCAGCAGCAGCAGCAGGGTAAAAAGTTTCACCGCACGCTGCCCAAAGACCAAACGCAGCTGCTTTCGCTTCAGCACGACCACAGGCACAAACAGAGGGAGCCCCAGAAGGCTGCTAGCGCCACGCCTAGCTGCCCTGCAAATAGCCAGTGCAAAGTGGTAAAGTCCCCCTTGTCCCACTCCCCGTCTCCCGAGCCCCCTTCACTACCCGCTGCCTCTCTCTCTCTCTGTCACCGCCCTGTCTGTATCTCTATTTGTCTAGTGTTGTGTTTGTTTGTGTTTGTGCATTAGTGTGCCAGATAGCTATTAGTCGCTCAAAGAGAGATTGGAAGTCTGTTTTGGGTTATTAGTTATAATTCATAATCCAGTATGCAATAATATAGTCTGACTACAGTGTCGAGGGGTCTGGTTCTGACTGTTCTTGTCCATGTTGCTCAGATGGAGATGGAAAGGGTGAAGACCTCTGACAGCTATCAGGTCAACCTGAACAGAGTGTTGGCTGGGCTGCCCCTTCCCCTACACCCCCTTCCTCTCCCCCTAAACATCCATACCAGACTGAGCTCCGGGAGCAGCTCCAGCCCCTGTACCCCTGCCATGCAGAGGGCCGCCATACAACAGGTACAGTAGCCCACTCCCCATCCCCTGCCCAAATAACCGTACCCTTCCTAACACCACCAATCAATTCAATCAGTCGATTGCCCCAGTTTGGAAAATCATTACGCAGCTAGGAATTCACAATATGCAATATGGTGTACTTACCTCATACATTACATGTACTGACGACATCAACACCAATACCACTTGACATTGACACATAGTTAAAACAGCTGCCTAAGAGACTCAAAGTAAAGGGTTAACTTAGCACACAAGTCAGAGAATAGGCAATGCCTCTATATTAGTAACTGCAAACGTTAGATTAGATTAGAAAAGTTTATTTAGAAGTTATGACACGTATTTTGCAAGACCCTATTGACTAATCAAATGTGTGTCAAGGCTTCAACATATATTTTGATCATTTCAACATTTTGAAAACCCACGTTTATCACAGTTTTTGTCAGCTCTTCTGTTGGGAAGGTATTAGTCAAGGATCTATACATATCCTATGCCATCTTGTGCTTTGTGGTTGATTACTTAGTTGTACTTCCTCTTACTTTATCCAGAACCCGAAAACAATTACTTCCCTTTTTCCATCTTGTTTGTCCTACAGTACTCAGAGACTCTGTCTCAAATAGTACCCTATTCCCTTTAGATTGCATCCATAGGGCTCTTGTCAAAAGTAATGCACTATAGAGAATAGGGTGCCACTTGGGACGCAACCAATGTGTCACTAAATAAAGTCATCTTAACCAGAGCCGTATGAATATATAAAATATAGTTGGCCTGATCTAAACTACGTGTCCATTTCAGAATGCCAATCTTCACTCCAGTCGAGACTCCCCTCACAGCAGCTCTATGTCTGACATGGCCACCACTCCCATGTCTCCTATGTTTGTCGATGTCTTCTGGGACTTCCAAAGCTCTGTGGAGTGCCCACCAAAGGTCTGTCCGTCTATCAGTGTGGTGATGTTGTGGTGTGTACACACACATGTTGTGTACATACTGTATATACACGTGTACATTTACACGTTGTATGTAGAGTACCAGTCAAAAGTTTGGACACACCTACTCATACAAGTGTTTTCTTTATTTTTACTATTTTCTACATTGTAGAATAATAGTGAAGACCTCAAAATATGAAATAACACATATGGAATCCAAAAAACATAGTAACCAAAAAAGTGTTAAACAAATCAAAATCTATTTTAGATTTTAGATTCTTCAAAGTAGCTACTCTTTGCCCTGATGACAGCTTTGCACACTCTTGGCATTCTCTCAACCAGCTTCACTTGGAATGCTTTTCCAACAGTCTTAAAGGAGTTCCCACATATGCTGAGCACATGTTGGCTGCTTTTCCTTCACTCTTCGGTCCAACTCATCCCAAACCATCTCAATTGGGTTGAGGTCGGGTGATTGTGGAGGCCAGGTCATCTGATGCAGCACTCCGTCATCCTCTTTCTTGGTCAAATAGCCCTTACACAGTCTGGAGGTGTGTTGGGTCATTGTCCTGTTGAAAACAAATGATAGTCCCACAAAGCGCAAACCAGATGGGAGGGTGTATCGCTGCAGAATGCTGTGGTAGCCATGCTGGTTAAGTGTGCCTTAAATTCTAAATAAATCACAGACAGTGTCACCAGCAAAGCACCCTCACACCATCACACCTCCTCCTCCATGCTTCACTGTGGGAACCACACATGTGGAGATCATCCGATTACCTACTACTATCTCACAAAGACATGGCGGTTGGTACCAAAAATCGCAAATTTGGACTCATCAGACCAAAGGATAGATTTCCCCTGGTGTGGAAATTGTTTCTTGGCCCAAGCAAGTCTCTTCTTCTTATTGGTGTCCTTTAGTAGTGGTTTCTTTGCAGCAATTCGACCATGAAGGCCTGATTCACGCAGTCTCCTCTGAACAGTTGATATTGAGATGTGTCTGTTACTTGAACTCTGTGAAGCATTTATTTGGGCTGCAATTTCTGAGGCTGGTAACTCTGCTCTGCAGCAGAGGTAACTCTGTGTCTTCCTTTCCTGTGGCGGTCCTCTTGAGAGCCAGTTTCATCAGAGCGCTTGATGTTTTTTGCGACTGAAATTTACTGAAATTGTCTTTATTGACTGACCTTCATGTCTTAAAGTAATGATGTCGTTTCTTTTTGCTTATTTGAGCTGTTCTTGCCATAATATGGACTTGGTCTTTTACCAAATAGGGCTATATTCTATATACCACCCCTACCTTGCCACAACGCAACTGATTGGCTCAAACGCATTAAGAAGGAAAGAAATTCCACAAATTAACTTTTCACAAGGCACACCTGTTAATTGAAATGCATTCCAGGTGACTACTTCATGAAGCTGGTTGAGAGAATGCCCAGAGTGTGCAAAGCTGTCATCTAAGCAAAGGGTGGCTACTTTGAAGAATCTCAAATATGAAATATATTTTGATTAGTTTAACACTTTTTTGGTTTCTACATGATTCCATATGTGTTATTTCATAGTTTTGATGTCTGCACTATTATTCTACAATGTAGTACAAATAAAGAAAAACCCTTTAATGAGTATGTGTGTCCAAACCTTTGACTGGTACTGTATGTGTGGTGAAGGTTTTTATATGTGTCTGTTTGTCTGTGTGTGTGTGTGTGCCTGGTGAGACTATAACCCCATGTGCGTGTGATATTATCTCTTAGGGGGTTCTGCTGTTGTTGTTAGTGTGATTATGTTGATCATGCAAGCTTAGAGGAAGTGGAATGTTCAGCACGAGTTTGGCAGTGCCCTCAGGCTTCCTATGGCACCCCTGACTAACAGCAAACACATTCGAAGATGTGATGCACATTCTGTGTTTCCAATAACAAACTCTCACAACATTTCTCTAGTTCAGGTATGGGTAACTTTGATGGGGGTGGGGACCACAATAAATCTGAACTCATCATGAGGGACCACAGTGGCTCGCGGGTCTGCGTATCCACATCCATACCCTCACATGCAGTCAGAGCCGGCTTTTGCATTTTGGGGGCCCTAAGCGAAATTTTGTTGGGGGTCCCATGCCCTATTGACAGCGGAGAGAAAACATTGCCATTTTACACATCGATGTTTTAAAGTGAATTTCCTGCAAAAGATACTGTAGGTCCGCGGGTCGCCAGTTGCCCATCCCTGCTCTAGGTCCTCTAATCAACATAGATGTGTATCCTTAGCATATGGAGTTGATGTGCTCTAATTGCATACAAGTTCTATAGTTGCATTCATATCACAGAAAGAACAAAAAAGAGAAACACTTATGAAACTCAGAGCTGCTAGTAAGCCCTGTTGAAGGAGTGTCAGTAGTTAGATGGGTATTTTCAGAATGACTTCCTCTTTCAATGGGTGTAGTCTTCCTTTCCTCTTGTGTGATGATGTGACACATGAGAGCAAGGTGAAAAGGTTGACAGTTGCATGGGACCACTTTGAGAAATGTAAGCATTAGTCACATGAACACAAGGCCTGAGTGCCTGCTTGACATATGTTTCTTCTCATGAGCTTGACTAAAGTTGTAATTCTTAGAATGTAGCAGCTATATTGTAATTAAATATCAACTTACTATAGAAGGTATCACAGTCCAAGTTGCCTCATTTTGATCACTATATTGTTTCTACAGTCCCTACATAGTATGCAGTGTTTTGTAATGTCCTAATGTGCAGCATGCTTTGTTGAAGGTAGCCAGGCATATACTGTGTCCTCACATGTCAAAATTATATTTTGAAGGTTCCGGAGCGTACAACATCGAAATTCTATTGTAAAGAGCTGATGAGTCATCACCGGACTTCATCAAGGTACGTTTTTCACCACATCACACATCATTCTCAGTGAGGGATCCTACCAGTCACAGGGTGGATGATCCATAGATCAGCTTTGACAGGCCCCATGTGCTTAGGGGATCACTTCCACTGGCACTCTATGGACATTTGATATCTCTGTTACATCATTTGAAGTATAGAGCATAACTTGTGTGTGCCTGATCCTTGTCACCTCTCTCTCCCTCTCCTGGATGCCCTTTTCTTGTGGCAACAGGTCACAAATCTTGCTGCTGTGATGGCACACTGATATTTCACCCGATAGATATTATTTAAAATTATTTGTGGGTCTGTGTAATCTGAGGGAAATGTGTCTCTAATATGGTCATACATTTGGCAGGAGGTTAGGAAGTGCAGCTCAGTTTCCACCTAATTCTGTGTGCACATAGCCTGTCTTCTCTTGAGAGCCAGGTCTACCTACGGCGGCCTCTCAATAGCAAGGCTATCCTCACTGAGTCTGTACATAATCAAATCTTTCAGGTATTCTGCCACTGTGTACTCTCTGTTTAGGGCCAAATAGCATTCTAGTTTGCTCTGTTTTTTTGTTAATTCTTTCCAATGTGTTGGTTGTGTTTAATTGTGTTGCTGTCCTGGGACTCTGTGGGGTCTGTTTGTGAACAGAGCCCCAGGACCAGCTTGTTTAGGGGACTCTTCTCTAGATTAATCTCTCTATAGGTGTTGGCTTTGTTATGGAAGGTTTGGGAATCGCTGCCTTTTAGGTGGTTGTAGAATTTAACGTCTCTCTTCTGAATTTTGATAATTAGCGGGTATCGGCCTAATTCTGCTCTGCATGCATTATTTTGTGTTTTGCGTTGTACACTGAGGATATTTTTGCAGAATTCTGCATGCAGAGTCTCAATTTGGTGTTCGTCCCATTTTTATGAATGATTTGTTGTTGAGCGGACCCCAGACCTCATAACCATAAAGGGCAATGATTCAAGTATTTTTTGCCAGATCCTAATTGGTATGTTGAATTTTATGTTCCTTTTGATGGCGTAGAAGGCCCTTCTTGCCTTGTCTCTCAGATCGTTCACAGCTTTGTAGAAGTTACCTGTGGCACTGATTCCTCTCCCTCTCCCTCTCCCTCTCCCTATCCCTCTCCCTCTCTGCTGTCCAGTGGGGGCCCTCAGTCTCCTGTGGAGAAGGGTGGGAAATCCATGTCATCTCACGGAAGCTCCAGCAGCAGCTCCCAGTCAGGTCTGTGTCCTTGTGTCCTCCACAATTACTCACTCGCTTCACCTCTCCCTCTCTCGCTCTGTCTCTAAACCACTCACTAGAGATGGGTTCCTTTCAACACATCGATTCATAGTAGATCCATCAGCTGCATAGTGTTACTACATGGTGAACTACAGCCTGTGTGAAAGCATTGGGTGTTTACAAATCAGACTATAACCACAATACACAGGAAATTTCTCACTGGAACCTAAACATCCTGTCAGAGTTGTTCCCCCCATGAGTTGAAAGTGGTTGAAAGTGAAACTCTGAACCATGCACTGTGCCACCGGCTTACTGTTTGGCTTTGAAACAGAAAAATATTTAAAAGTTTTACCTATTTTTTGTCTTTAGGAAAGACCTAAAAGGTGTCTAACATTTTCTGTGTAGTGGTAGCATTGGCCTGTGCTCTGTCTGTTGAGTAGTGCAGTGTGTTTTGGGGTGTGTGGGAGTGTATGAGGGCGTGTGGGTGAGCAACAGGGCCTGTGGTAGAATGGGTGTGGGGAAAACCAGTACAATTAATGGTTAGACAGACTCTCAAAATAAATGCCTTTTGGATGGCGAAAGAAAGAAAGAAAGAAAGAAAGAAAGAAAGAAAGAAAGAAAGAAAGAAAGAAAGAAAGAAAGAAAGAAAGAAAGAAAGAAACACTGGGTAATATGTTCAAAGATCCCTTTTTTCACCAGTAATCGTCAGTTTTAAGAAAGCAGTTCAGGAGCCTCCCACACAATATGGTAAATAAATGTGCTAACATGTCTTTGTTCAAATGCCAAAGGATTTCATATACTGTACATGAAGAGGGAGCAATAGCTCAAATAGAGTAGTAATAATGATACATTTTTATAGTGCTTTTCCAAGTCCTTTACAAGGGCTTTACATTTTAGCATTCAGGAAGTAAGCCACAAGAAAAAACAGGAATCCCGTACAATTTATCCTCATGCCTTAGTCCTCCTTATCTAGACTTGTTCATCATACTAGCAGAGCGTACTGAGCGTACATAGTTTGAGGAAAGATCACATAATGAGCCACCAAAGCTATCTAGAGTATCTGTATGGCTCTGGTAATATTTAAAGAGAGTGGACAACAGAATGAAATGTGAGATAGAGATTTGCCTTTGACTCTTTCAGGGTACTTCAAGCTGGAGAGCCCGATGCTGCAGAGCCGTCTTCAACAGTACAAGAAGTCTCAGGAGACGTCTCAAGCAGCCCTGCTGCAGCAACATGTATGTACAGTATCTATTAGGGTTGGGTTATATTACGATAGCATCGTCTATCAATGATGATTGACAGCCAGCATCGATGGTTTAGCCTATTTGAACTTGACTGGCGCCGCACAGTAAAGAACGGGGTCGGACAGCGCACAGCAGGACTGCACACGAGTGACATTCTGAGTAATTTGCCTATTCCTATTTGCTATAGCAATACATATGTTATATATATGTAATACATATGTTGTAGCGTGCAAATTTGTTTTAATTAACTTTTTCAATAAAATGTTTTTGGGGTTGGCCAATAGGGGATGATACCATCATATATCACAATGTTTTATGAGTACATCATCAAGATAGGACAAAGCTTGACATCGCCCAACCCTAGTATCTATATATAATAATGTATGCAATTTAGTAGACACAAAGTGAGAGTCATGCGTGCATACATATTCACAGTCCGTTGGGAATCGTTCCCACAATCCTGGCATTGCAAGTACCATGCTCCACCAACTAAGCCACAGAGGACCACATCTGTCGCTATCCCAGCATCTAGAACACTATTTTACACGACATATTTTACATCCATTACTTTACTCATTCACCCACATTAGATTTAGAATGTCGTTTTCAGCCATGATTATCAGAACTCTTCTAGTGGGACAAGTTGTTGTTTTCTTTATTGGCTCCAGTTGCCCTGTGGTAGTGGAAGATATCTGCATTTGTTACACATTAAAACTTGGTGACCAAGTTTGAAGGGGATCATGTTGGTCTCGTCTCTGTTCGTCACATGATCGTTACTGCTGTTTGTGACCGTCTGTTTCAAAAATGTAATGTAAGAGACTGATGAATCCGATTACCTCTGGATTTGAATTAGGAGAATCTATCTGACCGTCTAACATCTGCGTTTGCTTTTATCAAAACAAATAATGCTGGAGTTTCTCCTCATCGACTCATCTATATAAATAGTCTCATCTAAATAGTGTATCATTCCTGCTTATCCGTTCTAGACCAAATAGTGCATCTTATGACTAGGCCTATTGATTTGATGTTAGAGGTATGCCATTCCGAGAAGTAATGCCAGTTAAGATTCTGGTCATTCCGACGGGACCAGAGGACAAGGCAGCAGATGGAAACCCTGTTCTGTCCGTCTCTGATTCCCTCCAGAGGACACACAGTGTCCTTGTCTTTTATTCAATCGCATTCAGCTGTTTGTCATCTTCTTGTGAGAATTATTCCTATACTCATTTAGCATTAGCAGTCCGGTATTATTGCATAACAGTATCTGTCTCATGAATCCTGATGTCTGGTGTTCTATCTCTTATGTTATTCTCTGTGTTTCTGTCTCAGGGTTTCGGACACTTATCTGGGCTCAAGTCCAATCTCAGTCCGTTTGTCAAGGCAACAGAGTACTCCTCTTCCAGTGATGAAGTCGGGAGTAGTGATGATGAGGAGAAAAACAGGTGGGTTCACATAGGGCTGTGGCGGTCATGACATTTTGTCAGCCGGTAACTGTCATGCACATAAGTGGTTGACAGTTAATTAACATCTCCAGGCTTCCACATATGGCCTACAAGCCACTGATGCGGACCTTTGGAACATCTACATTTTAAAAAGTAAAAAAAATCTATTTAATATAGCCTACACCATCACAATAAATCCATTATTTATTTTAGGTCGGTCTAAAGAAACATTATGATATGAAGAAATTGTAGCCTATTTAGGAAGAACAGAATAGCATCTGAGTCGTCCTTATGTTAGGCTCTGATCTGGCTGTGCCATACACTAGTTCATTTGCAGACAAGATTTGCATATACTTCCAGTGGCATTATTTTATGTTATTTAATAGTAAGAAGAATACAATTGAACATAGCTGAATAAAATAGAAGGGATATTTTCCTAAATGATTTCCGAGAGAGTGCGTAGACATGCGGCTATTCTGTGTTGAGCAGTTAACAAAGTGATCAATTGAAATGCTTAATTTAGAGTTATTTATGCAACTTTAGTTGTGATACAAACCTTAGGGTGTATCTTTTGATTTCTAATACATTCTAAGGCTGCATGATGCGACTAATGATGTTGCATGAAAGGCATGCGCTTTGCTCTGTTTCTTGGGAGGCTGCACACATTTCATCAGTCTCTCATTCACAATTTGACAAGCATTTGATAATATTCTCACCCATCAGACTATTCTCTATTGAATCTATCACATATAATAAATAATATATGTGTGAAATTAGTTTGGATTCAGAATGGGCTGTTATCGGAACAGGGGCAGGGGGAAAAACATGCCACCGTATGCACTTAAATAGCGAATGGAGGACGCTTTTCCCGCAGTACATGCCAGCCAGGTAGGCTACTCCGCGTGTAAAGCGAAGCAATGTGCTTAATATTAGGAAAGTTGAGAAATAAATATAGTAGGCCTAGCCTATAGAAAGCTGATGGGATCCTCCTCTTTTTAATAAAGGCCATCAAAACTCAGTTCTCATGCAATTACATAGCAAAGCCTATAGAAATGTTGCACAACATAGGCTTATAGGAACACTTATTTAATTCCATGCATCAACCAGCTATGAGGAGGCTGGCTCTCACTGCGCAACAGGTTATCCTATTCCGCTCAAACTCCTAATGCCCGGACTCACATGAAGTGTTTGATTTTTGATTGTATTTGCATTGATGTCAGGGTGATTAGAAAGACAATAGAGGCGATAGAAAGTTTGGTAGGCAACAATATTGACAATCAGTGGCATCAGAGCACAGTTTTGGAGAAGCCTAGTTACCGTGACTCGACGATCACATGAAATTTGACTGCGGTTATGACTCGTGACTGCCGGTGTGGTGTTAATACGGTCCCCGCAACAGCCCTAGGTTCACATTGATTGATTGATCGATTTTTTTATTTATACTTATACAGCCAAAAACAAGCAGTATACGGTATAACCTCACCAGCGCTCACTGACTAACATACTACTAGAGCAGCAGGTAGCCTAGCGGTTAAGAGCATTGGGCCAGTAAATGCAAGGTCGCTTGTTCAAATCCCTGAAAAATCTGTCGATGTGCCCTTGAGCAATGCACTTAACCCGAATTGCACCTTTAAATCGCTCTGGATAAGAGTGCCTGCTAAATTACTAAAATGTTTAAAATGTACTAATTTTGAGTAAAACGTTGTGCAAAATGTTGCGTAAGCCTCCTCTCTCTGACTGCTGTTGTACGTGCTTCTCCAGGTCTCCATTGAGTAATGGGAAGGGCAAGTTCTTCCGAGGAGCCCCTGATGGGATTGTCCTGCAGCCCCATCATAATCTCAACCAGACCCCGGTATACATACACACCCTTCTGTCTACACACACCACCTCATCCGTACAGTACTACCTCTAGAATATTTTGTGTAAAAGTACACTCACTTATTAGCTTTGAGAGCTTAGCTTCTCTCACTTGTAACGGATATGTATTCTGCACTTGATGAAAACTTACAACAAATAAGTTTCAAACTATTAACATTGAACGGGATGATGTGCCATGCTTTCCATGGATATTTTAGTCAGATAACAGATGGTGGTGTCCATTGTCTTCAGGTTCATACCACAGAGTCAGCTTCATTATATCAGTCTAATAGGTTGCTTAACATGGCTTCCCTGAACTGCTGATTTGGAAATTGTCAGGAGATGTGAGCCTTGTAGAACAAGTTCAGACTTGTTGTAACAGTGCAGATGCAGTGTGAAATCTTGTTACTTACTCACACAGGCGGCAGCATGCATTGACCCAAATGGTACCCTACTCCCTGGCTTATAAAGTTCACTATTTTTGACCAGAGCCATATAGACCCTGGTCAATACTAGTGTACTATATAGGGAATAGGGAGCCACTTGAGCTCAGTCGTGTCCCCGGTCCTGCGTGAGTCATTTGCATGACAAACACTAGAGGGCACTTTGTGCATACTAACTAAAACATGGAGCAGGGCAGAGCCCACTGATGCCGCTCTCCCACAGGCCCCTCAGAGCATCCTCCTCCACCTCCAGTGATGAATGCAATGCCACTTGGCATGGTGTACGCAGGGCCTGATATCCTTGTTTAACTCACCCACTTAAAAAAATTGGAGACTTAGTGTCATGAAAACCTAAACAATGCCTTCCTGCCATAAGACAGCGTTAGCATTGGCGTGTGTGTAGATGCCGCTGCCTGTTCCTCCACACGGTGTTGTTATGACACAGTGAATACAGAGTGACGGACGGGCAGTAGTAACGAGGGATTATACTGCTGTTCTGCTGTGTGTCTCTTCTCTAAGCAGAGCAGCATGGCATCAGGCCTTAAGAGTGGCCAGCCATTACACAGGCCCATGGCTGTAGGATCAGAATGCAATGAGAATTACCTTCTCCCTGATCTTCTGCAGAAGAGCCCGGCCCATGAGCCCCTGGGGCAGCACGGACTGCATGACGTCATCTTCCCCCAGTCTCCGAGCGGACGAGGACCGCACTTTGATGTGAGTTCTCTAGAGGTCATAAAATGTTTAAAGGCCCAGCGCTGTGTTTTGTACAACAGCTGAAGAAACTAACACTGTAAAAGTGTGAAAAAAATGTATCAGTGTTATTTCCTGATAGTTGCTGCTTGAAAATACAATCTACATAGGACGTTCTAATCAGCCTATTTTCATGGCCTGTTTGCATGGGCGGGATTTCGGTTTGCCTGGTAGCATCACCAGGCGGTACATTGGTTAATAGACCAATAACAAAGAGAGTTCCAAACCTCTGCCAATAACCGATCTCCCCACTCAAGATCACTCCAGACAGTTCTTGCTTGAGAATTTTGTTCTTGCTAAAAAGCTATTTTTGTCAATTTCAATGGAAAACTATTACAGTAATATGCATAATTGTTACCCAGAAATGATTTGATATTGATATATGTGCCTTTAAGAATATGGGCCTTTAAGAGTAATACTTTATAGAGTGCAGTGGTTGGATCACTGAATTTATATTTGATGTGAGTTTATCTTTCTCCACTAGGGGGAGATGAAGTAGCAGTTTTAGACTTGCACTCCCCCTTCCATCTCAAGATTGATATCAAGCTTACTGGAAGTCTTTGATTTATTGTTGTTGATGTTGTTTCATTTAAATGAATTGTGATTTTGGATGCATTTGCAGAAGCCTGTATACAGTCCTCCAGGGAAAAGCATCTCGTCCTCCTCCTCCTCCTTCACTCCCTTCATCGACCCCAGGCTGCTGCAGATCTCTCCCCCTCAGAGCCCAGTGGGCTACAGTCCCAGTGAGTGCCAACATACACACACTCATACACACACACATTTTGTATACATACACATACATACTATGCTACAAAGGAAATGCCCCATAGACATTCTAGCACTGCAGTAAATCACTGCATACTAGGGTGGTCTCTAAACAGCATGCTTTGGTCTATAAAAAGGACTATCTTATCATAAATCTCATTCAATGTATGTTTATATGTTAGTGTATTGTAAAATAAGAGGGGACAGAGGGGAGGGATTCTCTCACATATGTTTTTTCTCCTGTACATGTTTACAGTAATTAGCATAAGATCAGATGCCTGACATCAAAATTACGTCCCATGGTTGTGAATAAGAGTATTGGTTGTGCTTTTCCCCTCCAGCGAGTGGCAAGCCGCTTGCTAATCAGGAGCCAATCAGGAGAGAGGGGCACAGGAAGGGCTCCGTGGTTAACGTGAACCCCACCAACATCAGACCCCAGAGCGACACCCCCGAGATCCGCAAGTACAAGAAGAAGTTCAACACCGAGATCCTCTGTGCTGGCCTGTGGGGTAAGCAACAGTTAAACACTCGACCCCTAGCCCTTATCCCCTAGAAAGGCAGCTTGATAATAACATTGAGAATAACACCCAATCTGATCCTAACCTACATCCCCTAGACACTTACTGTGTTGATCTGAAAGGATTGGATATGTATTACTGTGATATGGTAGTAGCTCTATCTTACAATGGTGTCTAGAGCAGTGGTTCCCAACCTGTTTTGAACCATGGCACACCCCACACCAAAAATGTCCCTATTAATTGATTTAGTGGTAATGACCTCCATCATCTATTTCCATGTGTAGCAAGTGAAGTGGAAGATTTCTAAACAATGCAAAATGGAATAAAAATTAAGGAATTAAGTTGGCTATATGAAAAGGAGTAGGCTACAATGATCAACCAACAGGTATCCTGTTGTTTCATATGAATGGAGTTGTAGATGAGGACGCAGCAAAATAGCCTCAATTAGCCTTGCTACTTTAGCTAGCTAGCTGGCTAACCTAGCTGGCTACTGTAGCTAGCTAGCTTCTTTAAAAACGATTTGATGCAGTCAAGATAGGAACTACCAGATGGTATGATAGATAACCTATGGCAGCAACAAGTTTGTCTAATTAGCATGAGTCGGGTTTGGCTACATTCTCTCACTCTCTCTCCCTCCCTCGATGCCACACACATAGACTGTCACACACACCGGCCTCTGCTCCTCTCTTGCCCCGCCCCCCACCCTTCTACTTAAGCAGAGTGCAGTGCACTGGCTCTCTCTCTCTCGAGTCACTCAAGCAAGTTTCCATTAAAGTTTCAAAATAAATTAAAATGTAAATGTGTATTTCGACGGATATCTGAAAAGAAATCGTGTTTTTCGAAATAGGGAAATCATTTAAAATGCCCATCCCTTAGTTTGTTGCTGAGGCTTGTGACGTTGAGGCCTAACGCAGTGGTATGGTGTGGTGGTCCAGGTGTGAACCTGCTGGTGGGAACAGAGAATGGTCTGTGGCTGCTGGACAGGAGCGGTCAGGGGGAAGGTCTACTCTCTGATCAGCAGGAGACGCTTCCAACAGATGGACGTTCTGGAGGGGCTCAATGTGCTCATCACCATCTCAGGTAATTACACTAGTTACAATTACACACAAGTATATACAGTACATCTGTCACACGCACAGATAAACATACACACACACACACACACACGATAGTCAGTATTTTTGGTTTTGTTTTTTGCACCTACTTTTGCAGCCAATTCTCTCGTCCTCTAAACCACATCACTGTCCCCTCTCTGTCAGGTAAGAAGAACAAGCTGAGGTTGTACTACCTGTCGTGGCTACGGAACAAGATCCTACGGAACGACCCAGAGGTGGAGAAAAGGCAGGGCTGGACCTCAGTAGGAGACCTGGAAGGATGTGTGCACTACAAAGTCGGTGAGTATACACTACCTGGCCTCAGATCATGAATTTGTTACGAAACCAATACCTAGCTTACGGATATTGTTGCACTCGCTTTGTCTAGGGGTCGTAGGCCTAGTTACAACGTCTGTCACCTGAATGAATGTGTGCATTTATGTGAGAAATCAGCATATGCACCTAGGTGTTGAATGTACATGTGCCCAGGGAGACAGCAACCTTACCTTGGTCCAGGGCCAGCTCTGTCGCTATTGACCTCTTGGTTGGCCTGTCCAAGCGGATTCTCATTTTTTCAGATGGTGACAAAACATAAATATGTACAAATAGGAAAAATACCAAAGGCATGCCCAAACTAAAGACTCAGACTAAAAGGCCTCATGGCTACCAAACAAAACCAGCAGGCTCACGGCTTGTAAGATGGGACACTGACTGACTATACCCTTAATTGGCAGAACCTGATGTGCTTGTCAAGCCTTGGCTCAGCCATTAGACCCGGTTGCTGCCACCTGGGGGATGGAGTGTGGAAGTGTCTATGTCCTAACACTAACCCCCCAATACAATGTGAGATTGGATCAATCTTACATTGTATTGCATGACAGGCCTAAATGAGTGATGTTAAAAACTGTAGACACATCACTGCTTACCAAAGATTTTTGTGTTGTTGTATACAGAAAGCAATGCGTATAATACAAGCAAAAACCTATTTCAAGATGATTTGATCTATTCTCTGAGTATCTGACTCCATTAGAGCACTACAGGTCAGTTTGTAAGAGTGTGGGTGCATGTGAAATGGGTGTGAGGGAGTGATTGTGTGTCACGGTGTAGTGCTAGTGCTGAGCTCAGGAGATGTGAGACTCTCTTTCCTGCGACTCTTCCTGAGGTTAGTAAGAGTGTTGACAGAGTGAGGACAGCTCAGGGACTCCAACCAAGGAAGGATGTGATGTCAGTGAAGCACACACTGTCCTTCCCAGCACTCCCCTCAGTATTGTTTCTCATAGTCAGAGGCATGCTGCTATTGCCTCAGTGAAAGGCAATTGGCTTCCTGCCTTTCAAATCTTAGTTTACACAAGGGTTTCGTCCTAAATGGCACCATATTCCTTACATGAGCCTTGGTCAAAAGTAGTGCACTAAATATGGAATAGGGTGCAATTTGGGGCACAACCAAAAACCTCTTTGTTGAGATTGTCTAGTGATCATTAGTTCAAGACCACTGACACGTAAGTATTACAGACTGATGTAGTGAAAGCCTTTATCTTGTTCTGTTTCCATTATGAGAGAAATCGCTAATCCTAATTGAAATCCCTGCTTTTTTGTTACATGTAATTTCAGTTCGATATGAGAAGATTAAGTTCCTGGTGATTGCCTTGAAGAATGCTGTGGAGGTGTATGCATGGGCTCCCAAGCCTTACCACAAGTTCATGGCTTTCAAGGTGAGAGTCACATCAAATATGTACGGAGGAAAATAAACACATCCACATGAAGAGAGTGGTCGGATATGATATTATTAATGGTGCATTACTACAAGACTACTTTCCCCTACCATGGTGCTTACCTATGGAACAGCAAGAGGAACTGCCCATCCCTTCCTTCAGGCTATGCTCAAACCCTACACCTCAACCCAAGCACTCCGTTCTGCCACCTCAGGTCTCTTTGCCCTCACCCTAGTCCAAGCTCTTCTCTGTCCTGGCACGCCAATGGAAACAGCTTCCCCATTACTAAAATGTAAAAATTTTAAATGTCAACACTACCTTCCACTTGTTTTCCTATGTTGTCTGTGGCAATGTCCTTTCATTGTAGCCTGGGTGCCACTCCTTATGGAATTGTCATGACCATGTTTGGCTTGGAGTAGGCATAAGCACAAACGGATCTGGGACCGGGATACTTTCGTTGTGAATCTAGAATGCTCTAATGATAGACAAAGAGAATATGTGATGCTATTAAGGTCACCTTGACAACACTGTCCTAGTTCTGAACTATCCTCAGTGGCTTGCCCTACTTCTTACACATCTTTCTGGAGTGAACAGTTTTAATTATTTCTACTCACTGCACAGAAACCATGGAAGATATGAAATAGACTAACCCGGGTGGTCACCATGGGTTAGCTCCTAGTGTTAGCTCCTGGGTGTACAAAACATTAGGAACACCTGCTCTTTCGAAGACACAGAATGACCAGGTTAATCCATGTGAAAGCTACGATCCCTTAAATCCACTTTAATCACTGTAGATGAAGGGGAGGAGACAGTTTAAAGACGGATTGAGACAATTGAGACAGGGATTGTGTGTGTGCCATTCAGATGGTGAATGGGCAAGACAAATATAGAAATATGGCTTTGAATGGGGTATGGTAGTAGGTGCCAGGCGCACCGTTTTGATTGTGTCACGAATTGCAACGCTGGCTTTTTCACGCTCAACAGTTTCCTGTTTGAATCAAGAATGGTCCACCACCCAAAGGACATCCAGCCAACTTGACACAACTGTGGGAATTATCAACATGGGCCAACATCCCTGTGGTACGCTTTCGACACCTTGTAGAGTCCATGCCCCAACGAATTGAGGATGTTTTGAGGGCAAAAGTTCCTAATGTTTTGTACACTCAATGTATTTCTTGACCAGGAAGAGCTATTGGCTCTAGTTATACTGTACACTATATATATAGTTATACTGTATACTCTTCTGAAGTCATTCCTAATGTCTGTCCTTGTTGTGTGTATCCAGTCGTTCGGCTCGCTCCCCCAGAGGCCTCTGTCTGTGGACCTGACGGTGGAGGATGGACAAAGACTCAAGGTCATCTACGGCTCCCTGTCGGGCTTCCACGCCATCGACGTGGACTCGGGGACGCCCTACGACCTCTACTTGCCAACGCACGTGAGTCCTCCACCCCCCACTCAACCTCAACCCCAGCCTCCTCTAAACTCTCCCACACCCCCTCCACCCTCTCCCCACCCCGGCCTTCTTTCTCCCTCTCAGGGCCATGCAGCCTGGGTCTCTGGGTCTCAGCCAGACCTCCAGCATACAGTTTCTGTGTCTCTATTCTATAGCAGAAAAGCAGCTCCTCTCCTCTGCACCCACGCCACTCAGCGTGATCTTTTGTTCTGACTCAGAGTTGACGTGGGTAGAAGCTGTTTGCCACCACAGCCAGTTGACTAATGCGGTTTATACAGTATAATATCGACAGTATGGGTTTGTGTTTAAGCCAGACCTGCTACTGTCAGTATCTGACCTTGTGGCACTTGTCTTTGGAGCAACAGGCAGCCTAGCGGTTAAGAGCATTGGGCCAGTAACCGAAAGTCGCTCTGGATAGGAGCGTCTGCTAAATGGCAAAAATGGCAAATGCAAATGGATTCTCGAAAAGCCCCTCGTAGAAATTCTGCTCTGTCACGGTATAAGCTCAAACATCACTTACCTCAGAGCAAAGGAGATACAGTGCATTTAGGGAGCTTTTCCTCTCGGGAGCAAACAGATTTACTGAAAAATACCTCAAGCATCACTCCAGTAATCTACCTCGGTCACAACAGTTGTCTGAAGATACAGGGAGGTCAGACTTGGTCAGTTATCAGTTCATCTCAGTGGTAGCTGTGTTTGGCTGACCACCAGGAAGTGAATGAGGCTGAGAATGACTGAGTAGCCAGCTGAACCAAGTGATGGATATTGTGTTAGTTAGAACCTCTAACCCCTCTATGAGGCTCAAGATGTAGCAGGGTGGAATGATGCAGAGGTGCAGATTGTTGCACTCTTAGTCACTGTGGACAGGGGAGCCGAGGCTGCCTCTACTCTTACTGATGAGAATCCCACACACCCACACAATGCTGCAGAGAGCTGCTGGGAGCTGAGAGCCAGAGCAGAGGAAGAATACATTCTCAGAAGGAAATGAGCTCTATTACACACTCACACACGCATACACTTGCACACTCACTTTTGTGCGTACACACACAAACATACACACATCCATAACAAATATAGACTTGTACACACACACACTGTGCCACCTCCCAGTGCTGTGCCCTCAGAGGTGTGCTATGGCTCTATCCCACTTCTCCCACTGTGCTGGCCCACATAGCTATCATTGGCTGCTTCTCTTTGGCCCCAGTCTCCAGCCATGTGTGCTACTTTTCACCAGATAGATAGCTCTAAAAATACCTCAGCAGCACCGGCAAACCGTGTGCCTGCTAAAGTGACCTGTTATTCTGCAATTTTTTCTCATAACAGTGATATATTTAGAGAGCACTACCACACACTCGATAACACTGGTGCCTTAGTCTCTTACACTGCAGTGGAAGAGAAGAGTCCTTCTCTTTTACCCGATCACTCGCTCTCACATTCACTCTCGTATTCACTCACTCTCACTGACACTCACTGGTCCGCTCATTCTTTCCTTCACACACACACACACAACTTTTCTCCCACGTACGTTCTCCTTGCTGGCTGCTGTTGATGATGAGATGATAAGGATACCGAGGCAGCGGATTAAGATAGCGCTGCGTCTGTGGATGCCAGTGTTGATGCTGAGGATTGTGGTGGCACAGCCACAGCAGCATGAGGACAGCGGGTGGCAGCTGGGGGGACAGGCTCTCGGCCGGGCAAGTATGGGGATCCTGTGGTGACTAACACTGGTCCTGTGGTAACTTACACTGGTCCTGTGGTGACTTACACTGGTCCTGTGGTGACTTACACTGGTCCTGTGGTGACTTACACTGGTCCTGTGGTGACTGTGACTTACAATACATAGAAGCTTTTGGGGTTGTTTGAGCTGTTGGTTTGTTTGGGGATTTGGGGTTTGAGGTGATAGCTGCTGTTTAAGCTACTAGTCTAAGCTCTTATGTAGAAGGACTTTGTTCTAATCTTCTTATACGAAGGGGTCTTTTGGGGTTATTGTGGATCTCTTGTGGTCTTAGAAATGTTGTGTATGTGAATGTGTCAATGTTGCATCCTCAATGAGATAACAGAGACTTAAAGACAGTCTCATTGTTTGAATGTTGGCTATTATGCAAGTGCTTATGAGGGACCTGGGGGGTCAGAAGTGGCTCCCTCCTCCGCCTCGCTGCCACTTATTCAACCCAAGATGCTGTTCAGTGGTTATATTCATAGGTTGCACCTCCGTCACTCGGTCGTTTAATGCCATTGTTATGAACGTTCTCAAGCCACCCTCTATCAGCGGCGCCGTAGTGGTGCCCTAAAGTGGTGATAAGCCCGGTCATTCTGGACAGAGGCTAACTACTGTTTAGTCTAAATTACACCATAGTGCCTGGAAATACGATGACATTGCTAAAGTAGTCCAATAATTAGTAGGAAAAAACTTTGACAGCATTATCATGTCATCAAATTTACTTCAGACAGATGGAAATGTTGTCATTAGATAGCAAAGCAATGCTAACGTTAGCTAGCTAAAATCCAGTGGCCTCCCCTCAATCTTAGCAAGCTAGCTAACATTATACTGCATCTAAAGTCAATATGGTGACATCAAAATTATGACAAAAGGTTTTCCTACCAATTATTTGCCTCCTTTTGAATGTCATTGTATTTCCAAGCCACTTTAATGCACTTTTGATGAAATCTTCATCAGCGTTCATTGACGATGCATTGAGTAGTATCAGGCATACGAACGTTCAAAACAATATTGTGACGAAACATGCAACCCATGAGTAGCTCTGCATAACATCTCAGTGAAGCTCACCCAGCCATAGCAACAACACCCATTTGGGTACCTGAGTTGCATCCTGATGCCAGGAGAGAAAGATCTGATCACTGAGCGTCTTTGGCAAATGAGATTGTAATTAAAGAAATTAAGTGAAAACATTGTATGGCAATTAATTAGCTGAGACAGAATCAATTAAGCGTTGTCACCCTCTCTCTGTTGCCACCTGTAGTCAGTGACTCGGCTGATTCAACATGTTGTTTAGCCTCAGTTCACTGACTCTCATCAAACAGAATGAATCCAGATGGTTCCAGGGAGGGAGAGTGGGAGTGTGAGGGAGCAATGATACTTTGTTATATTAGCCAATGTTATCTGGTAGGCTTAGGCGATATACCGTATACTGGGGTATTTAGACATACCGACGGTTTCATTTTAATACCGGGGGCTGCAGGGGTGTGTGCTACGCCACTGCAAAGAACTATAAGTTAACTATCCAAGATGTGCCTAAAAAATTATATCCAGCTCAGGACTCTATGCATTTGGTTTGCTAACTTGCTAGCTCAGTGGCTAGATGGCAAGATCAAGCTACTTGGTTACAGCAGAGATAATCCAGCCCCTCCTGGATCAAGATCCAAATATTTTTTCAACTTTTTTTTATTTTAAGGAATAGCACCGCTTGTGTGCACTTCCGATAATACGGAAGTATGGTACAGAAATAGTATGACGGTATGAAAATCTTGATACCGTCCAAACCTATTAGTTGGTGTATTAGGAGGATTTACCCCTGGTGATGTGGATGTAGCTGAGTGAGTACTGCTGTTGCTGGTAGAGATGATGAGGTTTGGAGTGAGAGTGCTGTGCTGCACTTCCCGTTGTCGTCAAATAAAGTCAAGTCAATTGTTATTTTCCAACAGGGAAATTGAGTTTGACAGAATAATACCATATAACACTGTACTAGAGAGCTACACTATATAAAACATAATGGATGTGTCTTAAATTGCACCTGTCAGGCCCATAGGGCTCTGGTCAAAAGTAGTGCGCTATATGGTGGATACCGTGCCATTTGAGACGTAACCCATCTTATCATCATCTCATCTGACTGTGTGTGTTTGTCTGTCTTAGATCCAGGGTGTGATCCGGCCCCATGCCATCATCATCCTACCCAACAGCAGTGGCATGGAGGTTCTGGTGTGTTATGAAGACGAGGGGGTCTACATAGACACCTATGGACGCATCACCAAGGAAACAGTGCTGCAGTGGGGAGAGATGCCTGCATCTGTCGGTGAGTTTCTGTAAATCGTAGCCACCCACCAAATCAAAACCTGCAGGCTGTACGTGTGTGCGAGTGCTTGTTTGCATATCTCTTGAAAGACAGGGGAGAGAGAGAGAGAGATTCCACCTCCACTCGGATTGAAAAACTAGCGCTTATAAGTCTAATTTTATATTAAAATGGATAGATTTGATAGACCTGCAGACTCATACTGTTTTAAAAATAGAACATGTCTCTTGTATTGACCCTTTTATGTTATGCAGCAGCCAATAAGTAAACCTTATTTATTGTGCTTAGATCACTGGGTGCAAAGAGGAGTAAAGCTGGATCCAACCCCTCTAGACAGATTTGGGACAGTGGCTCTAAAAATAAGATGTTCTGTTAGAGTCATTTAGTTGGGTCCATTGGCCAGGTCATTATTCAAGGGGAAAGGGTGTCTGTGGGGAATAGACTCACAAACAGGACAGCGCTCAGCCCAGTCTGGACCAGACTATATAGAGTGTAAATAAACTCTGGGTGTAGGCTCTAAAGAGGAGAGTGTGGTAAAGGGGAACCTATTGATTTTCATCTCTAGATGCATCTCGAGATTGGTTTACAACATGGCACTCACTGAGAGGCTTGGAGGGTCTAAAAGCCTGAGTGTGTACTCTAGTGACTAAGGCTGCATCCCAAATGGCACATTATTCCCTATATAGTATACTACTTTTGGGAAGACCCCTATGGGCCCTGGTCAAAAGTAGTATAGGGAATAAGGTGCCATTTGTGCCTCAGTCTAAGTCTGTGATGGTGTGTGTGTCTCCACAGCCTACCTGCAGTCCAACCAGGTGATGGGCTGGGGAGACAAAGCCATCGAGCTGAGGTCAGCTAACACAGGCAACCTTGAGGGAGTCTTCATGCACAAGAAGGCCCAGAAACTCAAATTCCTGTGTGAGAGGAATGACAAGGTAAGACAACATCCCAATATCACCAAGACATACCTTGGGCGAAGCTCACATGACACCCTATTCCCCCCATATTACGTTTAGGGTGTGGCTAGATACAGAAAATATGTCCTAGCCTACTGTATGTTGTTCATAGTATTGTAGGTGTTGAATATTATACTGGAAGTTGTAAATGTTTAAAACCACTTCATCTATTTTCCGTGTGAAGGTGTTCTTTGCCTCAGTGCAGTCTGGTGGCAGCAGCCAGATCTACTTCATGACACTGGGACAAAACTCTCTGTTCAACTGGTGAGCTCTGGGGCCTGAAAACAACAAACATTCATACAGGGATCATCTCAGAAACAACATGAATTATGCTCAGATACAGTCCTCTTAAAAACTGAAGTTACACTTTAGTAATACAGCTACAAAACCCCATGCATATGAGGATACACCATTAGAAATCAGCATTCATTTATTATTTTTTGTGGCTAAGACCAACACATTGGTTTTATGCTGGTTAGTCTCCAGCTATAGTACTTAAGAAGTGAGTATTACGCCTTAATAGCCGTGCACAGGGCTTCTTCTTTATGTTTTGAAATACATTGGCAACCTACATTTGAATTCATATTGATCTCAATATCACATGGACTAAAAAGCACAATTGCTTCTTTGTTTATATCCAAAATGCATCAAAACGTTTTTAATTAAGTGATTGTTGGTATATTCATCATTGTATTATTAGCAAGTGCCATTGTTGGTGTTAAATCCTATTTACCATCCAGTATTATTTGCAAGTATTATGTGCTTTTAAAGTTGCACAGTCAAGTTGCACGTCAGGAAATGAAAATCAAATGTTCTTACTCCAAAGGGAGTGACAAAACATCATGAAGAGTGCATTAGAAAGACTACAGAGATTAGTGGGCTAGTAATCATTTTTAAATGTAGACACTGATACTGCAAATTGCTTGTCCTTATTTCTCACTATTAAGTCAATTTACGGCCCCTGAAATTCCAATGGTGTATACTTAGTTTTACGGTCTCCACTTTCTAGTCGTGATTTAGATTACCAAATAGGCATTATATACCCTGTTGCGTCTCTTGATATAAAACAGATCATGTTTTGCATTAAGTCGTTTTTATGAGGAAGAAGAGAAGGATCATGATGTTGACCTCGTGCTATATAGGTATTTTTGTACGTAAGTGGATGTACATATTATTTGCACTGTTTTATAGATATTTTATATCCACTGGTCATCTCTATGTACAGGTTAATGGATTTGCAAATGATCTAGCCCTTTGCACTATGACCACTTTTGTAAATGTTCAATGTAAAATGCTTTATTGTCACCGTGTAATACCTTTGAAGTCCTTTTGAAGTCCTTTATTTACAAAATTTGACAGCATCACATTAAACAGAGATTGCATCTGATTTAGATCAAGCTAAATCTTCTATTTAATATGTCATGATCTAAAAACGATGTTATAACAGCAATAGGCTTTTAACTCTTTAAATGATCAAATATATACTCTTTTGTAAAAAAATGTTTGTTAAAGGACCTGGAAATAATTGATCTGTACCACAAATGTGAAATGTAAACTCAAATCAATTGTATTTTTTTCCAGTTTTATTTTGTTGAGCTTTTTTGCTTTTCCTTTCCTTTTGTGATGAATGTTTTGCCACCAAATGGAGCTCAACATTTTCATTTCAAATCCAGTTTGGACAATTATAGTTACTTAATCTTCATGATAGAAATACTGCAGCTGGTTCTGTATGCGTATTTTCAACGGAAAATGAACTTTTTCAAGGGACAGTTTGATATGATGTTGTTATTTTATTGTTACCAAAAAGCATCTCATATTTTTATGTGAGCATTCACTCATGAGGTGTATTCAACTGACAATATATTTAGGTTAGAAGGAATAGCCAGTAAGGTACTCAGTTTCACATAGCAATTATTTGAACATATATTTACCCTATAATGATTAAGTTTCCATAAACTAATGCTTTCATTGTCATTGGTCTAATTCGCAGATTTTTTTTTACTTACATTCTGACTGAGATTTGTAGTCAAGGCAAAGTGGTAAGGAATCAATCAAGTTTTGACTAAATGTTTTTAATAGATCGGTTTTAATTAAGAATTTTTGAAAATAGTAACAGAGCGCTCAGTAGATATCTCATTCATTTGGCATGTATGATGCAAATGTTATAATTTGTCAATTTCAAATAATTGAATGAGTAGATTTAAACCATTTAAACATTTTATCATGAACTTACATTTGAACAAGTTTTTCCTGTTTTTTTATGCCTAAGTAGAACTTGTGACAGTTGGTCATTATTTCTATAAAAAAACAGGGATTTTAAGCAAAAGTTGTGATATCAGACATATTACTGAGTTAAATAATAGTTTATCAACAGACAGTTATTGCAGTTGAGGATTGTGAGTCATAGCACTCACAGTGTCATTTCCCCTCCTATCCACCCCCATATCTCAGGAAGTGCTCTTGTGTGAGATCATGGGTTTGCTTGTCCTCTTGAGAGGTGTGTACTGTAGAAAGGACTGAGGAGGTTGATGATGGTTTGTGTCAGGTGTGTGTCGTGTAGCTGTGAAGATTCCTCTCTGCTTTATATGATGCAGAGCAAATTGAGTTTTTGTTCTCGGGAATTTGAGTAAGATGGTGAAAGAATTCCGAAAGGTTTTTGATGTTGAGTGTAGGTGACGGTTATGAGATTTTATTGAGTAGACTGGTAGACCAATCAGTCTTGATCCATTTTCCCCCTACAAAATATATAGTGTTAAAAAATGTATAATAAAGTTGACCACTTTATATTGATAAATATCCACAAAATATATTGTTTCCTTACCTGTTATTTTTACATTTTGTTTTTGAAATTGTATTGCAATATTTGTATTTTATTTTGTCCATTTTATGTCTTACTTTTGCTTCATTTTTGCACTGGAACTTTCTTATCATTTTACAGCATGTACTGTATACTCAACCCGTGAAATTAATTAGTAACACTAATTGAGGTGTTATTATATAAAAAATACTGTTGAACAATAAAAGATGTAGACAAATTATTGTGATGTTCAGTGGTTATTTGAATAACATTGGAACAATATCAACTTACCAAAACTATACATTTGGAGGTAGTCTAGGACTATGTCATCCTTATGGTTATACTTTAAGAACAGCACCTGGAGTACGGAATAGGTTGTTTCAGTGGACCGACCTTTTAACGCTCCCAAGTTATTAATGTCACACAACACCTGTGCCAATCAGTGATCGAGCTGGGAGCTGAAACAGGAAACATGGGTTCCATCTTCACCTGGAACTGGCTGACTGGCACCATAGTAATTAGGGACTTCCACACAAGGGCAGGATTTATGTAGCTATTTCTTACATATGATGCATTCCACCTGCACATGATGATTCAAGACTTCCATTTAATTTCCACATGCTTACAGTATGCCTGTATCTGCTGAAGCATTGCTGAAGCAGTCAGTGTTTGGGCAGCATGCTAGCTAGGGGCTGGTCTATATTTGCAGTTTAGTTCTCTGGTTAACTGTGGAGTCAGCTGTGCAGATGGAAGGGAGGTAACCTGAGACGGGCCCTAGCTCACTTCCTCAACCAACCCTCCTCAGGCTCAGTCAGACGCTGCTATAGTGGAGCTGGTGGCTCTCAGTCCCAGCCACTGCCATCGCTGCCTCCCCCCCCACCTAACACTCCCCCTGACACCCCCACCACCACCCACCCACCCCCCTCCCGTCTGGATCCCACCCCTGTAGATGACAGTTGAGTGGTGCTCAGAGAAGGACCCTCTGCGCCCCCTTGGTGAGCAGGGAAGAGAGTGTGCCAGGGAGAGGAGCAGAGAGAACCGTTTGTCTGTACGTCCCTGCCTGTCTCACACAGTACGGTCATCACCCATTGGACTAGTAGCTGCACAGTGGTCCACTGGTAAGGTCTCTGCATGGTGTGGGACTTTTTTTATTTTCCCCAGAGGAACTATTAGTTGGGTGGTCTAGGGGTCAGGTGTTGGTACAGCTGGCTTATGTCACCGGATCCTTACTCAAAATATGTTCTGGTTTGTGTTCAACTGTTGACTATACACAAAGCTGTAAAGCTATCTATCTCTTACCAACTTTAAATGGAAGGTACATTTGCATGTTTATCTACTGTATCAATCAACCATGAAATTTTAGCCTGGTAGTCATGTGAATTTTGAATGACTTAACTGTTATTTCTGTGATCAAACCGTATAAGCCGGCAAATCAAAAAGTTGTGTGGTGAAAAATGTGTTGCATTTGCTGGGATTTAACTTTGGAACTGCAAAAGTGTGTCAATTATATAGTGTGCAGCGGGGTGAGGCAGCTTGGCATTCCAGGGTGGAGTTGGGGATGATGGAAGGGGCCAGGATGGGGAGGGGGTGTGGTGGGGGGCTTGGCCAGGCCAAACATGCTTCTGCAATGCACTCTGCAAACTGAGAGCTCTGATTGGCCCCCCGGGGATCATGTGCTCCTCGCTCTAAAACGGTCCACCTGTAGACAATTCTGAGACCTGTTGGAATTGTTGACTTGTGCAATGGCTTGATGATTAGAACCAAGTCAGTCAACAATTATTCAATTATAGCCCACGAGTGTTTCACAATATCAGTAGTAGCAGTTGGTTGTATGTACAAACTTTACTAGATTCTCAGTGGCCTTGTGCAACCAAAACATGTCAGGAGTCTGATGACTTGCAAATCTTTTGATATCTTTTCAACAAGAGAAACCTCAGAATGTCACATGACAAACTTTGCTGACTTATTTATTGGAGACGTTCAGTTTGGTTGATGAGCAATTGCATTACTGTAGACCTGGGTCACTAACTGGCATTCTGAACATGTTTATTCTCACCAGGTGTTATCTGGTATTTTGACCTCGCTTTAGTTAATTGGAATAAGGGCTCAACATGACCATATCAGTGTGTTAAAGCCTGGATCACTACCCTGTCCGATGAGCTCTCTAAATAACTACCTTAATAAGATTCCAGCATCCTGCCCAGTACATAGGCTCCTGCTGGACATAAGCTGTGGTATCATTACTGAGTTGTGTTGTGATGGTTGGGATGGAATGCACTCCATGACTGGACATTGATATGTGTCGGTATTAGAGAGGCAGCTGCAGTACAAACAGAAGGCTCCTATGGTGTCAGACTGATGGATACAGGGTCATTCCTACAATGTGGTGCCTTTTCTGTCCTCAGGAAATATCACTTTAGTGTAAAATTCCGAAAGGCTTTAAATGTAAGGCCAGGTGTCCTTTATCTTAAAGACATTAAAATATGGATCTTGAAAGGGAATTTAAGCATTGTAGGCATTTTTGCAATGTTCCTGTGTGTTGTTCATCAAATTCCACAATAAATATAAGCCATAAAATAATAAATATTTAAAAAATTGTCCTAGTTAAATTCTCTCTCATCAATAACTTTTTTTTTCATGATTATTGTTTTTATTATTATTTTATTTCCGATTTTCTGTGTGTCCCTGATATCACTTTCCACCCTGTTTGTTGTAATTCTCCATTTAAGAAAACAACCCCTTCCTACAATGGCACCACATTCAGGAAGAGTCATAATTTCTTTGGTTGGAAAACAATGGTGCAAAGCTAGATAAATATAAATACTCAGTTTGATCTATTTTTCAACCCTCTTAGGCTAAACTATAGAGACAATTTTTTTAAATTGAAATGTTAAAATATGTTTGATAGAGAAGTTAAAACCCTGTTCAAGTGTTCACCATTACGCTAGCTCAATCTTGCTCACTCACAGAGCTATGGCTAATTTAGGCTCAAAATGTCTACTCTGTTAGGTTCCACCCTGTTAGGATTATGCTCTTAACAGGTTGGAAAATGAAAACACACTTTTTTTTCTGTGTCTGAGCTTGACCAAAAGTTACAATGCACCACATAGTAGGAATGACCCGACTACAGTGGGAGACTATAGTATGATCCTGGCTGTTCAGTTTTGCAGGCCTAATGACAATTTTCGGTAACACTTTACCTGACACCCAGCGTCATAACACGTTATGACACAGTCATAACCATGCCATAATATATGGTCATAACACTGTCATGACACATATATTTAGAACTGTTGTGACATATATTGCGGCTGGTTATGACACCTACATAAGAGTGTCAAAACCCACAAAACCTACGACACAGTAGTAATTTTATGGCTGGTTATGACACCTACTATACCTAAGAATGTCAAAGCCCACAAAACATATCACAAAAGGCAAAATATTCCATTACACCATAGCCTACTTGTCAACAGTATGTTTATGTTATATAACATTTTCTGAAATTGACAATATTAATTTATCACAGTAATTGCGCACACATTGATGTCAGACATGCACCTACCCCAATGCTCTGTTGCTGATGACTGGAACGAATGTGTGAGCACCCTATTTTTGACTGATGACTATCATAAGGGCATGTATGAAAGAGGCCTATCTGGCTTATATGGTTATGATGGTCATAATTGCTTCTTGACAGTGTCGTAAAGTGCATTTTATTAGTCCAAGTAAAGTGACACATGATGGTCATAATGCTTCATGACAGTGTCATACAGTGCTTTTTCTACAAGTTATATAAATAAATAAAAAATAATACATGACCATAAAGAATTCATTACAACAACAACAAAGGATTTAAGAAACAAACTTTAAAAGGAAAGGAAACTTCTTGGCAGGAAAAAAGCACATTTTAATAAATACAGGTTTTGACACTCTTGTGTAGGTGTCATAACCAGCCATAAAATAATGCAATATATGTCACAACAGGTGTAAATATATGGGTCATGACAGTGTTATGACCACATTATGACACGTTATGACAAGTTATGTCAGCTGTTATAACATATTATAGCATGGTAATGACCGTGTCATAACGTGTTATGACGCTGGGTGTCAAGTAAAGTGTTACCCAATTTTCTACACATGATTTGAAAGTGGCTTAATGTTAATTATACTGTATAAAGCTGAAATAAGACCTTAGCAAAGAGACGCTCATTGCTTGTTCCTGTAGTTTCAGAGGGCATGCATGGGTATTGAGACTGGCCTTGTTTATGCCTTTAAACACTCCAAAGCTGTCAGATGCCGTGCCTCTCTGGTAATGTGAATTTGAGACCTGTATTTTCATGTTCCCTCTTTTGTATTTACTCTTATATTCCCTTCTTGTATTTATGGAAGCCCCCACCCTACTTAGGGTATGCGGGGATGGGGCGGGGATGGGGCGGGAATGAGCTACCATATATATATTCCCTCCTTTTATAAAAGTGAGGTTGTTGTTTCCTATGATGAGGATATGGAATGTGTTTGGAATGGATGTGTTGTTTAAGAGGACAATGCGAGTTGAGCAAGCAAGTGGATGGCCAGTATGCATATGTGAATTAAACCCACTGTAGATTTGGGACCACACTTTGTCTCCAGTGGACATTCCAGGCCAGTGGGGGAAGATTTATCTTACGCCATGTGTTTCTATATCCAACGCACAGAAGGCGAAAAACAAAATTAGATTGTGGCTTAGCTCGGGTTTCCTCTCGTCCAGAAGCTCTACTCTAGCTAATAGCTAGCCAGTCCTCCAGGCTCAGGGTGGGCGCTGATAGGTGGTTGAGGCCCAGTCACTGGATCTCCTGCAGGGCACACTGAGAATACCATGCTGGCCTGCTTGGTGAAAGCAACGCACAGGGTCATTTGCATGTCTCAAACAAGCCCCCATGTTATGTAGTTGAATGAAAATTATGTTGAATATAATAATAAACTACATTCATAAATCTGACTTCATTATTATGGGAATAAATGCAACAGGCCCTGTACGTCTCTGGAGGATCTAGACAAGGTAGCGAGCCTTGCATCACCTCTCAATATGACTATAATGAACATGTGTCTATCTTGCACTGTTATGCAATTATTAAGAGATACAAACAGCTAATTCTGGTGACCAATGTTCTTGCAATAATTTATTGGGTCAAGTACACCAGGGTTGCCAAGGTGGAACCCAAGCATATACAGTGCATTCGGAAAGTATTCAGACCCTACATTTCAGCCTTATTCTAAAATGGATTACATTGTTTTCTTTTCCTCATCAATCTGCACACAATACCCCACAGCCAGAAGAGGGCTGGCCACCCCTCAGAGCCTGGTTCCTCTCTAGGTTTCTTCCTAGGTTCCTGCCTTTCTAGGGAGTTTTTCCTAGCCACCGTGCTTCTACGTACATCTGCATTGCTTGCTGTTTGGGGTTTTAGGCTGGGTTTCTGTATAGCACTTTGTGACATCGGCTGATGTAAAAAGGGCTTTATGATACATTTGATTGATTGATTGATAATGCCAAAGCAAAAACAGGTTTTTCGAAATGTTCGCAAATGTACACTACCGTTCAAAAGTTTGGGGTCACTAACAAATTTCCTTGTTTTTTAAAGAAAAGCAAAAAAAAATGTCCATTAAAATAACATCAAATTGATCAGAAATACAGTGTAGACATTGTTAATGCTGTAAATGACTATTGTAGCTGGAAACCGCTGATTTTTTATGGAATATCTATATAGGCGTACAGAGGCCCATTATCAGCAACCATCGCTCCCGTGTTCCAATAGCACGTTGTGTTAGATAATGCAAGTTTATAATTTTAAAAGGCTAATTGATCATTAGAAAACGCTTTTGCAATTATGTTAGCACAGCTGAAAACTGTTGTTCTGATTAAAGAAGCAATAAAACTGGCCTTCTTTAGACTAGTTGAGTATCTAGAGCATCAGCAATTGTGGGTTCGATTACAGGCTCAAAATGGCCAGAAACAAAATACTTTATTCTGAAACTCGTCAGTCTATTCTTGTTCTGAGAAATGAAGGCTATTCCATGCGAGAAATTGCCAAGAAATTGAAGATCTCGTACAACGCTGTGTACTACTCCCTTCACAGAACAGCGCAAACTGGCTCTAACCAGAATAGAAAGAGGAGTGGGAGGCCCCCGGTGCACAACTGAACAAGAGGACAAGTAGATTAGAGTGTCTAGTTTGAGAAACAGACGAGAAACAGTCCTCAGCTGGCAGCTTCCTTAAATAGTACCCTCAAAACACCAGTCTCAACGTCAACAGTGAAGATGCGACTCCGGGATGCTTCTGGAAGGTTCTGCAAGGTTCTCCCATCTCCACAGAAGAACTCTGGAGCTCTCTCAGAGTGACCATCGGGTTCTTGGTCACCTTCCCGACCAAGGTCTTTCTCACCTCCCTGACCAAGGCCCTTCTCGCTCAGTTTGGTCGGGCGGCCAGCTCTAGGAAAAGTCTTGGTGGTTCCAAACTTCTTCCATTTAAAATTGATGGAGGCCACTGTGTACTTGGGGACCTTCAATGCTGCAGAAATTTTTCGATACCCTTCTCCAGATCTGTGCCTCAACACAATCCTGTCTCGGAGCTCTACGGACAATTCCTTCGACCTCATGGCTTGGTTTTTTGCTCTGACATGCACTGTCAACTGTGGGACCTTATATAGACAGGTGCATTTCCAAATCATGTCCAATCAATTTAATTTACCACAGTTGGACTCCAAGTTGTAGAAACATCTCAAGGATGATCAATGGAAACAGGATGCACCTGAGCTTAATTTGCAAAGATTAAACACATTTTCACTTTGACGTTATGGGGTATTGTGTGTAGATTGATGAAAGACTTAAAAATACATTTTAGAATAAGGCTGTAATGTAACAAAATGTGTACAATTGAAGGGGTCTGAATTCTTTCCAAATGCACTGTACTACATGTAGTGTAAATTATATTCAAACCTACTAAATTATGAACATATAGTCAGTCATAGAATTACTCGAACAATTACAGTGTACATGAAATGCATGATACATTTCAGAATATCACAGAGTAAATAATTATCAACTAAATAAGACTTAACGTGTGTGACAAACACAGGAGCTTGCTAACAAGTTCTCAGAAGTATGAACGAATTCACTGTCATTTTAACCAAATTCAAGCAGAAACTCATGCCCAACCTGATTTAGACTATAATAATAAAACACACCCAGATTGTAATCTAATGCAATGAATTTAAATGATAGGACCGCACCCCTGTGTCGCTCCTCTTTGAACCATCTGCAGTCCGACAAACTGAATAACACAGTTTCTCTGTAACAATAAATCCATAGCACTTACAGTACAATAGAGCATATCAAAATTCGTAGCTTTTTGTGAACTCCTAAAACAATCCAAACATGACAATATAATTTACAGTAACAGTCATTAAGTTGATTCAAGTTTCATCAGTCCAGTGACCCCAGGACATCCGTGGGAACGTCTCATCCCCGAGATTTCCACAGATATGGTGTGGCTCTCTCCTGTGAGATGCAAATATATGGCCAGCCATCTAAATAATGTATTGAGTCTTCATGCTGGGCCTCAGCGCCTGCAAGTCGCTAGTTGCGAGTATCACCTTCTCAAATTTTTACACTACAGTTATATTTCACGTATCTGATACGTTGAGGAGATGAATCATCTGATCAGACTGGGTGGTCAGAAGTAGATCTCCCTGGTGACAGGGTGGGTTTCCCTCCTCACTCGATCGCATCAAGAGGTCCAGTATGGTTAAATGTGTCACTTAAATCACACAAACAACCCCATCTTGTCACGCCTGCTCCCGCTCTCCCTCTCTGGCGCTCGAGGGCTCCAGGCTACCCTTCATTACCTGTCACCATCATTAAGCACAGCAGCGCTCAATGTACTCACCTGGACTCCTTCCCTTTGTTGATTGCCACATCTATAACTGTCTGCTCCCCCGTTTGTTCCCAGTGTCAGCATTGATGTCGTTATTTTATCCCCTGTCCAGACGCTATTCCTGTCCTGTTTCATGTCCGTTATTTATTAAATGTTCTCCCTGCACCTGCTTCCTGTCTCCAGCGTCGATCCTCACACATCTCTCTGGAATTTGGGGATTACCTCAGAAGGTTCCATGTACTTGTTTCCGTTTTCCTCACAATATCGTGACATGGTGGAGCACTTTTCTTGTTAGCCTAAATGCATCTGCTTTTCATGATCAATTTAACCCTCCTGCTGTGTTCCGATCGATTTGGACCGATTTACAAGCAGTTAATTTAATCTGATTGTCATAAGGTTCCATGACTATGTCCACGCAGGGCATCTGAATACACAAAATACATGTTGATGATTTTCATTACATTTTGGGTGTTTTATTTAACTTTTGTACACCTGTGGTGTTCCCGGTCATTAGAAATGAATGGGTGAGACTACAATTAGTGTATAAAATTGAGTTCAGGCACATGCCCATTCATCAGATGGACACACTTCCTCTCCCAGACCCCCACATGCATGTATGTTTGAGCACATACGCACACACACACACAAACCTCACTCCCCTTCTTGGCTTCCATAGCAATCCCCACAGGAACCTTCCCCCAATAGAATCTTTCCCCCATGGGAACCACACCTGTTGGCATTCACACAATCGCAACATTGTTTCAATAATATATAGAACTTTTCTCCACCTCTGGTATGTAAAGCTTTTTTGAGGCCTTGCTCACAATTCCTTCTGTGAGAGCACCATGACCAAACGATATACTGTATGTGAGGCTCTTGATCATATATTTGATCATGACACTGGTGAGGAGGAGAGTGTCCTTGTTAAACTTTGACACAAAGTAGTCTGTGATAAATAGCACAATATGTTTCGTCTGAGTATTTGTTATAGTCAAAATAATCCATACATTATGCTTTTTTACTCAAAAACTAGTTGTATGAGCTCAGGTCAATGAGGCCTACAGGCCATAAATAGTAAATAGAAGTTAAAAACTTGTAATGTTCACAAGAACTTAAGTTGATAAAAAGATCTAACACAACATTAGGTGATAATGCATGTATTATTATGGATTTATAATCAGCTATAATGAGGCTGTCATTTTGGACCGGGAACACAGAATTAATTAACATGAAACAAACACAACAGGAGGGTTAATAATTTTCTCTGTGGCAATCAGTAACTGTCTCATTGTCTAAGCGCTTGGCGTGGAAGACAGATAAGAAAAAGAGAAGTGTATTTTGTGTTTCTTGTGTTATGCTTGTCCTCTTTCTCTTAGCAGTGTGTCTCTAAAGCAGTGATATGTGTTGTTGTTTTCATGCAAAGCATTTAGAAGTGTCATGTGCTACTCTGATGGGTTGTTGAACCTTCCCTTAATGCTGTTGAATTGTGTGTGTGTGTATGGATTGTATCCATATTACACAGGAATAACCTGAAGTACCATATTTCTATGGATTATTGGGTTTCCTGGAATGAGCTGGTTCAGTCTACAGCACATGATTTACATTGTTGCAGAGCCTTGGCTCCAAGCTGAGTTCCCTCTGTGTGCCAATGAGATCCCCTTTCTGTATAAATAGTCAGAGGCTCAAGCCAGTATCCATCAGCAGGGTGATTCTGGGAGATTAAAGGAGATGAACAGTGCCTTTCTGGGGTAAGCAACATGAGCTTCAGATGGATAGATTGTTATGTAACCTTTACCCACTGTGATGATCACTCAGTCGTGAGCATTTGAGGCAACACACACAGACAGAGACGGACGGACGGACGGACAGACAGAAGGACACAAACACATACAATTAAACTTGCCGTGTCACATCACAATGTTGAAGCAGGATCTCAAGGTGCAGTATCCTTAGACGTTTCATTTGTAAGATCACAGTTGAAGCGTACAGTTGGTCTGATGGAGGATTGAATCGTGTTAGCTTTAGGACCTATGGTGTATAGAATGAAATAATTATATGGGTGTATAACACATATAAACATCTGCAGCTCATGCTCTCCCTCCCCTCTGTATAGAAAACAGCACCTATTGGACACAGTGACAATCCCGCTTGGAAAAGCCTGAAACATGGCACAGTAAGTTGGAAGAACATAATGACAAGGCTTGGAAAGTTTTCAATGACAACCAATACATAATTGAACCTAAAATATTGAGAAATGTAAAATTACATGGGGTTGGACAACTGTGTGTGTGTGTGTGTGTGTGTGTGTGTGTGTGTGTGTGTGTGTGTGTGTGTGTGTGTGTGTGTGTGTGTGTGTGTGTGTGTGTGTGTGTGTGTGTGTGTGTGTGTGTGTGAAGCATCCAGAAGAAGACCAGTAGCATGTCCCTGACCATCTCCAGCTCCTCCAGGGCAATCTCTTCCTCCTCCTCTTCCTCTTCCTCCACCTTGGTCCAGCAGCAGAGACACTCCAGCCTGGTGCAGCCCCTCTGCATCAGCCCCCAGAGGGTACCTACCTGACACACACATGCACAAACACACACACACACACACACACATACACACACTCACCATATTATAGCTATTCGGATGCTTCGCCCACCACACCTTCACTCACAACATACAATATATACATATTCACAATAAATATATATTTTATATATGTCATTAGTGAAAGTATTCACACCCCTTGACTTTTTCCACACTTTGTTGTGTTAGACCCTGAATTTAAAATTGATTAAATTGAAATTTTGTGTCACGGATCTACACACAATAACCCATAAAGTCAAAGTGGAATTTTTACACATTAATTAAGGATCCGCCCCTTTTTTCAATTTTAGCTTAAAGTGACATACCCAAATCTAACTGCGTGTAGCTCAGGACCTGAAGCAAGGATATGCATATTCTTAATACCATTTGAAAGGAAACACTTTGAAGTTTGTGTAAATGTTAAATTAATGTAGGAGAATATAATTAGATCTGGTAAAAGATAATACAAAGAAAGAAACATGAATGTTTTTTGTTAACACGATTTTTTAATAACTGCCTCATCTCTGTACCACCACACACATCCAATTATCTGTAACTCGGTTGCCGGAGAGGAAAGAAATCACTCAGGGATTTCACCATGAAGCCAATTGTGATTTTAAAACAGTTACAGGGTTTAATGGCTGTAATAGGAGAAAACTGAGGATGGATCAACAACATTGTAGGTACTCCACAATACTAACCTAAATGATAGAGTGAAAAGATGGAAGCCTGTGCAGAATTAAAATACATGAATCCTGTTTGCAATAAGGCACTAAAGTAATACATAAAAAATGTGGGAAAGAAATTAACTTTTTGTCCTGAATACAAATCGTTGTTAAAGGCAAATCCAACACTACACATCACTGAGTACCACTCTTCATATGTTCAAGTATGATGGTGGTTGCATCATGTTATGGGTATGCTTGTCATCGGCATGGGAGTTTTTTAGTATAAAAATAAATATAGTAGAGCAAATATTTTAAAAAATATATGGCAAGACTTGGAAATGGCTGTCTAGCTATGATCAACAACCACTTAAAAGAATAATGAGCAAATATTGTATAATCCAGGTATGCAAAGCTTTTAGAGACTTACCCAGAAAGACTCACAGCTGTAATCTCTGCCAAAGTTGAATCTAACTTGTATTGACTCAGGGGGTTGACTACCTATCTAATGAAGATATATTAGTGCTTTATTTTTCATAAACAATTGATTGTATAATCTTAGCATTTGTCTTCAACTTCGACATTACAGAGTATTATGTGCGGTAATTGACAAAAAAATGACAATCGAAACAATTTGAATCACACTTTGTTACATAACAAAATGTGTAAAAAGTCAAGGGATGTAAATCCTTTCTGAAGGCCCTGTATATAATATATACCTTCAACTGCTCCTTGTCAATATGTTATGTACCCACAGACAATGCATGACAGTGTATATTTGAGTTTTTAAATCCACCAGTTGTTGTCATATCTTTTTTCTAGACACAGAGTCCATCATATCCCCAACCGTATTCAGGGAGTGGTGGAGTGGCCCCTACTTTTGTCAAGGTAATACATGATACATCTTTACCCCCATCTGGTGACTGAATATGGAACTGAAGCATGGATTTGTCTGGTTGGGAAATAAAGGTAGAGTCAAAGGTTGAGTTGGACTTGGCCCTACATACGTTTTATGAATGTTCCTTCCTACCTACATTAGAACTGTGAACAGAGTTATGATCATTGTCATTCAAGACATGGATTGACACCTGCTCTAGTTCCTCATGATTACATAAGCATTTTGACATAGCTTTCCAGTCAGATGACGAGAAAGGCCATTGCCTTAATTGCTGTCAGAGGTAAAAAAAAAAAAAACACATATATATATATATAAAATGATGTATATATATGTCAAAAGTGTTCTTGTCAGTTTGTTAATGATTCCTAAACATCTGGGCACACGCTGTATGTGTAGAGGGATGTATGTGTAGAGGGATGTATGTGTAGAGGGATGTATGTGTAGAGGGCGAGGTGAGGAGAGAGGTTAAGAGAGGAGGGAGGAGGGGCTTGGTGGTGGTGGTATGTGAGTCTCTGCAGCCACCCAGTCACTTTGATCCAGTTCTCTTTGTGTTCAGTGTCTCCACGACATCAGCACGGTCAAGGGTCAGTTGGTGGTTCTAGAGTGCCGTATTCGTGGAACGCCACCACTGCAGGTTCTGTGGTATCGCGAGGAAGAGCAGATAGTGGACTCTGCTGACTTCCGCATCCTCAGAAAGAGTGAGTGGCAGAGTGCATGGTGGCTTCATCGGTGTTGGGAAATACACACAGACCAAAAATTGCTTTTGGCCGAATGGGCACACACTGGTTGAATCAACATTGTTTCCACGTCATTTCAATGAAATTACATTGAACCAATATGGAATAGACATTGAATTGATGTCTGTGCCCAGTGGGGAGGCACTAAATAGAAACGATCTCTAAACTTTCTCCTTCTTTTTCAGAGGCTACTTCTGCATCAGTGCCAGGTGAGTGGGAAAGCATACCAAAGGCCCACTGTTGGCTATTGTTGAAGGGCACATTTACCAGTGTCTTACATCATTATAACATTAACATGATACATTGTTATTAACATGATACATTGGTATTAACATGATACATTGATATTAACATGACACATTGGTATTAACATGATACATTGGTATTAACATGATACATTGGTATTAACATGATACATTGGTATTAACATGATACATTGGTATTAACATGATACATTGGTGCTGGTATTGGTGTGCCATTCTCATGTGTCCCCTCCTCCCCTTCCTCCATAGAGGAGCTGTGTACCCTTGTCATCACCGAGGCCTTCCCAGAGGATTCTGGGGTGTTCAAATGTATAGCTGGGAATCAGTTTGGAACAGTATCATGCAACGCCATACTGGAGGTGTACATTGGTGAGCATAGACTAGTTTCAGAACTGGTCAGACACACAAGACTACTTTTGTGCTTTTACTCATCTTTCTTCATCTGCTCTAATCTACATACAATCCTGAAAAACGTTCTGACAATGTGATGTCTCTGTGTCCAGACCTGGAAGAGCAGATGGAGAATGAGCAACCCATGGATGAGCAGCCCTTAGAGTCTACCAGGCTGGAACATGATGAAGTCCCCTCTTTACTACAAGACGTAGCAGCGATTCCCCCTCCAGAGTGGCCCGAGAGCCCAGTCTGCGAGATTGACCCCCCACTGGAAGAACAGTGAGTTCAACTATTTTAGGCAAAAACCCTCAAATGGAAAGATGAGGGGCCAGTATGCTGCTGTGGGACAGTATTTATGAATCAAAATACCTATCCATATGTAAAAGTAAACTTTGGAGAAATTATCACATAGGTAATCTATGAAATCGTAAGGATGCAGAGGTCAGAAAAATGTTTCCCTACTGTCAATTTGATTCAACTGCCACAAGAGGGAGCTATTTTCTTGTTTTGAAGTTGCAGGTCGGCTGCTATAGTTTGAAAGGTTTTATGATCTAATTCTCTGTGTCCATTCATTAATTACGAATTAAGATAGGAATTAAGATAGGTATTACAGCGCTGCTGATTGTTTGGTTTCTAAATGTGTTTAATTATCATCTGATTGTAATTAACAGGGAGGGGCTTATTTAGCCTATTTGTCTACAATTTTGATTGGAAACAAATGCAAGGAACACATTTTAGACCATGTTATTAAATAGCACTATTATAAGTGCTGGTGTGTAGGCTAGAGATGCACACCGAATAGGGGCGACTGTAACATGTAAAATTTAAATAAAGGCAGGTCAGGTGATGGTGTCGTAATTTAGGGGTCAGCAGGACAGCCGCGCTCTGAAATCAGCTGAGAGTCGCGTGCACGTTACTCTGCATACATGACGTGGGTCTACAGAATCTATACAGACATTTTGCTCTCCGACTCAGAAACATTCAACTCTGTAGTTCAGCCTATATTGACTTTGAAATATTGAGATCTTTAATCTAGTACCTTTTATCCAGGTAAGCTTAATGCATTATTTTAGGATTTTTAATTTTCTTTCACTCAATTGGTGCTAAATTTGTCACAGGTGCAAATGATTATAAACGTTTGTCTAATTGATTTGTTTTTCTATTTAAATATGTGTGTATGTATGTGTAGAACCTTTTAATATGCAGTGTGGTCATTTTCTAAATGGGTAAATGCAAATTACCTTTTTAATTGGATGTTCCAGTATTCACATTTCTGAATGACTTATCAGTGACTCACTCAGTGAGTTTGTTAAATTGTCTTCAAATGGCTGTGCTGTGTCAAAGTGAGATTTCTGTAGAAGCTCTGTAGAGACCCCAATCATTGTCTATAATTGAAGTGTGCATACCAAAGCTAGCCATATTTTTTTATATATATAACTCTTAATTAAGGAGCCTAATGTTACAGTTACTCCTTTTTTAAAAGACCTCATACACTACATTACCAAAGGTATATGGACACCTGCTTGTCGAAAATCTCATTCCAAGATCATGGGCATTAATATGGAGCAAACTGCAGTAGTTTGTTTCCACATACTTTTGTGTGTGTCTATATAGTGCATGTTATTTTTGGAGGTAGACTGGCTCTGGCAGCCAAATAATATATCTAAACATACAGTTGAAGTCGGAAGTTTACATACACTTAGGTTGGAGTCATTTAACTTGTTTTTCAACCACTCCACAAATTTCTTGTTAACAAACTATAGTTTTGGCAAGTCGGTTAGGACATCTACTTTGTGCATGACACAAGTAATTTTTCCAACAATTGTTTAGATAGATTATTTCACTTATAATTCACTGTATCACAATTCCACTGGGTCAGAAGTTTACATATACTAATTTGACTGTGCCTTTAAACAGCTTGGAAAATTCCAGAAAATTGTCATGACTTTAGAAGCTTTTGATAGGCTAAGTGACATAATTTGAGTCAATTGGAGGTGTACCTGTATTTCAAGGCCTACTTGGAATTCTTTGACATCTTGGGAAAATCAAAAGAAATCATCCAAGACCTCAGAAAAAAATGTGTAGACCTCCACAAGTCTGGTTCATCCTTGGGAGCAATTTCCAAATGCCTGAAGGTACCACGTTCATCTGTACAAACAATAGTACGCAAGTATAAACACCATGGGACCACACAGCCTGTCATACCACTCAGGAAGGAGACGTATTCTGTCTCCTAGAGATGAACGTACTTTGGTGCGAAAAGTGCAAATCAATCCCAGAAGAGCAGCAAAGGATCTTGTGAAGATGCTGGAGGAAACAAGTACAAAAGTATCTATAGCCACAGTAAAACGAGTCCTATATCGACATAACCTGAAAGGCCGTTCAGCAAGGAAGAAGCCACTGCCCCAAAACCGCCAAAAACTGCACATGGGGACAAAGGTTGTACTTTTTGGAGAAATGGTCTGAAACAAAAATAGAACTGTTTGGCCATAATGACCATCGTTATGTTTGGAGGCAAAAGGGGGAGGCTTGCAAGCTAAAGAACACCATCCCAACCGTGAAGCACGGGGGTGGCAGCATCATGTTGTGGGGGTGCTTTGCTGCAGGAGGGACTGGTGCACTTCACAAAATAGATGGCATCATGAGGGAGGAAAATGATGTGGATATATTGAAGCAACATCTCAAGACATCAGTCAAGAAGTTGAAGTTCGGTCGCAAATGAGTCTTCCAAATGGACAATGACCCCAAGCATACTTCCAAGTTGTGGCAAAATGGTTTAAGGACAACAAAGTCAAGGTATTGGAGTGGCCATCACCATGCCCTGACCGCAGAACTGAAAAAGTGTGTGCAAGCAAGGAGGCCTACAAACCTGACTCAGTTACACCAGCTCCGTCAGGAGGAATGGGCCAAAATTCCCCCAACTTATTGTGAGAAGCTTGTGGAAGGCTACCTGAAACGTTTAACTTGGGTCAAACAATTTAAAGGCAATGGTACCAAATACTGATTGAGTGTATGTAAACTTCTGACCCACCGGAAATGTAAAGAAATAAAAGCTGAAATAAATAATTCTCTCTACTATTATTCTGATATTTCACATTCTTAAAATAAAGTGGTGATCCTAACTGACCTAAGATGGGGAATTTTTAAATGTTAGGAATTGTGAAACTGATTTGAAATGTATTTAAACTTCCGACTTCAACTGTAGATCGATTCTCAATTGCGATACGGTTGTAGAAACATAAAGACTTTTTTTATTTTCATATCACTTAAATAATTTCACAAATGCAAAATACACACTTACTGTAAACCATTTGAACCTGCTTTATCACAGTTGCAGCCAACAGTATTTTTCAGTGACATATTTCTGGCAGCCTTCCTTTTACAGAGGTCTTCAGAGTATGCTAGATAGCTAATTAGCACAGGTGGTACCTCTGTCTTCGGTAAACATGCACTGTAACTTGGAGATATGACTATATGGGAACACTAACCCTATAAAGGCGTATCAATTTACCATTACATTAAAAAAAAAAAAAAATCTGATGTAAAAGATAAGGTCTTTATGGTTCCTCTTAATTTCTAGCAAAGGGTACATTGTGATACTGTGTTAGTGGTGTAGTTGGTTCATTAAGATAAATCCCCAAATATACTGTATTGACCCTAGCCGCTTGTTTTTCTTTTTTCATTATGAAAGTGAATTTAGCTGAGACTGTTGATCTGTGATTTAGGTTTGCATTAGGTCCACACAAAAATGTTAATAAAAAAACAGTCCACTCTTCTACCTGTCCTACCATGGAATCAACATAACTCTCACTCTTTTCTTTAATGATTCCCCTCAAAATGGAAATAATTTGAATGTCAGTGGGAGAGATCCCTTTTTCCACAAGAGGGAACTGGCTGCTTTCCAGGCAGTCCCACAAAGCTCTGAAAGCACCAGAGCACTCAAGAGCATCTCTCTATGTCACAGTGTCCCCTTGGATCACAGTCCTACCATTCCAATGTTCCCAAAGGGGAGGGAGGGCTTATTCAGTTGGAGCTATTAGAGTTTCCGATAGATCATGTGCAGTCTGCAGAGCCAGTAAGACTCCTTATTCTACAAGACAGACAGTCATCTGTTTGATTTATTAATTTCTTTCTGGATTGTCTTTAGTGTTGTGAGAAGAAATTAGTAGTATGGTTTAGACCCTGCGTGAATCTGATGGTGGTTGGAATTTGAAATGCTTGTCACAGTATTGGACGAGGGTGTCTGGGTTAGCTGTAAATGAACTGCAGCTGCCAGCTAATGTCAGTCAACACTACAGGCTCCTTATTTAGCCCCTCAAACTTTAATAGCAACATACGGCAACATGTGTCCACCACTCTCTTGTAGGTCATGTGGACAGTGTTTGTGTTCAAGTGTGTGTAAGTCAAGCCAAAACATACAGAACATTAAACTTCATGGTTAATTTACTATGCAAAAAGGGGCACTCAACATGCATGATCCACCTTAAAGGCTGTGCATGGGTATAACAATTGTACTGTAGTAAGACATTTTGTTTCTATGGTGTACCATTTATCCTGTTAACTTGAGTAATGCAAAGTAAGTTACCAAAATGTTTTTCCTTGCAGGTCTCTAGAGCCTAAGCTGCAGCCACCTAGTCCAAGTGAAAAGAGTATCCACTGCTCAGAGGGCCAGAGGTCACCTGAAGCCCGCACACCCACCCCACCCCCGCCGGACGTAAAAATAATAACGACCCCCAAACTGTTCACTCCCAGCAAGCCCAGCTTCCAGAGCTCAGGAGACTCTGGAGGCAGCAGTATGAGCAGCAGTGTGGCTGACCTTCCCACCTTCACCCCCAGCCTCTTTGCCCCCAGCGCCTTCAACTATGCACGGCCACGCCAGTTTATCCAGTCCCAGCCGGCCTTCCAGGCCCCCAGCTATGATGTAGCCCAGGCTCTGCCTCAGTCCAACGGGAACAGCAGCAAGGCCTCTCCCTCCTCCTCCAATCTGAGCTCTCCCATTTCCACTCCTGCATTCTCACAGCCGCCAGTGTTTCCCCATGACCCTCCTCCTCCCTCCGCCGCTGCCCAGCCCGTGTCCCCCTCCCGTGCTCCCATGCGCTCCACTATCACACTCACCCCGAGGGTCCCCAGTGCTAACACCAGTGTCGGTGTCCCAGTCCCATCTGAGCCCAAGCCCCAGTCCTCTTCAGCTGCCTTCCTCTGCTCTGTCCTGCCCTCTCAGTCCACCCCACAGTACAAGCCTGCACCCATGTCCATTCCCCAGCCTCCATCACCAGCTCGCTCCTCACACTCTCCCAACCCTCCCAGCCCCCTTCCCAAGCCCCGCTTTGATGCACCCCTACAAATGGCTCTCCCTACTCACAGCCTGCCTATGAGTCGGTCTCCCCACTCCCTAACTCCCACCACCGTTTCCATGCCACAGCCCTCCTTTCCTCCTCCCTCATGCGTGTCTCTGCCTCCTAGCTACAGAGGGACCCCAAACATGTGAGTTGCTATATTTTTAAACAGTGAATAAAATGCCTTAGTCTTAGCCATTCACCATACACTGAATATACAAAACATTACGAACACCTTCCTAGTGTTGAGTTGCACCCCCCACCCTTGCCCTCAGAACAGCCTAAATTCGTCGGGGCATTGACTCAACAAGGTGTCGAAAGCGTTCCACAGGGATGCTGGCCCATGTTGACTCCAATACTTCCAAGAGTTGTCAAGTTGGCTGGACGTCCTTAGGGTGGTAGACCGTCGTTGATACACACAGGAAACTGTTGAGTGTGGAAAAACCCAGCAGCTTTGCACTTCTTGACACAAACTACCATACCCGTTCAAAGGCACTTAAATCTTTTGTCTTGCCCATTCACCAATCCATGTCTCAAAGGTTAAAGAAGGACTTTTAAGCCATCTCCTCCCCTTAATCTACACTGATTTTTGAAGTGGATTTAACAAGTGACATCAATAAGGGTCAGTCTTTGTCATGGAAAGAGCAAGTGTTTTTAATGTTTTGTTTACTCAGTGTATATTATGTTTAATATTCTGGCTGTCTTACCCTCTCCAGCCTTCCCAAGCTCATCCTGAAGAAGGCTCCTGTCCCTCAGCCAGTGTCCCACAACTCGGATGAGCAGATCCAGGGTTCCAAGGACGCCCTGATCCAAGATCTGGAGAAGAAGCTACGCACCAAAGAAGCCCGCAGGAGAAACAGCCAGGTATCCATTATAACAAACTAGCCCGGAGTCATGTGGCCAGTGACGTGTTTATAATTTGTGTGGATATACTGTATGTACGTATGTGGATAGGGAAATGTATGATGTGATTCAGTGTCAAGACAAAGTTATAATCTAAATGTTTATTCCCTAACCACATTAAATAAGTACTTTTCGACAACGTGCTTGTTTACTCCACCACCACATGAATGCTGTACAAGAAAACGTGTGGTTCCCATCCTGATTTGAACCCATACAGCATACATCATCAGACTATTTGAAATCACAATGTGGCAACTATGCAAGAGGGAAATATGGATTTGTAACTTATCATCCAATCGTAGCATTCCTGTATTAATTAAAGTCAAGGACATACAATATCCTTGACGCCACGTGCATCGAGTGATTCTCAACTTTGAATAGATACTTCAGTAGGACCCAATTACTAGAAGCTTCAGTGGAATCTCTGGGACTTAGTGGACAACACAATGATCAACACAAGGCAGCTGTTGTGTGGAAGTAGACCCAATAACATTGACGTTTGCAGATCTAAAGGTCTGAATAGGTATAGCAGTTCAGTGGTGGCGCATCCACCATATTGCTTCCAATGAGTAAGTTGGGACCATAGACTTAGATGGACAACTTATCTTTGTATCTGTCCCATTATGGCGTCTGTGAGAGCACAGGCAGCGCCATTGAGGCCATCTCCATTTTTTGAAGTAGTACATTTTCTTCTACTACTTCTGAGTTGGTAAAAAAAACTCATTGTGCATACGGCCACCTGGAGTGTGTTTGAACAGGTATAAAACCAAAGTTGGAAATTTTACTGCCACCTGCAGTTATGGATTGTTTTCTCACATGTATAATTCATTGGCTGATCCCTCCTGATGACCGGGATGGAATTATTTGATCCTTCCTTAACCCATAGGAAGTCCCACCTAGTTGAGTAATTCAAAATGGTAAAAGTCCTCAAGTGCGCTGCCCATGCTAAAACAGGCTTTTGGGCACTAGAGTTGTATATGACTGCAGTATACTGGCTCAGCATTGGCTGGTTTACAGGTACTATACAGTATATGGTGTAACCGGTGGGATTTGAACCTGGGTCTCCCATGGGAGAAATCAAGGTCTTGACCTTTTTAGAGCAAGAGGAAATTCCCTTTTGGGCCGACACTGATTTTGAAGTCTTAGGCGGGGCTACCTCATTACGTGACGACGAGCAACCATGACCGACTCATGTCCGCTATACTGGCTGGATATTGGCTGGTTTACTTGCACTATATAGTATACTGGCTCACCATTGGCTTGGTTAATGGTACTAGTATACTGGCTGGTTTCCTGTTTGTCCCCTGACAGAAGTTGTCCTATGAGGAGCGCATGGCTCGAAGGTTGCTGGGTCCAGATAACGCTGCCTCTGTCTTTGACTTTGAGAATTCCTCCGACTCCCAACTCGACCAGGTATAATCTACTCGTATCCCTTCTATATCATCCATTACAACCCATTTGATTTGCAGGAAGTTATTTTAGGAAGTACAATACACTTAAAAAAAAGTTATTTCAAGGATCCATACTTTTGTCATGCTACTGTATGTCTTTGATGTTCTGCTAATACAGATCACAAGTTTCTCAGGCTTGGAGACGTTACTTATACTATGTGGGGTTTAGGTGGGATGTTCCTTGTACTATGTGTGACTAGTCCCGTCATTGTAGATCAGCCCTCAATCCTCCTCACACAATGGGACTGGGCTCTGGCTCTGTCCTCATCAGTCACAGGAGAACTGCACAGCCCTCTTCCAAGAATGCAGCTAGAAATAGCAGGTGTGAAGACTATGTGCCATAGCAGCATTCTCCCAGGGATATGTAGTGTAGGATGCCAGAAAGAGACCACACACACAACAGTACAACACGTGTGCCCACACAACGGTACAACACGTGTGCACACAGCACTATCCCCCATCCGGACACCCCTATTACCCTAGGCATAGTGTCGTGTGCTTTGAAATATTTAGCAAGTCTGGTTATTCAAGAGGTTGTGTTAAAGTAATGCCTTTTCAGGAGAGGATGTAGTCTTGAACATAGACCACCTTTATGGGTGAACTTGAGTGTTGGCTAGTGTAGAGGCAGTGATGAATCACTCTCTCTATATACAGTATGTGAATGCTTTTACACAGGTCCATGGCAAAAATGTTATTCCCAAATCTCTGTCCTCTCTTGCAGCCAGAATCACCAGAGGGACGTAACACTGGAGGAATATGGTAAATTTCACCCACAGTCGGCAAAGGCATGTGTATACATTTATAATGCTTTACATTTTAGTAATTTGGCAGACGCACTTACCCAGAGCGACTTACAATAGTGCATTTATCTTAAAGGAGCAGTTCACTATTGTACATCTTGATGTTAGATGGTTCCTCACACTGACAGTAGTCTATGGGCTGGGAGAAACTGTAATCCTAGTTCTGTTTTCTTTAAACCGCCACTACAAACTGCAGCTAACCTTAGCCACCGCAACTTAACAATCATGGGGTCATGTGGGCATGTTTCTTTTTTATAATTTTTTTTATCACCTTTTTAAGTAACATTTAACCAAATATCAAATTGATAGCCACCACAAGCTAACAATCTAAGGTTAGCTGAAGTTTGTAATGGATTTTTAAAGAACTTAAATTGATTTTTCTCTTGGCCCATAGACTATTCAGGGTGAGGAACTGTCTACCATCAAAATAGTGAACAACTCCTTTAATAAATCTCATTGATTTATTTAAGAGGTAGGGTTTCAGATCTTTTCAGAAGATGGACAGGGACTCCACTGTCCTGACTTTAGGAGGATGCTTATTCCACCATTGGTGTGCCAGGACAGAGAAGCACTTTGACTGGGCTGAGCGGTAGTTTCCCTCCCGTAGAGGGGGGAGGGCAAAGAGACCAGAGGTGTCAGAAAAGAGTGCTTTGGTTAGGGTATTGGGTTTGAGAATAGCCTGAATGCTAGGAGGGGGGAGTTCCTCTAGCTGCTCCATAGGTAAGCACCAGGGTCTTCAAGATGATGTGAGCTTTGACTGGAAGCCAGTGGACTGTGCGGAGGAGCGGGGTGACCTGGGAGAATTTGGGAAGGTTGAACACCAAAAGAGTTTTGGTCATACATTACACAATGTATGACCAAAACACAATAAAGCAGTAGATGAGGAGACCAGAAAGAGAAGTGTGCTCCACGTGAGGGTGAAGGCATGTGCGAATGAGACCTGAGGCTTAGGGCTCGGTGGTGGGTTGTTGGATCCAGGTTGAGTTTCCTGGAGCAGCCGTGTGTGTGTTTGTTTGCTGTTTCCACTGCCTACCACAGGCTCCGGTTCCCCCCGGCCATGCTGTAAGCGGGACAATAATAGACCATGAACTGAGTGAGCTGACATGTCTCTACGGCTATGATGTCTTCCTTGTGTTTTCTGGGATTGCCTTGTCTTCCCATTATGATGCGCAGTTGGAAGGTAAAGGCCACTTGCTGTGTTACTTGAAGCGAGTTGGCTTAGGATCCATGTGTGGACTTCTTGGCCATTTGTTTATGTTAATGTTTTTTTTAACCATGGGACAGCATGAATGGAGATGCAGCATTTGATGCTGTAATGAATTAGTTACATTTGCTCTTTGAACCTGAAATGATGAGAAGCGTGAGCTCTTGACTGCATGAAAACTCAATCATTCAACGTCAGCCATCGGCGCAGTTATGAAAGCTCCTCTGTTCCTACCCCCTCCCTCTTCCTCTCTCTCACTTTCTCCTCCCGCCTTTCTCCTCACTCTGTCCCTTTCTTTCTTCTAGGGGAAAACACCATTCTGGTACTGATGGCAACGAGGGCTCGGCCATCCAGGAGAAGTGCTATGCCCCACGTTTCATCCAGGTCCCCCAGGACCTTACAGTGGAGGAGGGCAGGTTCTGCAGGATCGACTTCAAGGTACAGCACTGGACACGCTGTAATCAGTTTAGTCATGAATATTGATCAAATGCATTATATATAGCTAGCATTCAACATTTATAGCTGGGGTCTATTTCCTAGGTAGGAACTTATTGCTGAGGTGTCTTCTGTAAAGACCTCGTTAAACTTGACAGACTCATGCAACAATTTAATTTAAGTGTAATGTAATTAAAGCCTCGAGTCCAAACATGAAACCCAATATCACATCTTGACAGAATAACCAGGTTGTAAAAAGCTACCCTGTACTCTCATCCACTTCCTCCTCTGAGCTATCACAGCCCCCACTCAGCCCACCATGACCCCCTAGTAGTCTACACTCCAGTTCAAGGCTGTGTCCAGGGTCATATTTATAAGTACACACTGTAGCAAAACATTTTGCAACAAAAAAAAAAATCAATTTTCATCTGTTTGATGTTGGACGAATACACCCCTGGCTGTGTCCTCAGGTGGGAGGTCTGCCCACCCCAGATGTGGCCTGGTATCTCGACGGGAAGGCCATCCGCCCAGATGACTACCACAAGATGCTGGTGTGTGAGAAGGGCATGCACTCTTTCATCATTGAGATTGTGACTGTGCATCATGCCGGTGTCTACGAGTGTATTGCCAGAAACCGTGCTGGGGAGAACCGCTTCTACATAAAACTGGAGGTTATCGGTAAGGGCTGTTTTGATTACTGTAATCTGTCAAATAATCTCCCATTTCCCATCTCTTAGCTTAGCATTGATGCTCTAACACTGCTTTACCCCCTCTCTTCTTCAGCCCAGGAGATGCTTCGCCCCCCCACCTTTGTCCAGAAGATGCTGAACTCTCGTGCCCTGGAGGGGGACACAGTGAGGTTAGAGTGTAAGGTGGCAGCCTCCCCTCCACCAAAGCTCTTCTGGAAGAAGGACAAAGACATGCTGCGCATTGACCCCACCAGGATGAGGTTGATGGACATTCAATTCCAAGTTTGAATCCTCTCAGAAGGAGAAATGCTCACAGTAGAGATTGTAATTTCTGACAGTTGGCTGACTTGAATCTAGCTGAAATTTATTTGTTAATTAGCTGCTTTTAGTTTTGCTAGTTAAGGTGAACCTCTGTTAGCTATAAGTGAGAGGTGCTGTTGATTCCATAAGGGAGTAACCCAAGCCTGATGTGTCTTCCAGCCTTTACCAGGATGGCACTGGAAGTCAGTGCCTGCTCATTGAGAGGCTGGTCAAATCTGATGCAGGCTGGTACACCCTGTCTGCCATCAACGAGGCCGGCATGTCCACCTGCAATGCCCGACTGGATGTAGGAAGTAAGTGGACCGTTTGTGCGTGTGTGGGTCTGTGCATGTCTGGTCTGTGCTTATCACACAACAGTGTTTAGTTAAGAGATCCAATTGGCTCATCCCTGTCCGTTACCTATTACTGTATGTATATGTTTCAAGACTTAAACTCATAAACACCACATAAATGCTGTGCTAATCAACCTCTTGTGGCTCTTCACAGCTAATGGTGTGCTGACATTTGCACTAGTGGGACAAAGGCAGGGATTACCATGCTGTTTACATCAGAGACAGACAACGCTGTAACCTTGCACTCAGAATGTCTGCTATGACAGGGCATTGAAACGGCATACTACTCTACTGTACTATAAACAGTGTTGGGAAAGTACCCAATTGTCATACTTGAGTAAAAGTAAAGATAATGATAAGTGAGTCACCCAGTAAAATACTACTTGTGTAAGTCTAAAAATATTTGGTTTTAAATATACTTAAGTATCAAAATTAAATGTAATTGCAAAAATATAATTAAGTGTCAAAGTATAAATCATTTCAAATTCCTTATTAAGCAAACCAGACAGCACAATATTATATATTTTTACGGCTAGTAAGGGGCACACGCCAACACTCAGATATAATTGACAAATTAAAGCATTTGTGTTTAGTGAGTCCACCAGATCAGAGGCAGTAGGGATGACCAGAGATGTACTCTTGATAAATGTGTGAATTGGAAGATTTTCCTGTCCTGAGTACTTTTGGGTGTCAAGGAAAATGTATGAAGTAAAAAATACATTCTTTTCATTAGGAATGTAGTGAAGTAAAAGTTGTCAAACATAAATGGTCAAGTATAGATACCCCAAAAAGCTACTTAAAATAAAAATACTTTAAAGTACTACTTAAGAACGTTATACCACTGACTACAAATTACCAGTGTTGTGCAAAAACATATGTACTGTAGCAGCAAGGGGAAATTGTCTGTTACTCAATATTTGTAGTACTTTCTGCTGTTACGATGGAGAAGGGCAAATTTCCTGTAATTTCTCCCGCCGTCCTGCAAATACAGTGCATGTTGTAAAGGCTGATACATCTGTTATGGGTTTCTATCATTACAAGGCTAGGAAAATGAGGCTGTATTATATTCTTCCTTGATCACATAACATGCCATCTGGTATGCGGACCCAGAGCGGCCATATTGAGTTTTACCTCTATTCTGCCTAGCTATCTGAAGAAGTAGTCTGAAATTGATCGGTTAGAGAGGGGGCATATACTTGCTCTATCCTCTCAGCGCAAGGTTACTAAATGGAAAAACTGACTCTTTGCTCATATGATTGTCTCATCGTGGTGATGTCAGGCCCCAACTGTGCAGCAGAATTTAGCCGGACACTCTGCTGGCCACAAGGAAAGCTTGTCTTTCGACTCCCAAGGTTAACCTGTAATTGGAGATGGTGCTTAATACAGCAACGCTGGCAGAGAGGGCAGCGACGCCAGTCTCACAGCACAGGCATGCCTCAATGGCTCTTGTACAAGCCTTAATACCAGAGCAGTTTATCTTTGGAGTTCTTTTTAGGAAAATCTCTTAGGATAGCAGCACATTCCTCTTTCTGTGGACGAAGAGGTCCAAACATAATTTCAAATTCCTTATATTAGTGAAACCAGACAGTACAATTTTCATGTTTGGTAATATTTGACATTGACTGGCTTTATTTTAATTTTGTTTTATTACCTGGCTCAAATGCAACATTTGTATTAGAAGTTCAAGGAGCCTGTTCTGAATATATCTTGATCTTTGTATTCCATTCTGTCTCTACAGCTCGCACCAACAAGCCTGCCCCCCCTACAGGCAAGCATTTTAAAATCCCCTCCTCAGTCATCTCCCTGTCCTGACTCCAGACCCCACCCCCCAGCACACGGCCCCCCTGTACGAGAGCGAGGAGCTCTAGACAAAACTACACCAGGAGTGCAGTAATCGTGGATGTGTGTTGTGCTCCTTGTCACACCTGCCTGTGTCCATCCACTGAGGCTGTTCTGTTGTGTGTCTTGGGGAGGAAACCTTTTTGAGGAAGCAGGTAGATGGACTCTCACATTTTGCCCACACTGTCTCAATCCAGGACACCTCACAAGACCCCGCATTTGTCAAATGCACTTTAGTTTGAGCCCTTCTGGTTTTGTGTCAAGGGCATGCTGGTCAGATGTGGGTTTCCCAACCGCACATCCTCTTAGTGTGGTGTAGCCTTCTTGGCCGGTACACTTGACTTGGCACAGACCTTTGTCAAATGCTGTCCTGTGGTTTGCTGTTCTAGTGGATAGAGAATGAATAATGTATCGTCTCCAGACATGTAACTATCTTCAAAGTTCCTTCACTAAAGCATCGTTTTTATGACGGCTGCTTCAAGTGAGAATGTGTGTCTATGATATTTCTGTTTTTTAAAGGTCAAATGGTTTTATTATATAAGCTATTTATTGGACAATTACTTCTAAATGTAAATGGTTGCCGTAACACCCAAATTTACCACAAACTCAAGGTCTGATCCTGACCATAGAAAAACATTTTGAGTAAGTGTTATGTACTGTGTATGATGTGAAATTGAATGTTTGTGTAATAAAGTTTTCGTGACCTTATTACAGGGGGTTATTTCATTTTGAAAATAAGATATCATTTATTTTACACTGAACAAACACTATGTAAAGACATGTTTAATGAGCTGAAATAACAGCCCAGAAATGTTGCATATGCACAAAAAGCTGAATTATCACATTTACATCCCTGTTAGTGAGCATTTCTCCTTTGCCTAGATAATCCAGCCACCTGACAGTTTTGGCATATCAAGAAGCTGATTAAACAGCATAATTACACAGGTGCTCCTTGTGCTGGGGACAATAAAAGGCCACTCTAAAATGTGCAGTTTTGTCACAACACAATGCCACAGATGTTGTGTGCGTGCAATTGGCATGCTGACTGCAGGAATGTCCACCAGAGCTGTGGCCAAATAATTGAATGCTAATTTCTCCACCATAAGCCTCCATTTTAGAGAATTTGGCAGTACACAGCCCCGGACCTCCACATCTGGCTTCTTCACCTGCAGGACCAACTGAGACCAGCCACCCGGACAGCTGATGAAACTAGGTTTCCACAACCAAAGAATTTTGGCACAAACTGTTACCTTTCTCAGGGAAGCTCATCTGCGTGCTTGTCGTCCTCACCAGGTTCGTAACCGACTCCAGTGGCAAATGCTCACCTTTGTTGGCCACTGGAGAAGTCTGCTCTTCATGGCTGAATCCCAGTTTCAATTCTACCAGGTAGATGGCAGACAGTGTATATGGCATCGTGGGTGAGAGGTTTGCTGATGTCAACATTGTAAACAGTGCCACATGGTGGCAGTGGAGGTATGGTTATGCATAAGCTACAGACCATGAACACCATGGCAATTTGACTGCACAGAGATACCGAGACGAGATCCTGTGGCCCATTGTCGTGCTATTCATCACCTCATGTTTCAGCATAATTCACAGCAAGGATCTGAAAATGTCTGTTCTTCCATGGCTTGCATAATCAAACATGTCACCCATTGAGCATGTTTGGAATGCTCTGGATCGGTGTACGACAACGTGTTCCAATTACCGCCAATATCCAGCAACTTCGAACAGCCATGGAAGAGCGGGACAACATTCCACAGGTCACAATTAGCCTGATCAACTCTATGCAAAGATGTTGCAGTGCATGAGGCAAATTGTCACACCAAATACCGACTGGTTTTCTAATCCACGCCCCTACCTTATGGTATGTGACAAACAGATGCATATCTGTATTCTCAGTCATGTGAACTCCATAGATTAGGGTCATTTTAATTTATTTCAATTGGCTGGTTTCCTCTTGTGTTGTGGGGGCTGTGCATTGGAAAAGTGGGTGGGGTTATATCCTACCTGTGGCTAGGGTCAGTCTGTTATATCTGGAGTATTTCTCCTGGCTTATCCAGTGTCCTGTGTGAATTTTAAGTATGCTCTCTAATTCTCTGAGGACTGGAGCCCTAGGACCATGCCTCAGGACTACCTGGCCTGATGACTCCTTGCTGTCCACCTGGCTGTGCTGCTGCTCCAGTTTCAACTGTTCTGCCTGCGGCTATGGAACCCTGACCTGTTCACCGGACGTGCTACCTGTTCCAGACCTGCTGTTTAACTCTGGAGACAGCATAAATACATTTGATTGAACTGCATTTAAATTCTCCAGTGTAGACAACTTATTTGTGAAGCATTGTAGCCATTAAGTATTGTAATTTTTTTTATATAAAAAAAATACTTAATCAAAACATTTGAAACACTTTATATAACTACTTAATATTCAAGGGACGGATCTCTATGATCCCAATGTGTGAAGTGAAAAACTGGCAATAGACTGACACAGGAAGTCAACCCCACTGGACCGTTAACCTGACAACCTTTTAGGACGAAGACTCTTCTATCCTGTTCTGATAAAGGCCCAGACATTTAAAACAAGAGACAACATAACGTTTCAGTATATGATTGTGTATTGGGCTCCTCTTGGCCGTCTTCTTCAGGTGAGTCAGAAGGTGACTGACTCGTAACTGTTGAGGAAGTGCTTGGCAATAGAACTGCTCAGGATGATGTACTCTACATGCTCATTCACACGTAACAAATAAGAAGGAATTCATGGTGGTAGTCTCTCGCTTTAAGTACAGTCCAGTCCATGAGATGGCTATGGCTAAATCACCCATTTCTTGGGGAGGAGTAATCATGTTCACTTTCCTTAGACTGCAGCCTTGAGACTATGGTTTCCCAATCATTTCAGAAGGAAAAGTCTGACATCTGAGCTCTCAGATCTCCACGTCGCTTTCCTTGTCGTTGTCATGGTCACCATCATAGAACTCATTGGCTGCCTCCGGCCTGTAAAGAGAACATAAGCCATTTATTTTCAGAATGTTCACCAAACACTTCACAGTAAACACAGATACTACATGCAGTTAGACCAAAACGGGTCATATTGATTCCATTACTAATATGTTCCTGTGTGTCACAAAGCTGACTGAGTGTATTCACCTGGAATAGTTGTCCTCTGAGCCCCTCTCATCTGGGTCTCCCTCGTCAGTACGCTCGTAGCTCAGGATGTCAGAGGGCACGTCGTGGATCTGGACACTGGGAGCATGGTTCAACATCTTCAAGTTCTCAAAGACAGTTGAACGTATCTGCTCCAGGTACTAAACACAGGAGGAGGAAGATAAATCACTTAAAGTGGAGAGAATAATTTTCATGATCACACATATTCAATAGTTTAAATCCTTGTTGTAAACTGTGGTTCAGGAATACAAAAAACAAGAAAAAGAGGGAGAGAGCATGCAGTGCATTCTCAAACCTACCTGTCTTGAATTCTGGTTCTCTATCCTGGTGCTCACGTCTGGGTGGAGTGTGAAGTCTGGAGCAAAATACTCAAAGTACTCTGGAGGGGTGAGAAAGAAAAAGATCAAATGGAGAATTTTTTTTTTGTTGCTTTTATACTGAACAAAAATATAAAAACGCAACATGCAACAATTTTACTGAGTTACAGCTCATATGGAAATCTGTCAATTGAAAAATGCATTAGGCCCTAATCTATGGATTTCACATGACTGGGAATACAGATATGCATCTGTTGGTCACAGACACCTTAAAAGGTAGGGGCATGGATCAGAAAACCAGTAAGTATCTGGTGTGATTATCATTTGCCTCATGCAGCTCGAAATCGCCTTTGCATAGAGTTGATCAGGCTGACTCTTCAATGGCTGTGCAAAGTTGCGGGAACTGGAATACGCTGTCGTACACGTTGATCCAGAGCATCCCAAACATGCTCAATGGGTGACATATCTGGCGAGCATGCAGGTTTTCAGCTTTGAGGAATTGTGTACAGATCTTTGCGACATGGGGCCGTGCATTATCATGCTGAACCATGAGGTGATGGCAGCGTATAAATGGCACGACAACGGGCCTCAGGACATTGTCACGGTATCTCTGTGCATTTAAATTGCCATCGATAAAATGCAATAGCTTATGCCTGCCCATACCATAACTCAACCATAGGGCACTCTGTTCACAACGTTGACATCAGCAAACCGCTTGCCCACACGACGCCATACACACTCTGCCATCTGCCCGGTACAGTTAACTGGGATTCCTGCGTGCCAGTGGCCATCGAAGGTGAACATTTGCCCACTGAAGTTAGTTACAATGCCGAACTGCAGTCAGGTCAAGATCCTAATGAGGACGACGACCACACAGACAAAATGAGGAAAAAAATCCAGAAAAATCACATAGTAGGATTTTTAATGAATTTATTAGCAAAGTATGGTGGAAAATAAGTATTTGGTCACATACAAACAAGCAAGATTTCTGGCTCTCACAGACCTGTAACTTCTTCAAGAGGCTCCTCTGTCCTCCACTCATTACCTGTATTAATGGCACCTGTTTGAACTTGTTATCAGTATAAAAAAAAGACACCTGTCCACAACCTCATACAGTCACACTCCAAACTCCACTATGGCCAAGACCAAAGAGCTGTCAAAGGACACCAGAAACAAAATTGTAGACCTGCACCAGGTTGGGAAGACTGAATCTGCAATAGGTAAGCAGCTTGGTTTGAAGAAATCAACTGTGGGAGCAATTATTAGGAAATGGAAGACATACAAGACCACTGATAATCTTCCTCGATCTGGGGCTCCACGCAAGATCTCACCCCGTGGGGTCAAAATGATCACAAGAACGGTGAGCAAAAATCCCAGAACCACACGGGGACCTAGTGAATGACCTGCAGAGAGCTGGGACCAAAGTAACAAAGCCTACCATCAGTAACACACTACGCCGCCAGGGACTCAAATCCTGCAGTGCCAGACGTGTCCCCTGCTTAAGCCAGTACATGTTCAGGCCCGTCTGAAGTTTGCTAGAGAGCATTTGGATGATCCAGATGAGGATTGGGAGAATGTCATATGGTCAGATGAAACCAAAATAGAACTTTTTGGTAAAAACTCAACTAAATCGTGTTTGGAGGACAAAGAATGCTGAGTTGCATCCAAAGAACACCATACCTACTGTGAAGCATGGGGTGGAAACATCATGCTTTGGGGCTGTTTTTCTGCAAAGAGACCAGGACGACTGATCCGTGTAAAGGAAAGAATGAATGGGGCCATGTATCGTGAGATTTTGAGTGAAAACCTCCTTCCATCAGCAAGGGCATTGAAGATGAAACGTGGCTGGGTCTTTCAGCATGACAATGATCCCAAACACACCGCCTGGCAACGAAGGAGTGGCTTCAGAAGAAGCATTTCAAGGTCCTGGAGTGGCCTAGCCAGTCTCCAGATCTCAACCCCATAGAAAATCTTTGGAGGGAGTTGAAAGTCCGTGTTGCCCAGCGACAGCCCCAAAACATCACTGCTCTAGAGGAGATCTGCATGGAGGAATGGGCCAAAATACCAGCAACAGTGTGTGGAAAACCTTGTGAAGACTTACAGAAAGCGTTTGACCTCTGTCATTGCCAACAAAGGGTATATAACAAAGTATTGAGAGAAACTTTTGTTATTGACCAAATACTTATTTTCCACCATAATTTGCAAATAAATAAATTAATAATCCTACAATGTGATTTTCTGGATTTCTTTCTCATTTTGTCTGTCATAGTTGAAGTGTACCTATGATGAAAATGACAGGCCTCTCTCATATTTTTAAGTTGGAGAACTTGCACAATTGGTGGCTGACTAAATACTTTTTTGCCCCACTGTATGTGTAACAGTATAGCTTCCTTCCCTCTCCTCGCCCCTGCCTGGGCTCGAACCAGGGACCCTCTGCACACACAACAGCCACCCTCGAAGCATCGTTACCCATCGCTCCACAAAACCGGCGGCCCTTGCAGAGCAAGGGGTACAACTACTTCAAAGTTTCAGAGCGAGTGACCTACGACAACATCTGGAAAATTGCAGAGCGCCAAATTCAAAATACAAAAATAGTAATGTTAAACATTCATGAAAATACAAGTGTTGCACACTATTCAAAAGCTTAGAATCTTGGTAATCTCACAGCGCTGTCAGATTTCAAAAAGGCTTCACGCCGAAAGCATAGCATTAGATTGAGGACAGCGCCCCGCATACTTCCTGCATTAGCATTAACATAACCAGAACTCAGAGAAGGCGATCAAATAAATTGCTTACCTTTGAAGATCTTCCCCTGATGGCATTCCAAAGGGTCCCAGCAACACAAAAAAATTGTCATTTTGTTCGAAAAAGTCCCTCTTTATGTCCCAAAAGCTCTGTTAGTTTGGCGCGTTTTGTTCAGAAATCCAACGTCCCACTCGTCCAATATACAAGACATAGAAAACGTAAAAAACATACCTAGAAACTTTGTCCAAACAATGTTTCTAATCTATCCTCCGGTACCCTAATATGTATATAAATGATAATATTTCACACAGATAATATCCTGGTCGAGAGAAAAGGAGAAAAACGAAGCGCGCACTCTCAGTCACGCGCGCTAAACAGTATAGTCCACTCCTGAGTCCACTGACTACAACAGCTCTTACTCCTTGGTTTTTCAAAATAAAATCCAGAAACCTTGTCTAAAGAATGTTGACATCTAGTGGAAGCCATAGGAACTGTAATCTGGGAGCTAGATGCCCCTGCTTTCAATAGCATGTCAATGGAAAAAGTGTGACATCACAAAATCTGATTTTCTGGATGGATTTTCCTCAGGTTTTCACCTCCCAAATCAGTTCTGTTATACTCACAGACATTATTTTGACAGTTTTAGAAACTTCAGTGTTTTCTATCCAATACTACTAATTATATGCATATCCTAGCTTCTGGGCCTGAGTAACAGGCAGTTTACTTTGGGCACGCCAGACTCTCCAAGCTTCCGAATACTGCCCCAGTGCCCGAACAGGATTTATTAAGAAGCCTTTTGGACCTCGACGTGGTGCTCCGGTACCGCTTGCCTTGCGGTAGCAGAGAGAACAGTCTACGACTAGGGTGGCTGGAGTAGTTTAAATTTTTTTATGGCCTTCCTCTGACACCACCTGGTATAGAGGTCCTGGATGGCAGGAAGCTTGGCCCCAGTGATGTACTGGGCCGTACACACTACCCTCTGTAGTACATTGCAGTTGGAGGCCGAGCAGTTGCCATACCAGGCAGTGATGCAACCAGTCAGGATGCTCTCGATGGTGCAGCTATAGAACCTTTTGAGGATCGGAGGACCCAGACTTTGTCGTGCCCTCTTCACGAGTGTAAGTGTGTTTGGACCATGACAGTTTGTTGGTGATGTGGACACCAAGGAACTTGAAGCTCTCAACATGTTCCACTACAGTCCTGTCGATGAGAATTGGGGTGTGCTCGGTCCTCCTTTTCTTGTAGTCCTTCGTCTTGATCACGTTGAGAGAGAGGTTGTTGTCCTGGCACCACACGACCAGGTCTCTGACCTCCCTATAGCCTGTCATCGTTGTCGGTGATCAGGACTACCACTGTTGTGTCATCGGCAAACTTGATGTTGGAGTCGTGCCTACCAACTTTTCTTTATTTAACTAGGAAAGTCAGTTAAGAACAAATTCTTATTTACAATGACGGCCTACCCCGGCCAAACCCGGACGACGCAGAGCCAATTGTGTGCTGCCCTATTGGACTCCCAATCAAGGCAGGATGTGATGCAGCCTGGATGCAGTCATGAGTGAACAGGGAGTACAGGAGGGGACTGCGCACGCAGCCCCCGTGTTGAGAATCAGCGTGGCGGGTGTGTTGTTACCTACCCTTACCACCTGGGGGTGGCCCGTCAGGAAATCCAGGATCCAGTTGCAGAGGGTGGTGTTTAGTCCCAGGGTCCTGGGACTAAACACCACCCTCTAGTGATGAGCATTGAGGGCACTATGGTGTTGAACGCTGAGCTGTAAATCTGGTAGGTTTGTGTCACTGGGCAGCTCGTGGCTGTGCTTACCTTTGTAGTCTGTAATAGTTTGCAAGCCCTGCCACATCCGACGAGCGTCTGAGCCGGTGTAGTACGATTCAATCTTAGTCCTGTATGAACGCTTTGCCTGTTTGATGGTTCGTCGGAGGGCATATCGAGATTTCTTATAAACTTCCGGGTTAGAGTCCCACTCTTTGAAAGTGGCAGCTCTACCCTTTAGCTCATTCCGGATGTTGCCTTTAATCCATGGCTTCTGGTTTTGGTATGTACGTACGGTCACTGTGGGGACGATGTCATTGATGCACTTATTGATGAAGCCAGTGACTGACGTGGTGTACTCCTCAATGCCATCGGAAGAATCCCGGAACATATTCCAGTCTGTGCTAGCAAAACAGTCTTGTAGCTTAGCATCTGCTTCATCTGACCACTTTCATATTGACCGATTCACTGGTGCTTCCTGCTTTAGTTTTTGCTTTTCAGCAGGAATCAGGAGGATAGAATTATGGTCAGATTTGCCAAATGGAGGGCGAGGGAGAGCTTTGTACACATCTCTGTGTGTGTGTATTAAAGGTGGTCTAGAGTTTTTTTCCCCTCTGGTTGCATATTTAACATGCTGATAGAAATTAGGTAAAACTGATTTGAGTTTCTCTCCATTAAAGTTCCCGGCCACTAGGAGCGCCACCTCTAGATTAGCATTTTCCTGTTGCTTATGGCCGTATACAGCTCAATGAGTGCGGTCTTAGTGCCAGCATCGGTCTGCGGTGGTATATAGACAGCTATGAAAAATATAGATGTAAACTGTCTTGTTAAATAGTGTGGTCTACAGCTTATCATCAGATACTCTAACTCAGGCGAGCAAAAACTTGAGACTTCATGCACCAGCTGTTGTCTACAAATATGCATAGGCCGCCGCCCCTTGTCTTACCAGAGGCCACTGTTCTATACTGCCGAAAAAACCCACCAGCTGTATGTTAATCATGTCGTCCTTCAGCCACTACTCGGTGAAACATAAGATATTACCATTTTTAATGTCCCGTTGGTAGGATATACGTGCTCGTAGTTTGTCTATTTTATTATCGATTGACTGTACGTTGGCTAATAGGACGGTAAAGGTAGATTACCCTCTCGATGACAGATCCTTACAAGACACCTGGACCGCTGTTCACGATATCTACGTATTTTCCTCCTGCGAATGACAGGGATGAGGGCCTTGACGGGTGTCTGAAGTAAATCCTTCCCATCATCTCGTTAAAGAAGAAGAATTCCTCCAGTACGGGGTGAGTAATTGCTGCCCTGATATCAAGAAGCTATTTTCGGTCATAAGACACGGTGGCAGAAACATTATGTACAAGTTACAAATAACACAAAAAAAAACATACACAACAGCACAATTGGTTACGGGATCGTAAAACGGCAGCCATCTCCTTCTGCGCTATTATTATTGTCCCCAACACAAGGTGCACCCGTGTAATGATAATGCCATTTAATCAGCTTCTTGATATGCCACACCTGTCAGGTGGATGGATTATTTTGGAAAAGGAGAAATACTTTGGATGTAAACAAATTTGTGCACAACATTTGAGAGATAAGCTTTTTATGCATATGGACATTTTCTGGGATCTTTTTATTTCAGCTCATGATGCATGGGAACAACACTTTTATATTTTTGTTCAGTGTACATCATATTATGTCAATATAATATCAAACCAATGTACAAAAAGCTTGCTCACTTACCACTATAGGGCAGCTCATCACTAATTGGCTCATCAACTAGGAGGGAGGTCTCATAGGTCCTAGAATGGCGGAAGAGCAACAGAGTTCAGTCTTAAGTGGTTCCATATACACTGTGAGAACATTATCTCTCGGCCTCCATTAAAAAACAACTGTCACCTAACCTCTACACCAGAGCTTGCTGTTTCGGTTCTACCTGATAATTAATTACACACACCTGGTGTCCCAGGTTTAAATCAGTCCCTGGTTAGAGGAGAACGGCAGAGGAAAAAAGGCAGTGAAACAGGCTTCGAGGTCCAGAGTTCTACACTATAGTCCAGTTACAGCAATGAAATAAATGAGTACTCACCAGCATCTGGCTACATTGCGTACTGTGTACCCTCCTCCTCCCAGCACCAGCAGGGGAATCCTGAAGCTCTTTACAAACTCCACACATTCCCTATAGGAAAGATTTGTACCCTGGGTAAGAGAGTTTACCATATCGTGGCTCCTGTGTAAATTGGTAAGGGATTTTCTGTAATCACTTAAATGTGCCCTCCTACCAGTAGGTTGCAGTATATCCTCATACTATTGACTTCCATCCACCAAACCTGAATCCTTATCACTACAAAGACACTTACCCATGGCCTCGTATACTGAGGTTGAAGCATCCTAGTCGGTCACAGCCCAGAGAGTCAGCCCCACACTATCAATGACAAGAGGTGCATGTATGAGTCCCATATTCAATACCACAAACCATGCCACTCACGCAAAAACGCAAATGATGATCTCTGGCTGCCAAATGCTCACCTGAAGAACAATACAGGTTGGCTGGTAGAAGTCCACCACTTGCTTAATGACTGGCTGAAAGAGTTGCCTGTAGCCTAAGAAACAAAGTGCTATAATGATAAGGTATTGGACAAAATGAAGAGAATTCATCCTTTCAAGCATTCTTGCCAATTACGCAATGTTTTGCTCAATTGATCCCCTATCAAAAATCAGGAAATATCTGTTGTTGGTTATTATCCGGTATACTATCAGACCCTTTGATCTTTGCAACACATTTGAACACTCAGAGAGATGTTAATAGTTCAGGCGTCAGGCAGCATAACACATATCTGATAAAAGCACTCCCCAGAGACATCTCACTGGCCTGAGTCTAATAGCATTATCAGACTGGATCGCCAGAGAGCCACCCTGAGTGGGGGATCCAGAAAGCACACTACTCACTGTGGTCATCAATCCCATCCCGGAGAGGCACGTTCAGGCAGTAGTAACGGCCGCTCTCAGCCCCCACCTCATACATGTCACCTATGGGACAAAACATACAAACACAATTTGTTTATCAAAGAATAGGCTCATTAAGGGGGCTTTCACACCCGTTTTCCCCCTTATTTGGACTGGCGTGAACAGTATCCAGAAGAACCAGAGGCATGCAAAAGAACCAGAGGCATGCATTATTACTGGTTGTTTGACTGCGAGCATTTGATAAAACGCAGTACTATAACGCTGAAACGTTCTGTGAGTAGTGGCGCATTTATGATCGCATCCGATGCAGATTTGGGGAGATGGGGGCTATACCGGGGATATAGGCTATTGAATAGCTTATTCACGTTGCACTTAGAGCAGTTATTGCACCGTTTCCACATGTTGTTGGAAGACCAAAGCGAAAGTAAAATGAAGTTTGGGACACACAAGTTATGCCTCTGGATAATCATAAATGGATTTAACATGAGCATTTTCACCAACAAAACAAATGACTTGTATGAACATGTGATTTTGTTTGGGCATTTTAGTTTGTTTGATATTTGGCAATGTGAAATTAACCGGAACAAATTAAAAAACATACAAATAAACATACTGATTCGAACTATAGCTCAGAACTGTGTTTGCCCTAAGACACCTCTATTGCCCCATAGAGATATTCAATGATTTAGTCATTAAGACAAACGGTCTCTCTATTTCTCAATAAGTATTCTCACTGATTATAACAGACACTCATATGGTTCGTCTTACCTGTGCCTGGGAAAAAGTAGTTCCCATACTTGTGGAAGGATACAGTCATGACCCGATCAGTCAGGTAAAAGGCTTCCTGCACCCCATCGCCATGGTGAATGTCAATGTCTATGTAGAGCACACGTGGGTGGTATCTAAAGATACATTTACATTTTTAGTTGTCAGTGATCCTTAGAGGGTTGTGAACAATATTTAGGAAATAGTCAAATACAAAGACTGTAAGGGTGCTTTACTCTTACTTCAAAAGCTCCAGTATACTGATGACAATGTCATTCACATAGCAAAATCCAGAGGCCTAAAAACAAAAACGAGTGAAATCATGACATCATAAAAAGCTGTACATAGGCATATTAAAAGATGACCATAGGCCGTAGAAGTAAATTGTCTTGACAAAGAAACAAATGCATGTCGCATAATTCGTACCTCAAATTTCTTAGCATGATGAAGACCCCCAGCCCAGTTGATGGCAATGTCGCATATCTGCAAAACAATGGCCCCGATCAATACTCAAATCACAAAGCCTGGTCGACTATTTACCTGGCTCTGTAAATTGCTGAATGGCTTGCTTGGAATAAATAAATATAGCCTACCAGTAGATAGAATATATTTATAACATAGTCCTGACATGACAGAAAAGAAATTGAGCTTACTGTTTTCCCTAAAACAAACTGACTTTCACAGTGGTACAACATGGTGTGTGCACGGGTGCACATACCTTGTGGTTTAGCTGTGTTGCTCCCTGCAGTGACGCTCCGGTATACCTGGAGCAGAACTCAAACAGGCCCGGGAATACAGGGCTGACAGAGGACACATGCATTACCACAGATATATCTGTACGTCAAACAGATATTGATCACAAGTTGCACATTACAGTGAGCATAATATTACAGCAACAACAGTCTGTATTATGACACATTATGTATTTCACATTGTTGCATTGTCCTCAAGTCACACATGAATCCACATTTACACCAGGTTGGCAATGTAGGCTAATACATTATAGAACCCTCAAACTCAACTCTGGACCTCAAAGCCAGTTCCACTGGGTTTTTTCATTCTTCCCCTCTAATCAGGGACTGGTTTAAACCTGGGACACCAGGTGGGTGCAATTAATTATCATGTAGAACAGAAAACCCCTAGGCTCCAGACCTAGTAGGGGGAGAGTTGAATACCCCTGTTATAGAATATAGATAAGACATTCTCACCAGTCATCCCCCACATTGAAGGTGTTGAGACTCTTTGTGAAGCCCTGCATATTGTTGGGGCTGACCTTCTGAAGAAAGTCAATGTAATCTTCTGAGTGAAATCGGCACATGTCATGTTGGGAGGCTTTGTATGGTTTGAAAACCTATAAAACAAGGACCAGTCAATACATGAACATGGTGTCAAGAAGGACATGAAAGAGTCTGGTTTCACCTGGTACTTTTCAGCATGTTTAACATCAGCAGGACTTACCTGCATCTTTTTGTATAGGCCATAGTGCAAAACAAGGCTGTGTGTCAGAGAGAGACGATGGGGTTTCATAGGGTGACCAGCACCTTGATAAAGAAAGAAAAAGCAAAGAGGGGAAACATCATGTTTCAGTTAGTGTTATTCTCTCCTGTGCAGTTATCAATTTCTTAATTTCTCTGTGGTTCTGCATGATGCTGGCTATCATTCATAACCTTCCTAGCCAGGAAATATATACTGTAAAGCATCTCTACTTTTGCAAACACACGACTATTAGCTAGTGACCTTAGTTAGCGAACAAGTTTCGAGATTGCGGCGAGATCTATTGACCTGATTGATAGAATAAATAAGAATATAATAACGTTACGATCTAATCACAAATGAAAAAGGAAATAACTGTATTACCCTAACATTATTTATCTAATAAACTAGCTACGTTAGCCGGCTTGCTAATATGCTATTCTAGTGTCTAGCTTTGTGTAGCCATAATCTTACCATAATGAAAGTTCCCCACGTCCGGATCATAAAAATATGCAGTTCTGTTGGACATCGCAAATTAGCCTTCTCTTTTTTATACGGTTCGCTGGGTGTTTGTTACTGTAAAGATATAGTTCCTTCATTTAGCAAGTAGTCGCCATTGTAAACAGCGCGTAAAACTTACGTCATTGTCCAGCGACAGTCGAAGGGGGCGGGAGTAGGGGTCATGGCTAGAAGGGAAGCAGTTATTTTAAAACAGGTAAGGAGCCAAGCACGAGTTAGCGAGAGCCTATTGGCGCGTTCTGGCATTTATTTGCATATTTCCGTTAGGGAACGCCTTACGCCTGTGAAGAGCGCGCGTGGAATAACTCAATTCGCCTTCGCACTCCTTCTAAATAATCCTATACTTTGGAAAAGGATAAGGTCTACAAAACTTAGTCCACTCTGTTCGTAACATATTTCGTTTTGGAAACACAAAACTGTATTGAGATCAAATGTTTAATCGATGAGAAAATATTTGCCTAATATCGGCCAATATCCATCTCATTCTATCTTTAAATATATATATATTTTTCTATCTCTATCTTCTCCAACTGCCGGTCTCTGGGCTTCCTCTCACCACAATATTTGGTAGTAAGTGGAAACGCCAATTATATGCTTCACATTTATATATCCGGTGAAATAAATGTCTCATTGTTCTATCCGTGGTACCACTGTGAGGCTCTATTCAAATCAATAACATTTTATTGGACACGTGTTTAGCAGATGTTATTACCGGTGTATCGAAATGTTTGTGTTTCTAGCTCCAACAGTGCAGTAATATCTAGCAAGTAAGATCTAACAATTTCAAAACAATACACACAAATCTAAAGGGATAATATAGAAAATATATAAATATTTGGACAGGCAATGTTGGCTCGACATAGACTTAAATACAGTAGAATATAATAGAGTATATACATATGAGATGAGTAATGAAAAAGATGTAAACATTATTAATATGACTAGTGTTCCAGATTAGACTTTTCATGGCAGGTTAGAATTTGTTCTTAACTGACTTGCCTAGTTAAATAAAGGTTAAATACATTTAAAAAAAAATCAATATTACTTCTTTATTGTATAGGCTGCTATCCTACTTGAAATAAAATTGTGGGAGGGTAAAACAATGGCCACGTTAACTACTGCCGGCTTCACAACAGTGAAACAGCTGCCCAGTAGAAAGCACCTCAGGTCGGCAGGCACGTTGATACAACACCGGTGCACTGCTCACTGGTTTATCGACTCATCTTGCAGCCTAATCAGCCACGCAGAACGGTCTTGAGTTTAATCAAATCTGTCTAATTAGCTGATTCGCTTTCCATACACCCACTCCTTTTGACACACCCACAACACACCCCATACTCCAGTCGTCATATTGGGCTGCAGCACCCATGCTTGCCGTGCTCTCACAGATACAATGTCTATGTACGTTTACTACCTGACATCACTTCAGCGGTCTGAGGTAATTCACCTCAGAGAGAGTCCTCTCTGTAGGCCAACTTGCAGGGGACATGGCGATTTCAGGGCAATGCCACTAACCCCAATTTGGACATTGAATCAGTCAATAGTGACCCCCTCGGTAGGTATAGAATAGATATTGCCAGCCTGTAATCCTAAAACCCGGAAATTAGTTAGGCCTACCTCTGGTTTGTTCGGCCACTCCTATGGGGAATTTTTTTTCATTTAACCTTTATTTAACTAGGCAAGTCAGTTAAGAACAAATTCTTATTTACAATGACGGCCTACCACAAGGCAAAAGGCCTCCTGCGGGGATGGACGCTGGGATTTAAAGAAATTACAATAATAATAATATAGGACAAAACACACATAACAACAAGAGAGACAACACAACACTACATAAAGAGAGACCTAAGACAACAACATAGCATGGCAGCAACACATGACAACACAGCATGGTAGCAACACAACATGACAACAACATGGTAGCAACACAACATGGCAGCAGCACAAAACATGGTACAAACATTATTGGGCACAGACAACAGCACAAAGGGCAAGAAGGTAGAGACAACAATACATCACACAAAGCAGCCACAACTGTCAGTAAGAGTGTCCATGATGGAGTCTTTGAATGAAGAGATTGAGATAAAACTGTCCAGTTTGAGTGTTTGTTGCAGCACGTTCCAGTTGCTAGCTGCAGCGAACTGAAAAGACGAGCAACCCAGGGATGTGTATGCTTTGGGGACCTTTAACAGAATGTGACTGGCAGAACGGGTGTTGTATGTGGAGGATGAGGGCTGCAGTAGGTATCTCAGATAGGGGGAGATACCTACTGCAGCCCTCATCCTCCACATACAACACCCGTTCTGCCAGTCACATTCTGTTCAAGGTCCCCAAAGCATACACATCCCTGGGTTGCTCGTCTTTTCAGTTCGCTGCAGGCCTAAGAGGGTTTTATAAATAAGCATCAACCAGTGGGTCTTGCGACCGGTATACAGAGATGACCAGTTTACAGAGGAGTATAGAGTGCAGTGATGTGTCCTATAAGGAGCATTGGTGGCAAATCTGATGGCCTAATGGTAAAGAACATCTATCCGCTCGAGAGCACCCTTACCTGCCGATCTATGAATTACATCTCCGTGATCTAGTATGGATAGGATGGTCATCTGAATCAGGGTTAGTTTGGCAGCTGGGGTGAAAGAGGAGCGATTACGAAAGAGGACTTTAGCCTGCAGCTTTGCTATGTGCTGAGAGAAGGACAGTGTACCGTCTAGCCATACTCCCAAGTACTTTTATGAGGTGACTACCTCAAGCTCTAAACCCTCAGAGGTAGTAATCACACCTGTGGAGAGAGGGGCATTCTTCTTACCAAACCACATTACCTTTGTTTTGGAGGTGTTCAGAACAAGGTTAAGGGCAGAGAAAGCTTGTTGGACACTAAGAAAGCTTTGTTGTAGAGCATTTAACACAAAATCCAGGGAAGGGCCAGCTGAGTATAAGACCGTATCATCTGCATATAAATGGATGAGAGAGCTTCTTACTTCCTGAGCTATGTTGTTGATGTAAATTGAGAAGAGCGTGAGGCCTAGGATTAAGCCATGGGGTACTCCCTTGGTGACAGGCAGTGGCTGAGACAGCAGATGTTCTGACTTTATACACTGCACTCTTTGAGAGAGGTAGTTAGCAAACCAGGCCAAAGACCCCTCAGAGGCACCAATACTCCTTAGAATACTGCTCCCCACAAGAATGGAATGGTCTACCATATTAAAAGCTTTGGCCAAGTCAATAAAAATAGCAGCACAACATTGCTTAGAATCAAGGGCAATGGTGACATAATTGAGGACCTTTAAGTTTGCAGTGAAACATCCATAACCTGAGCGGAAACCAGATTGCATACCAGAGAGAATAATATAGACATCAAGAAAGCCAGTCAGTTGATTATTGACAAGTTTTTCCAACACTTTTGATGAAGGGCAATATAGAAATTGGCCTATAACAGTTAGGATCAGCTTGATCTCCCACTTTAAATAAAGGACGAACTGTGGCTGCCTTCCAAGCAATGGGAACCTCCCCAGAGAGGAGAGACAAGTTAAAAAGGTCAGAGATAGTCTTGGCATTGATAGGGGCAGCAACCTTAAAGAAGAAAGGGTCTAAACCATCTGACCCAGATGTTTTTTGGGGGTCAGGTTTAAGGAGCTCCTTTAGCATCTCAGACTCAGTGTCTGCCTGCAGGGAGAAACTTTGTGGCGGGGCAAGGAAAAAGAGGGAGGAGCATCGGGGCTATATCACTAGAAGGGGTGGGAGATGAGGAAATGTTGGACGGGCAAGGAGGCATGGCTGAGTCAAATAGGAATCCTGACTTAATGAAGTGGTGATTAAAGAGCTCAGCCATGTGCTTCTTGTCAGTAACAACCACATCATCAACATTATGGGACATGGGGAGCTGTGAGGAGGGTTTATTCTCCAGGTCTTTAACCGTTTTCCAGAACTTCTTGGGGTTAGACCCACAGAGAGAGAACTGCTGCTTAAAGTAACTAACTTTGGCCTTCCGGTTAGCCTGAGTGCATTTATTTCTCATTTGTGAACGAGAGCCAGTCAGCCTGAGTATGCGTGTGCCGAACATTTCGCCAAATGCAATTCTTGAGGTGGAGTAACTCTGCAAGATCACGATCGAACCAGGGGCTGAACCTGCCTTTAATTCTAATTTTCTTTAAGGGGCGTGTTTGTTAACAGTACCACTGAAAATATAAAAAAAGAAGGTCCAAGCTTCGACAGAGGGGATCAAGCTGATTCTATACCATTTTACAGAGGGCAGTTCATGAAGGAAGGCTTGCTCATTAAAGTTTTTTAGCAAGCGTCTATGACAAATCAGGACTGGTCATTTCACTGAGCAGCCATTATGAACACAGGCTGTTAAACAGTGATCACTAAAGTCATTACAGAAAACACCAGACTGATACCTATCAGGATTATTTGTGAAGATAACATCGAGGAGAGTAGCCTTTTCTGGGTGTTTGGAGTCATACCTTGGTAATAATCTGAGAAAGATTTAGGGAGTCCCATTGCTTTACGACTTGGTCAGGTGGTTTAAGCATGTCCCAGTTTAGGTCACCTAGCAGGACAAATTCAGACTTAGTGTAAGGGGTTCAGGAGAGAGCTTAGGGCAGGTATGGTACAGGCCGGTGCTGATGGAAGACGATAGCACCCAGCAACAGTCAACAAAGAGCTATTTGAAAGTTTAATGCTTAAAACCAGAAAATCTAATTGTTTAGGGACAGACTTGGTGGAGACAGCTGAGCACTGAAGGTGATCCTTGGTAAAGATTGCCCCTCCCCCACCGTTGGAAGATCTGTCTTGCCGAAAAAGTTTATAACTAGAAAGGTTATTCAAAACACTCTTCCTTAACCACGTCTCAGTAATGACCAACACATCTGGATCGAAGCTGTGAACCCACACTTTCAATGATCCATTTTTGGTAATAAGCTTCTAGTGTTAACTTGCTGAAAACCCAAGCTTTTACGAGAGCAGAAATCAGTGAAGCAGATATCAGAGTCAGAATTGGGGCTAGCAACAGTAGATGGGCCAGGGTGTACATGCACATTTCCAGATATCATCAACAGTAATACAATCAAGGCACGGCAGAGGACAGGGAGAGATCTGCAGTGTTGATTTATGACATTTGAATGTGCATTAGATGGCAACAATATCATATTGCACAGCAATTTCATCAGGTAACATGAATACAAAGCCGGCGAGAGGTGGTTAGAATAGGATGGGAGGCCAAAAGTCAGTGTAGCCAATAGAGAGTCAGAGTCCCGAGTGTGGGAACAAACATAGTCTGTCTCACAGTTGGGATTGTGTCGGCCGTTTGTAGAAAAGGAATTAGAGGGATTGTCCTTTTTCTACTTCAAAATTGTGAAAGTCCTCAATGGCGCTGCCCATGCTAATACAGGATTTTGGGCACTGGAGTCTTCTATCTATCTCTATGTGTCAAGTATCTCAAAGTGAGCACTCTCAGACTTGTCTATCAATCAAAAAGCTATTGTAATGTTTTCCATTATATAAAAGTCAATTGTAATGGCAGGTAATAAATCCTAGACAATCATATTTTCATCAGTCACTATGTTCATCAGTCACTAAGACTTCACCTACCTTTCTCTCTCCAAGAAGTTTATCTTAACACGTGTCTCACAACAAGTGCACTTCTGAGGTGAAGACACATGGGGCAGCTGATTGGCAGTCGATGATTTATTCAGGGATTGAAATCCCATACCAGGAATAATAACAGAGACAACTCAGGGTCTTATTGATCAACAATTCAGTTTTATTAAACATAGATAAACATCTATACATCAGTGTTATCAACCCCTTGCCTTTGGGAACATGGTAGCAGGACATAATGCAAATATACAGATGGGAAGTGGGGAGAGAGAGAGAGAGAGAGGGAGACTGCATATATACATATGACATTTGTAATGTCTTTATTCTTTTGAACTTCTGTGAGTGTAATGTTTACTGTTCATTTTATTGTTTATTTCACTTTTGTATATTATCTACTTCACTTGCTTTGGCAATGTTAACATATGTTTCCCATGCCTATAAAGACACTTGAATTGAATTGAGAGAAAGAGAGATTGCTAGTTGATCGCCACTTCTGATGATAACAATTCCTCTAATTCCTTTTCTACAAACGACCCACGTAATTTATCCGCAAATGTTTCCAACAGTTCCCCGAGTAGACGCAAGAAATATAGACTTTCTTTAACTTGACCCCGTTGACGCTCGAGGCCCGTATGTTTTTTCTTATCACTCATATCAAAGACTGTCAATTATATTGACAAGATAGTCAAGTGACCGCTCAAACAATGGAAATACATGTCCTCAAAGATGGAAGGCAGGCGGGAATGTGGCGAGATCAGGTGGGACTATTCTAGCCAATGAGAGGTCAGATCAAATCAAGCATTATTTATATAGCACATTTCAGACATGAACGCAACACAACGTGCTTCACAGGAAAATATATAAAGAAAAAAACAACAGGCATAAGAGGATAAAAACTAAATAATAATAATAAAAATAGAAATACTAAAAAGCACTCTAAGAAAAAGCAAAGCTAAAAAGGTGTGTTTAAGATCTATTTTCAATATGCCCAAAGTTTCTGCCCTTCTCGGGTTCTCTGGCAGGCTATTCAGGAGGCAGGGGGTATAGTAACCAAAGGCTGCCTCTCCCAGCCTCTTGGTCCTAAGCTTTGTAATAGTGAAAAGGCCAAAGGAACTGAGGGACCTACTGGGTAAATAACTCAAAAGCATGTCTGATATGTATTGGGGTGCACAATCGTGGTTTGATTTAAAAAACAATAGAAGAATCATAAAATAAATGATACAACTCACAGGCAGCCAGTGCAAAAACCAGTGTAATGTGTGCTCTCCATCTCGGAGAGGTCATGGTCAGTACCCATGCTGCAGCATTCTGTATGTTTTGCAGTTTACCAATGGCTTTCTTGGGTAGACCAGACAGGAGAGCATTACAGTAGTACAGTAGTCAAGTCTGCTTCTAATAAAAGCATGGATGAGTCTCTCTGTATCAGCCTGAGATAGAAACGGCTGCACCTTTATAATGTTCCTCAGGGGGTAAAAATCTACTTGGTCACATTCCTAATGTGTGATTCGAAATTGAGTTCAGAATATAAAATGACACCTAGATTTTTGTACCTGGTGTTTTATTTTTATTGCCTAAAATGTGCAGTCAGATTCTGTCTCTGTGCTTAATAATAAGTACCTAGGTTTACCATAGCAGTTTTTAGTGCAGTGGGGAGTGATTAACAATAGATTGCATTTCTTCAGATATGTTGCGATATCACTTTCCTGAGTATGTCTGTGTCAACCAGGGAAAATAACTCCATAGTGCCTTTGCGTGGTAGACTGGGGCACATATCATTAAACGTCTCATCGAGTCTTGATTGACTGATACCCAGCCAAATGTTTGCGATCTTATCTCTGAAATACTCATCACATTTAGATGGGGAGGAAAGTTCATATAGGTAGGATTAATCATGTCATCAATGGTCGAGAAGAGCACTCTCGAGGTATTCGGATTATTAGTGATCAAGTTAGAAAAATGAGCCCGTATGGCATTTCTAATTGCCTTGTTATATATGCCAAGTTGGTCTCTCGGGAATATCATAATGGACCTGCAACTTTGACTGTATGTGAGGTAGGCCTATAAAAACCTACCTCACACACAGTAGCCTATATCTTCTGGTTATCCAAATGTTTCCCCCTTTTAATGTGGATAATGCATGGTGCTGACAAAACTCATGTTTGATATCAATTTGGTTTAATTAATCATCCCATGTGTGAACGTGTTCAGCTATTATTTTGTTCCAGTAGGGTGTTCTTCAAGTACCAACATCTAATTTTAGTTAACCCTAATTTGTGTAGTTTGTAGTTTTAATTGGACTACTATAATAATAATTTAAATTATTGAATAACCATTCAACTAGATTAATTGGACCAATTGGATGAATTGTACAAATATAACAGTCCAAAAATCTGGCCTCAAAATAAAAAACACTGGTTACACACAATATGTCTTGGCTATTTTCCCTTTAAATAACTTGCAGAATCTCGTCCCCTCCGTTTACTCCAGTGCAGCTCTCGTTCGGTCAGAAGAAAACAAGCGCACCTCAAAATACTTACTACAGTATATCACACACCTATGGGGATAGCATCCACATTTCCTACCGGTTCCTAATGTTTCTGAAAGAACGTGAGTAGGGCTCGTTAAATAATTATCAAAGGGAATGTTTCATTATAGGTTGTCGATGGGCGGGTGGGCTGTTCAAATCAGCAAGCGAACCTGGGGAGCGTATGATGCAGCAAATGAATTGCGACTATGTTGTTATGCACAGCGATAGATACAGTATTACTATGAAAATATATTATATTATTAGAATTAATAGATATATTTGTGATTTGGCGCAGCAGTGTGTCATTGATTAATTATGGAAGAGCGCCTGATTTAGTCACGATGATGGAGCGTATCATACACCCAAGTGCATCCTCGGTCAAGTTCCGACTCAGACTAGACTCAGCAAGAATATCTGGTTTTGTCATATTTGTAAATGTCAAAATTCCATCATATGTGTGCGTGTCGTAGCTAAACTAGCGCATTTACAAAGCCAAGGGCAGATGTGCCATCATGGGCAACGAGGCCGCAAAAACTTGTAAAATATAGAGTGCACTGCGGGATGGTCATTGTCGCTCTGTTCTGGGTCTTCGATTTAGGCTACTGTTGGGCCACCGCCGCTAACATCACAATTAATTAACGTACTTCACTATTTTTGGTTAAAAGTATAGTACAAAAGTTGAACTTGAACATTCCTAAATGCGGTGTTATTACTAAATAAGACTGATTAAAGTCTTTACAAAATCTAAACAAACTTGAAGTAAACTACAGTGTTAGGCTACAGTGTTTCCATAACAAATTGTGGAAAGATCTTACATAGGTTAAGTATATTCATTGATCAAATAGAGTTTATGATTTTTTCAAGGGCTCACCTTCTGTCACCTGCCTAACCAACATGCTAGTTAGTGGCCATTGCCTAATAGCTGTCTTGCCTGTCCATTACCTGTCTTTAGTGTATAGTGAATTATGTAAGCATGTAGCTGTAGTGTTTTTTGTAATAGGATTAGTAACAGCATGTCAGGTAGTCATCACTGAGCTCAAGGTCACTTGTGTAGCCCTAGACTTGAACTTGAACTGAGACAATTTATGTTGATGATGCAGTAATGCAAATATGCCCATAAACACTTACCCCCCCCAAAACATTTACTGCACAGCTGTGCATTCTTCACAGTTGAAGTTATATTAAAGGTTATCTGAAAGGAAGTTGATATTCAAAAGGTCATGTATGTCACTGAATGAGTCAGAATGTGCAAACAGTCAGCCATTGTGAGTAGAAGTCAGGTATATTTGAAATGATACTAATCTATGAAATTCAAATGGCCAGTTTGTAGCTAGTTTGAAATTATATGAATCTCTAGGAAATAAAAGGGGAAAACAGCAGGCATCACAAATAAACAACAGCAGGCATCACAAATAAAAATCCATGGCTCAATTGAATCACGTTCTTTTCTGCTATTCTTAAAAATGCTATTTGCAGTGTTATTTGTGCAGAGCTTCCCGTCAGTGACAGGGAAAAACACAGTATGTTGCTGCAGTGTCATCAATGTGTGTGTTCCTGATGGAGTGCATTATATTGCTGAGTCACCTCAAGATTATCTGTGCTTATGCTGATGCAGAGATATTCTGCCCCATATTTCAGTTTGCTCGTGTCCTTTCCTGTCATTGTTTGATGCAAATTCAATGTTTACTGCAAATTACCTCATTGTAATTCAACAGATTTATTGAGAATCTATAATCAATTGATGTAAGTCTGACAGAACATGTCAGCTGTATACAGGACTTGTCCTCTTGTGACAGTGGCACTATAGTGACAGCCTTATCAGAAAGTGGCATGATTTAGAGGGACAGATAGACTGTACATTTCACAGGAACATTAGTTGCCATACATTTCCAATTCCACCCACATATTGTAAAAATGTCAGGCTGGAAGAGTAGGCAGAAGGGAATGTACTTTTTTTCTTTAGAGCGACACAGGAATTCTACTGCTGCTGTGGAACTGCAATGAAGTATATGTCTGAACTGCTGGGGTGATAGGCTCTAGGTGGTTGTGTCTAGGCCCTCTGTAGTAAGAGTTCAACTGAAAAATATGGACCAAAATATTGACCAACTTCCTCTGTAAGCAGAATCATTCAACTTTAATTCACAACTTTGAAAATAACATTGTAGTACAAACATTGAGTTATTTTGCTGACCAGGTTTTACAACCTATCAAGTACCATACAACGGAATTTGAATTAATGAGTCACCGATGAAAGCCTCACTCCTGGGCCTGTGGAATTTAGCACAGTGTGTCTGTGTGCGTTGGTTAAGATGCCCAGTGAAAAAACAGAGGGTGTGTACCCAGTGGCCCAGCTCTGCCTGCTGAGATAGATAAAGTTGGCTTTAGTCAGCGGTACGCACGGAAGCTGAGGGGGGGGCTATCTATTCCACACAGGAGGCTCGGATGGCCAGACAAGACCACGCACGCAGGCCCATCAATGCTGCTGAATGGATCAACAGTTGACGTCTGTTAAGTGTGGTGGGGACCCCTTTCAAGGTTTCATCACTGACTCTACAGTACAGTACATATGTATGTGCCCATTGCCTACATAGGACTCCGGTACAGATAGAGGGTGAGTGAGGACTCTGCTGAGAGATGACAGACTTGGAGGCATCAACAATGGGTGAACCCCTTCCCCCATACATGATCTTCCTCCTGGTTTTCTTCTTCTTCATCACGGGCCTCCTGGGTTTCCTGGTCTGCCACCTTCTGAAGAAGAAGGGCTACCGTTGCAGGACAGGGGAGGAGGAAGAGGAAGATGAGGAGGAGTGTGAGCAGAAACTGGGACCAGACAAGAATGGTAAGTATCTACCAGGGAAAACAAGGATCTGTCAGAAAGAGTTTTATATATTAGCTTTGATCTATCCATTGATGTCAGGATCAGGGATATGGCTTGAAGAAGTTAACAAGCGTCCATTATTGATTTTCTAAGGCAGATACATATGGTATGTGTGACTTTTCAGAGGTGTCGGTCTTTATCCAAAGGGCCTTGGCCCTTTCCTAAACAGGAAACAGAGGAACTCCGTTGTACTATTTAGTTTAAGAGGATGTTATTCAGCTTGAATTAAATTCATTCCTATGGAAACATTGGACACTCACAAAAAAGTCATATTTTCCATATTAAATTAGTGGGTACTTCAAAAGTCGGCCCGTTAGTGGATGCTTTAGTTGAAATAAACTACCTTAAAGGAGATGTAGAATCGGATGATTCAAACAAACAGAAATAAGCTCCTTTCATTGAAGTGATGAAAAAGGGATAAGGTTGACAATTTCCTTTGATAATCTTGAATGATGACGGAGCAAGCTTGGGGGCAAGCTGCTTCGTCAGACAATCTTTCATATATTACAGATGATGAAGAGGACCATCAAGACACTGTTGAACAAATCCTGAAGTGCATCATTGAAAATGAAGGTAGTAACTCAAGAAACAACACAATAGATACTAGATTTAGTCAATACCTTAGGAATTACACTTTAAAATACATGTGTATTTTTTTGTGTTCTGTTTTGCCTTCTAGCCAACATGGAAGCCTTCAAAGAGATGCTAGGAAAACAGGATATTTGTGAACATCATGATCCTACGTATGTATAGCTAATACCAACTTTTTTGATTTGGTTATGCTATCTATTAGTCATGTAAGTAGATTCACATTCACCTTGTCTTAAAAATATACTGAAAAAAGTACACTTAAAAATGTGAACTATTTTGATTTAGAAAATTAAGCACAGCTTGTTCAAACATTAAGCCTCTTTTAGATATAAAACATTGATTTACATGATGTTTAGTTCATCTGACTGGCATTACTCCATGGTTGTATTATCACCCTTGGTGAAAGTATTTTAGTGTGCAGAGCTAATGTAAACAAGCACCTTACTTCCTAAGAGCACCAACTCTCTCAAGTAACATAGTCCTAGTTCATTTTAGCTCTTAAACAAACCAGTCTTTATGTGGTACATAATACATATGGTTCAAATGTAGGTCTTCTGTACTCGATGTACTATACTACAGGTTTTCCCTCCTGCTTTAGGGTGTGGAGTTTTCAGAGTGGCCACAATAATGGGTGTACATTTCACTGTGCCTGTAGTAGTCAGACTGACCCTGGATAAAGTGTATTGTGTGTAGCTTGTATTTATCCTGGGACCAGATGGTAGCTTTACAGTGGGGTGCCCAGCCCTTCTGTTCCTGTGTCCCTGTAGGCAGCTGTGTATGCAGTCAGTGTCTCTTACTTTGGGCTGTCTGTCCCATGGGGCCAGCTGGCTTATTATTGCCCTGGCATCAGCAGCTCTATTATGGGATCTGATCTTTACTGCTGTGTTCTGAGGCAAAACACAACTAGTCTCTCAACATATTATGCTACAACTGTACTCCAACGAAGTGTTGCTCACGTCCATATAAAGCATTTGAGGAAGAAACAGAGAGAGAAGAAAAGCTAAGAAACAGAACAAGAGAAAACAGCTATTCTACTCACAACATCTCCCAACAACGTGCTACTACTCACATCCATATAAATAAACAGTGGTATAAAGTACTTGAGTAAAACACTAAGGTACTACTTAAGTAGTTTTTTGGGGTATCTGTACTTTACTATTTATATTTTTGACAACTTTTACTTTTACTTCAATACATTCCTAAAGAAAATAATATACTTTTTACTCCATACATTTTCGACTTTTACTCAAGTAGTATTTTACTGGATGACTTTCACTTGAGTTCTTTTCTATTAAGGTATCTTTACTTTTAATCAAGTATGACAATTGGATACTTTTTTTTACCACTGCATATGAAGCATTCTAGGTTGAGATGATCGAGGGCATTTGAGAGAAACTCCGACCGAGTGATTTGCTGTGATAATATAGCTGTGATGTGCTACTAGCGTATTGGAGAGAAGAAAACTGATTTATGCTTTTTAATTAAATCCAGATTCTTACTTGGCACCTCTAGGTTGAGTGTTTCAGTGTTCCTGCCTGTTTGCCAAGCCAGTGCTCAGACTGATAGCAACCTACAGGGCTGTGGCATTTGTTGGCCACCCATTCGTATTCTTCCCACACTCTCCTCTCTCAGCCAGCTACAGCACAGCCTCAGACACCTCCCCAGGGACGCTGTAGTCCTGATGGGAGGGTGGTCACGGACAGAGGTGGTCAGAGTCGGGAACCAAGGGACTAATAGATCACACTAGAGATTCATATTTCACAGACAGATTCCAATAAATATGCTATAAACCGGCAGCTGCTTCTTGGAAAAGTGTCTTTAGCTTTGGATGTTTTTGCTTAGTCAGGGTTCTATGGTTCAGTGTGTTTGAATGAAAAATACATATGACAGAGTGATTCCTTCCTTGTCTTTCCGAAAGGTTACTGCGCAAAGAGAGCCTGGGGGGTATTCCACCTCATCACCACACCGTGCACTCTGGAGCCCAGCTTGACCACAAGTCCTGCACGCTCTGTGTGCAAGGGCGCTCCAAAAAGGCCCGACGCCGGAGCCGTGTACCTCGGACCAATAAGCCGAGAACTCTGGGAGAGAGGAGAGAGTCCACTGTGTTCGCTGTGGGAAGGTGAGTCACACTGGACTGCACACTGGACTGTTTGACAACACAATACATTCATATTTATTTATTTAAACCTTTATTTACACTCTTATAAAAAAGTGCTCCAAAAGGGTTATTCGGCTGTCCCTATAGGAGAACCCTTTCTGGCTCTAGGTAGAAACCTTTTGGGTTCCATGTAGAACCCCTTCCACAGAGGAGTGTAGAGTGTAGCCAAATAAAAGTGTAGCCAAGTATACTTAAGAATCAAAAGTATAAATAATTTAAAATTACTTATATTAAGAAAATCAGACAGCCTCATTTTCTTGTTCTTTTAATTTACGGATAGTTAGGGGCTTGCTCCAACACTAAGATTTACAAACAAAGCATGTGCTTAGTGAGTCCGCCAGATCAGAAACAGTAGGGATGACCAGGGATGTTCTCTTGATAGGTTTGTGAATTAGGCAATTTTCCTGTCCTGCTAAGCGTTCAAATTGCTTTTAGGTGTCAGGGAAAATGTATGGAGTAAAAACTACATTTTTCTTTAGGAATGTAGTGAAGTAAAAGTAGTCAAAAATATAAATAGTAAAGTACAGATATCCCAAAAAACGACTTAAGTAGTACTTTCAAATATTTTTACCTAAGTACTTTACACCACTGAAACTACTTTCATATATACTTCAATTTGTTTTTTAAACTGGTACCAGGCTAACTTCAGATGAGTATTGTCAGCATCCTAGAGCAAAACAACCGACATGTACACTATATATACAAAAGTATGTGGACACCCCTTCAAATGAGTGAATTTGACTATTTCAGCCACACCTGCTGCTGACAGGTGTATAAAAAAGCACACAGCCATGCAATCTCCATAGAAAAAACATTGACAGTAGTATGACCTTAAGGAAGAGCTCACTGACTTTCAACGTGGCACCGTCATAGGATGCCACCTTTCCAACAAGTCAGTTCATCAAATTTCTGCCCTGCTAAAGCTGCCCCGGTCAACGGTAAGTGCTGTTATTGTGAAGTGAAAACGTCTATGAGCAACAACGGCTCAGCCGCAAAGTGGTAGGCCTCACAAGCTCACAGAACAGGACCGCCAAGTGCTGAAGCGCATGGCGTGTAAAAATTGTCTGTCCTTGGTTGCAACACTCACTACCGAGTTCCAAACTGCCTCTTGAACAGTGGTGGAAAAAGTATCCAATTGTCATACTTGAGTAAAAGTAAGGTACCTAAATAGAAAATGACTCAAGTAAAAGTGAAAGTCATCCAGTAAAATTCTACTTGAGTAAAAGTCTAAAATTATTTTGTTTTAATTATATTTAAGTTTCAAAAGTAAATGTAATTGCTATAATATACTTAAGTATCAAAAGTAAAAGTATAACTCATTACAAATTGCTTATGTCAAACAAACCAGACTGCACCATTAAGAAAAATTCTTACGGATAGCCAGGGTCATACTCCAGCACTCAGTGCATTCGGAAAGTATTCAGACCCTTTGACTTTTTCCACATTTTGTTATGTTACAGCCTTATTCTAAAATTGAATAAATCAATCTACACACAATACCCCATAATGACAAATCAAAAAGAGTTTGAAGTTTTTGCAATGTATAAAAAAAACTAAAAACTGAAATATCAAATGTACATAAGTATTCAGACCCTTTACTTAGTACTTTGTTGAAGCACCTTTGGCAGCAATTACAGCCTCAAGTCTTCTTGGGTATGACGCTACAAACTTGGCACACCTGTATTTGGGGAGTTTCTCCCATTCTTCTCTGCAGATCCTCTCAAGCTCTGTCAGGTTGGATGGGAAGTGTCGCTGCACAGCTATTTTCAGGTCTCGCCAGAGATGTTTAATCGGGTTCAAGTCTGGGCTCTGGCTGGGCCACTCAAGGGCTTTTAGAGACTTGTCCCGAAGCCACTCCTGCATTGTCTTGGCTGTGTGCATAGGGTTGTTGTCCTGTTGGAAGGTGAACCTTTGCCCCAGTCTGAGGTCCTGAGTGCTCTGGAGCAGGTTTTCATCAAGGATCTTTCAGTACTTTTCTCTGTTCATCTTTCCCTCGATCCTGAGGGAACAGGATCGTCCCCACAGCATGATGCTGTCACCACCATGCTTCACCGTAGGGATGGTGCCATGTTTCCTCCAGACGTGACGCTTGGCATTCAGGCCAAAGAGTTCATTCTTGGTTTCATCAAACCAGAGAAACTTGTTTCTCATGGATTGAGAGTCCTTTAGTTCCATTTTGGCAAATTCTAAGTGGGCTGTCATGTGCCTTTTAATGAGGAGTGGTTTCCGTCTGACCATACTACCATAAATGTCTGATTTGTGGAGTGCTGTAGAGATGGTTGTCCTTCTGGAAGGTTCTCCCATCTCCACAAAGGAACTCTGGAGCTCTGTTAGAGTGACCATCCGGTTCTTGGTCACCTCCCTTACCAAGGCCCTTCTCCCCCGGTTACTCAGTTTGGCCGGGCAGCCAGCTCTAGGAAAGGTCTTGGTGGTTCCAAACTTCTTCCATTTATGAATGATGTAGGCCACTCTGTTCTTGGGGACCTTCAATGCTGCAGACATCATTTGGTACTCTTCCCCAGATCTGTGCCTCAAAACAATCCTGTTTCGGATAATTCCTTTGACCTCATTGCTTGGTTTTTGCTCTAACATGCACTGTCAACTGTGGGACCATATATAGACAGGTGTGTGCCTTTCCAAATCATGTCCAATCAATTGAATTTACCACAGGTGGACTCCAATCATGTTGTAAAAACATCTCAAGGAGGATCAATGAAAACAGGATGCACCTAAGCTCAATTTCGAGTCTCATAGCAAAGGGTCTTATGTAAAGAAGGTATTTCTGTTTAAAAATGATACATTTGCAAAAATTTCTAAAAAGCTTTTGCTTTGTCATTATGAGGTATCGTGTGTACATTGATGAGGAAAAACATGTATTTAATCAATTTTAGAATAATGCTGTAACGTAACAAAATATGGAAAAGGGGAAGGGGTCTGAATACTTTCCGAATGCACTGTAATTTACAAACAAAGAATTTGTGTTTAGTGAGTCCATCAGATCAGAGGCAGTAGAGATGCCAGGGATGTTCTCTTGATAAGTGCGTGAATTGGACCATTTTCATGTCCTGCTAAGCATTGAAATTGTAACTAGTACTTTTGGGTGTCAGGGAAAATGTATTGAGTAAAAAGTACATTATTTTCCTCAGGAATGTAGTGAAGTAAAAGTTGTCAAAAATATAAATAGTAAAGTAAAGTACAGATACCCCCCAAAAACGACTTAAGTAGTACTTTAAAGTAATTTTACTTAAGTACTATAGACCACTGCTCTGGAAGCAACATCAGCACACAAACTGTTCATCGGGAGCTTCAGGAAATTGGTTTCCTGCAGCTGTACACAAGCCTAAGATCACCATGTGCAATGCCAAGCGTCGACTGGAGTGGTGTAGAGCTCGCCATAAAATTTGTAAAGTTTGGTGGAGGAGGAATAATGGTCTGGGGCTTAGTTCCAGTGAAGGGAATTCTTAACGCTACAGCATACAATTACATTCTAGATGATTCTGTGCTTCCAACTTTGTGGCAACAGTTTGGGGAAGGCCCTTTCCTGTTTCAGCATGACAATGCCCCCGTGTACAAAGCGAAGTCCATACAAAAATGGTTTGTCGAGATTGGTGTGGAAGAACTTGACTAGTCTGCACAGAGCCCTGACCTCAACCACACCAAACACCTTTGGGATGATTGGAACGCCTACTGCAAGCCAGGCCTAATCGCCCAACATCAGTGGCCGACCTCACTAATGCTCGTGGCTGAATGGAAGCAAGTCCCTGCAGCAATGTTACTACGTCTCGTGGAAAGCCTTCCCAGAAGAGCTGTTATAGCAGCAAAGGGGGGACCAACTCCATATTAATGCCCAATATTTTGGAATGAGATGTTCGACGAGCAGGACCTCGTGTCCACATACTATTGGTCATGTAGTGTACGTGTTCGAAAAGACCGATTTCCGGGATGTGTCCTGGTCTGACAAACACCGCTCTGCCACTTTCCACCCCAGATTCGGAAGGCTAACACCGGCGGATGTGGTGAATTGAGACACAGCCCATGCAAAAAAAAAAGAAAAGCTACAGTGGGGGAAAAAAGTATTTAGTCAGCCACCAATTGTGCAAGTTCTCTCACTTAAAAAGATGAGAGAGGCCTGTAATTTTCATCATGGGTACACTTCAACTATGACAGACAAAATGAGGAAAAAGAAATCCAGAAAATCACATTGTAGGATTTTTTATGAATTTATTTGCAAATTATGGTGGAAAATAAGTATTTGGTCACATACAAACAAGCAAGATTTCTGGCTCTCACAGACCTGTAACTTCTTCTTTAAGAGGCTCCTCTGTCCTCCACTCATTACCTGTATTAATGGCACCTGTTTGAACTTGTTATCAGTATAAAAGACACCTGTCCACAACCTCAAACAGTCACACTCCAAACTCCACTATGGCCAAGACCAAAGAGCTGTCAAAGGACACCAGAAACAAAATTGTAGACCTGCACCAGGTTGGGAAGACTGAATCTGCAATAGGTAAGCAGCTTGGTTTGAAGAAATCAACTGTGGGAGCAATTATTAGGAAATGGAAGATATACAAGACCACTGATAATCTTCCTCGATCTGGGGCTCCACGCAAGATCTCACCCGTGGGGTCAAAATGATCACAAGAACGGTGAGCAAAAATCCCAGAACCACACGGGGACCTAGTGAATGACCTGCAGAGAGCTGGGACCAAAGTAACAAAGCCTACCATCAGTAACACACTACGCCGCCAGGGACTCAAATCCTGCAGTGCCAGACGTGTCCCCCTGCTTAAGCCAGTACATGTTCAGGCCCGTCTAAAGTTTGCTAGAGAGCATTTGGATGATCCAGATGAGGATTGGGAGAATGTCAGATGAAACCAAAATAGAACTTTTTGGTAAAAACTCAACTCGTCGTGTTTGGAGGACAAAGAATGCTGAGTTGCATCCAAAGAACACCATACCTACTGTGAAGCATGGGGGTGGAAACATCATGCTTTGGGGCTGTTTTTCTGCAAAGGGACCAGGACGACTGATCCGTGTAAAGGAAAGAATGAATGGGGCCAAGTATCGTGAGATTTTGAGTGAAAACCTCCTTCCATCAGCAAGGGCATTGAAGATGAAACGTGGCTGGGTCTTTCAGCATGACAATGATCCCAAACACACCGCCCGGCAACGAAGGAGTGGCCGTAAGAAGCATTTCAAGGTCCTGGAGTGGCCTAGCCAGTCTCCAGATCTCAACCCCATAGAAAATCTTTGGAGGGAGTTGAAAGTCTGTGTTGCCCAGCGACAGCCCCAAAACATCACTGCTCTAGAGGAGATCTGCATGGAGGAATGGGCCAAAATACCAGCAACAGTGTGTGAAAACCTTGTGAAGACTTACAGAAAACGTTTGACCTCTGTCATTGCCAACAAAGGGTATATAACAAAGTATTGAGATAAACTTTTGTTATTGACCAAATACTTATTTTCCACCATAATTTGCAAATAAATTCATTAAAAATCCTACAATGTGATTTTCTGGAATTTTTTTCTCTCATTTTGTCTGTCATAGTTGAAGTGTACCTATGATGAATATTACAGGCCTCTCTCATCTTTTTAAGTGAGAGAACTTGCACAATTGGTGGCTGAATAAATACTTTTTTTCCCCACTGTATCTCTAGCTTAAACTGACAGATTTTTATGTTTTTGTTTTTATTGTGCTCATTTGACTCTAGGGGGTTTAGGATTTAGGATTATGAGGATTCAGAGGATTTTGTGTTTGTGTTTAAGTACTTTACATGTGTACAGTTATGCTATGTAATGTCCTCATCGTAGTGATGTACTTAACTAATAGAGGTCTGTATACCTACAGGTTCCGAGTCACCCACATGGACAAAAAGGATCAGGGGTCTGATGACCAGTTAGACCAATCGGAGGCCCTGGATAGTGAGAAGGGGGATGAGGAGGACCCCCAGAGGAAAGAGGGGTACAACCTGCGGAGCATGTTCAAAGACGTCAAAACGGACAGCACCAATGGTGTGGTTCCCATCGTGGCCAAGCGGAAGAAGAGTCTGGTTCTGTTCTCACCACGCAGAGGTAGTGATCCAGTGGGGGCCAAAGTGCCACTGAGCCAGCCCATGGTAGAAGAGGAACCCCTCTTCACTGCTCCATTGAAGACTGCTCCAGTGCAGACCTCCAGCCCTGTGAAGATCCTGTCGTCCCAGCCCAGCCTAGACTCTGGTGCACCTGACGACACTGTTAAAATGTCGTCCACTAGGGTCACTTTTGTAGTGTCCCCCACAGAGAGTCCTGTACCAGTCTCTCCCAACGCGAGTCCAGGAGGAGTCTCCCCTCTAACACCCACAATGCAAGATTCCCCCACCACCACCCCAGTACAAGTCACCCCCATGACCCCTGAGATATTACCCCTTACCCAAGGCTCTTATAATAACCCTACCCGTAGCGCCTTAAATGTCTCTCTTACCCCTATCCCTGTACAAGCCTCTCCAATCTCTAACCTCTTGAATGTCTCCCCTGACCTGTCCTCCAGAAAATTGTCCCCCTCCCCTACTCCCTTAAATGTTTCTCCTACCCCTTCCCCCATACAAGTCTCCCCTGGCCTGTCATCCAGAAAAGTGTTTCCTTCCTCTAGCCCATTAAATGTCTCCCCTGCCCCTACTCCCTTAAAATTCTCTCCTGCCCCTACCCCCTTGATGGTGTCCCCCACCACTCTACCCCGTAGCATTCTAAAGAATACTACTACTTTTGTCAAGGTGGACGAAACCTCACCCACCACGAAAGGGCCAGAGGACAAGGTTGAGAGCCTTGCTACTGTCAGGGCCGACAAAGTTTCTCCCACTGCTGTTTCTGTGAAAGTCTGCCCCACCGTGGACCCCATGAAAGTCTCCCCCACCACGGCTTTCATGAAAGTGTCCCCCACCTCAACCTCCGCAAAGATCTCCCCCACCAGCGGAGGCCCTTTAGAGGACAAGCTGGAGGTGGGGAGTGTTACCATAGTCAAAGCCAGCCCGGACAGTCAGATGGAGTTCTCTGTGGTGCGTACGGCTGAGGTAATGAAGGAGGAGGAAGAGGACCCTGCTGTGGCTCAGAGTCCCCCAGAGAAGGGGAAGGATGATGAGGTGGAGATGGAGGACATAAAGGACTGTCGGGTCAGCCAGGAGGAGGGTGTGTCTCTGGAGGAGAAGAGGAGATCAGTGCACAGTCAGCACAAGTGGTGAGAGAGAGCGAGAGAGAAAGAGAGAAATAGAGATAGAGAGAGAGAGGACACGCTGGAATGGGGGAGGGGGAAAGACTGTCCGTACCCAACTGTGACAAACGGATATATTGCAATACTACGGAGGTAAACCTACCAGGCCATGCCAAAACTGAACTATACCAGACTGAGATTGGCTGTCTGGCACCAACTAGAGCTTGACATGGCTTTAAAACAGAGGGGTCGTACCAGCAAGGCTGTGATTTATTCATTGATGTAGACAAGTTGTGGTTAGCTAAGCACTGGCACCTTATATCCAGATGTATTGATCTTAAACGCTTGCATAATGTGGCTAACAGCACAGCTACAGTACTATCTATTATCAACAGACAGTGCAAGCCCAGATCTCCATCTACGAGTGCACTTTTTGAAAACGCTGCTCACAGACTGCATTTTACAACAATCAACTTTAACCCCCAACAACAATCAACTACACCACAGTGTAAATCGACCAACAGCAAATAACGGGTAATATCTGTGTATTCCAATTTATTGTCAGTTCAGTCTGCTGAGGGGAGGACGGCTCATAGTAATGAATGGAACGGAATAAATGGAATGGTATCAAACAGGTGGTTTCCATTATTATGAGCCAACCTCCCCTCAGCAGCCTCCACTGTTCTATATATACTATACTATGGAATTAGAGCCAGAAACTGCCTTTGAGTAACTCAAGGTTCCCTTTCAGTTGGTCACTCGGTATAACATACTATGGGGAGTCACCTGAAGAAAACTAAACACGCCCAATGAATGCAAAGCCGCCCTCGGAAGCCCCGACTTCCTAGCCATAACACCGGGGCTCACATTAATTTCCTAAATTCTCCGCTCTTCAGCTCGCCTGAAGGAGAACTTGTCACTCGATTTACAAGCACACAAAGACTACTGGATTCGGCTCCGTACTCGTCCCCCTAGATGTTGCGAGTTTTGGGTCTTGTTATCAGTTTTTGTGTTAATTACTTTCTGCTCAGCTTGTGTAGCTAATGCTTTGTTGCTTGAGTAGGGTTTGTGTTTGCAAAAAGCCTACTACCTATGCTGTGCTTGTGTAGCCAGTGCTTCCTTGCTTGAGTAAGATGGTCAAAAAGGCTAACCAGCTGGATTTGAACCTCCAACCATGGCCTAGGGCATATGGTTTCACAATGAAATTGAAAGATACTGTCCTGTTTGCCTGGGGTGGAAACATACGCTCAGGCTGCCTTGGCACGGACCGGTGACCGGTGTCACCGGCTGAATTTAGACTTTATTGTACGTTGACTTCTTAGGAAGATTGGGGTTACTGGAGAAGTCCCTTTTATGCGTCTGGATGCATCTCGCCATTGCCATCAGTTCATCAAGATATCCCCATCGTGCCTGAGGGTGTTAACTCCTTGGAGAACCCTGTGACTGTTGTTGCAGGGGGTTCCCATTGGCTGGGTAGTGTCCTGCAGGGTGATCACGACAGATGCATCCTCACTGGGATTGCAAGCGCTGTGTGTGGGCTACTCGGAAAGTGGAATTTAGTCGACAGCGCTAAGGGCGCTGAATATCAATTACCTGGAGCTACTGGCTGTTTTGCTGGCACTGAGGCGCTTTCTTCCGATATTGGGGGGCAGCATGTGTTGGTAAGTTCTGACAACAGTCTCTTTCTTGAACCTGGCTCGTTATCTGCTCATAGGGAGCAATGTGCATTTCCTGTCGCTCAGGGTGACATACCTTCCGGATCTCTCAAAGTTGGTGTGGATCTACTTTCCAGGGTGGGTCCTCTCTCAATGGAGTGGAAACTTCACCCCTCGGTGGTTGCCCAGATATGGGATCGGTTTGGCAAGGCCGACGTAGATCTTTACACATTGTGAGAAAACACGCATTGTTGCTTGTTCTTCTCACTAAAGGATCTGGGGAACGAATTCTTTGGCACATCAGTGGCCTCAGGTTTGGCTTTATGCTTTTCCTCCAGTGGACCTCATTCAGGCCACCTTGAAAGGGTCTGTCAGGAGGGTCTGTTGTTGATTCGGAGGGCCAGACAACCCTGGTTCCCATCATCCACCTGTTAGGCAGGGACCTGTGGAGAGTTCCGTGTTGTCGGGATCTGTTGTCCCGGGGCGCACGGGAGTGTTTGGCACACACAACTGTAGATATGGAATATGTGGGTTTGGCCCCTGAAAGGCTGAAATTGAAGGCTAGGGGTTTATACCTTTGAACTTGATTATGACTATACAGTCGGCGCGAGCTTCCTCTAACGTATAAGTTGTGCGCGTTTGAGAGTTGGTGTAAGATTAAAGTTGGTATTGAGTTGGTGTAAGATCCTTTTCAGAACTCTTTGGTGGACATTTTGATGTTCTTGCAAGAGCTTTATGAGCAGGGCATTTCTTTTTCTACATTATAAGTTTGTGGCAGTCATCTCAGCGTGTCATGTAGGGATTGATGGCTCTACCCCCGGAGTCTCATTCTCTGGTGGTGCGGTTCCTGAAAGGTGTGCGTCGGCTCAGACCAGTGTCTAAGTCTATGGCACTGACCTGGGACCTGGATTTGGTCCTGGACACATTGTGTGAGCCTCCTTTTGAACCATTGGAGTCTGTGGACCTGAAGGTCCTTTCCTACAAGACTGTCCTGCTCATGGCCTTGGCGGCAAAGTGCGTTGGGGCAATCTCCATGCGCTATCAGTACACCCTTCCTGTTTGGAGTTTGCGCCTGCAAGGTGGTGTTACGTCCTAATGCAGCTTTTGTTCCTAAGGTTATCACTATTTCCTACAGGTCTCTAGCTTTTCAGCTGTTCCCTGTCTCACCTCCTCCGTTTGCTTCCAGTGAACAAAGGAAGTTGAATGGCCTGTTTCTGGTGCGTGCTTTACGCACATACAGTATATGGATAGGATCAAGGATATCCATGTTTGTGACCAGTTTTTTGTCTGTTTCACTAATACAGCTTGCCTTCTAAGCATCGTCTTTCTCATTGGATTGTGGAGGCTATCTAACTGGCATGTAACAGCAAAAGACAATGGTTGCCTAGCGGTGTGCGTCCTCACTCCGCTAAGGGTGTGGCAGTGTCTTGGGCATTGTTCAGGGGAATGATGATTGGTGATATCTGTGCTGCAGCGAGTTGAGGTTCCCCACATGCCTTTGTGAGGTTTTATCTCTTGGACGTAACTGCTCCCAGTGCGATTCATAGTGTTCTTATGACTGGGTCCGGGAGTTAGAGCGCAGATTGTGCATTTATCCGGGTTGCTACAGTTTCCTTGTCGGTTTGAGCCTTGGACTGCCATGGTTCGTTGATGAGGCGGCACACAAATGCTCATTATCAAGTCACAGCAGATGCCCTGTTGTTTTGGACTTGTGGCTCCTTGTGTGAGTTCTGGCATTCCAGACTCATTGGGTCTCTGTGGGAGCCTTTTTGGAACCGGTAGGGTCTAATGACTTGGACCGCCGTGGTCGATGTTAGGCAGCGTTTTGTCCGGGTTACCACAGTTTACCTGTGGGTTTGAGCCTTGGGCTGCCTTGATAGGTGGCAGTGCGCAGTATGCATTTATCAGGTAGTGGCAGGTAGAATTGGGCCAGTAGTGGTTAGAGCGTTGGGCCAGTAACCGAAAGGTAGCTGGGTCGAATACCCGTCCCTGTAAAACAACACATTTCACTGCACCTATCCGCTGTACAGTATGTGACAATAACACATTTATTTTTTTAGGGTTACCACAATTCCCTGTGGATTTGAGCCTTGGGCTCTGGTCGATGCTATGCAGTGCGCGTGTGCGCTTTACCAAGTCACGACAAGTGTTCTGTTGTTTTGGACTTGCAGTGCCTTGTACAAGTTATGAAATGTCAGGCTCGTAAGATAAATAAGTCTTGTTCTTGGAACATAACCAAGTTTCTGCAGGTTCTAGTTACCTATATGGGGCTCTGACATTTCAGGCCTCATGAGGCTCTGACAGGTCATGCCTCTCGGATAAGTGTTATGGAAAAAGATGGCTTCTATAACCCCTTTCTGGAGCCGGTGGAACCTGTGTGCTTGGGTTGCCGTGGCCCTCCTAGTTTGGTACCCCCCTGAGCCCCTGAGCTTTCGGCATGATTGTATGTCCCCATAGTATGTTATGCCGAGTTACCGACTGAAAGGGAATGTACAGTTATGAATATAACTAATGTTCCCTAAAGGAAGGAACGAGGTATAACATATTTTGGCCGTGTGCCGTCAGGGGGTTTGGGCTCGCTGTGATGGTACTGATTTGAGGAAATTAATGCAAGCCCCGGTGTTATAGCCAAAAAGGCAGGGCTTCCGAGGGTGGACTCTGTATTCATTGGCCCGTTGGGTGTTTTTAGTTTGTTTCAGGTGTGATTGGTCGTTGACTCTCCATAGTATGTTTTTTTATTTTAGTTTATTTAGTAAATATTTTCTTAACTCTATTTTCTTAAAACTGCATTGTTGGTTAAGGTCTTGTAAGTAAGCATCACGGTAAGGTCTACACCTGTTGTATTCAGCGCATGTGACAAATAAAATTTTATTTTATTTGTATGTTATACCTCATTCCCTCCTTCAGGGAACAGTAGTTATATTCATAAATGTATGTTTTTATCTAGCCATCTGAAATAAATAGTTCTTAACCAACTATAACAAATACTCAATCATATTTCAGTCTGAATAGTGCTATTAGCTAATGAATTTTAGAATAAAATGTTAAGGTACTGGAACATGTTATTATTGTTGTTTATTTGTTTACTTGGAAGCATACAGGAGCAGCGTACAATCCAAAGTATTATTCTGATCCTATTTTAGAAATCATATAGAAATCATAGGCCAGCACTGTAGTTGATAAATACACATCATTAGGATGGTAGTTTATTTGTGATTCACAGTATTCATTTGTTTGGAAGTTATTTGTTTACTGTCAGGGTGACCTCACTATTCCCACTGGACTACATACTCTTTGGCAAAGAAAACACTCAGATGCTAATAGTTAGAATGTGTAGTCCTGAACAAAAACATACGTTTTCAGGGGTGTATTTACAAGGAACGAAGTAGAAGCAAATGTGCCGAAACCGGGGGGTACCTACCTGATTTTGTCCAATGAGAAAGGTTTGTTTTTGTTTTCCGTTGCAAAGCATTTTGCTACAGTGTGCACTAATGAATATCCCCCAGATCTGTAGTAGTGAACAGTGTTTCCCTCTATTGTATACGCACAGCACACATCTTACCTCTTCTCTCTCATCGACTCCCATTTCTTCTCACTACACTTCATAATTTTAACAAAATGACAATGGGAATTTAGGCTGTTTACACAGGCAGCCAAATTCTGATCTTTTGCCCAATTATGTGAAAAAGATCTGATTGGTCAAAAGCCAAATGAGCAGCAAAAGATCAGAATTGGGCTGCCTGTGTAAACGCAGCCTTAATGTGAAACATATTTTATGTCAAGAGGGCATTAAGGCTGTGTAATTATTTTTGCACAACATATGTCTTTATTGTTATGCAGAGAATACGGTTTTAGCCATGCAATGACAATATTCTTGAGCTTTACTTGACTTTATGGAAATAATGTGCACTTTTGAATACCAGTTTATTTAATCTAGATTTGCTTCCTTAATGTCAAAAAGGATGTAATTGAATATTTGTTGAAACTGATGGCATTTGTGTCAATTTACTACAGATGCATTGCACTTAGAAAGTGCAAGGTTTTGATGTGACTAAATCCTTAATTGAATACTTGTTTTGAAAAAATTTATGATTTGGTTTTGTCAAGGAAGCAAATGCCAGGTTAAATGACTGTGATCCACTTCTGAATGTAAAGGGTTGATCAGATTTGAATGGGATTGTTTGTGTAGCCTTGTAGAGATAGTATAAACATTTTAAATTATAATACGCAATAAAGAACAGCTAACATAACAGCGCTTAAATGGATTAGGCATACTGTTTACTTTAATATACATCAGAGGTGTGAGATGGTCAAGAAATTAAGAGCTTACTATATACCTACTGTATGCCACAGTCATAAATGTTTCACCAGCAAATAGTACTGTCACTACACATGTGAATGGTAATATGGTTACAGCTCCACCAAGCACAGAATATGACCGATTTCAATTAAGATTTAATGTTTTCAAATGAACTGGTAAACAAAAGCACACTAATCAAAGCATTATTTTTGTTCCCTACATTTGGTCCCTTCTGCTGTTTATGGCTGCTACATGTATTACCAGTTCACAGCAATTACCTCACTCCTCAACTAGTCTCACTCTGTGTACAAAATGTGTTTGTAGTGGCCTTAGAATCATATATTGCATGTGTCTTAATTGACAGAAGCTGGAAAAACATAAGGAAAACATACATGTATTATACAGAACCAAAGTTAGGACACACCTACTCAATCAAGGGTTTTTCTTTATTTTTACTATTTTTTTTATTTTTACTATTTTTATAGTGAAGACATCAAAACTATGAAATAACACATATGGAATCATGTAGTAACCAAAATGTTAAACATATCAAAATATATTTTATATTTGAGATTCTTCAAAGTAGCCACCCTTTGCCTTGATGACAGCTATGCACACTCTTGGCATTCTCTCAACCAGCTTCACCTGGAATGCTTTTCCAGCAGTCTTGAAGGAGTTCCCACATATTCTGAGCACTTGTTGGCTGCTTTTCCTTCACTCTGCGGTCCAACTCATCCATAACCACCTCAATTGGGTTGAGGTCGGGTGATTGTGATGGCTAGGTCTTCTGATGCAGCACTTCATCACTCTCCTTCTTGGTCAAATAGCCCTTACACAGCCTGGAGGTGTGTTGGGTGATTGTCCTGTTGAAAAACAAATGATAGTCCCACTAAACGCAAACCAGTTGGGATGGCATATCACTGCAGAATGCTGTGGTAGCCATGCTGGTTAAGTGAACCTTGAATTCTAAATACATCACAGACAGTGTCACCAGCAAAGCACCCCCACACCTCCTCCATTCTTCACGGTGGGAACCGCACATGCGGAGATCATCCGTTCACCTACTCTGCGTCTCACAAAGACACGGCGGTTGGTACCAAAAATCTCAAATTCATCAGACCAAAGGACAGATTTGCACCAGTCTAATGTCCATTTCTAATTTTTCTTAGCCCAAGCAAGTCTCTTCTGACTATTGGTGTCCTTTAGTAGTGGTTTCTTTGCAGCAATTTAACCATGAAGGCCTGATTCACGCAGTGTCCTCTGAACAGTTGATGTTGAGATGTCTGTTACTTGAACTCTGTGAAGCATTTATTTGGGCTGCAATCTGAGGTGCAGTTAACTCTAATGAACATATCCTTTGCAGTAGAGGTAACTCTGTGTCTTCCTTTCCTGTGGCGGTCCTCGTGAGAGCCAGTTTCATCATAGCGCTTGATGGTTTTTGTGACTGCACTTGAAGAAACTTTCAAAGTTCTTGACATTTTCCAGACTGATTGACCTTACTGTCCTAAAGTAATGATTGACTGTCATTTCTCTCTGCTTATTTGAGCTGTTCTTGCCATAATATGGACTTGGTCTTTTACCAAATAGGGCTATCGTCTGTATACCACCCCTACCTTGTCACAACACAACTGATTGGCTCAAACGCATTAAAAAGGAAACTAATTCCACAAATTAACAAGGCACACCTGTTAATTGAAATGCATTCCTGGTGACCTCATGAAGCTGGTTGAGAGAATGCCAAGAGTGTGCAAAGCTATCATCAAGGCAAAGGGTGGCTACATTGAAGTATCTCAAATTTGGTCACTACATGATTCCATATGTGTTATTTCATAGCTTTGATGTCTTCACTATTATTCTACAATGTAGAAAATAGTCATAAAAATAAAAACAAACCCTGGAATGAGTAGGTGTGTCCAAACTTTTGACTGATACTATATACTATTAATCAACGACCTGATGGTTTGAGTATGTCTCAAATGTGAAAATGCAGCTGTACAACAAACAATTATTAAGGAATCAAAGTATATATTAAAGCTATGAATTTTATCATATTACAAATTTTGCAGTTGACTTGCTTTTAACACAATTTAGGAATGCAATTCTGATGAGAACATTACTTTTTGATACTCATCCTGTTATACATTGGTAAGACCATACTACACACTTTTGGGGATTTCTTTGTTATTGTCAAAAAGAATATCATAATTGGATAAGTCTCCACCCCCCTGAGTGAATACTTGGTGGAAGCACCTTTGGCAGTGAGTCTGTTGAACTAGGTCTCTACCAACTTTGCACACCTACTGTAGATTTGGCAATATTTGGACATTCTTCTTTACAAAACTGTTCAAGCTATGTCAAGTTCCTTGGGGAGCGTTGATGGACACCAATCTTCAAGTCATGCCACAAATGTTCTATTGGATTTAGGTCGGGGCTCTGATCGGCCACTCAAGGACATTTACCTTTTTATTCCTTAGCCACTCCACCGTAGCTTTGGCTGTGTGCTTCGGGTCGTTGTCATGCTGAAAGGTGAACTTCCGTCCCAGTTTCAGCTTTCTTGCAAAGGGCAGCAGGTTTTTCTCAAGGACTTTTCTGTACATTGCTCAATTAATTACCCCTTCTATCCTGATAAGTGGCACAGAAAACATCCCCATAACATGATACTGCCACCACCATGCTTCACAGTAGGTATGGTGTTCTTTGGGTGATGTGCCATGCTGGGTTTGTAACGCTTTGAATTTTTGTTTCGTCAGACCACAAAAGTTTTTGCCACATGGCTACAGAATCTCCCAAGTGTTTTTTTGCATACTTCAAACGGGATTCTAAGTGGGCTTTCTTGAGTAATGGCTTCCTTATTGCCACCCTAACATACAGTTGAAGTCGGAAGTTTACATATACCTTAGCCATTTAAACTCAGTTTTTCACAATTCCTGACATTTATTCCTAGTAAAAATTCCCTGTCTTAGGTCAGTTAGCATCACCTCTTTACTTAAAGAATGTGAAATGTCAGAATAATAGTAGAGAGAATGATTTATTTCAGCTTTGATTTCTTTTATCACATTCCCAGCGGGTCAGAAGTTTACATACACTCAATTAGTATTTGGTAGCATTGCCTTTAAATTGTTTAACTTGGGTCAAATGTTTCAAGTAGCCTTCCACAAGCTTCCCACAATAAGTTGGGTGAATTTTGGCCCATTCCTCCTGACAGAGCTGGTGTAACTGAGTCAGGTTTGTAGGCCTATTTGCTCACAAACGCTTTTTCAGTTCTGCCCACACATTTTCTATGGGATTGAGGTCAGGGCTTTGTGATGGCCACTCCAATACCTTGACTTTGTTGTCCTTAAGCCATTTTGCTACAACAAAGTATGCTTGGGGTCATTGTCCATTTGGAAGACCCATTTGCGACCAAGCTTTAACTTCCTGACTGATGTCTTGAGATGTTGCTTCAATATATCCACATAATTTTCCTACCTCATGATGCCATCTATTTTGTGAAGTGCACCAGTCCCTCCTACAGCAAAGCACGCCCACAACATGATGCTGCCACCCCCGTGCTTCACGGTTGGGATGGTGTTCTTTAGCTTGCAAGCCTCCACCTTTTTCTTCCTAACATAACGATGGTCATTATGGCCAAACAGTTATATTTTTGTTTCATTAGACCAGAGGACATTTCTACAAAAAGTACAATCTTTGTCCCCATGTGCAGTTGCAAACCGTAGTCTGGCTTTTTTTATGGCGGTTTTGGAGCAGTGGCTTCTTCCTTGCTGAGCGGCCTTTCAGGTTATGTCGATATAGAACTCTGTGGATATAGATACTTTTGTACCCGTTTCCTCCAGCATCTTCACAAGGTCCTTTGCTGTTGTTCTGGGATTGATTTGCACTTTTTGCACCAAAGTACGTTCATTTCTAGGAGATAGAACGCGTCTCCTTCTTGAGCGGTATGACGGCTTCGTGGTCCCATGGTGTTTTTACTTGCGTACTATTGTTTGAACAGATGACTCTTGTTAGCCTCTCTGATCAGTCTCCTACTTGCTCGGCCATCCAGTTTGGAGGAATTGCCTGATCTAGGCAGGGTCTGAGGTGCTTTACACCTAACATTTCTTAATAATCGGCTTGACCGTGCTCCAAAGGATTTTCAAGGGCTTGCATGGTACTGTTCCTTGATAACGAAGTCTATGAAGTCTATGAGGTATAATGACAGAGTGTGAATCCCCACCTGCCTTGCTGTCTGACAGCCTCTGTATTTCCAGGGGGACAGCAGCTTGCAACCTGTCCTCCAGATCTCTAGGAGGTGTACTGTTTAAAGACCAGGACCCAGGGGAGCAAAAGAGACCGCAGAGTGTTCCAGAGATAGGAATGGGTGGAGAGAACGGAGGAAGAGTAGGGGTGTGGAATGGAATGTCGAAACAATGGGACTTCAGATCATAAAAACAACATCAGATAATCCCCTTGAGTAGAGAATGCAGAGATTTTTTTCAACATCCTCCAACTATTTCTGCAGAGACTCATCTTCTGTCACCTGACTAGTCTTATGGAATGTGTTGTACAGTACTACAACAATATGCCACAAGGTGGCACACCGCACAATTTTACCTCATCCATACTGTTCAGAGCTTTCTTTCTCATCAACCCCTGTATGCTTTGATTGAAGGTACATTTGATGACAACGGCTCTTTCAGAGGGTTAACCAGATCTCTCACCTCTTCCTCAGGTCTCCCAACAGCTCCACAACCAGAGAAGGGAAGACCCCCGCATGTCCATCCAGCTCTCCCTCCCAGAATTAGCACCTCTATTCAATATCTGACACTAGCAGATATTGCAAGATGGCGACCGGCAAGTTCGGCATGGTGGCAGCACTTTTACTTTATGTGTTTGTTTTAAATGTTACTGGAAATAATTGCATCTGCTATTTAGATGAAAGGATAGTAAATTCTCAGCAACTTCTCAGTCATGCAAACTCTTTTGATGGCATCCAGCACTTCGGCTTTGGAAGAAATGTCATTTACCAAACTTTCATAGCACCTTGGCACAAACCAAGGTTTAATAATCGAAATCCAGTCTGAAATCGCAAATTAATGGTGGAGATCTTATAATAACTCTATGCCTTCTCTTATCGGGTGATATCCATCAATGCCCTGGACCTCAGTTTATCACAAACACCATCAAACGGCCTAGGCACCCATGCTCCTCTTGCGAACGTTGGATAAATAGTAACAGCAAAGCTTTGGTGTGTTTGGAATGCGAGCAGGGGATTCATCTAAAATGCGGCTATCCCAGTTTTGGGCACGGGGTCAATGAAGCTTACCGTTGTTGTTGGTGTGCTGTACCCACGGGATGTGTGAGCATTGAAGGTGGAGTGGGACCAGAGGACTTACCCAGGGTGGAGAGTGCACCGGAGGAGGGGGGGTCCACAGCGGAGCGGAGGCCACCAGAGGCGCGTGACGGGGGACACGGTGGTGAGGACGATGGAGTAGCACCTGGGGAGGGGTGCTCCATGGCGACAGAGAGGCCACCGGAGGCAGGGCAGTGGGAAGATGGCAGTGCAGTGGGAGGCGAGTTACAAGTGGATCGGGAATTCAATGAGGCCTTTGGGAAGAAGGGTTTACATTTTGTGCACTTAAACGTCCGAAGCCTACTACCGAAGATCGATGAGATGCGCCTGTTGGTTTGCAAATCAGAGGTGGGTGTCTTTATGTTTTACTGAGACATGGTTGGATTCATCCGTTGAGATAGGTAATTGAGATAGGTAATTACTCTGTTGTCAGGAAGGATCGGAATCGGAACGGGGATATGTGCGTTTGTAAGATCAGACATTGCTTTTAACGTCAGATCGGATTTAAGCGCTGATCTGGAGATTGTCTGGCTGGATATCTGCCTTCCCAAAACCAAGCCGGTTTTGTTGGAGGTGTGTTATAGGTCGCCCAAGCAGAATGCATTCTATGAAGGTCTTGAAATTGTGTTGTCAAACTGTAATGATTCCCTGTTGAAGGAAATCATTTTGTTAGGGGATTTCAGTACTGATGTCTGCAAAAAGAATAGCCCAACCCACAATGTATTTATGCACTTTTGTAGATCACTTGCTCTGACCCAAATGATAAAAGATCCCAGCAGGATATGTGAAACAGTGCAAAGTACAATTGACTTAATATTGGTGTCTGATAAATCTAAAATATCGCAGAGTGGAGTAATAGCCTATGGAATCAGTGATCATTTTATTACATTTTGCACAAGGAGGACTTTTAAAGATATATTTAAGTGTCACAAAACCGTTAGAATCAGAGGACTCAAAAAATACTGTGTTGAAAGGTTTAGGGAGGAAGTGGGTAAAATTGACTGGTCATCTGTGCTAGATAGTGTAGGGGTAGACAGTGCCTGGGAAGTCTTTAAATTTAGATTCCTTAATGTGGTGAATGTGATGGCTCCCATTAGACGGGTCAGGGTAAAGCAGAGATCTAGCCCTTGGTTTAATCATGAGAAATGAGGCACAGAGCAGGATGGATGAAGCTACGAGGGGTTACTTTGCTGAGAAAATAATTGGGAACAAAAATGACCCTAAAAAGCTTTGGAAATCATTTGAGGAACTAGACTGTAGTAGTACTACCAAAACCAAACTAAACAGTATTGGACTGAACATCAAGGGGGAGATGGTATATGAAAAAGCAGAGGTTGCCAATGAATTCAACTCAAATTTTTACTTCTGTTGCCAGCAAGCTGGTTAGCAAGCTGCCCACCAGTTCTGGTTTGTATGGAAGCAAACAAAGCAAGAAGTATTATGTAGAGAAAGGGGTTCAGCCAAACTCTTTTACTTTTGCAAAGGTAGCTTCAGACAAAATAGTCAGTATGCTGTCAGAGCTTAAATACTCCAAAGCCACAGGCCTGGATAATATTCCTGCAAGGTTTCTTATAGATTCTGCTGAGCAAATTGGCCCTTGTATTACGCATATCGTTAATCTCTCTCTTGAACAAGGTACCTTTCCCAGGGACATGAAACAGGCTAAAGTTATACCTCTGTATAAGAATGGGATAAAGTCTGACCCTGGGAATTATAGGCCTGTATCCATCCTCTGTGTAACATCAAAGATCCTGGAGAGAGTTGTACATGAGCAAATGTATGAATATGTTAACAAACAGGGTCTAATGTATGATTTTCAGTCGGGTTTTAGAAAAACATACTCCACTGACTCATGTCTACTTTATTTGACTGACTTCATCAGGAAAGAGATTGATGAGGGAAATCTGTGTGGAATGGTACTGCTTGACCTACAGAAGGCCTTTGATACAGTTAACCACTGTCTCCTAATCTCCAAACTGGAGGCACTGGGGTTAAGCAGTATCCCTATAGGCTGGGTTAAGTCCTATTTATCAGGAAGGGAGCAAGTAGTAGAGGTTAATGGTTCACTGTCTCAGGCAAAACCAATGAGTTGTGCCGTTCCGCAGGGGAGCGTGCTTGGGCCTCTGCTGTTTTTATTGTATATTAACGATATGAAAGATGCTTGTTGTTGCCGTCTTTTTCTTTATGTGGATGACTCTACACTTCTGGTGTCTCACAAAAGTAAAACTATGTTGGAGAGCATACGTACCACAGAGCTTACTAACATTAGCAAATGGCTTGGAGATAATAAGCTATCTCTGCATTTAGGGAAAACGGAAGCTATTATTTTGGGATCCAGACCTAAATTGTGTAGGTCGTCTGAAATCAGAGTGGAGTTAGGACGTGAGGTGCTGACTACTAAAACCTCTGTTAGCTACTTGGGATGTATCCTTGATGGAAGCTTGGGAGGTGTGAGCATGGCCAATAAGTGCTAGGGAAGATTAATGCCAGGACTAAGTTTTTGGCTAGAAAGTCCAAGCTCCTTGATAAGGACTCCATGAAAATGCTAGCTAATGCCCTCATTCAATGCCATTTTGACAATGCTAGTACTTCTTGGTTTGGGGGCTTATCTCCAGATAGCCCATAATAAGCTGATCAGGGTAGTATTGAAGGTGAGTCCACGTACTCACACAGGCAGGAGTTGCTTTCAGGAACAAAACTGGCTGCCTGTTGAGGCTAGGGTGTCCCAGATTAGACTAGGTTTGGTTTACAGGAGTATTTATGGTACTGCGCCCAGATATCTAAGTGATTACTTTCCTCGTGTTAGGGATGCAAACAATCACAGCACCAGATCACGTGTTGCTGATGTGTGCTTATACAGGTTCAGGAGTAATGCTGGAAAAGGTACTTTCTTGTATACTGGAGGCTCAGAATGGAATGAGTTGCCTCTGCCGATAAAAACAACATCCTCCCTGGGCAGCTTTAAAAATAAAGTAAAAATATGTTTGATGTCTTCTGTGCCCATATGAATGACCCCTATGATGTAACTGGAATGATGAGATAGATGTTCTTCTTCTCTGTTTTTGTTTTATTATTTCACTGCCATACTGTGTTCGATCTTGTCAAGCCATCTTGTCTCAAGAGGACCACAATGGAAATAAGTCCCAGACTTTATCGTGTGTCATCCTCGATGATTTTATTCATGTGCATGTATGGCTTTTTCAAGTTTTATGTGTGCTTGTTTTTTTTTTAAATGGTCGAATTAATAAACTAAACTAAACTAAAGAAGCCGTCATCCACCTCTCCCTGGCGGTAGCTTAGCAGCCTGATGACCGCCACTTCTAGGAAGGTCAGCTCCTCTGCACCCTGGCCCTGGTACTCATTCAGTGCCCAGACCTGTGTCACAGAGCACACCCACACTCGGAAATCAGAGACAATAATACATGGGAAAACGTTGTTTACATTACTAATGATTAACAAGATGGAGACACAGTAAATCAATTACACATTGAACCTGGAATTTGGTGAATCATCTCACAAACATTCAGAGGTGGGAGAGAGGAACTGGCTTTCTGGTTATTGTTTAGTGATGATTCTTAAGAGAGGAGAGGTTCTACTAACCCCCAGAGTGAGGGAAGCGGCCCTGCTCCTTCTTGGAGTGTTCTTATGAAGAGCCGGAGCTGTTTAAGGATCAGTCCAGCTGGGGACCAGGAATACCCAGCTTAAGGTAGGCAGAGGAGCCTTCTGCTAGGGACAACAGGAACTGCAGGTACCTTTCAGGGACATAGCCAACCTTGCCTGCTGCATTATGGGCCTGCAAAAAGAGCACACATGCAGTGATGCTCAGAATTAGGGCTTTATTTTGACATTAGGTAAACAAAACATGGCTTTATGGATAGTGTAGTCAGGTACAAGTTTGACTTCATAGATGTGTAAAGTAAGCTAGTATAATAGTCTTTTAATTATGGAATCTCAATATTTTTCAAAACTGTTATGGGTCAGTAAGGATGAGGTTGCGACATAGTACCTCTTTCTCACACAGGAAGGGCAGTCGTGTGTTTACTATGTGTTGAGTATAAACAAGAAGTGAAGAGACCCCAGCAGTTTGGTAGAGGGTACATGTACTGTAGTCAATGTATGGGACCAACTGACTGCTACAGTAAATAGCACTGTTCACTGAGGCATAAGATGCGTCCTAAATGGCACCCAATTTCTTCTATGGCACCCTATTCGCCCATAGGCCTCTGGTCAAAAATAGTGCACGATATATAGAGAATAGGCTGCCATCTGTGGCGCAGCCAGAGAGAAACCTGTCCTTTACCTTCAGCCAGTCCTCCATGTCTCCATCCTCTATCACCTCAAGCTCCTCCCCCTCTGTGATTGATAAGCTCATCTCCTTGGCAGGCCTACAAGAAGATGGGCGGGGCCAATTACACCATAAAACCTGAGACTAAAATCCCATTCCTGTAATATTGACTTTGCACGCTTTCATTTCCAAAACAGTAAGTTATGATATTCTCACCTGATAGCTGTAGAGAACCCTGCAAGCCAAGGGGTATCCGCACGGAATCGTGCACAAAGTTATTATCTTTATCATATTCTCGGAGATGTCTTCGTTAGACATGTGTGCCTCTCTCAGCCTCCTGTCCCTCTCTAGCTACTTGTCTGCCTGGGTCATGGCGGTGCTCGCCAGCCTGGACTCCACCTTCACCTGGCTAACCTGGACACACACACATGCACCTTTCTACCACCTGTCACCCCTCTCACACGTCTCTCACATTTTACTCAGTCATCCCTTTTACAGCCACACCTCGCACACTGTCACGACTCAGACATAATACATCAACACCTTAAAGATGGAATACGCATTTGGAGAAACAGCACCACTGTTCGCCCCAGAGGCCTTTGTTATTGTTTTGTTGATTAATTAGAAGAGAGGAGTGTCCGGCAGAGTGGTAAAAAAAAATCACACGTGCAATGATATCCCCGGGGGGGGGGGGTTGTTGTTTGCAGTAACTTCTTTGTTGCTGTAATAACCCAAATGGATGTGGCAGTTTCACCAATTAAGGATTATAGATTTCATCATTAAAAAGCACAGCAAAACAAGGGTGGTAGTCAACAAGGACATCTGGGGTGGGCATTAGCATCATACTAGGATTATATTAGCAGCATTTTGTCTGCATTATGCTTCCTAAACCCAACGTCTGTCCCGTAAAGTAAAGTAAAGAATCATGGTTTTCCAGGCCACTGAAAAGTCTTGATCACCATTTTTTAAGACAACTGAGTAAAGCAGGAGGAGGTGGGTGAGGTGTGTGGATTGAATGAACAGTGCCAACTGACTCATGGTGCCAGCAGCATTTGCATTTGTCCTTGTGTGATGTGAGAAGTAGACAGTGACTCACGCATTCCATTCGGATACAGATACAGGGCACCCACCTGCCTCAATGGGCCAGGCAGAGTGGGCCAGGCAGAGTGGAGGAGAGAGCCCTGCCATTAGATCTACTAAAGAATCTGGTAGTACAAAGCATCCTGCATCTGCAGAGGCTTGGCTATAGGCCTAGGACACATGATGCAGCCTTCGTTTCTTTCTTCATCACGCACACCTCCCACTTAGCATAAAAAAACAAAATCCACCTCTGCAGAAGGCTAACACGGGTGAATAAAAGAGGAACTCTGATCTGTTAATAAAGCCTGCTTAAAGCTTAGTTGCTACATCAATTTGGACTTGATATAATGATATATACCCATTGATTCCTGAAGAATTTAACATATAAATGCCCCATGAGCTTAGTTCAACTATCCCACCCATTTGGGTACCCATCAGAACCCAAAATATACACTTGTTTGTAAACAATGTAAATGTAAACAAACACTGTATAGCCTCAAAACACTATAATGTTAATATCATGGATGGTCAGTCCTGGAGCTCTGTTGCTTCAGAATGCACAAGGAGAGGTGAAGCTGTGATTATCTCACACACAAAGGATCATTCACTCCATGAAAATGGCAACATTTTCATTACAATTAGGCTTTTATCAAAACAGATTTGTGGATATTAATTGCCATAAAATGGTGTTTACGTGGTAACCAAGGAGAGTGGTTTAAAGCGAGCCACACCTTGTCTTTGGGGGCAACCTGGAAGTGAAAGCCGGCCGTTCTGGTGAAGGCCATGGACTCCTGGAGGAAAAACAACCAAACAAATCTGTCTGACTGACTCCCACAGAACAGAGCATTCTGCCTGGCCACCGTCAGCGGTGCCCAAGTGAGGAATGTCACAGCTCTTGGCATAAGAGAGGGACTACTGTCCGTGGAGGGTTTTACTGTGAGAAGAGCTTCAGTGGGTCCCACGCCTGACCTCACCTTGGTGGAGTCCTTGCAGATCTCGCTAAAGTCGCTGTGCGTGGACTGGCAGGTGTCAATCTCTGTGCAGAACAGCAGAGTGAAGTTCTCTCAGATTTGGTCATACAGGTTGCCGTCCAGTCTCTGTTGGGTAAAAGTCAGAAGTGAGAGCTGGTGTTATGGCCGAAGCCCTCATGCCAAACAAAATCAGAGGTGTTTTGAAGGGGAAAATCACTTGGGAGGATTTGAATCAACTGATTCATAATGAATTACATTTGTTACTGCAATAATAAGAGTTGAGTCACAGAGAGATTTCCCTTGAGTGAGAGATGAAGAGCCACATTCAAGTAGATTGTGGTGTTATGAATGTTCTGTGGGAAAAAATAACCCTTAAATTAATGTTTTCTGCTGAGATGAACGTTTGACTCACCTGATTACTTTGCAAATGCAAAAAGTGAAAAGAAAACATTTGAGGATTTCATATTTGGGTTAATTCCGCTGACGTTGGTGCTCTCAGCTCACAGCTAAGACAACCACAGACAGGAAATGATTTAAGAGCTAACTGATCATACACACAAAATACGTTTTTTTTTCACTGATAGGAGGAACGTCTGAGAGTGCAGACTATGCAAAGTGCTCATTTCTATAAGAGCCCATCTAATATGCCTAAGACAACAGCCCATGATGAGAATCCGGTTAGACAGTATGAAGTTAGGAGATACCAGGTGGTCTTAACCTCATGATGGCAGTCAGCTCTGCATTGTAGTAGTACTGGTGATGGGATTTGATGGAAGGTACTCATTACGCACCTCTGTCAGTCTCTGGTCATACACTCTCAGCTTGGCATTCAGCTGGACAAGTGTAACAGGAAGGAGTGAGTAGATTATAAAATGTGCTCCATTTTGCAATAAATTCTAAAATGAGTACAGGTAATCAAAAGGCAAAGTGCAAGGTGTCTATGTAGAGTACGATATTTAACAACTCGACTGCATTATTCCTACATGCTTTACTGAAGACATTTCTACATAGTAAAGCATATACAGTGAGGGAAAAAAGTATTTGATCCCCTGCTGATTTTGTACGTTTGCCCACTGACAAAGAAATTAACAGTCTATAATTTTAATGGTAGGTTTATTTGAACAGTGAGAGACAGAATAACAGTAAAAATCCAGAAAAACGTATGTAATAAAGTTTTATGAATTGATTTGCATTTTAATGAGGGAAATATAAGTATTTGACCTCTCTGCAAAACATGACTTAGTACTTGGTGGCAAAACCCTTGTTGGTAATCACAGAGGTCAGACGTTTCTTGTAGTTGGCCACCAGGTTTGCACACATCTCAGAAGGGATTTTGTCCCACTCCTCTTTGCAGATCTTCTCCAAGTCATTAAGGTTTCGAGGCTGACGTTTGGCAATTCAAACCTTCTGCTCGCTCCACAGATTTTCTGTGGGATTAAGGTCTGGAGACTGGCTAGGCCACTCCAGGACCTTAATGTGCTTCTTCTTGTGCCACTCCTTTGTTGCCTTGGCCGTGTGTTTTGGGTCATTGTCATGCTGGAATACCCATCCACAACCCATTTTCAATGCCCTGGCTGAGGGAAGGAGGTTCTCACCCAAGATTTGACAGTACATGGTCCCGTCCCTTTGATGCGGTGAAGTTGTCCTGTCCCCTTAGCAGAAAAACACCCCAAAAGCATAATGTTTCCACCTCCATGTTTGACGGTGGGGATGGTGTTCTTAGGGTCATAGGCAGCATTCCTCCTCCTCCAAACACAGTGAGTTGAGTTGATGCCAAGAGCTCCATTTTGGTCTCATCTGACCACAACACTTTCACCCAGTTGTCCTCTGAATCATTGAGATGTTCATTGGCAAACTTCAGACGGGCATGTATATGTGCTTTCTTGAGCAGGGGGACCTTGCGGGCACTGCAGGATTTCAGTCCTTCACGGTGTAGTGTGTTACCAACTGTTTTCTTGGTGACTATGGTCCCAGCTGCCTTGAAATCATTGACAAGATCCTCCCGTGTAGTTCTGGGCTGATTCCTCACCGTTCTCATGATCATTGCAACTCCACGAGGTGAGATCTTGCATGGAGCCCCAGGCCGAGGGAATTTGACAGTTCTTTTGTGTTTCTTCCATTTGCGAATAATCACACCAACTGTTGTCACCTTCTCACCAAGCAGCTTGGCGATGGTCTTGTAGCCCATTCCAGTCTTGTGTAGGTCTACAATCTTGTCCCTGACATCCTTTGAGAGCTCTTTGGTCTTGGCCATGGTGGAGAGTTTGGAATCTGATTGATTGCTTCTGTGGACAGGTGTCTTTTATACAGGTAACAAACTGAGATTAGGAGCACTCCCTTTAAGTGTGTGCTCCTAATCTCAGCTCATTACTTGTATAAAAGACACCTGGGAGCCAGAAATCTTTCTGATTGAAAGGGGGTCAAATACTTATTTCCCTCATTAAAACGCAAATCAATTTCTAACATTTTTCACATGCGTTTTTCTGGATTTTTTTGTTGTTATTCTGTCTCTCACTGTTCAAATAAACCTAACATTAAAATTATAGACTGTTAATTTCTTTGTCAGTGTGAAAACGTACAAAATCAGCAGAGGATCAAATACATTTTTCCCTCACTGTAACCGATCTCAAACCATTAACCTTTTTAGAAATATGTGTACTCCAAGGGCACAACTTTCAATGGGGACGGGGATGGGGACATGCCCCCCACATTAATTTTTGTCCCCCAGTTTTATCACTGGAATGTGATACAAAACGAGGCAACGGTGTGCTTTAGGACCATGCAGACGCCTCCAAGTGGTCGGGTAGGCTGTCTGGAGTGTTTATCAGACTGGATAATTGTAAAAAATTAAGACATGTATGTTATGTCCCCCCCAGTTCTAAAACCAAAGTTGTGCCCCTGGTGCACTCTACAGTGCCTTCGGAAAGTATTCAGGCCCATTGACTTTTTCCACATTTTGTTAGGTTATTCTAAAATTGATTAAATCATTTGTTTTCCTCATTGATGGGTTCTGACTTCTAAACTTGAAATAGGGTTAATTATCAGGTGTCCTATGGAAATGAGGAGAGCCATAGTCTGGTTTCTACACCAGAAGTTAATGGTTATCAGTAGGAGGAATGTATACGCTCGAGGCAATTAAGCTTTGAATGTACTGAGTAAAGGAAAGGCAATCACATGGTTGCAGTCACTGATAAGGGTGGAGAGAGGTGGTTTAGTGAGGAGTGAGGAATCCTGCCTAGCAATAAATAATGTTTAGAGAGTAGGATTTTACTTCACCCAAATTGGGGTATATATACTCGTGCTGGGGGAAACATGTCTTTGTCTGTACACCCTTTGCATGAATAAACTTGGTTTGAGCTTTTACAGTTGTCTGTCAGTTTTTACCGTTATTTAGAACCTAACATCAATCTACACACAGTACCCCATAATGACAAAGTCAACCGTTTTTTTTAAATGTTGGCAAAAAAAGAAATAAATGGAAATATCACATTTACATAAGTATTCAGACCCTTTACACAGTACTTTGTTGAAGCACCTTTGGCAGCGATTACAGCCTCGAGTCTTCTTGGGTATGACGCTACAAGCTTGGCACACCTGTATTTGGGGAGTTTTTCCTATTTTTATCTGCAAATCCTCTCAAGCTCTGTCAGGGTGGATGGGGAGTGTTTCTGCACAGCTATTTTCAGGTCTCTTCAGAGATGTTCGATCGGGTTCAAGTCCGGGCTCTGGCTGGGCCACTCAAAGACATTCAGAGACATGTCCCAAAGCCAGTCCTGCGTTGTCTTGGCTATGTGCTTACGATTGTTTTCCTGTTGGAAGGTGAACCTTCGCCCCAGTCTGAGGTCCTGAGCGCTCTGGAGCAGGTTTTCATCAAAGATCTATCTGTACTTTTCTCTGTTCATCTTTGCCTCAATCCTGACTAGTCTCACAGTCCCTGGCTCTGAAAAACATTCCCACAGCATGATGCTGCCACCACCATGCTTCACCTTAGGGATGGTGCCAGGTTTCCTCCAGATGTGACGCTTGGCATTCAGGCCAAAGAGTTCAATCTTGGTTTCATCAGACCAGAGAATCTTGTTTCTCATGGTCTGAGAGTCTTTAGGTGTCTTTTGGCAAACTCCATGCGGGCTGTCATTTGCCTTTTACTGAAGAGTTGCTTCCGTATGGCCACTCTACCATAAAGGCCTGATTGGTGGAGTGCTGTAGAGATGGTTGTCTTTCTGGAAGGTTCTCCCATCTCCACAGAGGAACTCTAGAGCTCTGTCAGAGTGACCATCGGGTTCTTGGTCACCTCCCTGACCAAGGCCCTTCTCCCCCGACTGCTCAGTTTGGCCGGGCGGCCAGCTCTAGGAAGAGTCTTGGTGGTTCCAAACATCTTCCATTTAAGAATGATGGAGGCCACTGTGTTCTTAGGGACCTTCAATGATGCAGAAATGTTTTGGTACCCTTTCCCAGATCTGTGACTCAACACAATCCTGCTCTACAGACAATTCCTTCGACATCACAGCTTGGTTTTTGCAACTGACATGCACTGTCAACTGTGGGATCTTACAGTTGAAGTCGGAAGTTTACATACACTTAGGTTGGAATCATTAAAACTTGTTTTTCAATCACTCCACATATTTCTTGTTAACAAACTATAGTTTTGGCAAGTCGATTAGGACATCTACTTTGCACATGACACAAGTAATTTTTCCAACAATTGTTTAGACAGATAATTTCACTTATAATTCACTGTATTAAAATTCCAGTGGGTCAGAAGTTTACATTAAGTTGACTGTCTTTAAACAGCTTGGAAAATTCTAGAAAAAGATGTCATGGCTTTAGAAGCTTCTAGTAGGCTAATTGACATAATACCTGTGGATGTATTTCAAGGCCTACCTTCACACTCATTGCCTCTTTGCTTGACATCATGGGAAAATCAAAAGAAATCAGCCAAGAGCTCAGAAAATAAATTGTAGACCTCCACAAGTCTGGTTCATCCTTGGGAGCAATTTCCAAATGCCTGAAGGTACCACGTTCATCTGTACAAACAATAGTACGCAAGTATAAACACCATGGGACCACGCAGCCGTCATACCGCTCAGGAAGGAGACGCATTCTGTCTCCTAGAGATGAACGTACTTTGGTGCGAAAAGTGCAAATTAATCCCAGAACAACAGCAAAGGACCTTGTGAAGATGCTGGAAGAAACCGGTACAAAAGTATCTATATCCACAGAAAAACACATCTTATATCGACATAACCTGAAAGGCCGCACAGCAAGGAAAAAGCCACTGCTCCAAAACCGCCAGTTTGCAACTGCACATGGGGACAAAGATCATACTTTTTTGGAGAAATGTCCTCTGGTCTGATGAAACAAAAATATAACTGTTTGGCCATAATGACCATCGTTATGTTTGGAGGAAAAAGGGGGAGGCTTGCAAGCCGAAGAACCCCATCTCCACCGTGAAGCACGGGGGGTGGCAGCATCATGTTGTGGGGGTGCTTTGCTGTAGGAGGGACTGGTGCACTTCACAAAATAGATGGCATCACAAGGAAGGAAAATTATGTGGATATATTGAAGCAACATCTCAAGACATCAGTCAGGAAGTTAAAGCTTGGTCGCAAATGGGTCTTCCAAATGGACAATGACCCCAAGCATACTCCCAAAGTTGTGTCAAAATGGCTTAAGGACAACAAAGTCAAGGTATTGGAGTGGCCATCACAAAGCCCTGACCTCTGTCCTATAGAAAAAGTTGTGAGCAGAACTGAAAAAGCGTGTGCGAGCAAATAGGCCTACAAACCTGACTCAGTTACACCAGCTCTGTCAGGAGGAATGGGCCAAAATTCACCCAACTTATTGTGTGAAGCTTGTGGAAGGCTACCCGAAACGTTTGATCCAAGTTAAACAATTTAAAGGCAGTGCTAGCAAATACTAATTGAGTGTATGTAAACTTCTGACCCGCTGGGAATGTGAAAGCGGAAGTAAATCATTCTTCTATTATTCTGACATTTCACATTCTTAAAATAAAGTGGTGATCCTAACTGATCTAAGACAGGGGATTTTTACTAGATTAAATGTCAGGATTTGTGAAAAACTGAGTTTAAATGTATTAGGCTAAGGTGTATGTAAACTTCCGACTTCGACTGTATATAGGCAGGTGTGTGCCTTTCCAAATCATATCCAATCAATTGAATTTACCACATGTGGACTTCAATCAAGTTGCAGAAACATCTCAATGATGATCAATGGAAACAGGATGCACTAGAGCTCAGTTATAAGTCTCATAGAAAAGGGTCTGAATTCTGTAAATAAGGTATCTGTTTTTTACATTTGCAAACATTTATGAAAAACCTGTTTTTGCTTCGTTATTATGGGCTATTGTTTGTAGATTGCTGAGGATTTTTTAAATGTAATACATTATAGAATAAGGCTGTAACGTAACAAAATGTGGAAAAAGTTAAGGGGTCTGAATACTTTCCGAAGCCACTGTATGTGTAGCAACTAGCCAGGTGACATTTATGCAGTGGTGGTGGGGTACTTCGGCCTGTACACACCTGCATGTGTGTCAGCCTACAGTATGTAGCCTACCTTTAAACACATTTTTCTGCAAGCCTGTACTAATTGAAAAAATCTATGGTCATACTTCTTGGATCTGAAAAAGGTCAGATGAAGACGTGATAGAAAATAATAGCAAGACTCTTACTGCCATTATTATAGATAATGATCGATTGACATAAAATATGCACTTCAAGTGAGTGCGTATCTGAACATCTAGAATGAAATAACTACAGGTTTACATAACATCTAGCATCCCATTACCTGCTCCCTCTCAGAATAATTCTCTAACTATGGTACAGTAAGGGTAAGAGTATCATTGGTGGGAAAATCAATCAAAAATAGATATGGTTTTACACTCCATCACCAAAAGTATGTGGACACCTGCTCGTCGTACATCTCATTCCAAAATCTTGGGCATTAATATGGAGTTGGTCCTCCCTTTGCTGCTGTAACAGTCTCCACTCTTCTGGGAAGGCTTTCCACTGCTGCGGAAACTTGCTTCCATTAAGCCACAAGAGCATTAGTGAGGTTGGGCCCTGATGTTGGGCGATTAGGCCTGGCTCGTAGTCGGCGTTCCAATTCATCCCAAAGATGTTCGATGCGGTTGAGGTCAGTCTCTGTGCAGGCCAGTCAATTTCTTCCACACTGATCGACAAACTCTTTCTGTATGGACCTCGCTTTGTGCACAGTGGCATTGTCATGCAGACACAGGAAAGGGCCTTCCACAAAGTTTGAATCACAGAATCGTCTAGAATGTCATTATATGCTGTAGCGTTAAGACTTCCCTTCACTGGAACTAAGGGGCATTGCCCGAAAGAAGAAAATCAGTCCCAGACCATTATTCCTCCTTCACAAAAGTTTAGTTGGCACTATGCATTGGGGTAGGTAGCGTTCTCCTGGCATCCACCAAACCCAGATTCATCCATCGGACTGACAGATGTGTTTCCACTGCTCCAGAGTCCAATGGCGGTGAGCTTTACACCACTCCAACCAACGCTTTGCATTGCGCATGGTGATCTAAGGCTTGTAGATGACCAGTGGGTTTGGCGACGAGTGTGAAGCGAGGGCCAGCCAACGAGAGCGTACAGGTCGCAGTGGTGGGTAGTATAAGGGGCTTTGGTGACAAAACGGATGGCACTGTGATAGACTGCATCCAATTTGTTGAGTAGAGTGTTAGAGGCTATTTTATAAATGACATCGCCGAAGTCAAGGATCGGCAGGATGGTCAGTTTTTACAAGGGTATGTTTGGCAGCATGCGTGAAGGATGCTTTGTTACGAAATAGGAAGCCGATTCTAGATTTAATTTTGGATTGGAGATGCTTAATGTGAGTCTGGAAGGAGAGTTTACAGTCTAACCAGACACCTAGGTATTTGTAGTTGTCCACATATTCTAAGTCAGAACCGTCCAGAGTAGTGATGCTGGACGGGCGGGCAGGTGCGGGCAGTGATCGGTATTTCACTGGTCATCCCCAAAGCCTATTCCTCCTTTGGCCGCCTTTCCTTCCGGTTATCTGCTGCCAATGACTGGAACGAATTGCAAAAATCACTAAAGCTGGAGACTCAAATCTCGCTCACTTACTTTAAGCATCAGCTGTCAGAGCAGCTCACAGATCATTGCAGCTGCACATAGCCCATCTGTAAATAGCCCATCCAACTACCTCATCCCCATATTGTTATTTAATTTTTTTGCTCCTTTGCACCCCAGTATCTCTACTTGCACATTCATTTTCTGCACATCTATCACTCCAGTGTTTAATTGTAATTTCTTCGCCACTAAAGCCTATTTATTGCCTTACCTGCCTTATCCTACCTCATTTGCACACACTGTATATAGACTTTTTTTCTATTGTATTATTGCCTGTATGTTTGTTTATTCCATGTGTAACTCTGTGTTGTTGTTTGTGTCACACTGCTTTGCTTTATCTTGGCCAGGTCACAGTTGTAAATGAGAACTTGTTCTCAACTAGCCTACCTGGTTAAATAAAAGTGAAATATATGTATTTTTCTTTTAAATTCCCAGCGGGTCAGAAGTTTACATACACTCAATTAGTATTTGCTAGCACTGCCTTTAAATTGTTTAACTTGGATCAAACGTTTCGGGTAGCCTTTCCACAAGCTTCACACAATAAGTTGGGTGAATTTTGGCCCATTCCTCCTGACAGAGCTGGTGTAACTGAGTCAGGTTTGTAGGCCTATTTGCTCGCACACGCTTTTTCAGTTCTGCTCACAACTTTTTCTATAGGACAGAGGTCAGGGCTTTGTGATGGCCACTCCAATACCTTGACTTTGTTGTCCTTAAGCCATTTTGACACAACTTTGGGAGTATGCTTGGGGTCATTGTCCATTTGGAAGACCCATTTGCGACCAAGCTTTAACTTCCTGACTGATGTATTGAGATGTTGATTCAATATATCCACATAATTTTCCTTCCTCGTGATGCCATCTATTTTGTGAAGTGCACCAGTCCCTCCTACAGCAAAGCACCTCCACAACATGATGCTGCCACCCCCGTGCTTCACGGTGGGGATGGGGTTCTTCGGCTTGCAAGCCTCCCCCTTTATCCTCCAAACATAACGATGGTCATTATGGCCAAACAGTTATATTTTTGTTTCATCAGACCAGAGGACATTTCTCCAAAAAGTACGATCTTTGTCCCCATGTGCAGTTGCAAACTGGCGGTTTTGGAGCAGTGGCTTTTTCCTTGCTGTGCGGCCTTTCAGGTTATGTCGATATAAGACCTGTTTTTCTGTAGATATAGATACTTTTGTACCTGTTTCTTCCAGCATCTTCACAAGGTCCTTTGCTGTTGTTCTGGGATTAATTTGCACCTTTTGCACCAAAGTATGTTCATCTCTAGGAGACAGAATGCGTCTCCTTCCTGAGCGGTATGACGGCTGCGTGGTCCCATGGTGTTTATACTTGCGTACTATTGTTTGTACAGATGAACGTGGTACCTTCAGGCATTTGGAAATTGCTCCCAAGGATGAACCAGACTTGGAGGTCTACAATTTATTTTCTGAGCTCTTGGCTGATTTCTTTTGATTTTCCCATGATGTCAAGCAAAGAGGCAATGAGTGTGAAGAAGGGCCTTGAAATACATCCACAGGTATGTCAATTAGCCTACTAGAAGCTTCTAAAGCCATGACATCTTTTTCTGGAATTTTCCAAGCTGCTTAAAGACAGTCAACTTAATGTAAACTTCTGACCCACTGGAATTTTAATACAGTGAATAAGTGAAATAATCTGTCTAAACAATTGTTGGAAAAATTACTTGTGTCATGTGCAAAGTAAATGTCCTAATCGACTTGCCAAAACTATAGTTTGTTAACAAGAAATTTGTGGAGTGGTTGAAAAACAAGTTTTAAATGACTCCAACCTAAGTGTATGTAAACTTCTGACTTCAACTGTATTCCCCTGCCTTGCTTAAGGACAGACAACACCAAGGTCCCTGAAATAGTCACCAACTCAATATCTGAATACATTCAATATGAGTGTTTTGAGTAGTTTCAAGTTGTATGTGACATGCACAAGTACAGTGACATGCTTAACCTGCAATCCCTATCCAAACGTGAAGTATTCAATACCAAAATAGTATAATAAAATAATATATTTAAAAAAAACAAGAAATAAGAGAAGATGTGGCGGTTTCTGCGCTAAGATCTTTGTAAGGCAGGGTTTACACACGCAAACACACCACCAGTCCAAGTGAAAGGTTAAAACAGTTTATTACTATCAGGCTTCAGCAGCATTGCTGATATACCAAAACTCAAAACAAACAGAGTAAACACATCACCAGCGGAAGGTCCTCTAATCTTGGTCTTTGGGGGGTTCAATCCTGAAATCATAATTTCCTTTTTCTTAAAAACCTCCTTCACCATATGCTCCGTCTCTCCAGTAACCTCCTACTCCTTCACCTGCCAGGGCCCCAAAAAAAGAAAAGACAAAGACAACCCAGGGCAAAGTTAAGCAGAGGCACTGATTGGTTTCACCTGTCTGCAGTTTGGCTGTTCTGCTGCAGTCTAGAAGTTTTCCCCTGGTCCTGCCTCTGGGGAATACTTCACATTGCTGTCCGTGGCCCTGGCAGCCAAAAAAACAAAGAAACCTCGTAGTGTCACGGTAGTCTACAGAATTGAACCAAAGCGCAGCGCAGGTGTAGTTCCACATGTTTTAATAAAGAAGTGAAACTTACAAATACAACAAACAAAGAAAGAAAGAACATAGTTCGGCACTAACTGTGTCTAGCGCACACTGGCACTAAATAAAACATACAGAACAATAACCCACAAAGGCAGGTGGGGAAAGGAACAAACTAAATAGGATTCCCAATTAGAGGCAACGACAACCAGCTGCCTCTAATTGGGAACCAACTCAAAACCGAACATAAAGTTACATAGACAACCTTAGTCACGTCCTGGCCCAAAACCCCATAGAGAACCCACAGGGCTCTCTATGGCCAGGACGTGACAGTACCCTCACTGGGGGAGGGTTCGGGTGGATGTTAGGTGTCGGTGGCGGCTCCGGTGCGGGCCGTACCGGCCCGAGAATACGCACTGGAGGCCCGGAGCCGCAACTGGACGTACTGGGCTGGGACAACACCCTGGAGGCCTGGTGCGTGGAGCCGGAACTGGACGTACTGGGCTGGGACGACACCCTGGAGGCCTGGTGCGTGGAGCCGGAACAGGACGTACTGGGCTGGGACGACACCCTGGAGGCCTGGTGCGTGGAGCCGGAACAGGACATACTGGGCTGGGACGACACCCTGGAGGCCTGGTGCGTGGAGCCGGAACAGGACGTACTGGGCTGTGGTTGCGCACTGGACGCCTGATGCGTGGAGCCGGAACTGGACGTACCGGGCTGGTCTCACGCACCTCTGGGCGAGTGCAGGGAGCTGGCACTGGATGCCCCGGGCTGGGGATGCACACTGGATGCCTGGTGCGTGGAGCTGGCACTGGACGTACCGAGCTGGTCTCACGCACCTCTGGGTGAGTTTGGGGAGCTGGTACAGGACGTACCGTGCTGGAGAGGCGCACTGGGCGTGGAGCCGACACCATGTGCCCCCCCCAAAAAAAATCCTGGGACTGCTGTGGCCTCGGACCCCGGCATCGTCACTGCTCCCTCTCTCTCCTCTGCGACTCCCACCGCGGAAGGGTCTCACAACACCCCACGATCTCCTCCCAGGTCCAGAATACCTTCTCCTGGGTCTTTTGGTGGTGGGTTATTCTGTCACGATTGTCTACAGAATTTAACCAAAGCACAGCGCGGGTGTAGTTCCACATGTTTTAATAAAGAAGTGTAACTTACAAACAAAGAACAACGATCGGCACTAACTGTGAGTAGCGCACACTGGCAATAACTAAACACATACAAAACAATAACCCACAAAGGCAGGTGGGGAAAGGAACAAACTAAATAGAATTCCCAATTAGAGGCAACGACAACCAGCTGCCTCTAATTGGGAACCAACTCAAAACCAAACATAAAGTTATCTAGACAACCCTGGCCCAAAACCGCATACAGAACCCAGAGGGCTCTCTATGGCTAGGACGTGACACGTAGGCACATAACGTCCATCCACCACACAAGCCCTGAAACCGCTACACTGTATACAGGGTCAATGCCAGTACCAAATTTACAATGAGCATGGATACTGGAGTATTTGAGTACTGTATGTAGGGATTAGAAGAAAGTGACTGATAGTAGGATAAATAATAGTAAACAGTGTGGCAGCAATATAAGTGGTGGGTGGGTGTGTGAGTGACAGGCGGATATGCATGTAAACAGGGATGAAAAGTGACTGGTAGCAAGAATATATAAATACTTATGTTAATATGTAAACAGGAGTAATAGTGACCATTACCATTAGTAGTATCATTGCCATTAGACCATTTGTTATAGATTTTATGGTTATGACTAAATGTTTGTACATCTGAGAATATTCCATTCTGAAAATGTATGCAATAGAGATAGGATTATAAGACAGATGGTAGTCCAATTGATGTGTGTGTGTCTAGATATTAACTTTGTGTGTAAAACTGGAACAGGCTGAAATGACTTCATTTAGGGAGTATCTGGGAGAACAGAGAATTCTTTGATTCTACCAAACACATGCGAGAGGCTCCTGTCCTTGAAGACAGAAGGGATAGTTAAAGAACTGCCCAAGTTTGACTTATGTTGCAAAGATTGTGATAAGGAATGAATGGGTACTGTGGGAAGACACTATTTCTTGGAAAGGGTGGGGAAATGGTGGGGCCTTTGTATCTTTGTATTTCAACATTGTACCATATAAAAGACTGTGTACACCTTTTAGAGCCCAGAGCTCTCCCGTGAATTAAACAATTTACCTTTGACCTTTGTAGACTGGGCTCCTGTCTGTCTTATTTCAACCAGTATCTTACAAATTCTGGGTTACAGACGGAGTTGTTTAATTGAAGTTCAGTTTATGAACATTGAGAACAACATTTCTATAACACCATTACCATTAGTATCTATTTATCCTGCTAATGGCAATCAATAATCAATGAACAAAAGTGTAGTGGTAGTAATAAATATAATCAATGTTTATTTTAGCAGCGTAGGTGTGAGGGGGAGCAGTAGTTGTTAGCCATAAAATGGTCTTATGTCCAGGGGATTGAAGCTGTTTAGGAGTCTGTTGCTCTGAACATTGATGCACTGGTACTGCCTGCCGGACGGGAGCTTTGAGAACAGTCCATGTCTCGGGTGGCTGGAGTCTAGTCACCCCCAGTGATTTGCTGGGCCGTCCGCACAACCCTCTGTAGGGCCTTCCGGTCGAGGGCGGTGCAGTTGCCATACCAGACGGTGATACAAACAGTCAGGATGCTCTCAATGGTGCAGCCGTATAAGTTCCTAAGGATCTGAGGGGCCATGCCAAATCATTTCAGACTCCGGAGGGAGAAGAGGCACTGCCGTGCTTTCTTCACGACTGTGCTGATGTGAGAGAACAATGTTAAGTCCTCAGTGATGTGGACACCGAGGAACTTGAAGCTCTTGAGCTTGTCCACTGCGGTACCTTTGATGTGGATGGGGGTGTGTATCCACCCATGTTTCCTTTAGACCACGATCAGCTCCTTGGTCTTACTGACGTTAAGAGGGAGGTTGTTGTCCTGGCACCACACTCCTAGGTCTTTGAGCTCCTCCCTATAGGCTGTCTCATCGCCATTGGTGATCAGGCCTACCACTGCTGTGTCATCAGTTGCACTCGTGCGTGGCCACACAGTCATGGGTGAACAGGGAATACAGGAGGGGGCTAAGCACACACCCCTAGGGTGCCACGTGCTGAGGGTCAGAGTGGCAGAGATGTTGTTGCCTACCCTCACCACCTGGGTGCGGCCCATCCAGAAGTCCAGGATCCAGTTGCAAAGGGAGGTATTCAGTCCCAGGGTCCTGAGCTTGGTGACGAGCTTGGAAGGAACTATGGTGTTGTGCGCTAAGCTGTAGTTGATGAACAGCATCCCCACATAGGTATTCCTCTTTTCAAGGTGAGAGAGGGCAGTGTGGAGTGCAATAGAGATGGCATATTCTGTGCATTTTCTGTGGTACGCAAATTGTAGTGGGTCCAGGGTGTCTGGGATGATAGAGTTGATGTGTGCCATGACCAGCCTTTCAAAGCACTTCATTATTACAGATGCTAGTGCTACTGGGTGGTAGTCATTGTGGCAGGATTCCTTAAGAGTTTATGGGAAAAGGAATGATGGTAGTCAGTTTGAAACGTGGGCATTACAAGGAGAGGTTTAAAAAGTCAGTGAAGACGCCTGCCAGCTGGTCTGCACATGCCTTGACATCACGCCCTGGAATACCGTCTGGCCCTGCGGCCTTACGAGTGTTGATCCGTTTAAAAACCTTACTCACGTCAGCCTCGGAGAGAGATCCCCCAGTTCTCCGGATCAGCAGGGGCCTTCATGCAGTGCTCTGTGTTGTTTTTGTCGAAGTGTGCGTAAAAGGCATTGAGTTCGTCTGGTAGAGAAGCATCATTGGGCAGATCATGGCTAGGGCTTCCTTTCTAGTCCATAATGTACTGTAGCTACTGCCACATACATTGAACGTCTGAGCTGGTATTGTTCCGATATTGTCATTTTGCCTGTTTGATGGCTCTGCAGAGGTCGTAGAGGGACTTCTTGTACGTGTTTGTGTCCTCAGCCGTAGCCACAGTGATGGCTGCAATAGCCTTGTGAGTGGTAGCTCTGTCAATTAGCTTAGCACGCATCTCAGTGTTAATCCAGTTATGCCCTTAATGTAGGGAGGGCTGTGAGAGTGTTGGTTAAAGTAGTTGTAGAAATTATTCTAACAAAAACAGACCCTGAGAGGGCAAGTTAGTGTCCAGGGGATATTCCAAACCAATTTTATCTCAATGATATGCCACTCTACGATATGGCAGGTCGTATCACATGGTCTACTGCCCACCATGACTGGAGAGGGTGACGTGGTACAGAACATACAGTGGGGCAAAAAAGTATTTAGTCAGCCACCAATTGTGCAAGTTCTCCAACTTAAAAAGATGAGAGAGGCCTGTAATTTTCATCATAGGTACACTTCAACTATGACAGACGAAATGAGAAAAAGAAATCCAGAAAATCACATTGTAGGATTTTTTTATTTATTTATTTGCAAATTATGGTGGAAAATAAGTATTTGGTCAATAACAAAAGTTTATCTCAATACTTTGTTATATACCCTTTGTTGGCAATGACAGAGGTCAAACGTTTTCTGTAAGTCTTCACAAGGTTTTCACACACTGTTGCTGGTATTTTGGCCAATTCCTCTATGCAGATCTCCTCTAGAGCAGTGATGTTTTGGGGCTGTCGCTGGGCAACACAGACTTTCAACTCACTCCAAAGATTTTCTATGGGGTTGAGATCTGGAGACTGGCTAGGCCACTCCAGGACCTTGAAATGCTTCTTACGAAGCCACTCCTTCATTGCCCGGGCGGTGTGTTTGGGATCATTGTCATGCTGAAAGACCCAGCCACGTTTCATCTTCAATGCCCTTGCTGATGGAAGGAGGTTTTCACTCAAAATCTCACGATACATGGCCCCATTCATTCTTTCCTTTACACGGATCAGTCGTCCTGGTCCCTTTGCAGAAAAACAGCCCCAAAGCATGATGTTTCCACCCCATGCTTCACAGTAGGTATGGTGTTCTTTGGATGCAACTCAGCATTCTTTGTCCTCCAAACACGACGAGTTGAGTTTTTACCAAAAGTTCTATTTTGGTTTCATCTGACCATATGACATTCTCCCAATCCTCATCTGGATCATCCAAATGCTCTCTAGCAAACTTCAGACGGGCCTGAACATGTACTGGCTTAAGCAGGGGACACGTCTGGCACTGCAGGATTTGAGTCTCTGGCGGCGTAGTGTGTTACTGATGGTAGGCTTTGTTACTTTGGTCCCAGCTCTCTGCAGGTCATTCACTAGGTCCCCGTGTGGTTCTGGGATTTTTGCTCACCGTTCTTGTGATCATTTTGACCCCACGGGTGAGATCTTGCGTGGAGCCCCAGATCGAGGAAGATTATCAGTGGTCTTGTATGTCTTCCATTTCCTAATAATTGCTCCCACAGTTGATTTCTTCAAACCAAGCTGCTTACCTATTGCAGATTCAGTCTTCCCAACCTGGTGCAGGTCTACAATTTTGTTTCTGGTGTCCTTTGACAGCTCTTTGGTCTTGGCCATAGTGGAGTTTGGAGTGTGACTGTTTGAGGTTGTGGACAGGTGTCTTTTATACTGATAACAAGTTCAAACAGGTGCCATTAATACAGATAACGAGTGGAGGACAGAGGAGCCTCTTAAAGAAGAAGTTACAGGTCTGTGAGAGCCAGAAATCTTGCTTGTTTGTATGTGACCAAATACTTATTTTCCACCATAATTTGCAAATAAATTCATAAAAATCCTACAATGTGATTTTCTGGATTTTTTTCCTCATTTTGTCTGTCATAGTTGAAGTGTACCTATGATGAAAATTACAGGCCTCTCTCATCTTTTTAAGTGAGAGAACTTGCACAATTGGTGGCTGACTAAATACTTTTTTGCCCCACTGTATAATGGTACATTATAACACACACACCCGACCACAGCTTCTCAATTAGCATTAGTAGTATGAGAGTCCTCTCGCCTGACCGTACTCTTTCTCTATGGCAACCCGTTGTTTACTGAAAGACCTGGGCAGAGAAAAATAAACATCACACAGAGACAGATTCATCCAGGATATGTCAGTGAACTGCATTTAGGCTGTAATTATATCCCCTCTTGCTCTCTCTCTCGCTCTCTAAGATACAATAACTGGCAGAGAGCAATAGGCAGCACAGCACATACCTTGAAAGCTAATATCTCTAAACACTGATCAGATGCTAAACTGGAGCTGAAAGCTCAGCCATAGATCATTCTCTGTTTCACATACTCAGCATCCTTAGTGTATCTAATGGTTCTTGTTATGTCTACAAGGCAAAAAGCAGCCATACTGGGGCCATACACAGCCATACCTATCAGGTATGTACAATATGTATTTATACAAACATAGGCTTCAGTAGGAAGGAACGACAAAGTCGAAATGACAAAGTGTACACATTCCACCCTAGTCAGTCATAGACTGTTCGCTCTGTTACCGCACAGCAAGCGGTACTGGAGCGCCAAGTCTAGGTCCAAAAGGCTACTTAAAAGCTTCTACCCCCAAGCCATAAGACTCCTGAACAGTTAATCAAACGGTTTCACAGACTATTTGCATTGACCCCCTATTTTTGCGCTGCTGCTACTCGCTGTTTATCTATGCATAGTCACTTTACCCCTACCTACATTTACATATGACCTCAATTACCTCGACTAATCCGTACCCCCGCACATTGACTTGGTACCCCGTGTGTAGCCACGTTATATTAAAGTGACTATGCATATATGTTAACAACAGAGAGTAGCAGCGGTGTAAAAGAGGGGGGGGGTGTCAATGCAAATAGTCTGGGTAGCCATTTAATTAGATGTTCAGGAGTCTTATGGCTTGGGGGTAGACGCTGTTCAGAAGCCTCTTGGACCTAGACTTGGTGCTCCGGTACCGCTTGCCGTGCGGTAGCAGAGAGAACAGTCTATGACTGACTAGGGTGGAATGTGTACAGGAAGTGGTGTGTCGACCACGCAGAATCACCATCTTCCTGCCCACTGTCATTTCGACTTTCCTCTAGGAGCTTATGAATGCACGGAAGTCCCGATCTACATTGAAAGTGTATATCTCTCTATGGGTATCACCAGGGGCGCACCCTCTAGTATCGCAATTCATGAATGGTGCCTGCAGACTATGGCCCCACAAGGCTCCTTCAGACCCTCATGACATTGCATTGCTTTCTTGACATTGCTACGAACAAAACAAGTCCTACCTAGTTTTGTCGCACCTGGACTACTGCCCAGTCATATGGCCATATGCCACAAAGAGGACCTATCTCTCCTGGCTCACAGTAGAGGAGAGATTGACTGCATCACTACTTGTCATCACTACTTGACAGCTGAGACACCCTTGCATACCCCACAAGACAATCCACCATGGGTCTCTTCACAGTCCCCAAGTCCAGAACGGACTAGGGAAACGCACAGTACTACAAAGAGCCATAACTACATGGAAATCTATTCAACATCAACTAACTCATGCAAGCAGTAAAATAAGATTTAAAAAACAGATAAAACTGTGAGGAGACACAAACACAGGCACACACACATGTATACTCACACACACGCACTCTACACACACTTATGCATGGTGGTATTAGAAATGTATTTTAGATACGTAGTGGTGTAATAATGTACTGTTTTATTTTATTTTATGTCTTAATTTGTTTGGATCCCAAGAAGAGTAGCTGCTGCCTTAACGGCAGCTAATGGGGATCCTAAAGTTAGATGTTGTCCTACGATCACTTATGAGCCCAGCATTTGAGCCTGTCATCATTTGAGTTACAGTATGTGAGCACTCAGTCAAGTTTGCCTTTCTACTGGCTATTGTTTCAGCCAAGCGTGTTGGAGAATTACATGCGCTTTCTACCCTTCCTTCGTGCCTCACTTTAGCAGAAGATGGAGCTAAGAGTGCTTTGGCCAAATCCAGCATTCTTACCTAAGGTGCTTTCACCATCGCATGCTAACCAGCCCTTAATCACAGCAGCATTTCACCTGACTCCCCACTCCTCACAGGAGAGTCATGAGTTGCATGCACTTTGCCCGGTTAGGGCATTGAGTACATTATCTTGCTGCAACAAGAATTTCTCGTCAAACAGAATAGCTTTTTGTGTGTTATGGGGAGAACACCAAAGTTCGCATTGTCTTGAAGCAGAGACTGGCTCATTGGTTTACCAACGCAGTGTCAAAATCATACGCTGCAGGTAGACCAACTCAAGATGACATGGTAGCACACTCCACTAGGGGTATGGCCACTTCATTGGCCCTGTTCAGAGGGGCCTCCCTGGACTCTTTCTGTGCTGTGGGAAGCAACAGTGGGAAGCACCTCGGTACAACACCGTTGCATTGGTCATTCACACTGGCTTGTCGTTAGGTTAGCTAATTGCCATGTCATGGTGATATCCAGATTACATATGGTGAACAACACTCCAAGTTATTTCTCCCTTGCCCATTGAAATAAACATCACCACTTTCTTTTACAAGTTTTAACTAGAGCCAAGCTGTTGTTGTTGCCAGATAGCCAGCGTAAACCATCTAGCTGGGAAGGGCTCATCAAGATGACTGACTAAACCGAATCCATTTGTCTCGACTCTCAGCTGTGCGACATACGTCATCAATTTTGGCTCCAGGAGTGTCTGTATAGCTTCTCCCTTTTGTGCAATAGGCTACTTCCTGAATGTATACTTCTAATGTTGTCCCCAAGAGTTTCACATTTGATTGACAATAGCCTGTACACTGTATTGTTGGAGAGCTTAGGTCAGGAGAACCCAAATGGTGGCATACCTTGGTATGAAGCCACATACAATACCTATTTTAGTTCAATGTCCAAAAAACATCCAGTGTTGTCTTTATTATGTGTTACATGATTTGTAGCATTATGGTTTTGGGTTACGATTATTATATAATTTTTTTAATAGCCTATCTTCGTTTCTAATCCTTTGATTCACCCAATAATGATAATTGAAAGGTCAAGAAAATATATGTGTCACGTCCTGGCCATAGATTGCCCTCTGGGTTTCTATGGTGGTTTTGGTCAGGACGTGACTAGGGGGATTTTTGGTTCTAGTTTGTGTATTTCTATGTTTTGGTTTTGTGTGTGGTTCCCAATTGGAGGCAGCTGTTATTCGTTGCCTCTAATTGGGGACCATACTTAGGTTGTTCTTTTTCCCACCTTTGTTGTGGGTTACTGTGTTTTTTGTAAGTGCCTGTATGCGGTTATGATCTGTTGTTTCTTCTTCGTCGTTTTTTTTTACGTTTCACTGCAATTAAAAGATTTTGAACTCCATGCACGCTGCGCCTTGGTCTGTTCTTTATGACGATTGTGACAGAACAACCCACCACACCAGGACCAAGCAGCGTGCACCTATGGTGAAGGAGAGTTGGACCTGGGAAGAGATTCTGGGGGGTTGCAAGCCCCTTTCTTGGCGGAAGTCGCCGAGGAGAGAAGAGGGACAGTAACGACGCCGGGGTCCGCGGCAAAGAGGAGCCCAAGGAAAATCACAAGATTTTCTTTTGGGGGGGCACATGGGGCGAATGGCCGAGGCGAGAGCCAAAGCCTGAATGGAGGAATATAGAGGAGTTTAAGGAAGGCTATAGGACAGAAGTGTTGGCAAGGAAGCGCAGGCGTCTGCGCCAGCTCTCCGCACTTGCCCTGAAGTGCGTGTCATCAGTCCGGTGAAACCTGCGCCAGCTCCACGCACCAGGCTTCCAGTGCGCCTTTCCAGCCAGGTACGTCCTGTGCCAGCTCTTCGCACTCACCCTGAAGAGCGTGTCATTGGTCCGGTGAAACCTGTGCCGGCTCCACGCAACAGGCCTCCAGTGCGTCTTCCCAGCCAGGTATGTCCAGTGCCAGCTCTCCGCACTCGCCCTGAACAGCGTGTCATCAGTCCGGTGCAACCTGTGCCGGCTCCACGCACCAGACTTCCAGTGCACCTTCCCAGCCCGGTAAGACCTGTGCCGGCTCCACGCAACAGGCTTCCAGTGCGCCTTCCTAGCCCGGTGCCAGGGTCCAAGCCGGGCACTATATGACCGAATCCGTGGGCTGAGTGGGTGCTACGTCCCGCACCGGAACCGCCACCGATGTTAGTCACCCACCCGAACCCTCCCCATTATGTTCAGGTTTTGCGGCCGGAGTCCGCACCTTTGGGGGTGGGTACTGTCACATCTTTTTTGTGTGTGGTTCCCAATTGGAGGCAGCTGTTATTCGTTGCTTCTAATTGGAGACCATACTTAGGTTGTTCTTTTCCAAACCTGTGTTGTGGGTTATTGTGTTTTTTGTAAGTGCCTGTATGCGCTACACCGTAGGTTACGATCTGTTTCTTCATTGTTTTTTGAACGTTTCACTGCAATTACAACATGTGGAACTCCATGCACGCTGGCTGCGCCTTGGTCTGTTCTTTATGACGATGTGAGAATTTGGCCATAACATTCTTTAGACAGATTTATATGTGATGCACTTTGCCATACATAGACCTACATTATCTAATTTACTGGTAATTTCACAATCAAGTCAATAGAGAAAAAGCTAACTCAGTAAAAAGCAAACTCTGTTTCAGGTGTTTATTCAACAATTAGCAATACAATTTCAGATTGATAAATAGTAAATAAATACATTATAAATATAAATAATTTTGTTATGATTGGAAGTTGTTCAGTCCTTGGAACACTTGTCTCAGCTGCTCCAGAAACACCTGTGGAGACACCACTGGTTCACAGTGAGGGGCCAGCTGCTGAAAGCCCGTCTGAGAGAGAATAACATATACATATCTGGTAAGATCGTTGTAAATGTAAGCAATGTAATGGTAATTTCATGGCTCTTCAGTTATCTCTGCCATGTTCAGAATGTCATTATAGTCTAAGAGCAATTCTGTGCATGTTTAGGGAAAATAACTTACCTTGGACCATAATTTCAGTCTTTTCCCCAGTAAGAATGCAACAGGATGCACACTCCTCAGTGACTCAAGTCCCTGTTTGAAGTAGTCTGGTGTGCACGTTTCCTATTCAAAGTAACGGAAGAAAAGGGTTATAAAAAGGTACACATTGGATGAAATGACTACTGTATCAACTCCAATGTACATATTCTGCTTCGCTTACCATTGATGTGATGGGGATTTGGAGACACTTGCATTTTAGATCCTGCAGAGAAAAGTAAGTATCAGAAAAAGCTGGTACACAGTGGGTGTAAAGTACTTAAGTCGTACTTTACTATTTATATTTTTGACAACTTTTACTTTGACTTCCTGAAGAAAATAATGTACTTTTTACTCCATACATTTTCCCTGACACCCAAAAGTACTAGTTACATGTTTTATGCTTATCAGGAAAGAAAAATGGTCCAATTCACACACTTATCAAGAGAACATCCCTGGTCATCCCTACTGCCTCTGAAATGGCGGACCCACTAAGCAAATGCTTCGTTTGTAAATTATATCTTAGTGTTGGAGCGTGCCCCTGGCTATCCGTAATTTAAAAAACAAGAAAATTAGGCTGTCTGGTTTGCTTAATATAAGACATTTTCAATTACTCATACTTTTACTTTTGATACTTAAGTATATTTGATCAATTACATGTATTTTTGATACTTAAGTATATTTAAAAGCAAATACTTTTAGACTTTACTGAAGTAGTATTTTACTGGGTGACTTACTTGAGTCATTCTCTATTAAGGTATCTTTACTTTTACTCAGTATGACAATTGGGTACAGAATTGCACCACTGCCGGTACAGAATTATTTACTATAACGATTGTATTGCAATACAAAACATAAATTTAGGTCAATATTCCTTTATCAGAGAGCAATGCATTACTTTAGGACTGACTATACTTGCAGATTGAAATGAGACACCAGAGGAAGTTAGGGAAGCCTGCTGTGGTAGGCTGTTGTAGCTGTGTGTATTCTGATTAAGATAAGCAATGTCACAAAACAGATTAGAGATTATTTAGCTCATTGCTCAATAGGGGTGCTTCATGAAGTGTACACAAGAATCAGAATGGCACTGAGACTTTTTTTAAAGATAGTGTAATGAAGTGAAGAAAAGATTAAGCCAAGTATCTTAGATTGTTATGGTCTCACCATTCCAGATGTGCTGCAGCCTTCATGACAGTTCTGTTGTTCAGGAAACACAGGTAACATTTGTTACATTACTTTAATCTCTACAAGTTGTCTGGACTTGAACATTTGTTAAAAAGGTTTTAGTGTAATAACTATCTTACCTCAAGTACATTTTTAATTGTATTGATATCATGGTCATATTCAGGTCTTCCTTGAAGTGGTGCTGGAGATGAGAGCAGCAGAAGAAGCATTATGCCTTTGTGCATTGCCATTTCTCTATTGATAAACCCGAATAAACTGGTTCCCAATTATTTGGTTCTGGACCTGTGTGGCAGCTTTTAAGACCCATTATTGACATTTCCAAACAACTGGGGAATCCCTGATGTCAGTTTTCTCACTATAATTATTTGTCAGACAATTTTCCCACACAAACAACTTTAGTCAGATTCCAAGGCTTGAGTGTGATGTGTGCCACTGTCAACCACATCAGTCAAATCTCATTGTTCGTGTGGTATTTCCTAGGGTGATCTTCCATTCTGCTGGCAATATAGAAACATGAATTATTTTGTACTTTTATTATCTCAACTATCAATTAATTTGTTAATAAAGAGCCTTGACAATCTTACAGACTAATAAAATCAGTGACCCGTACATTTTCCCATATAATTTTAAGGACAACACCAAATGTACGGCATGCTCTCAATATCATTTCAAAACATACTTTGCATAACAAATTGAATATACTGACAGAATGCAGAAGGTAGTTTGTCTTGTAGTTTGTCTTGTTCCTGTTATTGGCAGTAGCCTCTCTCGCCACCATGTTCGGCTTCATTGGCTAACACAATTAAAAGGCTGGGGTAATCTGCAGTTCAAACAGCAAAGCAGTCATCCCACCACTTTTGTGGATAAATGGCTGAGGAATGGGTCTGGAAAAAATGTAACCACTCTCAAATTCATTGATGGATGCAAGAACTGACCTTCTATTGAATCGATTAGTAAAAAGCACACTCATATTTTGGGTTCTGGTGGGACTATACTATACAGTTATACTAAACTCCTAAGGCATGTATAAGTTATATTATTAAATCAATGGCTGAGTATCATTAATACAAAGATTTATGTAGCAATAGCAGATTGCCCATTTAACAAAAAATGCCTTTACCGTTGGCTATAAACAGATTTTTATCTTTTACAATGCATGCTGATAGAAGGTCAAATACTTATCAATCGAAACCACATCATACTCAACACTTGGCTTTCCCCGTGATGAGCCGTGTACAGAAAATACTGATGCCGACAACAGGGTTTTCAAAAAAGGTTAATCTACAAATCAACCAGAGAATTACTCACACACTAGGAAAAAGTAAAGATAAGAACTTGGGGTGAAGAGGTTATTTTCTTTGCTCACAGATTCCATTTATTTAGGAACACTGTCGATGACTTAACACAAAAATCTGTACAAAAATTTAAATAATTCATTTGAAGCCATCATCCTGTTACAGTTATTGTAACGAAGATGCAGGCAGTCAGGATGCAAGTGCAGTCGGTGAGTTTAATAAGAACGAACAGAGTGAATACACAAACAAGAGTAGCGTCTGAACATGAACACAAAAACAATACTGCCTGATGTGTGATTACAACGGAGTGCTAGATAAAGGGGGAGTAATAAGGGAATTGATGAAGTCCAAGTATGCCTAATGATGAGGCGCAGGTGTGCATAATGAAGGTTGCCAGGTGTGCGTAATGATGGTTTGCCTGGACCTGTGGTTAGTAGACCGGCGACGTCGAGCCCCGGAGAGGGGGATCGGGAGTAGACGTGACAGTAACACCCCGATGCACAGCTCCAGCAGTAGGACAACTCTGTCCAGGAGGACGGCCCTGAGGACGAGGCACGGGCCGGTTCGGACGGCAAAGGTGGAAATTTCAGATGATGTTGGGATCGAGAATGTCATACACCGGAATCCGACACCGCTCCTCTGGACCGTAGCCCTCCCAGTTCACCAGGTACTGGAGCCAACCCACACGACGTCGAGAGTCCAGGAGGGATCTGACGGCATAGGCAGGGCTTCCCTCGATGTCCAGGGGACGCGGAGGGGTGTCTTGGGGGACGGCATCAGCCAGGGGACCAGGAACCACTGGCCTGAGGAGGGAAATGTGAAAAGAGGGTGACATCCGGTAGTTAGTTGGGAGCTGTAATCGGTTACCTCATTGACCCTCCTGAGGACTTTGAATGGCCACACAAACCGGGGGCTCAGCTTCCAGCAGGGCAAGTAGAGCAGGAGGTTCCCGGTGGCCGGGCCGGCTGGTATCCCAGTACACACTGGAAGGGAGACAGCCCGGTGGAAGAGTGTACTCCGCCGAGAGAAGGAACTGGGCCCACTCCCACTGCCAGTCCTGACAGTGACTCCTCAGGAACCTCTGCAGCTCCTGGTTGGTCCTTTCCACCTGCCTGTTGGACTGAGGCCGGTACCCAGATGTGAGGCTGACCGTGACCCCCAGCTTCTCCATCAAGGCTCTCCATACCCGCGACGTGAACATAATCTCTCAACTCTCGGGCAAGGCCCTGGCATAGGCAACAGCGGTGTGGGAACAGCAGCCACCATCATGCAGCTCCATATTAGCCTTCACTGCCGAGCTGCAACGAGTCTTCAACCACCCAGTCGGCAGACGAGAAGCGGCCAGCCGACTGTTCAACATCCGCCAAGGGGCCAGACCAGTGGCTGACTTCACCATTGAGTTCCCTCGCTGCCCCTCGCCACCGAGAGTGGGTGGAATACGGAGGCAGTGGTCAACACTTTCCACCAGGGGTTGTCTAACTCCATCAAGGATGAACTGGCTTCTCGGGAACTGGGAGAGGACCTCGAGTCCCTGATAATGCTGGAAATCAGGATCGACAACCACATCCGAGAACGTTTTTTTGACACCACCCCAGTATCCCGGTTTCCTGAGCACCCCGAGCCCCCCGAACCCAGCATTAAGGGGCCCATGAGCTCAGACGCACACGTCTGATCCCACAAGAATGTGACAGGTGCATGCGCAAAGGCTGCTGCCTCTACTGCGGAGGTTTCGGTCATCTCCGTGCTACATGCCCAGAGCTGATGGGAAACGCCTGGGCTCGCCAGGACAAGGGGAGACCCTGACAAGCTGTGTAGTTACTCCATGGCTACCCAGTCACCGTCTGTCACTACCCGCAACCCTCCACTGGGACAACTGTCAGCACCAGGTTCAAGCCTTTGTGGACTCCGGGGCCGCAGATAAGTTAATTGATCAAGACTGCCAGAGAATTACAAATCCCCTGCGTGAAATGTCCGATCCCTCTGCAGATTCAAGCCCTCGATGGATGCCCCATTGGCTCTGGCCAGGTGGAATATCAGTTGAAGCCCATTCTACTGCAGGTTGGGGTGAATCACTCAGAGACTCTTAGTTCTCTTTTGATCACGGCTCCCGAGAACACCTTATCCTAGGCTAGAGCTACATAACCCCCTACTCTCCTGGTCCACGGGACATCTACTAGACTGTGGTAAGAACTTCCAGACTAAATGTCTAAAACCCCCACCTAGAGCATCGCCGCATCCCCATGCATCCATTGAAGACCAAGACCTCTCCACTCTCCCTCCCAAATACTTTGACCTCCGGGAGGCCTTCAGTAAGAGGCAAGCCGCCACCTTCCTTCCCTCCTCATCATCCATACGACTGCGCCATAGATCTCCTACCCGTCTCCACCCCTCCCTGGGCTGTCTTTACTCCCTCTCAATCCCTGAAGCTGCAGTCATGGCCAATTACATCCAGGAGTCGCTGGAGGCAGGTTTAATTCCCTCATCAACTTTCCCAGCTGGTGCAGGTTTCTTCTTCGTGGGAAAGAAGGATGGAGTCTACATCTGCATCGACTACATAGGGCTGAACAGGATCACAATTAACTTCTTAGGGAGCAGTAGGTGAGGTGACGGTTTTGGAGAGTCTGGCGTACCCAAAGCAAAATGCCTGCCACTCAGGCTCAGAAAATAGGATATGCACATAATTAGTACTATTGGATAGGAAACACTCTGAGGTTTCTAAAAGTGTTAACATAATGTCTGTGAGTATAACAGAACTCATTTAGCAGGCAAAAACCCAAGAAAAATCTATCTGGAAATCAGTTTCTGGTGACCTATTGCTCTGTTTGACACACTCCCCATTGAATCCATTTGTAACCAGGACTGAGACTGCAGTACTTATGGCTTCCACTAGACGTCAACAGTCTATATACAAAGACTCAGAGAGATTGGAGTAAACAGAACGAATAGGTACAGGAAATGGTCAAGGTAGCTCAGATGTCAACAAGTTTTCTCGGGCGCAAGTCTGGCTGCGCGCCCCACTTTATTTTACTGGATTTTCTGAACATAACGCGCCAACCAAACAGAATGAATGAATGTTTAATAATTCAAATTTTGGATTTTGAATTTGGCGCCTTGCATTTCACCGGCTAGCGCCCCACCACTCCGTAAGTAGTTAAGAACCGTTTACCCCTACCCCTGATGTCCGCCGCCTTAGAGCTGGCCCAGGGGGCCCAATTCTTCACCAAACTGGAAGTCCGCAACACTTATAATCTTGTGAGAATCAGGGAGGGAGATGAATGGATAAACTGCCTTTACCACCCTTAGTGGCCACTATGAGTATTTAGTCATGCCATTCGGATGATCAAACTCACCCACAATCTTCCAAGCCTTGGTCAGTGACACTCTTAGGGATATGTTGAATCGGTTCATCTTTGTTTACCTCGACTTCATCCTGATCTTCTCCAAGACCCTTCCGGAACACATCCTGCACATCCACCAAGTCCTAAAACTCCTCCTGCCTATCACCTGGGATCCAAGAATAAGAAAGCAGATGCCCTGTCCCGCCAACACAATGTCTCTAATGAGGAACCCATCATGCCCAGCTCCCACATTGTGGCTCCTATGTTAGGGAGGACAACAAGCCCAGACCAGAGAACCTGACCCTGGCGGGGGTCCCACTAACAGACTATACGTTCCACGATCAGCCCGTTCTCAAGTGCTACAATGGGGACACTCCTCTAAATTAACTGGGCACCCAGGGGTTAATTGGACACTGGAGTTCCTGATGTGGAAATTCTGGTGGCCCAACATGATTGAGGATGTGAGATCCTTTGTTTGTGGCTTGTTCCACCTGTGCCCAAAGCAAGTCCTCATGACAGCGACCCTGGTCCCATCTGTTCGTAGACTTTATCACAGGGTTACCTCCATCCCAAGGGCTTACCACTATCCTCGTGGTTGTAGAGGCTGCTAATCTCATGATTACCCATGTCTTTTGACTACACGGACTTCCCCAGTACATTGTCTCTGATCGTGGGCCCCAGTTTGTCGCACAGTATTGAAAAACCTTCTGCTCCCTGCTGGGGGTGTCGGTGAGTCTCTCCTCGGGGTTCCACCCATAGTCGAATGGGCAAACGGAGCGGGCCAATCAGGAGCTGCAGAAGTTCCTCCGTTGTTTTGTCTCCACCCAGGCCAGCAACTGGAGCAAGTTCCTCGTCTGGGCGGAGTATGCTCACAACACACTGCCGAACTCGTCCCCTGGACTGTTGCCGTTCGAATGTCAGTTTGGGTTCGCTACCCCTCGTTTCCTGAACAAGAGGCCCAAGCAGGGGTGCCATCAGCTAAGGCATTCATTCGACGATGTCACTGCACCTGGATTAGAGCACAATCCTCCTTGCTCTGCTCATCTGGACGACACCAACACCAGGCCTCTTCGGCTCCTCCGACCGGGTCAACAAGTGTGGCTGTCCACCCATGATCTTCCCTTAAAGGTGGACTCGCGGAAGTTCACTCCATGCTACATACAGTGAGGGAAAAAAGTATTTGATCCCCTGCTGATTTTGTACGTTTGCCCACTGACAAAGAAATGATCAGTCTATAACTTTAATGGTAGGTTTATTTGAACAGTGAGAACCAGAATAACAACAAAAATATCCAGAAAAACGCATGTGAAAATTTTTATAAACGGAATTGCATTTTAATGAGGGAAATAAGTATTTGACCTCTCTGCAAAACATGACTCAGTACTTGGAGGCAAAACCCTTGTTGGCAATCACAGAGGTCAGATGTTTCTTTCAGTTGGCCACCAGGTTCGCACACATCTCAGGAGGGATTCTGTCCCACTCCTCTTTGCAGATCTTCTCCAAGTCATTAAGGTTTCGAGGCTGACGTTTGGATTCGAACCTTCAGCTCCCTCCACAGATTTTCTATGGGATTAAGGTCTGGAGACTGGCTAGGCCACTCCAGGACCTTAATGTGCTTCTTCTTGAGCCGCTCCTTTGTTACCTTGGCCATGTGTTTTGGGTATTTGTCTTGCTGGAATACCCATCCACGACCCATTTTCAATGCCCTGGCTGAGGTTCTCACCCAAGATTTGGCAGTACATGGCCCCGTCCATCGTCCCTTTGATGCGGTGAAGTTGTCCAGTCCCCTTACAGAAAAACACCCCCAAAGCATAATGTTTCCACCTCCATGTTTGACGGTGGGGATGGTTTTCTTGGGGTTATAGGCAGCATTCCTCCTCCTCCAAACACGGCGAGTTGAGTTGATGCCAAAGAGCTCCATTTTGTTCTCATCTGACCACAACACTTTCACCCAGTTGTCCTGTTCATTGGCAAACTTCAGACGGGCATGTATATGTGCTTTCTTGAGCAGGGGGACCTTGCGGGCGCTTCAGGATTTCAGTCCTTCATGGCATGGTGTGTTACCAATTGTTTTACTTGGTGACTATGGTCCCAGCTGCCTTGAGGTCATTGACAAGATCCTCCCGTGTAGTTCTGGGATGATTCCTCACCGTTCTCATGATCATTGCAACTCCACGAGGTGAGATCTTGCATGGAGCCCCAGGCCGAGGGAGATTGACAGTTCTTTTGTGTTTCTTCCATTTGCAAATAATCGCACCAACTGTTGTCACCTTCTCACCAAGCTGCTTGGCAATGGTCTTGTAGCCCATTCCAGCCTTGTGTAGGTCTACAATCTTGTCCCTGACATCCTTGGAGAGCTCTTTGGTCTTGGTCATGGTGGAGAGTTTGGAATCTGATTGATTGATTGCTTCTGTGGACAGGTGTCTTTTATACAGGTAACAAACTGAGATTAGGAGCACTCCCTTTAAGAGTGTGCTCTTAATCTCAACTCATTACCTGTATAAAAGACACCTGTGAGCCAGAAATCTTTCTGATTGAGAGGGGGTCAAATACTTATTTCCCTCATTAAAATGCAAATCAATTTATAACATTTTTCACATGCGTTTTTCTGGCTCAAAATGTGCAATCTGTTTTTCTTAATCAGGAATCCTTGTATTTTTGTGTATTTTGTATTTGACAATACGATACATTTTGCCTATCCCTACTCCCCCTCAACACTTATTCTTACGTTATACCTCTCAACTGCCCTTTTCAATTGTTTGTTATTTTTTTGCAGGAATCCTCTAGCTTGGATGGAAGGATGGAGAAGGGAACAAAGGGAAGGAGTACTGAAGTTATCCAGCCTGCTGACTAAGAAATGTAAATAGCCTATGTTTTGTGGTCTCTCTCGATCTCTCTCTGTCTTACTGCCTGACTGCCAGACTGCCAGACTGCTGAGAGGTAACATTGTCAATGTACTTGCTAGACTAAATCTAACTTAGTGAAGTCCTTAGGTAATGGTTAATCATGATTTGTCTCTGTCTTTTATAGTTCCTAAAACATGTCAATGTCCTAATGCATGGCCTCTACATCAGTGCCTGGCCACCCACTCGGTTACCAGTGACGTATTCTGCTACATCCTAGGGAAAGGATAGAGCAGAAACACCCATCCTTAAATCCATTGTCAATGACCGTAAGTTTTGTGTGAAAAAATTAGTTTTTTCTCTGTGATACTCTGATGTTAAATGTGTATTGGTTCCTACTAACCAGCCAGGTAATAGCTAGGTTTGTACTAGCTATGCTGATGGTCATGAATATTTTTTTTACTGCATCAGATCTCACTGAGACTGGATTCCCAAAATACATTCTATTCAGCTCCCCATGATCGCCTGATCTAAAATCCAACAAGGAGGGGCCTTGCAGTGCGTAAATTGTCACAAATAGAACCAAGTCACCTTTATTTTTTTAAGACTGCCAAGCTGTCCTCAATTGGGTGAACCTCTGTCCGGGACAATGTCCTCAGGATTATGGAGCAGTTTGTTTATAAAAGGTTGTTTGAATCTTACAACATGTATTAGGATTAAGCAAAATTGTACCATTTAAAGATTAGTTAAATATTGTCTAACTGTCAAATTTTGATATGCTCTTTCCAGTGGTGGAAAAAGTACCCAATTGTCATACTAGAGTAAAAGTAAAGATACCTTAATAGAAAATGACTTAACTAAAAGTGAAAGTCACCCAGTAAAATACTACTCGAGTAAAAGTCTAAATGTATTTGGTTTTAAATATACTTAAGTATCTAAAGTAAATGTAATTGCTAAAATATACTTAAGTATCAAAAGTCAAAGCATAAATTATTTCAAAATCTTTACATTAAGCAAACCAGACGGCACCATATTCATATTTATTTTCTTTATGGATAGCGAGGGGCCTACTCCAATACTCAGACATAACTTACAAACGAAGCATGTGTTTAGTGAGTCCGTCAGATCAGAAGCAGTAGAGATGCCAGGGATATGTGTGAATTGGACCAACTTCCTGTCCTGCTAAGCATTCAAAATGTAACTAGTACGTTTGGGTGTCAGGAAAAATGTACGGAGTAAAAAGTACATACTTTTCTTTAGGAATGTAGTGAAGTGAAAGTAAAAGTTGTCAAAAATATAAATAGTTAAGTACAGATGCCCCAAAAAACTACTTAAGTAGTACTTTAAAGTATTTTTACTTAAGTATTATACACCACTGCCTCTCTTAAAATGTTTCAGATTGATGACCGATGATTTAACGTCCCACTTCAATAGGAAGGGACAGAGGAGCAAACATGCCTTTGCTGCCACTTGGGTGTGCCCCATTGTAGTTGGTAAGTATATAAGAGCAATTGAAATATTTGACATAGACAATAAGACATTTTAAGTAGACTCTGACAGTTAAAAATATTTTACTGTGTGTGTCCTGTTATTTGTCAAATGCGTCGAATAAAACAGGTGTAGACCTTACCGTGAAATGCTTACTTATACTAAACAAATCATTAAAGTGTAAAGTGTTGGTCCCATGTTTCATGAGCTGAAATAAAAGATCCCAGAAATGTTCCATATGCACAAAAAGCTTATTTCTCTCAAATTCTGTGTAGAAATGTGTTTACCATCCACCTGACAGGTGTGGCATATCAAGAATCTGATTAAACATCATGATCATTACACACGTGCACCTTTTGCTGGGGACAATAACAGGCCACTAATAAATATGCAACTTTGTCACAAAACACAATGCCACAGATGTCTCAAGTTGAGGGAGCGCGCGTTTGGCATGCTGACTGCAGGAATGTCCACCAGATAATTTAATGTTAATTTCTCTAGCATAAGCCGCCTTAAACGTTCTTTTAGAGAAGTTGGCAGTACGTCCAACCGGTCTCACAACCACATACCTCGTGTAACCACGCCAGCCCAGTACCTCCACATCCGGCTTCTTCACCTGCAGGATGGTCTGAGAACAGCCACCCGGACAGCTGATGAAACTGTGGTTTTGCACAGAAACCGTCTGAGGGAAGCGCATCTGCGCGCTCGTTGTCCTCACCAGGGTCTTGACCTGACTGCAGTTTGGCTTCGTAACCGACTTCAGTGGGCAAATGCTCACCTTCGATGGCCACTCGCATGCGGGAGAAGTGTGATCTTCATGGATGAAACCCGGTTTCAACTGTACCGGGCAGATGGTAGACATGCGTCATGGTGTCATGTATGGCGCCATGTGGGGGAGCTGTATGCTGATGTTAATGTCGTGAATCGAGTGCCCCATGGTGGCGGTGGGGTTATGGTATTGGCAGGCATAACCTACGGACAACGAACACAATTGCAATTTATCAATGGCAATTTGAATGCACAGAGATAACGTGATGAGACATCTCATGTGAATTTTCCCAATTAGCTAACGCGGTAACGTTAGATAATCTTCCTGGGGTCCAACACCAATTAATAAGACTTGACAAACAATTACGAATGAAGACATTACAAACATTTAATAGGTAGACAATACAGACAATTAAATACTTGACAGGAAACACATTTAACATTCAGTTGATGCTTTTTATTTCCTTAAAAAATATATAACATTTCTAAAGAAAATCAGAAGACTGGATAGTCATTTGTATTCTACGTGAAGCCATGAGAGATGATGATGCATTTGGATAATATTCATATGGATAGAGCAATGAAGAGCTAACCTGGCATCCCTGTTTTGAGCGATTTTGAGCTTTTTTATATCATTCTTTGCTGCAGATTTCCAAGATGGCGTAGCAGTCAGACGTCTTTTGTCCTCGTCCTGTCGTGTCCAGTGTATATATCTTTTTATATATTTTCTTTGCATATCTTTTTATAAAACAACTTCAAAGCACTCTCCTGCAACCCGCCTCACCCAATGTGGTGCGGATCTGTTACTAACCTTTAGCTCGGAAAGCTCTCGCCAGTTTGTACAACGCGACTCAAACCAGAGCATACCGGACCTATTTTTCTCTCCATATCCCCGGATTCCTACCGCAAGCTCTGGACATTTTAACGTGGATCTTGGAGCTAGGTAGCTGCTACCCGAGTGACTATTGGCTAATGTCGGTCCCAGAGCAAGCACCAATTAGCTAGGAGCTAGCCCATGCTTGGCCCATCTTCTGGTTGGCTGAAGAGTCCCATCAGCCACTCCTGGGCTACAACACCTATGCGGACCCGTTTTTACTTCTGGTGCGGAGCCCCACCAGGCCTTCACGACTGGACTACTGACGTTATCTGCCCGAGGGGGTTATTCAACCGGGCCTCCGTCGCGACGTCACCTGAACGACCATCAGCTAACTGCAGCCCGCTAACGTTAGCTGTCTAGAGCATATCGGCTGCTAGCTAAATAGGTCCATCGGACAATTTCTTGGGCCACTATTACCTATTTTGCCAATTGGACTGGTCCCCTTTACCACATGGAACCCCACTAATCCATCACGGCTGGTCTAAGGACGGAAACGCACGAGGAGGCTATAAACAGACTTCCTCCTTCTTCTGCTAGCTTGTTAGCCGGCCTGCTAGCCTTCTGCTAGCTTGCTACCCCGGGCCTGGCTAGCTGTCTGAATCGCCGTGTCCCCAACCAGCCTCACTACTCCCTGGACCCTTATGATCACTCAGCTAAGCATGCCTCTCCTCAATGTCAATATGCCTTGTCCATTGCTGTTCTGGTTAGTGTTTGTCTTATTTCACTGTAGAGCCTCTAGCCCTACTCAATATACCTTTCCCAACCCTTCAGTTCCACCACCCACACATGCGATGACATCACCTGGTCTAAATGTTTCTAGAGACAATATCTCTTTCATCATCACTCAATGCCTAGGTTTACCTCCACTGTATTGACGTCCTACCATACCTTTGTCTGTACATGTAGAAAATGCCCATGGAGTTGGTGGAAGAATCCTTTAATTCATGGCCACTTGCTCAGCTGGGCCAGGGGCGCTTTAATTAGGTCAGGTGGAAATATCCGACAGATCTCCACTCATTAAAAGGAGGAAATCGCCATCGCCCGATCTCGCTGCTTTCTCTTCCATAACGCCGTCTAATCCAGAAGTTCTGTGCGTCCATGAGTCCACGTAAATCCACCAAATCTGTTACCTTTCCTCTGAACTATCTGTTGCGATCAGGAGAGCGGGCCATCAGTTATTGTTTATAGTTATTGCAGCGCGGCTTGGAGCGCACACTTCAAACCTATTATATAATGTAAATGATCGATGTTCACAGCCCTACAGATCAGCACAGGCCAATTATGCCATTGATCTATGGTTAATACGTAATGAAATTACATGTACATATTAAGACAAACTTGAAAGTGTGAAATATGAAACATAATTGTTTGCTGAACTCATCAACTCTGATATAAAACTGGTGGGGATTCTAGATTGAATAACAGATCACTGATTGAACTATTTGTATTATTCTCCTCATGATTATGATAAATAGTTACAAGCTAAAGGACTTAAGGATGATTCCTATTGACTTCTCATTTGAACTGAATTGCTGAATTACCTAATTATGTTAATAATTAATGATTGTTATGATTTGATCTTTGATTATGAATTTGATTGGATAAATATTATTATGTTTCCTTTGTTGTGCAGCACAGACTACCCAGTAAATATACCACGTTATGGTTAAAGGAATTCTTGCCTCAGTCTCATCCATTCCTCTGTCACCTGACCCGTGACCACCTGTTCACCTTCATTGTCAGTCATCCTACCTGTCCAGCTACCCACACAGATTCCAGTAATCTTTCAGTACATTATGCCTTGAATCTATTTTATTGCCCCCTGAAACCTGTTCCTTTTACTCTCTGTTCAGGACGTCCTAGACGACCAGTCCTCATAGCCTTTAGCCGTACCCTTATCCTACTCCTCCTCTGTTCCTCTGGTGATATAGAGGTTAATCCAGGCCCTGCAGTGCCTAGCTCCACTCCTATTCCCCAGGCGCTCTCATTTGTTGACTTCTGCAACTGTAAAAGCCTTGGTTTAATGCATGTTAACATTAGAAGCCTCCTCCCTAAGTTTGTTTTATTCACTGCTTTAGCACACTCTGCCACCCCGGATGTCCTAGCCGTGTCTGAATCCTGGCTTAGGAAGACCACCAAAAACCCTGAAATCTCCATCCCTAACTACAACATTTTCAGACAAGATAGAATGGCCAAAGGGGGCGGTGTTGCAATCTACTGCAGAGATAGCCAGCAGAGTTCTGTCTTACTATCCAGGTTTGTACCCAAACAATTTGAACTTTTACTTTTAAAAATCCACCTTTCTAGAAACAAGTCTCTCACCGTTGCCGCTTGCTATAGACCACCCTCTGCCCCGAGCTGTGCTCTGGACACCATATGTGAACTGATTGCCCCCCATCTATCTTCAGAGCTCGTGCTGCTAGGTGACCTAAACTGGGACATGCTTAACACGCCGGCCATCCTACAATCTAAGCTTGATGCCCTCAACCTCACACAAATCATCAATGAACCTACTAGGTACAACCCCAAAGCCGTAAAAACGGGCACCCTCATAGATGTCATCCTAACTAACTTGCCCTCCAAATACACCTCTGCTGTTTTCAACCCAGATCTCAGCGATCACTGCCTCATTGCCTGCATCTGTAATGGGTCTGCGGTCAAACGACCTCCCCTCATTACTGTCAAATGTTCCCTAAAACACTTCAGCGAGCAGGCCTTTCTAATCGACCTGGCCCGGGTATCCTGGAAGGATATTGACCTCATCCCGTCAGTAGAGGATGCCTTCCTCACCATCTTAAATAAGCATGCCCCATTCAAGAAATTTAGAACCAGGAACAGATATAGTCATTGGTTCTCTCCAGACCTGACTGCCCTTGACCAGCACAAAAACATCCTGTGGCGTTCTGCATTAGCATCGAACAGCCCCCGTGATATGCAACTTTTCAGGGAAGTCAGGAACCAATATACACTGGCAGTTAGGAAAGCCAAGGCTAGCTTTTTCAAGCAGAAATTTGCTTCATGTAACACAAACTCAAAACAGTTCTGAGACACTGTAGTCCATGGAGAATATGAGCTTCTCCTCCCAGTTGCCCACTGCACTGAGGATAGGAAACGCTGTCACCACCGATAAATCCACAATAATTGAGAATTTCAATAAGCATTTTTCTACGGCTGGCCATGCTTTCCTCCTGGCTACCCCTACCCCGGTCAACAGCCCTGCACCCCCCTGAGAAACTCGCCCAAGCCTCCCCCATTTCTGCTTCTCCCAAATCCAGTTAGCTGATGTTCTGAAAGAGCTGCAAAATCTGGACCCCTACAAATCAGCCGGGCTAGACAATCTGGACCTTTCATTCTAAAAGTATCTGCCGAAATTGTTGCAACCCCTATTACTAGCCTGTTCAACCTCTCTTTCGTGTTGTCTGCGATTCCCAAAGACTGGAAAGCAGCTGCGGTCATCCCCCTCTTCAAAGGGGGAGACACTCTTGACCCAAACTGCTACAGACCTATATCTATCCTACTCTGCCTTTCTAAGGTCTTTGAAAGCCAAGTCAACAAACAGATTACCGACCATTTCGAATCCCAACATACCTTCTCCTCTATGCAATCTGGTTTCAGAGCTGGTCATAGGTGCACCTCAGCCACGCTCAAGGTCCTAAAAGATATCATAACCGCCATCGATAAGAGACATTACTGTGCAGCCGTATTCATTGATCTGGCCAAGGCTTTCGACTCTGTCAATCACCACATCCTCATCGGCAGACTCGAAAGCCTTGGTTTCTCAAATGATTGCCTCGCCTGGTTCACCAACTACTTCTCCGATAGAGTTCAGTGTGTCAAATCGGAGGGCCTGCTGTCCGGGCCTCTGGCAGTCTCTATGGGGGGTGCCACAGGGTTCAATTCTTGGGCCGACTCTTCTCTGTATACATCAATGATGTCGCTCTTGCTGCTGGTGAGTCTCTGATCCACCTCTACGCAGACGACACCATTCTGTATACTTCTGGCCCTTCTTTGAACACTGTGTTAACTACCCTCCAGACGAGCTTCAATGCCATACAACTCTCCTTCCGTGGCCTCCAACTGCTCTTAAATGCAAGTAAAACTAAATGCATGCTCTTCAACCGATCGCTGCCCGCACCTGCCCCCCCCCGTCCAGCATCACTACTCTGGACGGTTCTGTCTTAGATTATGTGAACTACAAATACCTAGGTGTCTGGTTAGACTGTAAACTCTCCTTCCAGACTCACATCAAACATCTACAATCCAAAATTATATCTAGAATTGGCTTCCTATTTCGCAACAAGGCATGCTTCACTCATGCTGCCAAACATACCCTCGTAAAACTGACCATCCTACCGATCCTCGACTTCGGTGATGTCATTTACAAAATAGCCTCTAATACTCTACTCAACAAATTGGATGCAGACTATCACAGTGTCATCCATTTTGTCACCAAAGCCCCATATACCACCCACCACTGCGACCTGTACGCTCTCGTTGGCTGGCCCTGGCTTCACACTCGTCGCCAAACCCACTGGCTCCAGGTCATCTACAAGTCCCTGTTAGGTAAAGCCCCGCCTTATCTCAGCTCGCTGGTAACCATAGCAGCACCCACCCGTAGCACGTGCTCCAGCAGGTATATCTCACTGGTCACCCCCAAAGCCAATTCCTCCTTTGGCCGCCTTTCCTTCCAGTTCTCTGCTGCCAATGACTGGAACAAACTACAAAAATCTCTGAAACTGGAGACACTTATCTCCCTCACCAGCTTTAAGCACCAGCTGTCAGAGCAGCTCACAGACCCCTGCACCTGTATATAGCCCATCTGTAAATAGCCCAACCAACTACCTCATCCCCTACCGTATTTATTAATTTATCTTGCTCCTTTGCACCCCAGTTTTTCAACATTGCACATTCATCTACTGCACATCTACCATTCCAGTGTTTAAATGCTATATTGTAATTACCTTGCCATTATGGCCTATTTATTGCCTTACCTTCCTTATCTTACCTCATTTGCACACTTTGTATATAGATTTGTTTTTCTACTGTATGTTTGTTTTACTCCATGTGTAACTCTGTGTTGTTGTATGTGTCAAACTGCTTTGCTTTATCTTGGCCAGGTCGCAGTTGTAAATGAGAACTTGTTCTCAACATGCCTACCTGGTTAAATCAAGGTGAAATAAAAAATATATTTTTTAAAAAGATGACCATATAGCTGGACAGCACTCTAAGTGTGATGGGACTAGGGATTGAATCACCTGCTAGATGTTACATACTCTGAACATTTTCTTGTAACAGCAATTCCCTTACCCATCTTAATAACAATATTATCTATGGGTTTTGAATATGCAACCAACATTACGCCTAGTAGTTTCGTTTTTTTTTTACCTTGCTCTGCATGCGTCCTATTCATCAACAAATTCAATTGGGGATCATAAGCAAGCATATATCTTGAACCAAATACAATACATTTAGTTTTAGAAATGTTCAACACCAATATTGTTCATATCAACCCACTCAGACACCATTCTTATGTCACACCATGATCTGTTTCACCTGACTTTGTGCTTGTCTCCACCCTGGATTACTGACCTCTGCCTGCCCTTGACCTGTCGTTTTGTCGGCCCGTTCTAGTAATAAACTTTTGTTTTTTCAACACTGTCTGCATCTGGGTCTTCCCTAAACCGTGATAGTACGAACTGGCCATGACTGACCCAGCAGACTCGGACCAGCTCCGCAACGCCATCTCCTCCCAAGGAGCCACCATCGGAAGGCACGAGGAGTTGCTTCATGGTCTTGTGGAAGGGTTCCAGACCTTGGCCGAACACCATGACCGAGCGTTGGACACATTGCATTTACCACTTGGTGATGTCATTCGGAAACATAATGTTAACTTTCACTGCTATGCGGATGACACACAGCTGTACATTTCGATGAAACATGGTGAAGCCCCAAAATTGCCCTCCCTGGAAGCCTGTGTTTCAGACATAAGGAAGTGGATGGCGGAAAATGTTCTACTTTTAAACTCTGACAAAACAGAGATGCTAGTTCTAGGTCCCAAGAAACAAAGAGATCTTCTGTTGAATCTGACAATTAATCTTAATGGTTGTACAGTCGTCTCAAATAAAACTGTGAAGGACCTCGGCGTTACTCTGGACCCTGATCTCTCTTTTGACCAACATATCAAGACTGTTTCAAGGACAGATTTTTTCCATTTACGTAACATTGTAAAAATCAGAAACTTTCTGTCCAAAAATGATGCAGAAAAGTTAATCCATGCGTTTGTAACTTCTAGGTTAGACTACTGCAATGCTTTATTTTCCGGCTATCCGGATAAAGCACTAAATAAACTTCAGTTAGTGCTAAACACGGCTGCTAGAATCTTGACTAGAACCCCAAAATTTGGTCATATTACTCCAGTACTAGCCTCTCTACACTGGCTTCCTGTTAAGGCAAGGGCTGATTTCAAGGTTTTACTGCTAACCTACAAAGCATTACATGGGCTTGCTCCTACCTATCTTTCTGATTTGGTCCTGCCGTACATACCTACACGTACGCTACGGTCACAAGACGCAGGCCTCCTTACTGTCCCTAGAATTTCTAAGCAAACAGCTGGAGGCAGGGCTTTTTCCTATAGAGCTCCATTTTTATGGAATAGTCTGCCTATCCATGTGAAAGACGCAGACTCGGTCTCAACCTTTAAGTCTTTATTGAAGACTCATCTCTTCAGTAGGTCCTATGACTGAGTGTAGTCTGGCCCAGGAGTGTGAAGGTGAACGGAAAGGCACTGGAGCAACGAACCACCCTTGCTGTCTTTGCCTGGCCGGTTCCCCTCCACTGGGATTCTCTGCCTCTAACCCTATTACAGGGGCTGAGTCACTGGCTTCTGGTGCCGTGGCGGAGATCTTGTGGGCTATACTCTGCCTTGTCTCAGGATGGTAAGTTGGTGGTTGAAGATATCCCTCTAGTGGTGTGGGGGCTGTGCTTCGGCAGAGTGGGTGGGGTTATATCCTGCCTGTTTGGCCCTGTCCGGGTTTCGTCGGGCCGGGGCCACAGTGTCTCCCGACCCCTCCTGTCTCAGCCCCAGTATTTATGCTGCAGTAGTTTATGTGTCGGGGGGCTAGGGTCCGTCTGTTATATCTGGAGTATTTCTTCTCTTATCTGGTGTCCTGTGCAAATTTAAGTATGCTCTCTCTAATTATCTCTCTTTCTTTCTTTCTTCTTCTCTCTCTCTCTCTCTCTCTCTCTCTCTCTCTCTCTCTCGGAGGACCTGAGCATTAGGACCATTCCTCAAGGCCTACTTGGCCTGATGACTCCTTGATGTCCCGAGTCCACCTGGCCATGCTGCTTCTCCAGTTTCAACTGTTCTGCCTGTTTTATGAACATGTTCTGTTATAATCTGCACCCAGCACAGCCAGAAGAGGACTGGCCACCCCTCACAGCCTGGTTCCTCTCTAGGTTTCTTCCTAGGTTTTGGCCTTCTAGGGAGTTTTTCCTAGCCACCGTGCTTTTACACCTGCATTGCTTGCTGTTTGGGGTTTTAGGCTGGGTTTCTGTACAGCACTCTGTGACATCAGCTGATGTAAGGGGGGCTTTATAAATAAATTTGATTTGATTTTGATTGCTGCTGGAGCAATTCCGAGGGTTGCCTGTTAAGCAGCCTACCACGACGGTAACCTCACAGCCCCTCAATAACCCGGCTGTTAGCAGCGCCTCCACCCCGGTTTCCCGTGAACTCCGCTTACCTCCCCCGGGAACACGTCGATGGAGAGAGGCTGTCCGGGAAGTTACTCCAGCTTCGACAAAACTCCTGCAGTGTGGCAGACTATGCGATGGATTTCCACACCATGGCAGCTGAGTGCCTGGAACCCGGAAGCGCTGTTCGACATGTTCCTGCACAGAGTATTTTAGGAAGTAAAGGACGAGCTTGAAGCCCGGGAACTACCAACGGATCTCGACTCGCCCATCGCCTTGACCATTCGGATCGATGGGCGACTACCGGAACGAAGGAAGGAGAGGAGATTTGATTTCACTCGCCAACCCAAGGATTTCACTTCGCCTCCGAGGCATCCCAGAAGTCCCCGACGGCTCTGTTGCCGGAGAGAACCCAAGGCTACTCGAGTTCCCCCAAGAGTCTCCGAAGTCTGCCAACTCACCTCTTTCCGAGCCAATTCAACTAGGCAGAGCTAGAAAGTCTCCAGCTGAACGACTATACAGGATTCACACTAAGAGTTGCCTGTATTGCGGGACTACTGGTCATTTCGTCTCCACCTGTCCACTAAAATACCAGGCTCGCCAGTAGAAGTGAGTGCTCTGGCGGGCCATACAGAGAACTTTTCCTCTCCCCTTACTGGCACCCCTTTTGATGCAATTTTGCTGTGGGGAAACCAGTCAATCTCTCCGGGTACTCATCGACTCTGGGGCCGATGAGAGCTTAAGGGACACTACCCTGGCATCTGAGCTAGGCATCCCCACTCAGCCACTCTCCATTCCCATGGACGTTAGAGCACTGGACGGGCGCTCTATACCCACAATACCACCCCCATCAACCTACAGGTGTCAGGGAACCACAGCGAGACGATCCAATTCCTGCTTATTAAATCTACTCGGGTTCCCGTGGTATTGGAATTCTCTTGGCTCCAACGACACAATCCCCTTATTGACTGGTCTGCTGGTGCCATCGTGGGTTGGAGCTCATTCTGCCACGCTCATTGCCTGAAGTCAGCGCAGCCTGCCATGGGACGTTTTTCTGGGGGCTTGGAAGTTTCCCCGGACCTCTCTGCCATTCCTGCAGAATATAAGGACCTCCGGGTGGTGTTCAGTTAGGCCCGGGCCACATCGCTTCCGCCGCACCAACCCAATGACTGCGGGATTGACCTTGTCCCAAGCACCACACCGCCCAGGGGACAACTGTACTCTCTGTCGGGTCCGGAGACCAAGGCTATGAAGACCTACATTGAGGACTAGCAAAACCCTGCGCCCGTGCATCGACTACCGGGGTCTCAACAACATCACGGTGATGAACTGCTACTACTCATCTCCTCAGCCTTCGAGCCGCTTCAGGGGGCCACCGTGTTCTCCAAGCTGGACCTGCGGGACGCCTACCACCTGGTGCAGATTTGGGAAGGGGACGAGTGGAAGACTGCCTTCAATATGGCCAGCGGTCACTACGAGTATCTGGTCATGCCATTTGGCCTTACCGACACCCCTGCTGTGTTCCAGCCTCTGGTTAATGACGTTGAACCAGTTCGTCTTAGTTTACCTCAACGACATCCTCGTCTTCTCCTGCTCCACCCAAGAACACGTGCTCCACGTCCGACAGGTTCTCCAACGTCTCCTGGAGAACCAGATTTTTGTGAAAGCAGAGAAATATGAATTCCATCGTTCCACCATCCCTTTCCTGGGTTACATCATCACTGCAGGGAGTGTACAGATGGATCAGGGAAGGTGAGAGAGGTGGTGGATTGGCCCCAGCCTACGTCCATGGTGCAGCTGCAACGTTTCCTGGGATTTGACAACTTTTAGCGCCGCTTTATCCGGGGTTACAGCACCCTGGCTTACCCCCTGTCTGCACTTACCTCTCCCATGGTTCCGTTCACGTGGTCCCCAGCTGCTGACCGGGTGTTCCGGGATCTCAAACACCGTTTCACCACAGCTCCCATCTTGATACATCCTGACCCGTCCCGCCAGTTCGTGGTGGAGGCCGACACTTCGGATGTCGGAGTGGGGCGGTCCTGTCCCAGTGTTCTGCCCTGGACCTCAAGTTACATCCCTGCGCCTTTTTCTCCCATCACCTCAACGCCACGGAGTGGAACTACAATGTGGGGAATCGTGAGCTTCTCGCGGTGAAGATGGCATTGGAGGAGTGGAGGCACTGGCTGGAGGGGACGGAACATCCGTTCATTGTGTGTACCAACCACAAGAACTTGGAATATCTCCGCACGGCCAAGCGTCTCAATTCCAGGCAAGCTAGCTGGGCCCTGCTTTTTTCTCCCTCTCATACCGACCGGTATCCAAGAATGTCAAGCCGGATGCGCTGTCGTGCCGCTATAGCCCCACAGCTACAACACCGGAACCTGAGACCATGCTTCCCACCTCGTGCCTGGCGACAGCACTCTGCTAGGGGATATGGAAGCAGGTTTGTGAGACGCAGCGTTCCCAGCCGAACTCCGGAGGGGGGGCGCCCACTTAACTGGATGTTTGTTCCTGACGCGGTCCGCTCCTCAGTCCTGGAGTGGGCCCACTCCTCCCGGCTTGCCTGTCACTCAGGCTCCTGTCGGACCCTGGCCTTCGTCGCCGCATGCACGGCCTATGCGCAGAACAAGACTCCTCGACAAGCTCCGGCTCGTCTCCTTCAACCTCTGCCTGTCCCTCACCATCCCTGGTCTCGCATATCCCTGGACTTTGTCACGGGTCTCCCTCGTCTGATGGCAACACCACCATCCTGACAGTAGTGGACCGTTTTTCCAAAGCCGCCATTCCTCTCCCCAAGCTACCCTCTGCCGAAGAGACGGCCCAGCTCATGGTGCAACACATCTTCCGGATCCATGGACTCCAGATCAGGGTTCTCAGTTCTTGTTCTGGAAGGCGTTCTGCACACTCATTGGGTCGTCGGCCAGCCTTTCCTCCGGGTTCCTACCCCAGTCCAACGGCCAGTCTGAGTAAGCCAGCCAAGACTTGGAAACAACTCTTCGCTGCCTGGTCTCCGCCAAACACCACCACCTGGAGCCAGCAACTAGTGTGGGTCGAATCTGCCCACAACACCCTTCCATGCTCTGCCACAGGTCTCTCGCCCTGAGTGTTTCCTGGACTATCAGCCCCCGCCCTTCCCTGAGCAAGAGGAAGAAGTTGGCATACCCTCGGCCCAGATGTTTGTCTGCTGCTGTCATTGTACCTGGAAGAGAGCCCAGTCGGCCCTTCTCAAGACCACCTCCAGGTATCGACGACAAGCAGACCGCCACCGACCCCAACTCCCCGGTATTGTCTTAGGCAGAAGGTATGGCTGTCCACCCGGTATCCGCCCCTCCAGGTGGAGTCCTGCAAACTCCCCCCCCCGGTTTATTGGCCCTTTCCCCATCTCCAAGGTCATTAGCCCCTCTGGTGTTTGTCTTCTGTTGCCCTGTACACATTCCCCTTTTCATGTGTCTAAAATCAAACCCATGTCTCACAGCCCTTTGTCTCCTGTCTTTTTCTAGTTTTGACCATTCTGCCTGCCCTGAACCTGAGCCAGCCTGAGCCAGTCACACCGCCCTGGATTACTGACCTCTGCCTGCCCTTGACCTGTCGTTTTGCCTGCCTCTGTTCTAGTAATAAACTTTTGTTACTTCGACACTGTCTACATCTGGGTCTTCCCTAAAACATTATATCTTAGTTCACTACTCAGTACATCTGTTAGCTCATTACATTCTAATGCTGCGCTATACAATGTAGAGTCATCAGCATACATTACCACTCTTGCTTTGTTCATTACTGAAGGTAAATCATTAGTAAAGATAGAGAAGTGGGTCTAGGCAGCTTCCTTGAGGAACACCACAGTGTTCCAATGTTTGAAAAGCCACCATTAAAGAACACTTTTTGCCTTCTCCTGGATAGATAGCTTTCCATCATGATAATGCACAGCCCCATGTCGCAATGATCTGTGCCCAATTCCTGGAAGCTGAAAATGTCCCAGTTCTTCCATGGCCTGCATACTCACCAGGCATATCACCCATTGAGAATGTTTTGGATTCACGTGTACGACAGCGTGTTCCAGTTCCTGCCAAAATCCAGCAACTTCGCACAGCCATTGAAGAGGAGTTGGACAGAATTTCACAGGCCACAATCAACAGCTTGATCAACTCTGTAAGAAGGAGATGTGTTGCGCTGCATGTGGAAAATGGTGGTCACACCAGATACTGACTGGTTTTCTGATCAACACCCCTACCTCTTTTTTTAAGGTACAGTATCTGTGACCAGATTCCCAGTCATGTGAAATTCATAGATTAGGGCCTAATGAATTTATTTCAATTGACTGATTTTCCTTATATGAACTGTTTCTATTTCTTTCTTTATTTAACCTTTTTAACTAGGCAAGTCAGTTGAGAACAAATTCTTATTTACAATGACGGCCTAGGAACAGTGGGTTAACTGTATTGTTCAGGGGCAGAACGACAGATTTTTACCTTGTCAGCTCGGGGATTTGATCTAGCAACCTTTTGGTTACTGGCCCAATGCTCTAACCACTAGGCTACCTGCTGCCCCAACTCAGTAAAATTGTTGCATGTTGTGTTTATATTTGTGTTCAGTGTAGTTATCTGCGTCTTTGAAAATACCTGTGTTTAAACGGAAGACAGACACCACAAATGTGTCGTCACTGAAAAATACTGTTGGCTGCAACTGTGTTAAAACCGGTTAAAATAGTGTATAGTAAGTGTGTATTTTGCGTTTGTGAAATCATTTTGATATATGAAAGTAGAGGGAATTATGACTAAAACCATACCGCAATTGAGAATCAATTCAGATTTAGATGATGGTTTGGCTTTTTTGGTTTCCAGAGCCAATTCGCCATTTAAACAGAACATGTAAGGTCCTTGGACTAAGGAGTAAAGTTAGGCTCTAGGCCTTTATAATATTGGGCTAGGCCTTTATACACTGTGTCCCAATCTTTCTATGGATGTAATGTATGTGGGTGAATTATGAAACCATTAGTGTATGCAGATGTGCAAAAAAATTGTGCTGTAGATTTGTTTTTGCCATTGCTTGATATATTTTAAATGTGAGAATATGTTGCACTTTTAACTTGAATTGGTGCCTATGAAAAAAAATTGAAATGTAAAGAACAATGTTTTCATTATCCAACTTTATCCTCTGCAATACTTTTTACCGTAGGTAATAACAGAGGTGGAAAAAATACTCAATTGTCATTCTTGAGTAAAAGTAAAGATACCTTAATAGAAAATGACTCAAGTAAAAGTGAAAGTAACCCAGTAAAATACTACTTGAGTAAAAGTATCAGATTTTAAATGTACTTAAGTACAGTGGTGGAAAAAGTACTACGTTTTCATACTTGAGTAAAAGTACAAAGTAAAAGTAAATGCTAAACATTAAATTGCTTATAACCAGACTGCACAATTTCCTTTTTTTAACAGCCAAGGGCACACTGCAACACATAATTTACAAAGGAAGCATTTATGTTTAGTGAGTCCATCAGATCATTGGCAGTAGGGATGACCAGGGACATTCTCTTGATAAGTGTGTGAATTTGACCTTTTTCCTGTACTGCTAAGCATTCAAATTGTAACTAATACTTTTGAGTGTCAGGGAAAATGTATGGAGTAAAAAGTACATAATATTCTTTGGGAATGTAGTAAAGTAAAAGTAGTCAAACATATAAATAGTCAAGTTTGTACAGATACCCAAAAAAAACAATTTATGTAGTACTTTAAAGTATTTTTACTTAAGTAGTTTACACCACTGGCTAATAAGGTGTAGTCAGGTGGTCATTACCAGATTATGATGAGGTTTTAACTATGACAAGTACATTATATAGCCCATTATAAAGTGGTCACAATTATGGCCAACTGGTCATATGGTGGTCAGAGACTTTTTTCCTTTTTTATCTGTGGATTAGTCATTGGAGTAGAGAAGCACGACTTTGTATGACTCCAGGTCAAAATTCTACAAAGAACCAGCTAAAAAGACCATATGCATGTCAGGTAAAATAACCACTCAATTTACATCTCCCAGGTAAATGTATGGACATTTTCTTTCTGGGCCGGGCGTCAGTTAAACTGCAGTACCAAAGCAAGACTAAAGAAACAGTGCTTGTAGACGGGAACCCTAGCCCCTTGGTGTGGATCAGAGATGGACAACTCAAGTGTGTTAGCTGGGGCTGGGGCAAAAGTGTGACACCAATCAGGCCCCGGAGGACTGGAGTTTCCCCCATCCCTGAAACAGATGATTGTTGCGACTGTCAGTGAAAAGTAGAGGCCAAGCCAGGCATATTGCAATATTTCAAAATACAATAGCGGGAAAACATAGTTTGGAATGCAAATGGCTAGAGGGCAAATGGTAGAGAAGACAATGAAAATACCTATTCCTCTTACCTTAATTGATCGAACAGTAGGCTATAGCCTATCTTACTGGCACCATGCAGCGGAGTGCATCGGCCATATCCTCGGTGAGCACGCATATTCACTCTTTATCATTGTTGGGTCAGTGCCACATAAAAGTTTGTTTTTATACAATTATTTCCTCCAAGTTAGATGGACATCATACTGTATTTGTGGAATTGGCTTTGGGGGTAACCAGTGAGATATACCTGCTGGTTCGAGTGCTACGGGTTGGTGCTGCTATGGTGACCAGCGAGCTGAGATAAGGCGGGACTTTACCTAGCAGGGACTTGTAGATGACCTGGAGCCAGTGGGTATGGCGACGAGTGTAAAGCGAGGGCCAGCCAACGAGAGCGTACAGGTCGCAGTGGTGGGTGGTATATGGGGCTTGGTAACAAAACGGATGGCACTGTGATAGACTGCATCCAATTTGTTCAGTAGAGTATTGGAGGCTATCTTGTAAATGACATCACCAAAGTCGAGGATCGGTAGGATGGTCAGTTTTACGAGGGTATGTTTGGCAGCATGAGTGAAGGATTCTTTGTTGCGAAATAGGAAGCCAATTCTAGATTTAATTTTGGATTGGAGATGTTTGATGTGAGTCTGGAAGGCGAGTTTACAGTCTAACCAGACACCTAAATATTTGTAGTTGTCCACATAATCTAAGACAGAACCGTCCAGAGTAGTGATGCTGGACGGGGGGACCGGTGCGGGCAGCGATCGGTTGAAGAGCATGCATTTAGTTTAACTTGCGTTTAAGAGCAGTTGTAGGCCACGGAAGGAGAGTTGTATGGCATTGAGGCTTGTCTGGAGGGTAGTTAACACAGTATCCAAAGAGGGGCCAGAAGTATACAGAATGATGTCGTCTGCGTAGAGGTGGATCAGAGACTCACCTGCAGCAAGAGCGACATCATTGATGTATACAGAGAAGAGAGTCGGCCCAAGAATTGAACCCTGTGGCACCCCCATAGAGACTGCCAGAGGCCCGGACAACAGGCCCTCTGATTTGACACACTGAACTCTATCGGAGAAGTAGTTGGTGAACATGCGAGGCAATCATTTGAGAAACCAAGGCTGTCAAGTCTGTCGATAAGGATGTGGTGATTGACAGAGTCGAAAGCCTTGGCCAGATCAATGAATACGGCTGCACAGTAAGGTCTCTTATCGATGGTGGTTATGATGTCATTTAGGACCTTGAGCGTGGCTGAGGTGCACCCATGACCAGCTCTGAAACCAGATTGCATAGCGGAGAAGGTACGGTGGGATTCGAAATGGTCGGTCATTTGTTTGACTTGGCTTTCAAAGACCTTAGAAAGGCAGGGTAGGATAGATATAGGTCTGTAGCAGTTTGGGTCAAGAGTGTCTCCCCAGGGGGATGACCACAGCTGCTTTCCAGTCTTTGGGAATCTCAGACATCACGAAAGAGAGGTTGATCAGGCTAGTAATAGGGGTTGCAACAATTTCTGCAGATAATTTTAGAAAGAAAGGGTCCAGATTGTCTAGCCCGGCTGATTTGTAGGGGTCCAGATTTTGCAGCTCTTTCAGAACATCAGCTAACTGGATTTGGGAGAAGGAGAAATGAGGGAGGCTTTGGCGAGTTACTGAGGGGGGTGCAGGGCTGTTGACCGGGGTAGGGGTAGCCAGGTGGAAAGCATGGCCAGCCGTAGAAAATGCTTATTGAAATTCTCAATTATTGTGGGTTTATCGGTGGTGACAGCGTTTCCTATCCTCAGTGCAGTGGGCAGCTGGGAGGAGGTGCTCTTATTCTCCATGGACTTTAGTGTCCCAGAACTTTTTTGAATTTGTGTTACAGGAAGCAAATTTCTGCTTGAAAAAGCTAGCCTTGGCTTTCCTAACTGCCAGTGTATATTGGTTCCTGACTTCCCTGAAAGGTTGCATATCACGGGGGCTGTTCGATGCTAATGCAGAACGCCACAGGATGTTTTTGTGCTGGTCAAGGGCAGTCTGGTCTGGAGAGAACCAAGGGCTATATCTGTTCCTGGTTCTGAGCACTGAAATAATCTGAGCACTGTACTATCTGCCTCCCGTGTCTGCATTTGGGTCATATCCTGAGTTGTGATAGACCCAATGTACTTCAGCACCCCTCTGGACCAGGATGGAGAGTGTCAAGTTACAGTATTTCCATTGAATAGGATGTAGTGAATGGACATGTAAAAAAATTCGGTTGTAGCCTATTTGACATGGAAGTTCACTGTCACTCTATATCCATTCGCCTTGCTGTCACTGTCTCCTGTGGAGAGGCCAATGTTACATTTTGTTGTTGGTGAGTGGGGCCATAAATAGACTGGTGCAAGAAAGATTGCAGAGCATAACTTGGGCTCCATCTTTTGGCATAGTAGAGGAATTACTGAAAATGTCCAACGCTTTCTTGTTTAGGGTTTTTTATCTGGCATATGTTGGATTTTATGTGTTCAAATCAAGCTTTATTTATACAGCACATTTTAGACATGGAAATCAATACAATGTGCATTACAGGAAAAAATGAATAAAAACAATGAAAATAAAAACTTAAATATTTACTACACAACAAACACGAGGATAAACTAAAGAATAACAAAACTGAACGACTAAAAAGCACCCTAAGGAAAAACAAAGCTAAAAAGGTGTGTTTAAAAATCTATTTTTGTTCATCACATTTTCGGCCTCCAGCCACAGTCGATATCCGAGCTTATAAACCCAGGGTCATTACAACGTGGTGTGATCATAACAACATACAGGAACTCAAGACCATTTGTTCACCTGACCTAGAATTCCTTACAATCAAATGCCGACTGCATTATCTACCAAGAGAATTATCTTCCATTATGATCACAGTCAAGCTGACACATCGACGGCACTGAAAGAAATTATTTGTACTCTATGTAAACTGGAAACCACATATCCTGAGGCTGCATTTATTGTGGCTGGGGATTTTAACAAGGCTAATCTGAAAACAAGCCTCCCTAAATTTGATCAGCATATCGAATGTGCGACCCGAGCCGGGAAAATCCTGGATCATTGTTATTCTAACTTCCGCGACGCATACAAAGCCATTCTCCGCCCCCCTTTCGGCAAATCTGACCACGACTCCATTTTGTTGCTCCCAGCCTACATACAGAAACTAAAACAGGAAACACCTGTGATCAGGTCTGTTCAACGCTGGTCCAACCAATCTGATTCCACGCTTCAAGATTGCTTCGAGCACGTGGACTGGGATATGTTCCGGATAGCCTCAGACAACAACATTGATGTGTACGCTGATTCGGTGAGCGAGTTTATTAGCAAGTGCATCGTTGATGTTGTACCCATAGCAACTATTAAAACCTTCCCCAACCAGAAACAATGGATTGATGGCAGCATTCGCGCAAAACTGAAAGCGCGAACCACTGCTTTTAATCAGAGTAAGGCGACCGGAAACATGACTGAATACAAACAGTGTAGCTATTCCCTCCGCAAGGCAATCAAACAAGCTAAGCGTCAGTGTAGAGTCGCAATTCAACGGCTCAGACACGAGAGGCATGTGGCAGGGTCTACAGTCAATCACGGACTACAAAAAGAAAACCAGCCCCGTCGCGGACCACGATGTCTTACTCCCAGACAAACTAAACAACTTCTTTGCTCGCTTTGAGGACAATACAGTGCCACCGACACGGCCCGCTACCAAAACCTGCGGGCTCTCCTTCACCACAGCCAACGTGAGTAAAACATTTAAATGTGTTAACCCTCGCAAGGCTGCCGGCCCAGATGGCATCCCTGGCCGCGTCCTCAGAGCATGCGCAGACCAGCTGGCTGGTGTGTTTACGGACATATTCAATCAATCCTTATCCCAGTCTGCTGTACCCACATGCTTCAAGAGGGCCACCATTGTTCCTGTCCCAAGAAAGCTAAGGTAACTGAGCTAAATGACTATCGCCCCGTAGCACTCACTTCCGTCATCATGAAGTGCTTTGAGAAACTAGTCAAGGATCATATCACCTCCATCCTACCAGACACCCTAGACCCACTCCAATTTGCTTACCGTCCCAATAGGTCCACAGACGATGCAATCGCAATCACACTGCCCTAACCCATCTGGACCAGAGGAATACCTATATAAGAATGCTGTTCATCGACTACAGCTCAGCCTTTAACACCATAGTACCCTCCAAACCCTCCATTAAGCTCGAGACCCTAGGTCTCGACCCCGCCCTGTGCAACTGGGTCCTGGACTTCCTGACGGGCCGGCCCCAGGTGTTGAGGGTAGGAAACAACATCTCCACCCCGCTGATCCTCAACACTGGGGCCCCACAAGGGTGCGTTCTCAGCCCTCTCCTGTACTCCCTGTTCACCCATGACTGCGTGGCCAAGCACGCCTCCAACTCAATCATCAAGTTTGCAGACGACACAACAGTGGTAGGCTTGATTACCAACAACGACGAGATGGCCTACAAGGAGGAGGTGAGGGCCCTCGGGGTGTGGTGTCAGGAAAATAGCCTCTCACTCAACGTCAACAAAACAAAGGAGATGATCGTGTACTTCAGGAAACAGCAGAGGGAGCACCCCCCTATCCACATCGATGGGACAGTAGTGGAGAAGGTGGAAAGTTTTAAGTTCCTCGGCGTAAACACATCACGGACAAACTGAAATGGTCCACCCACACAGACAGCGTGGTGAAGAAGGCGCAACAGCGCATCTTCAACCTCAGGAGGCTGAAGAAATTCGGCTTGGCACCAAAAACACTCACAAACTTCTACAGATGCACAATCAAGAGCATCCTGTCGGGCTTTATCGCCGCCTGGTACGGCAACTGCTCCGCCCACAACCGTAAGGCTCTCCAGAGGGTAGTGAGGTCTGCACAACGCATCACCGGGGGTAAACTACCTGCCCTTCAGGACACCTACACCAGCCGATGTCACAGGAAGGCCAAAAGGATAATCAAGGTCAAAACCACCCAAGCCACTGCCTGTTCACCCCGCTATCATCCAGAAGGCGAGGTCAGTACAGGTGCATCAAAACTGGGCCCGAGAGACTGAAAAACAGCTTCTATCTCAAGGCCATCAGACTGTTATTAAACAGCCATCATTAACATTGAGTGGCTGCTGCCAACATACTGACTCAAATCTCTAGCCACTTTAAATAATTTAACATTGGATGTAACAAATGTATCACTAGTCACTTTAAACAATGCTTTATATAATGTTTCCATATCCGACATTACTCATCTCATATACTGTACTCTATACCATCTACTGCATCTTGCCTATGCCGTTCGGCCATCGCTCATCCATATATTTATATGTACATACACGTATTAATTCCTTTACACTTGTGTGTATAAGGTAGTTGTGAAATTGTTAGATTACTTGTTAGATACTACTGCATGGTCGGAACTAGAAGCACAAGCATTTCGCTACACTCGCATTAACATCTGCTAACCATGTGTATGTGACAAATAAAAATGTATTTGATTTGATATATAAACTGAACAGTACCGGACCCAAAACCGTGTTGCCACAACATTAGAGAGGGGGTAAAAACTATTAATTAATTGATGTAAGGTGCAAAATTGATGAGCTGCAATGACATACTGATGACATGAATGAGAGGCAAAGTCCAATAGAATCAAACAGAGTAGCAATTTGCCGATGAGCAAAATGGTCGACTGATCCCTTTATTTGGTAATCTAATGTACTTAAAACATATACAAAATAAATTACATATGTAGCTACTTTGTCCAAATTTAGCAAGATGTTTCATCAGGCCAGACACTGGCGTCAAAAACTGTACTGTGCTGGCATCGCTGATGTAACTCACGTGAGAATTTTCACCGCTTTTTCAACATGACCTTCAAAAGCCCAATGGTGTGTGATGCCCCGGTCTGGGCATGATTATGTTTTAGCATAATTTATCGTGTAAAATAATTGTACTGCACCCTAAACATAAACTACAGGTGTTTTGTAAGTATACATATTCTGTAATACTTTAATATAATACTTGAATAACGTAATTTATTTTTGAAGGATGTCATTTTACTCAGGCAATCTTTACGTTTCTAAAATGGGTCCGTTTTTCAATGCATGGAGCAACTCATGTGTCAGTTAATTCGAGAAAATCGAAGGTTCAACTGCATTGTTGGAGAGCAGTCGTGTTACCATACCGGTTCTGACAAGCTAAATATATTCATAGATTTGTCGTGGAAATTACATCTCGCTAACGAAATAAGATATCTATACCTGGGTCCTCGCTAAAATCGACAAAAGCTCAACAGTTTGGATTTGATCATTGCGGCCTCCATTTTAAAGCCAACTAGCTTGCTACCAGAATTGTCAAAAATGTTAAGTGTTGCAAGAACAGCTTCAAGGTCTCTCCCCTCTCCGAACTGCTCAAGAAGCGTGTCCTCCTTGATAAAGAAGGTAAGTCAGTTAAAATTGTCCCCCAATCCAATATGTTAGGTTAACTAAATGTTTCCAGGAGGGTGTAACAAGAACTGAAAGATAACTAATGGCTAAGCGTTAGCTCGCTTGCTAACTAAAAACGTTAGATACATGTCGCAGCTAACTAACGTCGTTGGCTACCACATTAGCTATCTACTTATCTACTAACGTTAGTTAACTATCGTCTGGTAGTGGATAAAACAACCATCCCGAAACAAACTAATAAGTAGCAAGTTAACAATTGTCTTGTCATGGTAGGTAACTGTTAAAGAATAAACTAACTAGGCTCCCAGCCTGAGCTGAGCCTGGTCAGGTAGACGAACTAGCCAGCTAACGTTAGTTATGACGCAACTAGTAGTAACTAACTAATGTTAGCTAACTAGTTAACTTTTAGGCTAGCCAGAGTTAGCCAGGATGTTTTATTCATCATTCATGTGACCTTCGTCTGAACTAAACATACCAAGTCATGTTCATTGGCGATCATAGTAGGGATAAGTTAAGTAACTAGCTACCCCGGTAAGGTCTGATTTGAATTTGAAGACTGCAGCAGAGGCTAGTCCTCTCAGGCAAGCTAATGCCATCTAGCTAACGTTACCTAACATGGATGTTTGTAAAACCACCTCGTGTTATTTCAATGTGTTTTAGCTAAATCGTCAACCAGTGAGTTGGTTTCAACGGACTTAAGTGGGGTGTCAAGCCCTTTGGCTGGTTATAGACACGGTTCGTTTTATTGCGCATGATAATGTTAGCATTAGCAAGCTGCTGAAGTTTACCGGTCTTGTTGTGAATGGGGGCGTCATTCATTGTCTTATGTGACGAGAACATCGGTGACCTTCATTGTGGTGTCCCTGTGCACCCACCCCAGTACACCGTAGGCCACACCGCAATCCTATGGCATAATGTTCAAATATCATAACCAAACATAATGTTACACACGCTTATCTATGTAACTATTTCACTCGTGGACACCTTTTGCGTTTCTTTATACCAAATGTGGATTATTGTGTGTCATGTCTGCCCTGTGTTAATTGAAACTAGACCGTTGGAGTTTCTTCTCATATTGGTTGAAGAAGTTAGACAGATTTCACTAATAAGTAGTCATGGTAGCTAATCAATGTTTTTTTGCCAGGCTTGCTGGAATGGATTCCAACAAGATGCTTTCAGAGCGATGTCCAGACGTGACTATGCGTAAGTATTGTTATTTAACGTTACTATACAATATTTATTCCTATAACATCCATGAGCAGCTCTTAGCATTTGTACTTACTGTTTGATATTGTTTTACAGATCGGAGGCAATCAAAGGATCCGTGATTGGAATTGACCTGGGAACTACAAATTCCTGTGTGGCAGTCATGGAGGGCAAACAAGCAAAGGTCGGTTTAAGTTTTACCAGTATTTTTATGTTTGTGTGACCTGTGTTATGAAAAGACCTTAGATCCCTTTGAAATCCTCTTCTTATAGTTCCTTTTCTAGACTGTTAATGAATAGTTTGTGTGACAGGTACTGGAGAATGCAGAGGGAGCAAGGACAACTCCTTCAGTGGTGGCCTTCACAGCTGATGGGGAGAGACTGGTGGGCATGCCAGCTAAAAGACAGGCAGTCACCAACCCTAACAACACCCTCTATGCCACCAAGCGTCTCATCGGTCGCCGTTACGATGACGCAGAGGTTCAGAAGGACCTGTGAGTGTGTTTTGTTAAATTAGGTCTCAGACCTTACTAGCCATTGTAACGCATCATTAGTTGGAAAATATTTTGTAGTTGGAGATGAATGTATGACTTGGTTATTGTTGTGGCTTTACAGAAAAAACGTGCCCTACAAAATTGTCCGTGCTTCCAATGGTGATGCCTGGGTGGAGGCCCACGGAAAGCTATACTCCCCCAGCCAGGTCGGTGCCTTCGTGCTGATGAAGATGAAGGAGACAGCAGGTAAACTACCATTCAATCTTTATTGCCCCAAGGGGGAAAACTAGCATGCCAATTCTGTTCCCAACTATGCCAACTTGTGTTCTAAAAAAAAAAAAACTTGCTCATTGTAAAATTGTCTTGGTTTTAGAGAACTACATGGGTCACAATGTGAAGAATGCCGTTGTCACCGTGCCAGCCTACTTCAATGACTCCCAGAGACAGGTAAGAGCCTTTTCTTTGTCTGCTAAATCATTTGACTGGAACACACTGGTGGCCAAAAGCTATGCCTTTGCAATTGACTCGTAGAATGGTGATCTAGCAAGCCTCTCAACTGATCATTACATGTAATGGCTGCCGTTTTACAGGCTCCTAACCTATAGTGTTGTTTTTGTGTTATTTGTAACTTATTTTGTACATAATGTTTTTGCCGCTGTCTCTTATGACCGAAAAGAGCTTCTGGATATCAGAATAGCGATTACTCATCTCGTGCTGGACGAAGATTATTTAACGAGTCGGACGCAAAGGATTTACTTCAGACACCGGACGAGGCACAAATCCCTGTCATTCGCATGAAAAAGAGACAGAGATATTTATGGATTATCTACATTGGTGTAAAGAGGCCCATTATCAGCAACCATCACTCCTGTATTCAAATGGCACGCTATGTTAGCTAGTCTAAGTTTATAATTTTAAAAGGTAATAGTACCCGCAAAACACCCGTCTAAACGTCAACAGTGAAGAGGCGACTCCGGGATGCTGGCCTTCTAGGCAGAGTTCCTCTGTCCAGTGTCTGTGTTCTTTTGCCCGTCTTATTATTTTAGTGGGGCCTCCCACTCCTTTCTATTCTGGTTAGAGCCAGTTAGCGCTGTTCTGTGAAGGGAGTAGTACACAGCGTTGTATGAGATCTTCAGTTTCTTGGCAATTTCTCACATGGAATAGCCTTCATTTCTCAGAACAAGAATAGACTGACGAGTTTCAGAAAAGTTCTTTGTTTCTGGCCATTTTGAGCTTGTAATTGAACCCACAAATGCTGATGCTCCAAATACTCAACTACTCTAAAGAAGGACAGTTTTATTGCTTCTTTAATCAGAACAGTTTTCAGCTGGGCTAACATAATTGCATTTTTTTCCCTCTAATGATCAATTAGCCTTATTAAAATGATAAACTTTGTTTAACTAACACAACATGCCATTGGAACACAGGAGTGATGGTTGCTGATCATGGGCCTCTGTACGCCAATGTAGATATTTCAAAAAAGCATTTTCCAGCTAGTCATTTACAACATTAACAATGTCTACACTATCTCTGATCAATTTGATGTTTTAATGTACAATTTTTTTTATTTTCTTTCAAAAACAAGGACATTTCTAAGTGACCCCAATCTTTTGAATGGTAGTGTAGGTCGGGGTGCCTTGTATGGATCCAACGGTGAGTGGGTAATCCACCTCTACTATCAGTCCTATTAGCCAACGTGCAATCATTGGAGAATAAACTCGATCAAGACTAACCTACCAACGGGACATTAACTGTATCTTACGTTTCACCGAGTCGTGGCTGAACGACTAAATGGATAACATACAGCTGGCTGGGTTTTCCGTGCATCGGCAAGATAGAACAGCTGCCTCCGGTAAGACAAGGGGTGGCGGTCTGTCTGTTTGTTAATAACAGCTGGTGCATGAAATCTAATATTAAGGAAGTCTATAGGTTTTGCTCGCCTGAGGCAGTATCTCATGATAAACTGTAGACCACACTATTTACCAAGAGTTGATCTGTTTTTCATAGCTGTCTATTTACCACCACAAACCGATGCTGGCAATAAGACTGCAGTCAACGAGCTGCATAAGGCCATAAGCAAACAAGAAAAGGCTCATCCAGAGGTGGTGTTTTTAGTTGCCAGTTACTTTAATGCAGGCGAACTTAAATCCATTTTACCTAATTTCTATCAGCGTGTTAAATGTGCAACCAGGGGGAGAGAACTCTAGACCACCTTTAATCCACACACGGAGACGCGTACAACACTCGCCCTCCATTTGGCAAATCTGACCATAATTTGATCCTCCCTGCTTACAAGCAAAAACTAAAGCAGGAAGTACCAGTTATTCGCTCAATATGGAAGTGGTCAGATGAAGCAGATGCTACGCTACAGGACTGTTTTGCTAGCACAGACTGGAATATGTTCTGGGATTCTTCCGATGGCATTGAGAAGTACACCACATCAGTCACTAGCTTAATCAATAAGTGCATCGATGACGTCGTCCCCACAGTGACCGTACGTACATACCCCAACCAGAAGCCATGGATTCCTAATCTCTGCTTGTTACTTGTATAAAAGACACCTGTCCACAGAAGCAAGCAATCTAATCAGATTCCAACTCTCCACCATGGCCAAGACCAAAGAGCTCTCCAAGGATGTCAGGGGCAAGATTGTAGACCTACACAAGGCTGGAATGGGATACAAGACCATCGCCAAGCAGCTTGGTGAGAAGGTGACAACAGTTGGTGCAATTATTCGCAAATGGAAGAAACACAAAAGAACTGTCAATCTCCCTCGGCCTGGGGCTCCATGCAAGATCTCACCTAAAAGTCAAAGTCAAAGTCACCATTATTAGTCAGTTGTACAACCAAATGCCTTCAACCGAAATGTGTCTTCCGCATTTAACCCAACCCCTCTGAATCAGAGAGGTGCGGGGGGCTGCCTTTTTAATCGACATCCACGTCTTGGCGCCCGGGAACAGTGGGTTAACTGCCTTGTTCAGGGGCAGAACGACAGATTTTTACCTTGTCAGCTCGGGGATTTGAACTTGCAGCCCTCCGGTTACAAGTCCAACGCTCTAACCACTAGGCTACCTGCCGCCCACCTCGTGGAGTTGCAATGATCATGAGAATGGTGAGGAATCAGCCCAGAACTACACGGGAGGATCTTGTCAATGATCTCAAGGCAGCTGGGACCATAGTCACCAAGAAAATAATTGGTAACACACTACGCCGTGAAGGACTGAAATCCTGCAATTCCCTCAATGTCCCCCTGCTCAAGAAAGCACATACATGCCCGTCTGAAGTTTGCCAATGAACATCTGAATGATTCAGAGGACAACTGGGTGAAAGTGTTGTGGTCAGATGAGACCAAAATGGAGCTCTTTGGCATCAACTCAACTCGCCGTGTTTGGAGGAGGAGGAATGCTGCCTATGACCCTAAGAACACCATCCCCACTGTCAAACATGGAGGTGGGAACATTATGCTTTGGGGGTGTTTTTCTGTTAAGGGGACAGGACAACTTCACCGCATTAAAGGGACGATGGACGGGGCCATGTACCGTCAAATCTTGGGTGAGACCCTCCTTCCCTCAGCCAGGCCATTGAAAATGGGTCGTGGATGGGTATTCCAGCATGACAATGACCCAAAACACACGGCCAAGGCAACAAAGGAGTGGCTCAAGAAGAAGCACATTAAGGTCTTGGAGAGGCCTAGCCAGTCTCCAGACCTTAATCCCATAGAAAATCTGTGGAGGGAGCAGAAGGTTTGAGTTGCCAAACGTCAGCCTCGAAACCTTAATGACTTGGAGAAGATCTGCAAAGAGGAGTGGGACAAAATCCCTCCTGAGATGTGTGCAAACCTGGTGGCCAACTACAAGAAATGTCTGACCTCTGATTGCCAACAAGGGTTTTGCCACCATGTACTAAGTCATGTTTTGCAGAGGGGTCAAATACTTATTTCCCTCAATAAAATGCAAATCAATTTATAACATTTTTCACATGCGTTTTTCTCTTTTTTTTTTATTGTTATTCAGTCTCTCACTGTTCAAATAAACATACCATTAAAATTATTGACAATTTCTTTGTCAGTGGGCAAACATACAAAATCAGCAGGGGATCAAATACTTTTTTCCCTCACTGTATGGACTCGTAGTAACCAAAAAGTGTAAAACAAATTGAAATATATTTGAGATTCTTCAAAGTAGCCACCCTTTGCCTTTGACAGCTTTGCACACTCTTGTCATTCTCTCAACCAGCTTCATGAGGTAGTCATCTGGAATGCATTTAAATTAACCGGTTTGCCTTAAGTTAATTTGTGGAATTACTTAATGTGTTTGAGCCAATTGGTTGTGTTGTGACATGGTCGGTGTTGTATACAGGTGTGGTAAAAGTCAATTTTATTTCAGTTATTTATTTAGAATTCAAGGCACACTTAACCAGCATGGCTACCACAGCATTCTGCAGTAATACGCAATCCCATCTGGTTTGCACTTAGTCCCACTATCATTTGTTTTTCAACAGGACAATGACCCAAAACACACCAGGCTGTGTAAGGGCTATTTGACCAAGAAAGAGAATGACTGAGTGCTGCATCAGATGACCTGGCTTTCACAATCACCTGACCTCAACCCAATTGAGATGGTTTGGGATGAGTTGGACTGCAGTGTGAAGGAAAAGCAGCCAACAAGTGCTCAGCATATGTGGGAACTCGTTCAAGACTATTGGAAAAGCATTCCAAGTGAAGCTGGTTGAGAGAATGCCAAGAGTGCAAAGCTGTCATCAAGGCCACCCTGGCTACTTTTGAAGAATCTAAAATATATTTTTGATGTTTAACACTTTTGGTTACTACATGATTCCATGTGTTCTCACATGGCTACCTTGGGGCGGCAGGTAGCATAGTGGTTAGGGCGTTGGGCCAGTAACCGAAAGGTTGCTAGATCAAATCCCCGAGCTGACAAGAATCTGTCGTTTTTGCCCCTGAACAAGGCTGTTAACCCACTGTTCCTAGGCCGTCATTGTAAATAAGAATTTGTTCTTAACTGACTTGCCTAGTTAAATAATGGGTAAATAAATAGTTTTGACGTCTTCTATCACAACTTTTGACTGGTGCTGTACATATTACCTGGACTAACCTATGCCCCTGCACATTGACTCTGTACCGGTACCCCCTGTATATAGGCTCCCTACTGTTATTTTATTGTTGCTCTTTTTAATGATTTATTTACTAAAATAAATATAACACTTTTTCTTAACCAACAATGCAGTTGTGTTAAGGGCTTCTAAGTGCTACACATTCGGCGCATGTGACAAATAACATTTTATTTTGTGTGTAATGAGTAGCGAATTTTGTTTACAGGCCACAAAGGATGCTGGTCAGATTGCTGGGCTGAATGTGCTGCGAGTCATCAATGAGCCCACTGCTGCTGCTCTGGCCTACGGTTTGGACAAGACTCAGGACAGAATGTAACTACAACAACCCTACAAACTGCTGTTAACTTATGAGACCTTAGCCATGACCCCAACTTTTTTTTTGATCCATGCTTAAAGGTGTTTTAGGCTCATATTTCATACCTGTCCCTGATTTTTGCAGCATCGCAGTCTATGACCTGGGAGGTGGCACCTTTGACATCTCTGTCCTGGAGATCCAGAAGGGCGTGTTTGAGGTGAAGTCTACTAACGGAGACACCTTTTTGGGTGGAGAGGACTTTGACCAGCATCTACTAACCCACATTGTGAAGGAGTTCAAGCGAGAGGTGAGAAGGGGGGAAATATCCTGGATACACACCTTTCTATGACCAAGCTCATCTGCCATATTCACGTGAGCCAGCCATCTTGATCAAACCTTTGATTTCTCTTTCCAGTCTGGAGTTGATCTGACCAAAGACAGCATGGCTCTGCAGCGAGTGAGGGAGGCAGCCGAGAAAGCCAAATGTGAACTGTCATCATCCCTGCAGGTGAGTTTCATCATCCCACAGCAGACATTTCTCTCATTGCCTATTTGGTAGGCTAATGATTAGTCTAAACAAGACTATTGTCAACAGAAGTAACTTGTAATTTATAAAGTCCCTGGACCCTTTGGCATTATTTGAGAACCTGCAATCCCACAGCAGTAGTTGGCTGTACAGGCCAGCCCTATGCCTGAGCTAGCTACACTTCTGGGAGAGGAAGTCTTCTGGAATAGGCCACATTAGAGCAACTATTTTAGTGGATGATGAGTTGTAGCAGAGCTGCTGTGCCCGCACACTGGGGCAGCCCTACTCTTAAGGGCTAACAAATATGCAATGCAGAGCTCTAGGGCTTGGCGATATTCAAATGTCTGTATCATAAGAATCAAGTTTTATGTTTTTTGCTCTTTCTGCTGTGACTGCACGTTCCCATTTTAAAGGCTCTGCAGTGGCCATACAGCATTTACTGTGATGTGGTCTCTGCAGAAGTCAGAACATTCATACTTCTTGCACTTCAGGGAGCTGTCATAAGCATTCAATAAATTGGTCTGCACAGCACTACTAAGCAACAGGCTAAACAAAAATACAAGACCATGCCTCTTCTGAGAGTCTGTTTCCCTGTGCTTGACATAGGAGCTCAGCCAAGATGGCATGTAGTTAAAAGACAGCACTGTTTTCCCACCTGCATCTCTATCCCGAATCTCCCCTATTGTCCCCCAGAAACATTAGCCTACATTTAGGCTACTGTTTGTGTATTATACACTATGTAGAGGTAAACATCTGAGTATAATGCTTGTATAGATATCAACCCCTGTGGAAGGCTTATATTTAGCCTAGGTATAATTTCACAAGCCCTGAATTCATGAGATTATTGCTGACTGTTTGAAATGCAGAATATTTGACCTTTAATTGTACAACAAAGCTTATTTAGAGAATGTTTTTTTTTAACTATTGTGAATCGGTCATTAAATTGCCCCAAAAATCAGATTTTAGGCAATATTGCCCTGCCCTACGGAGCTCGAGTAAACCTTAACGCCAAATTAAGATGTTGTGTATATGGAGATTGTAATAGTATGTAAGACTGATATACAGTGAGCTCCAAGTATTGAGACAGCGACACATTCTGTTGTTTTGGCTCTGTATTCCAGCACTTTGGATTTGAAATTATACAATTACTGTGATGTTAAAAGTTAGGGCCACATTAATTTATTTCAGTTGACTGATTTCCTTATGAACTAACTCGGTAAAGTCTTTGAAATGTGCAATTTTTTATTGATATTTTTGTTCAGTATAGAAGTGTTTAGAAACAAACTCAAATTACATTTAACATTTCTAGAGAGCGAGAGACTATGTTCAAAAGGTGTGGTAATTTCTAAACTGTTAACCGGAAATGGATGAAAATACCCTAAAATGAAAGCTGAGTCTGCACATTTAACTTCTTAGGGAGCACTCCCGACACTACCAGGTGAAATGCAAGGCAAAATCCAAAAGTTGAATTATTAAACATGCACCAATATACAAGTGTTTCATACTCATCAAAAGCTCTGCTTCTTGGCAATATCACAGCGTTGTCGATTTCAAAAAGGCTTTACGGTGAAAGCACTAAATTTGATTGTTTGAGGGTAGCACCTTCAGTATTTTCCATAACCATGAAATCTTTAGCCAGCGCGGTCGATAGAAAATGCATTTCACAGGGAACCTGTGCCTTACCTTTTGTAGAACTTCTGCAGAGGGCTTCCTAAGTGTCCAACGAAGACAATCCATGGGTATTTGGTTAGAAAAAGTAATTTATTATATCCATAAATCTCCGTTTGGTTGGCGCCTTGTGTTCAGAAAATCCAACGTGAAGAGAACGCGTTCAACTAAACCTATAAACCTTCCCTCAACAAAACAAAAAAACAATTAAAATGCATCCTTAGCTTATCTTATGAATAAAAGTGATCATCTTTCACTTGGATGGTCACCTAAACGTTATATAAGTCAAATAAAGTGGACCGCTCAGCCAAACGTGCGCCCAAAAACGTGCAACTGAAAAAGAGCTCCCCTCACTAAAACCTCTACCTATTGAACACATTGGTTCCGATTGCCATGAAACTTTACCTATACACTGCTGACATCCAGTGGAAGCAATAGGTACTACATTCAGTGTCCTGGTATAAATACTTTTCAATAGGCAGTCTCTAAGTGAGCCATAAGCCACCAGAATGACATTTCCGGATGGAATTTTCTCTGGTTTTTGCCTGCCAAATGAGTTCTGTTACACTCACAGACAAAATGTTAACATTCAGAAACACTGAGGTTTGTAAACCTCAGTGTTTCCTATCCAATAGTACTAATTATGTGCATATCCTATTTTCTGAGCCTGAGTGGCAAGCATTTTACTTGAGGCACGCCAGACTCTCCAAAACCGACCCCCTCAGCTGCCACTCCCTAACAAGTTAACCTCAGTCATTGTAGCATTTCAAATCCAAGGTTCTGGCGTACAGAGCCAAAACAACACAATGTGTCACTGTCCCAATTCTTCTGGAGCTCACTGTAGGTTACCCCCTTTTCAGTGAAGATTAAATAATGCTCATAGATCCTTGGTTCTCCCACAGACCGACATCAACCTGCCATACCTGACCATGGATGCCTCTGGCCCCAAGCACTTGAACATGAAGATGACCCGCTCCCAGTTTGAGGGCATCGTGTCTGACCTGATCCGCAGGACAGTGGCCCCCTGCCAGAAGGCCATGCAGGATGCAGAGGTCTCCAAGGGGGACATCGGTGAGGTGCTTCTGGTCGGTGGTATGTCTCGTATGCCCAAGGTGAGCAGATCTCTCCCTGGTTCTATCCCACCTCTTCATCATGCTCTGCCCCTGTCTGACCACCCATCCTGTTTTCTCTCCCAGGTCCAGCAGACAGTCCAGGACCTGTTTGGCCGTGCCCCCAGCAAGTCAGTCAACCCAGACGAGGCTGTGGCCATTGGAGCTGCCATCCAGGGAGGTGTGCTAGCTGGAGATGTTACTGATGTGCTCCTTCTGGACGTCACGCCCCTGTCTCTTGGTATTGAGACACTTGGAGGGGTGTTCACCAAACTTATCAACAGGAACACAACCATTCCCACCAAGAAGGGCCAGGTGAGGGACAAACATCAGATTTTGTTCTGTCTGAAGCAGTCTGGTGAAACATAAATATTAATTGTATATACTTCATCAGTGGTACTGATACATTTGTCCTTGTGCTTAGGTGTTCTCTACAGCAGCTGATGGCCAGACTCAGGTGGAGATCAAAGTATGCCAGGGAGAAAGAGAGATGGCAGCAGATAACAAGATCCTGGGACAGTTCACTCTGGTAAGTGTCCTAGCTGATTCATACTTACACTTTTTAAGTCTAGTATCTTTTGTCTCTGGTGTCTCTGAAGGATACTAATGTCTTACTGGTGTTTCTCGCATGCAGGTTGGAATACCACCTGCCCCCCGCGGAGTACCTCAGATCGAGGTCTGCTTCGACATTGACGCCAACGGAATCGTGCACGTGTCTGCCAAAGACAAAGGCACAGGCCGTGAACAGCAGAGTAAGATCATCTAACAACCTGCCCTTGAAATACATGTTAACTTATAGTAGGTCTTCAATAGTTTTAATTTACTTTGTCTAACACTGCCTTTCCCCTCACTTCTCCAGTTGTTATCCAGTCCTCCGGTGGCCTCAGCAAGGATGACATTGAGAACATGGTTAAGAATGCAGAGAAGTACGCCGAGGAGGACAGGAGGCGAAAGGTATGGTTGACAATTTATTTTCATCAAGCATCCATTGAACTTTTATCAGTTACATCAACTGCAGGCTACTCAGCTGGAGTTGTGTGTTTTGATGACTGTGAATGCTGACAGTTGTCCTTGAATCCCTGTTTGTTTTTGCCCAGGACCGTGTTGAGGCTGTTAACCAGGCCGAGGGCATCGTCCATGACACTGAGTCCAAGATGGAGGAGTTTAAGGATCAGCTCCCTGCTGATGAGGCATGTCGGACATTTTATAATATTAATGCATTGGTTTTAAAGGGCTTTTAAAAAAAACACTGAACAACACAATTGACAAGAACAGATGCCTCTGAAACAATCCCAAATATCAGGAAATTCATAGTCCTAGTATTTGACTTTCTTCCCCCATCTTTCAGTGCAACAAACTGAAGGAAGAGATTACCAAAGTGAGAGACTTGCTGTCACGGAAGGACGAAGAGACTGGTGAGAATATCAAACAGGCTGCCACCACCCTCCAGCAGGCATCACTCAAACTCTTTGAAATTGCTTACAAGAAGGTAATTGTCTCAACACTCCAATATTGTCAAATCTTTTTTCCTTAACTTGCAGTTCTAACAGAGTTGGAATAAGCCTGGATTGTTTGCTTAGCTTGTCAATCAAGAGCCCAACATACTTTTTTTTTACAATGGGTACATTGAAATATTACTGTTATTTATTAACTGAATATTTGTCCATTTCTTACCAGATGGCATCAGAGAGGGAAGGCAGCAGCGGCAACAGCTCTGGATCATCGTCTGAAGGTGGAGCTGGAGAGAAGAAGGAAGGCCAGCAGTAAAACCTTTGCGATTGTCATGGAGACAATGGGAACATGGACTGATGGGCTTGGGAGCGTAGACGTGTTCTGAACGGCGGCTATTGCCTTCAAGTCATTCTCTCATACTGTGTTTTTGCAGTAAAATATACAGTATAATAATGTATGTTCTTCCACCCCTTTGTAATTTAATTGTCAAAAACAATATATCCTGTCCATTTTAAAAACATTTATTTGCATCTGTGAACTGTTTATAGCAATTGTGTTTGTCCTACCGTGACGCCATTTGGGTTTAATTTGTACATGTAGCTCTGCTTCTGTCCGGTCAACTGACGACTCCAGTGGAAATGCAAGAGGCTTGGATATTCTCTAGCTTCATCCTGTTTATCAAGTCTCTCTGCTCTATGAAAACAGTTTGAGTGTATATATATATGTACAGTGATATGAGTAAAGTCACATAGGTGTGGTTAAAGATGTATCATTTTACTTCTGTTCTTAGACATTTGAATCCTTAAACGCTGATATTCCTTTCCGTACAGAGGAGCCCTGAGTTAGGTCATTCTTCTTGACATTATCACGGGTCTGAACTGGTAGAGAATACTTTGCATACAAATAGAAACATCTACATATGATACATTTGTTTTTACACCGGTAATGTGGACTATACCAATGAGTGTAATTGGATGAGGATGCACATTAGTAACATCTCACTTTAAGAATGTAAGTCATTCCCCTGGAGATTTTGTTTTGACGTAACTGTTCTGTGTGAAATGCTGCCTATCAGACAAAGTTGACAGCAGTGGAAGAGGGGGAAAAAAGAAGTCTGGTATGTGATGGGTTTGTGAGCCTGGAGGTTGTTTGGGGAATATATGAGTGAAAATGTGGGGTCTCGCTACCGTGCTTTTTTTTTTTCTAATAAAATTCAAAAGTTCAACAGTGGTTTTGTGTTGATCTCCTTTAAATTTAGGAATTTGTGCCTTTGGCAATCATGGTGATGAGAAGTCTGTCCGGAAGTGACTTCACCATTTTCTGTTTTCAGGTTCACTCAAACATCCTTTAAAGCTTTGTTTTACTACTTACAATCCTGAAATCAGCTGTAACTGTATTTGCTCTCCTTAAATATGTCATCTGATGTATTTGCTTCAGGGCATAAAAACCACTGAAGTATAAGAACGGGAGATTGCGTCTAAGATGTCCAATCGTTAATCACCCAGGGTTCCGGTCTAGAAGTAGTTTTGACTGCTCCTACAGTTTTGCTTCAGTACTGCAGTTTAACTGACACCTAGCCTAGAAAGAGCATTTCCATACATGGCCAGATTAGAAAATATATATACTGTAATAAGACACAACATCCATTGAATTATTCAAATAATTGTTGCTAAGGTCATTTTATATTCATCCATGTTTTTGGAGGATGCGTTGCTGCTTGCGCTGCTCCCTGTGAGTGTTGGCGAGCATTTGATGTATATAAACCGGATGCAACCAGGATATAGACAGTCCATGAATCAGCATATGGGTATATTACCTTCAAAACAACGGGTGGACATCTTGGACACAGTCTTCAGTTCATATAATAACTCGGTGTGATCTACGCACGTTTGTATATGCCGATTCATGGACAGTGTATATCCGGCTTGCATCTAGTTTATATGGACCAACATCACGTGCACAGGGAGCAGTGATGACATTATCTTTGGCTGTGCGCGATTGGAAAAAAATTGTCCTTAGTAAAAAAAAGAAAGAATAATTAAATGGATGTTTTGTGCACAAAGGTGATGACTAGTGTCTTACTAGGAATGTTCAAATCTGACATCTCTATGTGGCCATCTATGGAAATTGTCTTTCTGGGCCGGGCGTCAGTTAAACTGCAGTACCGAACCAAAACTGTAGAAGCACTTGATAAAAACTACAATCTGTCCTGAATTAGACTAGTGCGCATGTGCGCCCAGCTATATGCTGTCAGAAATGACTGGTTCGAGCTATCTGTTGTGTTGTAAAACAATAGTGGCGAAAAAAATAATTACTACTTAATGCAGATCCAAGTCCAGTTTTTGAGATCCACAGAAGGTGATGCGGACAGCCCAGTACATCACTGGGGCCGAGCTCCCTACCATCCAGGACCTCTATCCAGGCGGTGTCAGAGGAAAGCCAGAAAAACTGCCAAAGACTCCATCACCCAAGCCATAGTCATTTCACTCTGCTACCGTCCGGCAAATGGTACCGTAGCATCGACTCTCGGACCAACAGGCTCCGAGACAGCTTCTACCCCCAAGCCATAAGATTGCTAAATAGCCAGACTGCTAAAAAGTCAATTTATGGTACCCAAACTATCTGCACTGACTATCTTGCACTGATCCCACGCACACTCACTATATATATATATATATATATATATATATATATATATATATATATATATATATATATACACATACATACATACATACATACATACACACACACACACTACATTGACACACGCATAACAACACAAATACATACACACTGTTACACGCATCATTTGCTGCTGCTACTCTGTTCTTTATTTTACTCATTATTATCTATCCTGATGCCTAGTCACTTTACCCAGCCTTCATGTACATACACTATATATACACAAAAGTATGTGGACACCCCTTCAAGTTAGTGGATTCTGCTATTTCAGTCACACCCGTTGCTGACAGGAGTATAAAATCGAGCACACAGCCATGCAATCTCCATAGCCGAACATTGGCAGTAGACCGACCTTACTGAATAACTCAGTGACTTTCAACATGGCACTATCATAGGATGCTACCTGGTACTCCCTGTATATAGCTCCATTCTTGTGTATATTATTTTATTCCTCGTGTTACTATTGTATTTGTAATATTATTTTTTAACTCTGCATCGTAGGGAAGAGCCCAAAGCAAGCATTTCACAGTAAAGTCTGCACCAGTTGTATTCAGATCATGTGACAAATAAAATAATACCCATAAAACCTAGCGGTCAAACACAAGAATGGTTGCATTCATTTTTTTAACATTCATTTTAGAACCACTTCAAAAAAGGTCTGTTTCATGTACCCTTTCCCTGGTGTGACGTTTTGATAACCGTGTAAATCGCTCTCCGACAAGGTGACTTTTATCAATATATTTGGTTCTATTTACTCTCAGATTATATTAAAAAAAAAAGTAATTATCATCAAATTACACATCACGCAAGACTGCAAACTCCTGCATCATCTCTAGCCGACACATTTGCTGTCAGCCATCTAGCTAATAGGTACCTTGATCCAAAACGAAAGATATAGAACATTTTAATTTACTCTTCCATATTTTATTAAACTAATATTTCTTAGCATTTTTATGCAATTGGCTTTGTGTCTTGTACAAAATACTGTCCTAGAAGCAGTCAGATATTTACAATTTGCCACGAATACTAGGTTATTTTCTGCAAAGAAGCTAGCAAGCTAACGTTAGCTACCAGACTGCTAAAAAGTCAATTTATGGTACCCAAACTATCTGCACTGACTATCTTGCACTGATCCTACGCACACTCACTATATATATATCCTCTATATATATATATATAGATCCTCTATATTTAATCAATTTCTGCCAACTGTATGAACGATATTAAATATATTTCAATTCATGGAGTCGGAATGCACTGATGTATTAATTCAGAACTCATTTGTTGACATGTTCTGTTGCAGATTCAAAGCCAGATTAATTAATTGCAGATCTATATTCATGAAAAAATAAGCATATTTATTTGACAAGAATACACGAGTCACCCATCAATCAAGTCAAACTCCTGAACTCCAACAATTACGTTTAAGAAATCTAAATAGCAAACAATGTATACATATGCCTTTTATACATAACATACTGTATAAACATCTGACTTGAAGTAAAGATTAAATTATTTATCAAAAAGCACCATATTATTTATTATTATGCGAGAGCTGACAGATTCTTCTGCTTTTCAATTTTAGGAATTGGACCAGCACAAATAACACAATGTAAAACATATTGTGATTTTTGGTGGGTGAGTTACAAATGGACAAAACAACTACCTAAGGTAAGTTTAATTAGAAAATACTAGATCAACTCCAGCAGAATGAGAAAAATCACCTAACATACTCAAAACATGGAAGCCATGCCTAAAGTAGATATATCAACACTCATCATGTCAATTTAACAGGTCCATGTTGCTGCTGTCAATTGTGAGAAGCACATTTAACACTGCATTCAGTCTGAACCCCAGAATAAGCAGGACAGCATTACACAGGTGAAAAACAGCTTGCAAAAACAGTACACCACAACACTTAAACTTCTTACTGAGTCTAGATGTTATCAAATGAGGGGAAGAACAAGTGAAGGAACCAGTATAGGGAAAATTGGTGAAGGTAGGGTGGGTTCCAAAGTGTCCGAAGTTGAGGGAACATGGAGCATAAAAGGCATAGTGTGGAATAAGGGGTAGCTAGAGGGATGGAATAAACATAAAAGTGGGTGCTGCTGTGCTTCTTCACCCCTTTTAGGTCGTTGTCACAAATACCCGGCCCATGTCCAGTCATACTCGGGGTCTCATTCAGTCTCAGTTGCAGCATTCAAATCATGCTCATCGTGTGTCTGAATCACAACATTAAAGATGAGTGATCACAGCATTTTAACAAATTGAGCCTTACACAATACAAATGAAGAATCAAGGACATAATTCTGGTTGACAACATGGTGGTTTACACTATGTCTACTGTGTGTGAATGATGGAAGAATCTTACCCCAACCAACAGCTGTAGGTCAATTTGAGTCTCTGTGGTCACTTAGGCCTCCACATCAACCAGTACTGGGACCATTAGACTTGAGATGCTTGCTGCTTGAATGTCTTCGGGTCTGTGTCTATAAAGATCAAGTACAAAATTGAGGTTAGTTAGTCTGTGGCTTAGATTGAGTTTAAAGTTTACACAAATGGAAAACTAAGAAATACGATGCAACAAACTACTACACATATGAAAGACTGCACCACACAGGCTAGTACAATAGACATGGAGACAATACACATGGAGACAATCTGAAGCTTTTGTTCCAGCCCATCTCATACATGATTACAAATCATAGCCTATCACCGTGATTAATTATGTTGATTATTTAAGTCAGGTGTTAGAGATGGGCTGGGACAAAACCCTTCATACACTCAATGACTGAAACAGACCAAAGCAGAAGAATAGTGTTCCAGGTTGAAACAGTGTACCTAGTTAAGAGGTGATAAGACAGGCACACCCATTGGTTCTCGAACATAGAAGGTGCAAATAAGGTTTGCAATTTGGCATCAATTACGTAACAGTAAATGTACCTAAAAAAACAAACGTGAATACCATTTAATTTAAAACCCACCATAAGAGGTAGGACTAAATAAGGTTACATAAACTTGCCTACTAGCTATACTAATGATCTGCTGTCCAGAGGGTAACAGAAAGCAGATCAATGTCTTCCCATAGTACAGTAAGCAAACTCTTGACTCAAGAGAGGATGCTAATCAGTTGATCCCTGAAACCTCTCAAAAAGCCAGACCAAAATTCTACAACTAGCTAAAGTAGCTACAAGTCAAGTAGTACTTGAAATAGGCTACCTACCCCTCACCCACAGATACAAACATAAGAAAGCCTTGGCTTCACCACCTAAATTAACTAGCTAGCTATCTAGCAAGCTAGACTGTTGGTTTGTAAAAGCCAAAGAAAGTTAAACTACACTGAACAAAAATATAAACGCAACAATTTCAAAGATTTAATTTTTCATATAAGGAAATCAGTCAAGTTTAAATTCATTAGGCCCTAATCTATGAATTTCACGTGACTGGGAATACAGATATGCATCTGTTGGTCACAGAAACCTTTAAAAAAGTTAGGGGCATGGGTCAGAAAATCTGTCAGAATCTGGTGTGACTATAGAGTACGAGTCATACTACCCATTAAAACCTTGCTGTTCAATCATTTCTTCACAATTTTTCCCATAGGGGATTTTAGAAACACTTAAAATAAGGGCTGTGTTTTGTGTAGGCTTACCCTTACGTGACGTTTTGATAACCGCGTAAATCGCTCTAGGACAAGGTGACTTTTATCAATATATTTGCCTGTATTTACACCACAAAAATGAAATGCTAATTAGCTGTTAATATGGCTATTATAAAGAACTACAAATGCCATGATCTGGGTGAGTCAGCTGAATCGAGGCTAAGGTAAGAATCTCTGGAATAACTATCTAATGTTAGCTAAATGTAGTTGTGAATAAATTGCCTACATTTCTTTAAATTGACAATTCTGTGAACTGTCTCGTGCAAGTTTTATATTGACACAATACCTGTTAGCAAAGGTGTCAGCTAGAGATGACGTGCAGGAGCTTGCAGGGATTTGTAGTCTTGCATGATGTCTACATTTGTGCTAATGAGCATTTTTGAATCTGAGAGTAAATAGAGACAAGTATGTTGATAAAAGTCACGTTGTCCGAGAGAGATTTTTATTTTATTTTTTACCCCTTTTTCTCCCCAATTTCATGGTATCCACGTTACAGTCTTGTCTCATCGCTGCAACTCCCGTACGGACTCGGGAGAGGCCGTGCGTCCTCAGAAACACAACCCAACCAAGCCGCACTGCTTCTTGACACAATGCCCACTTAACCTGGAAGCCAGCCGCACCAATGTGTCTGAGGAAACACGTACACCTGGTGACGTGTCAGCGTGCACTGCGCCCGGCCCGCTACAGGAGTCGCTAGTGCGCGCGATGGGACAAGGACATCCCTGCCGTCCAAACCCTCCCCTAACCCGGACAACACTGGGCCAATTGTGCACCGCCCCATGGGTCTCTCAGTCACAGCCGGCTGCGACAGTGCCTGGACTCTAACCCAGAATCTCTAGTGGCACAGCTAGCACTGTGATTTAGTGCCTTGACCACTGCGCCACTCGGGAGGCCCATCGAGAGAGATATACATGCTTATCAAAACGTCACAGTGGCTGTGCGAAGTTGCTGGTTATTGGCGGGAACTGGAACGCGCTGTCGTACACGTCAATCCAGAGCATCCCAAACATGCTCAGTGGGTGACATGTCTGGTGAGTATGCAGGCCATAGAAGAATTAGGACATTTTCAGCTTCCAGGAATTGTGCACAGATCGTTGCGACATGGGGCCTTGCATTATCATGCTGAACCATGCGGTGATGGCGGCGGATGAATAACACAACAATGGGCATCAGGATCATGTCATAGTATCTCTGTGCATTAAAATGTCCTTAGATGAAATGCAATTGTGTTCGTTGTCTGTAGCTTATGCCTGCCCATACCACAACCCCACCACCACCATGGGGCACAATTGCACGCTCCCTCAAACTTGAGACATCTGTGGCATTCTGTTGTGTGACACATTTTAGTGGCCTTTTATTGTCCCCAGCACAAGGTGCACTTGTTTAATCAGCTTGTTGATATGCCACACCTGTCTGGTGGATGGATTATCTTAGCAAATGAGAAATGCGCACTAACATATTTGTGCACAACATTTAAGATAAATAAGCATTTTGTGAGTATGGAACATTTCTGGGATCTTTTATTTCAGCTCATGAAACATGGGACCAACACTTTACATGTTGAGTTTATATTTGTGTTCAGTGTATATAATACCATCTTTTTTTGTGAGAAAACCATCAGTAGAGTTGAAAATGCAAATGTATTTTGCATTTGGTACATCACGCACAGCCTTTTATCTGCAACAAGTCATTTGATGTAAACATATCTCTGCAGCATATTTTCTATGTGGATTTTAGAATAGCATGAAAATCTATTGCCAATTGGATCAAAACCTAGCTACAGCTAGTTACATTTATTGGAGGTAGGCCTATATGCTATGGGGAGTTCAGGGTTGGATGTCCGCTCCAAAGATTTTTCCCATTCGGAGCTCGATTTTTCCCGAGTTCCCAGTTGTTTTGAACGTGGAACTCGGAAATCTCAGACTTCAGTGCGTTCAAAACAACTGGGAACACGGGGAAAACGAGCTAAAACTCGGGAACTCAATACTCTTTCTAGAGATCCAACTTTCCGACCTGAAGATCCCTGGCGTCATGATTTGACTCTTATTTTCCAAAATTCCCAGTTGTCATGAACGTACCAATAGTCCACGGAAATTTGGACCAGTTAGAATGTTGGACATTTCCGAGTTTCTTGTTCCGACTATCACTGAACGCAGTAATAGACAACATTTCTTGGAGGTACATACCTATCCCACAATTCACTCCGGAACATGTATTCTATGGTGCCGAGGAGGACTATAAATCTGCATGTGCCCAACCAGCAGTCTCTTTGCAGACATGAGGAGGAAAAGAGGTTAGTTTTCGTCTATGGCAGTAGTTGCTTTCTTTTATGGAAGTCGGAATGGAGCCAGTATTGATATATTGTTGGCTGGCTATCCTTGCTCCGGACAAACGTTACAGCAGTTAGTTTCTTTCCGCAATGAAGTAGCAATGTAACGTTACCTAGTGAACAGATGATCGGAAGAATTTAGTTTTTGTCGTCAGGCAAGACAAATGGCTATACCATTAAGAGGTAAGGAAGTCCGGTTGACCTGGTAATGAACTTAGTTCCTAGCTAAACCATAGACAAAAAAAATGATGAATCAATGCTGCCTCTAGTACTGGCTAAAATATATCTGGTCAAGTAATTTAAAATTCAGTCCGACTAACAGAACTCGTTCAGCTAACCAGTTGTGTTGCATTATCTGCCTTTTACTATTTTGGCGATTAGTTGCCAAGGCTAACTAGCCTGTTGAATGACTGGTAAGTTTCACATGCAGGGCCTAGATGACACGTGGTGCCGTGCAAAAGATGGGCCTAGTTACTGTAGCCAAGTCGGCTAGCCAGTGTGTAAAACCAATATGGAGACCATTTGTTTTTAATGCAATAACGTTGTCATGTCTCATGCATACCTTGTCTTTACCTTCACAGGTTGTGCCACCATTCAGGTCTTAAGACATGGGAGGGCTGCAAATGAGAATAACATGATCCCCCTCAAGGTAGCTGTCTCCCACATCCTTACATTCAAAACGTAAAGTTAATTAGGTTTTTCATGATTGTGTTTTATTAATCCAGCGGTAGTCAGCTGTACAGGCCAGCCAATGCCTGAACTAGTGTTACACTGCTGGAATAGGAAGATTCTGCTAATGTGGCCTGGTCCAGCAGATACTGTTTTAGTGGCTGTTGGTGCTGAGCTGTAGCAGAACTGTGCCCTTCTGAGAGTGGTCTGCACCTACACACTGGGGCAGCCCTAGTAGAAGGGCTAACAAATATACAATTAAAGCAATCCACATGAGTGTAGCTACTAGATACTTAATTTTAAGTCCTGTCATTAATGACCTCATTCTTTCCTTTGCATTTCATGCAAGCATGCGGCCTGAATGCATTGCATCAACTCTTAAGGTGAGCATAAATAAGACCTTTTTTTTTTACAAATTGTATGAAGATGTATTGTGCCGTGATGCTTATTTAACACATCATTCTTATTTTATGGTGAAGAAACGTCATAAAAAAACTGAGCACTATTTTAAAGCCTGTTACTGTTTACTGAATGTTTTATATGTTTTGAGCATTTCCTTTGCATTTCAGGAAAGCATGCTCCATTGAAGGTGATTCAACTCTATTCAATGCGTTTGAAGGTGAGGATGGTTCAATAGTAATAGCTTAACGCCATAAACATGTACTGCGCACTGATGAGAGCGTTATAGCTTTAACCCAGCTTTCTTACTGTTGGTGAAGACTTTTAAACTCTGAGCACAATTTGTAATGACTGCTATTGTCTGCACTGTATTTATGTACTGCTCACTAGGGTTCTTATTCCTCTAATGTAGCTTAAGGATGGAACTGCTGGTACTGGATTGATGGTTAAATGGAAAGGCTATTGAAGGTGAGGATGGATGAGAATTGTTATAGCTGAACATGTACTGTGCACTGATGAGAGCTTGATAGCTTTAACCCAGCTTTCTTACTGTTGGTGAAGACTTTTAAACTCTGAGCACAATATAAAATGGCGACTATTTACATTGTAGTTCTACATTGCTTGCAGTTGGGTCTTTAGGCATTATCTTAATTTTATTTGTATTTCAGGGAAAAACACAATTTAGTGACTGCTTGCATTCCAGGAAATATCCAGGTAAACTCTATTGAAAGTGATTCTGAATTATTATTATAGCTACAAAAACATGTACTGTGCAAAGCTTTATAGCTTCAACCCAGCTTTACTGTTGACTTTTAAACTGAGATTAGTTGCACATCATAATGTTACTGTATACATTGTATTTATTAAGGTCATCGGCCATACATTTGATCATCATTTCTATGCTAAGGTATATGATTTATTTTCATTTCAGGAAAACATACTGATTGTAAAATGAAATTCTACAATTCTGTTCCAAGGTGAGGATGGGTCAGAATTTCAATGGCTAAATACCATAAACGGCTATTGTGTAGTGATGACTTATCACCTACTTATTTTATAGTGAAGAACCTTCGGAACCCTGAGCACAATTAATCCTTAATTACTTTCTAGGTTCTCGTTTGTGTGTTATATGGCTCATAGGTGTGCTCCTTTGTCCTTTACAGGAATAATCTTGACAAAGCATGGTGGTTGTACTGGGTTTGATGCCTCAAGTCAATGCAAGGTAATGTACTCATATCATCATTGATTTTGAAACCCTAGTACCATCATGAACATGCACTGTGCAGTGATGAGAGCTTTATAGCTTTAACCCAGCTTTCTTACTGTTGGTGAAGACAATATGTTCTAACTCTGAGCACATATTGTAATGGCTGTCATGGTTTCTAAATTGTATTTGTATACTATATGGACTGAGATTATTCTTAACTTCCTGCCTTTGCATTTCAGGAATACATGCTGGATGTTTGACATTCAATGGAGTTGAAGCATAGGTGAGGATGGATCAGAATTGTAGCTTAACAAATTAAACGTGTACTTTGCAGTGGGATTTTATCACCTACTTATTGTAGAGTGAAGGACTTTCAGAACCCTGAGCACATTTCTTAATGGCTCGCTTGCCATGTTATGTATACGTTGCTCATATTCATTCTCCTTTGTCCTCCATTGGGATAATGTAGACATAACATGCCGCTGCTTGGACTGGATTGATGTTTCATTGAGTCGATGCAAGGTAATGCACATCTGAATTTAAATTTTGAACGCAAGTAGTACATCTAATTGTACTGTGCATTGATGAGAGCTTAATAGCTTTAACCCAGCTTTCTTACTGTTGGTGAAGACTTTTAAACTCTGAGCACAATTTGTAATGGCTGTTTACTGTCTACACAGTATTTACTTAGGACTAATTGGATTCCTTTATTTCTGGTAGACATGCAGATTGTATGGAATGTGTATGGAACTCCATTGAAGGTGAGGCTGGATCAGATTTTGTGCAGCTAAATGACTAACATGTACTGTGAAGTAAAACCATTATCACCTACTTATTGTTTAGTGCAGAATCTTTGTAACCCTCAATTGCTTACTGTTTACATTCTTGTGTGTATATATTGCTTATTTTTCTCATTGTCTTCCACAGACCAAGCATGAAGCTGCTTGGATAGGACTTAATGCCTGAACTTTACACGTACCTATAACATCTTGAGGTTTTTTTTTCTTGGAGAATAAAAAAACTACTTTGCTGTAGATAGGACTTTAGTTAATCTGATAATATCTGATAATATTTGCAATATTATGTTGAATGTCTGTCGTGTGAACAGGATTGTTTCTTCTTTCTGGACTTGGGTGGGGTACTGAATGTTACATCCTGCAGATTCATTAAACTCCAGGCCAGACTGTTTGGCTCAGCCACCACCAACTGTTCTCATGGCCCTTTGACACATCTAATCCTAGAGTGTCATTGCATAATCCTCCAATGTCAGTGGTTTTGGAACAAATGTACCACATAATGTATTGCCTTTACTATGGTCCTGACTGCAATAAACATTGGGACCTTGTCAATCAGTGAACAATAAAATTGACTGAATTTAATTTGTCTTTAATTAAGCTAGGTTGTAGCCAATAGCGTTGAGGTTTTTATTGAAGTAATGTTACCTGGTAACCAAATGAGCCCTTCACAAACAGGCTGTGGGGTGCTGATCTGACTGATAGTGTAGAACTGTAGTGATTACATTGATGCCAATTTAATCAGGGCCATGTTCAGTAACTGACTGTTGTAGATACTCATTTTAATTGGTGATTTCAGTGTTTTCTACATGGCCTATTTCTAGCTTAATGGATTGTTTAAGTTGCTGCATTTTTTTCCCTTGCTTTGGCAATATAAATTGCCTGCCTTCTATCCCTATTTGGGGGAGGGAGAATGTACATTTATTTTATATAGGGACGTTCTACACATTGTACTTTCTAAACCTATTTGGTAGTGCAACTCAATTGTCCACTTTTGAAGTCAACTGGTAGGCCTGCTTACCAACTGAGACTACTTACAGGGAGGAGTTGAGGGCTCTGGCAGTGGTGCCAGGAAATAAGAACAATTAAACAGAGCTGATTGTCAACTTTGGGAAACCGCGTCAGCACGCCCTCTACATCGAGGGTGAAAAGCTTCACGTTCCTAGATGTGCATGTCACTGAAAATCTGAAATGGTCCATCCACACAGACAGTGTGAAGGTGCAACAGTCTCCGAACTCTGGCGGCAGAAATTTCAGCTTTGCCCCAAGGAACTTCTACAGATGCACCATTGAGAGCATCCTGTTGGGCTGTGTCGCCACCTAGAACTGCATTTGCTGCAACTGCAGTGCTCTTCAGAGGGTGATATGGTCAGCCCAATGCGTCACTGGCAGCTTGTTCACCCTGCAACCATCTAGAAGGTGGAGACTACAGGTGTACCAAAGCTGGAAATAAAAGGGCATCTCCAAGCCATCAGAATGTTAAATAGTCACCGCCAGCCCCTGCCCTGGACTTAATCGTCGTTACTAGCCGGCTGCCACCCGGTACTCTACCCTGCACCTTTAAAGACTGCTGCCCTATATATGTGCATAGGCATTGAACACTGGTCACTTTATTATGTTTACATAGTTTACCTACTTCCTATGTATACTGACAAGCATAAACAAAAGATTTTACCAATTTACATTTCATAGGAAATCATTTGATTGAAATAAAATCATTAGGCCCTAATCTATGGATTTCACAAGACTGGGCAGTGGTGCAACCATGAGTGGGCCTGGCAGGGAATAGGCCCATCCACTTGAGTTCCAGGCCCACCCACCCAGGCCAGGCCCAGCCAGTCAGAATGAGTTTTTCCCCACAAAAGGGGGTTACACGTGGTCTGCGGTTGTGATGCCAAATTCTCTGATATGTTGTTGGTATTGAAATGAACGTTCAATTATCTGGCAACAGCTCTGTTGGATATTCCTGCAGTCAGCATGCCAATTGCACGCTCCCTCAACTTTGAGACATCTGTGGCATTGTGTTGTGTGACAACTGCAACACTTTACATGTTGCATTTATATTTTTGTTCAGTATATATACTGTATTCTAGTCAAGGCTGATCCTATATAACTACTGCAGTACACACCTTTTCTATTCATATACTGTCTATACACACCATTATTTACATATACTGTATATTTTTAGATTCTGGACTCTGACATTGCTTGTTCTGATATATCGTCAATTCTTTTCATTAATGTGTATTGTATTGTTAGGTGTTACTGCACTGTTGGAGCTAGAAACATAAGCATTTCGCTGCACCTAAGATAACATCCTGCAAAATATGTTTACACGACCAATACATTTTGATTTGATACTGTGTGTAGAGGTCATGTGTGCTGTACATGAGTCGACCCGACCCGGGGTGGCGCCCGTGCTTTGCTGCAGTGCAACGTTGTCCATGAGGAGCAGAGCTCGAGCCGGTCCACGATTGGCCAATGGAATTCCACATCTGTTCTTGGAAAACTTCTATACTGCTCCTCATGGCAAAAGGATGCAGAAGGGCACACCAGGGATGAGGTGAGAGAAGTAAGCCCGAAAAAGAAGCAAACCCGAAAACTTGACCATTAGCCCTACCTGTTATTTACCTTTTTTGCGAGAACTGATTTTTTTGTATTTTTTTTTTATCAGACAGTATTTTGCCGCGATGTCATTGATATGATATTGAAGTTAATTTAATTTACATTTCCCGCGTGGAGGATAACCTGAATACCAGTATACTTTATTGTACAATACATTTGATTACTACGTCAGACTCAACAGTGAACCATTGTGTTTACATACATTTTGTGGAAAGCATCTGCCTGGCAGAAGACAACACGTGAGTATGCCCACTAATCTGCGCTCTTCACTCCAATTGCCTGTGTATGATCATTAAATCATGTCAGTGTGGCTATGTCATTTAAACGTAATTGGATCAACTCAATCAAGTATCTTGATGTTATACGGTACTTTTGTCATTGAAATCTATATTTTGTCACTTTTCTTCAGAACAGACACCAACTGCAGTTTGCTGAAAATGTTCTCTAAGGATGGATGTCTGGCTGTGTGTACAGTGATATTAATGATTCTAACATCAAGCGAGGCTAGAGGTAAGAGAAACTGCGTATTATCTTACTGTAGTGTTACTACATTGTAACATTGTCCCGCAAATAGCCTAATGAAATGTGGAAAGAATTATCATGTTTCGTCTGTCCTCTTTGATGTACAAATACTTATGAAAATGGATATCCATATGAACATCTGAATAATACATGTGTGACTACACATTTTTGACAGATAATATAATCTTTTAAACGTTATGTTTGGCACCATAGTCTGTTTCCACAGTGAATTTGTTTGAGAATGTTTGTGTCTGCAACACTGAGAGACAGAGTCTACACTCCACCTAGAGTGACCTCTTCTATCACATGTTTAATTTACAGGAATTTATTTAACAATTCTGTGAACTCTACTTGTCTTCCCACCCCACATTCAAATTTGCCCTAAGGTCAACAGAAACAAAAAAATCCTCTCAGTGGTAATGTGTTTAATGATTAACTGCGCACCCAGAGAGAGTGGCCCTGTGCCGTGTTTACAGACAAAACACAGACCATGGGGCTGCACATAAATGTGGCTTTTGAAGCAACCCATTTTGCATCAGCGGAGGGAGGCCGTCAGAAACCAAACAAGCATGCCTTTTCTTGGAATCGTTGCAGGAATTTAGAGGTACATAAATTTGTATCTCCTGCCAAGTTGAAGAGCAGTTAACGTAAATCAAAGCTAGGGCTGATGACACCTACTGGGCTATGTGCGTAAACCAGGGAAAAAGTCTTGCTTTATGCGGAAAGGAGATGTTTGCCAGGCCTCTGTGATCCTCTATTCTACCCTGCTGACTGTACTAGACTCAGGGTCACTGGCACTGCAATGTCCCCGTGGGAAACACTCTTTTCACGCCACTTCGATAGCGAAGTGAGTTTTTTTGTAGCAGGCTAGGAGACCGAGCTTAAGGTTTGGAAGTGGGTTAGGGTTAGTGAAAATGCTCTCCTAACCTGCTACGAAAATCACTTTGAATCGAAGTGGCATGAAAAGAGTGTGTCCCATGTCCCCATAGTGGCAGGAAATAGAAACTGCGTTCAGCAAGCAACAAGCCCAGTCTAAGAGGAATGGCTAGTGTTTGTTTGATTTGAGACAACATTTTATTTTGTATTGTAATTAGATGGGTATATTTTGTACTGGAATTCCCTTTGGATGTTAATATGGAAATTAACTGACTATGTGATTTTGAGGGTAATGCAAATGTTTCGAAATCAGGATCACGGATTTCTTAACCCTTTTTTTTCTCCCTTTTTATTCAGTTCAGTATGACACCTGTGATATGTTTTTTAAAGTTGACATACTGGCCTCTACTGTAGAATTCTCAAACTATTGTGTCCCGTGGTTTTAGTCTATCATCATCCAGGTGAGCTGTAACTCAAGCTACCTGATCACATTCAGAGAGGCCACTACCACCACAAGACTGCTGGGCAAATCAGATAGATCTTGACATTACTCTGTGGAGTAATCAGTCCATTGTTTTCTCTGTTGACCCTCGTATCTGCTCACTGCACTCCTTTCACATTGCGTGGCTGTGCGTGTGTACGTGTGCTGGAGTGGGTTGGTGGTAGAAGGAAATACACACACAATCTGTGTTGTCCTTGGATTGCTCCTTTCCTTTCTGCCTTGTCTGAGTTATCCTAGGAATGCCATGTCAGAGCCCAGGACGTTATGCAGTGTGTGTCTCTCTCTGGCAATGTAGATAAAAGGTGTCATGCGGGAGGTCTGAGTCTGGAATGGGTGCATTGTAAAGTGTTGCTTGTGATCCAGGTGAGAGATGCAGCCTATTGGGTTTCTTCTCAGTTTTAGGGATTGTTCTGGGCTAGCCTGATACACAAATACCTCTTGTTATTCCGGTGGGTCAGATCAAAAGTTGACCATCCTAATTTCATTGAGATTTTTTTTCTCCCAGCAGAGAAAGTCATTTTTTGAAGGGCTTCCACTTATGTGCATGAGTGTGCTTGACATAACTGTTATCATACACCGTTTCCAGTTTCGTAATGAAGGTTTAATCCAAAGTTCAGTTTTCCCATTTTCACGGTAGGAATACTCACCTATTCAAGTTATGACTCCCAAGAGTGCTATAAGCAGGGCTCGCGAGAGCAAGTCCAGGCACCATGCATGCCATTTGCCGCTGATAAAAACCAAGTTCATGCTGGCTGGCCCTCAATGAATGAAGAGGGATGCAGGAGCTAGACGCATCCCTGGATGGGATACCATAGATACGCTCCACACACCCGCCAACGGAGATAAAGTGTAAACACAGACAGTTTGCGGAATGTTCTGGCTCCTCTCTCTCCCTCATGCCGTCACATAGTTCCTGTTCCTCACTGGCTCGTTTTGACATTTGGATTGGAGAGAAGTGGCCCACATTGACTGTGAGTGAGCCTCCTTCAGGTGCTAAGGCTCTAGTTAGCCTATCTGCCAGCCCAATGCAGTCCAGCCCAGATGGTGTTAAATGAGACATAGTAACATGCTGCATACTACACAGTGAGGGAGTTTTTGTGTCATGGCCCATGGCCTCTCCTCTCAGAGACCTCACAGCCACTCAAGATCCCTAAACAACCTTGTAACAACTTAATCAATACGAGATTATTGGATTCAACAGGAAATTAAGCCTGGCTTGTGGCTGTTTATTTCCAGTTCAGGTCATCCATCCTGTCAATGCTGCAATAAGCAGTAGTCGACTACTTAGTACACTCAGTGCTGAAGTCTTCTGGGGCTGTAGTAGTACTAAACAGAGCTCCCTATCACTGCTGTGGGCCTCTCTCACCAGGTGTCATGCTCCTCCAGCTCATTAGGCAGATAATGGTGGATAATGTGGCACTGCAGGCTTCCTGCTTATCACAAAGCCTGGCTGCTGATTATGCACAGCCTCTGCTGGAGCAATGGGGACTAACTGTAGACTGGAGACTGGGTTCAGCAGGCCTCAGCAGCAGCCTCTGATGGACAGCAGCTCAGTCTGACACAATTCCACTTGTTGAGTAAAATTGCAATTATATTTGTTTTGAGTCCACAGTCTTCTGTCAGTTTTCCTCTGTAGTTCCCTTATCTCAGAACATCATCAGTGTTCATCTCTTTCCTGATCCATCTGAGTGCTATTTGCTAGTATCTCTTCCAGCTGGATGTCTGATTCTGTGCAGGGTCCTGCTTTGAACGTGTGCACACAGTTAAACAGAATCAGGTGCCCGTCCAGGCTTCACATCGAGGACTTGACAGTTCCAGAAGAACGATTAGGGTTGCAAAGGGAGAGTATATTAATGAAAACGTTCAAATTTACCAGTAAACTACGAGATTTTATGTAATCTATCACAAGACATCTAGTGGCCCTTTTGGTTACTTTAGATTATCACAGGTGTCTGTTATAATCTCTGGCCCTCTGTGTGGCCTTATCACATATAAAATATATGAAATAATTAAATAACATGATTTTAAAATAAAAAATAGAATTACAAAGCTGTAAAACACTATCCTAAATATAAACCACAAACAGTGAATACCATTGGTGTTTAATATGAGGTTTTCAGCATGAAATATCCTTTCTATATTTTTTTTACAAACTTATATTTATTTGACTATTTCAATATGTATTTGTTGTGAATGTTTTGATGTCAAACTGGTGGCAGTTGGAAGTAGTTCCAATAGTTGCAGAGTTAATTGAAAATAATGCCATTGTTGATTAAATGCTTTTTTCATTAATTTGGCATTTTATCTTGAACCATATGGTCTATCTACTATAAACTCATGGACAATATGGACACATATCTAATAAATTAATACTGTATATTAATAAACGTTATTTTAAGTTATTAAAGTATACATTTCCAAAGTTTTTTTATGTTAATTACCAAAATTACTGAAGATTTCAGTAACTTTGGTAAATTACTGGTAGCATTGCAACCCTACAACGACTGATGCCAGCAAGGATATAATATAATGCTAATGTGGCTGATTTTTAAATTATGTTTCATGGGTCAAGCATAGTAGAAAACTGTGTTTTGTTGTTGTCAATTTTGTAGATGGTGGGAACTCAAACCATTACTGTGGGCCTGGCCTATACAAGCATGTTGTCAAACCATTACTGTGGGCCTGGCCTATACAAGCATGTTGTCAAACCATTACTGTGGGCCTGGCCTATACAAGCATGTTGTCAAACCATTACTGTGGGCCTGGCCTATACAAGCATGTTGTTAAACCATTACTGTGGGCCTGGCCTATACAGGCATGTTGTCAAACCATTACTGTGGGCCTGGCCTATACAAGCATGTTGTCAAACCATTACTGTGGGCCTGGCCTATACGAGCATGTTGTCAAACCATTACTGTGGGCCTGGCCTATACAAGCATGTTGTCAAACCATTACTGTGGGCCTGGCCTATACGAGCATGTTGTCAAACCATTACTGTGGGCCTGGCCTATACAAGCATGTTGTCAAACCATTACTGTGGGCCTGGCCTATACAAGCATGTTGTCAAACCATTACTGTGGGCCTGGCCTATACGAGCATGTTGTCAAACCATTACTGTGGGCCTGGCCTATACAAGCATGTTGTCAAACCATTACTGTGGGCCTGGCCTATACGAGCATGTTGTCAAACCATTACTGTGGGCCTGGCCTATACAAGCATGTTGTCAAACCATTACTGTGGGCCTGGCCTATACGAGCATGTTGTCAAACCATTACTGTGGGCCTGGCCTATACAAGCATGTTGTCAAACCATTACTGTGGGCCTGGCCTATACGAGCATGTTGTCAAACCATTACTGTGGGCCTGGCCTATACAAGCATGTTGTCAAACCATTACTGTGGGCCTGGCCTATACGAGCATGTTGTCAAACCATTACTGTGGGCCTGGCCTATACGAGCATGTTGTCAAACCATTACTGTGGGCCTGGCCTATACGAGCATGTTGTCAAACCATTACTGTGGGCCTGGCCTATACAAGCATGTTGTCAAACCATTACTGTGGGCCTGGCCTATACAAGCATGTTGTCAAACCATTACTGTGGGCCTGGCCTATACGAGCATGTTGTCAAACCATTACTGTGGGCCTGGCCTATACAAGCATGTTGTCAAACCATTACTGTGGGCCTGGCCTATACGAGCATGTTGTCAAACCATTACTGTGGGCCTGGCCTATACAAGCATGTTGTCAAACCATTACTGTGGGCCTGGCCTATACGAGCATGTTGTCAAACCATTACTGTGGGCCTGGCCTATACAAGCATGTTGTCAAACCATTACTGTGGGCCTGGCCTATACGAGCATGTTGTCAAACCATTACTGTGGGCCTGGCCTATACAAGCATGTTGTCAAACCATTACTGTGGGCCTGGCCTATACGAGCATGTTGTCCTCCATGGTGACACTGCTAAAGGATGTGTCAGGCGTTACACAGTTACAATTTACAACACACATGTTCCCATTGAAAGTTAACACAAGCCCACCTCATTTGCGATTGTATTTTAATGTACTTGTTTTTTGGCCTGGGAACCGACAGCTTGGCTGATGCTCCTGACTGTGTGTGTTCTCTGGCTCCATAAAGCTTTGTTATTAGATTTGAACATGACTTTCATTGTGTCAGATCTCAGATTGCGTGGCGCACACACCAATGTGTTAACGTCCGGCTCTTACAAGTCCACATGAATACAGCTTTCCAAACCCCATTTTGTATCTCTCACTCCATATTTTTTAAATGTTTGTTTTGAAGTAGGTCACAGTGTTCTTTGTAGTTGACTTAAAACAAGTCGGTGGTGTTTTGCGTGAGGGGAATGGAACTTTACGTAAACAAGGCAGTTAATGAGCTGCGTTTGGTTTGAAACGTATTGCATGAGCACGGCTATTAGAGAAGTGTTGGTATTTATAAAGGAGACATAAAAACACAAAGGATAGCGGCGGGCGTTCAAACATTCCTCACCCTGGTTTAGATAAAGGCTCCACTCCGATGGAGGTCAGCGAGATGTCATCTTGCGTGGACCCTGTTTGTGTGCTCTTTACCTACTTGAGCCCGGAACTGCACTGTTTGCACAGGTGGGAGAGGGCACCTTGGAGTGAATTGTTCTCTCCATTCCCGTGGATTTAGCTTGTCGGAGCAGTGTGCTCGTACAAGACCAGTGAGGCTGAGTGTTCGTCACGAGCAATTTGTTCTTGATGTGGGGCCCCTCTTTCTAATGGAAGCTTGCTTTGTGGCAGTCTCTTTGTCCCTGGGTAAAGGTGGGATTACACAGCCTTTAACTAGGAGGATTACAGGACCATTCCAACCATCACCACTCCTCATAGCCCTACACTCTGGGCTTTTAAAATGTCACAGAAAAGAAGCAGTGAATATGCCCATTCCGTGCATTTGTCCCATTGACTCAGGGCAATGGACGGCTTCTCTTTAGAATCCTGTGGTTTTCTCAGAACACCAACATTCCAGGCATTTAGAACCTGTGGCTCAACGGAAGGGCCTCCTTAATGGCTTTCATCCCCGGCTCTGCTGCTGCTTCACCCATTCAATGGCAGGGCCCACTTCTGCCTGGCCCTGGTTCAGCGCCATAGGTCACACAATGTTCTGCGACTAGGCAGCAAAGAAAATATGCTCTCCAACAAGGAAGACGGGCCTCTCTTCAGTCTGCTACCAATAAGGGGCCGTACATAGAGCTTAAAGTGCACCCTGATGAAAGAGAGAGAGAGGGAGCGCCCACCCGGCCCTACTCTGAGCCGACAGCAATAGCAGGATTGGGTAAAGCAGTGGTGAGAGTGAGGGTGAGCCACTGATCAATACCACCACCTGGCCTGGTCCTCCTTGGACCTGTGCTGCACAGTCTTGTCTGGGTGATTCTTATGCAAGCTGCCCTCCCTGCCTAGTCTGCTCAGCTCTGGCACGCACATTCAGCAGTGACAGACAGACCAGCAGCCGCAGCAGTAGCTAGCTGGGTCTGTGAGTGTGAGCCACAGCCGAACATATAAACATTACATACTGTGTAGAGCGAGAGCCAAACCAGAATTAGGAACCATGCGTGAGATAATAGCTGTCTGTCGGTGTGGACTGTTGACACAAAGGGTTGTGCTTAATAAGCAGGTGCTCGTTATTTGTGACGGGGCCGGCATTCTACAACATTACCCAGAATCCCTGTGGAGCCGTGGCTCTGTTTGTGTGGTCTGAGCTCCTGGTGGTCCAACCTGTGTGTGAACAGATAGATGGGGGTTCCATACCACCACCACTGGGTGACTACAGGCCAAGGCTGTTGGTTGGGTTGTCTTACCCTCACAGCAGAGGAGAGCAGTGTTCCAAAATATGATGGGAAACAACACAACTAGGGAATCTGAGCCTCTATGATTAAGACTGAGTGTGTACATAGAGCGCCCAGTGCCCAAAACTCCCTCCTGTGACTCACATGAATTCCATTCACGCTGGAAATAAGAGATGAACATTTACATCTGCTCCAGTGAGAGTGTGTTAGGGCCAGTGGTATGGAGAGGAGAGTCAGAGGTGGGTACATCATTGCCCCCATACCAACCCAAACACCCAGCTACCCACATAGACCTGGCGTCATGGACAGTCAGGCCTTGTGCCCTCTCCAGCTTCTGCCCCAGTGGAGGTGGAGCGGGCATAGCCTTTGCTCCAACAACATGCCAGAGCTAAAAGGAGGCAGACACTCGACGTCACCCTCCAGAAATGTTAAATGGTTTGCGTTTGAGGAATGACCAGGTTTCTGTATGTTTTTCTAAGGTAGGGGAGAGAGTGTTCTTCCAAGATTCCAAGACGGTGTTCTATGATGTCTGTCTGAGAGACAGCTGGGGGCTTGGAGGAGCTCTAGTGGGGTGAGGTGGATGGGCGGACTTGGAGCCAATGAAAGAATGACAGACACACACTTTGCTAGGCATTTACATCCACAACTACATCCACACGGTGGAGTGGAAGAAGAGTGATTGAGTGAAATGAAGCTGGATCCCAGAAAGCAAGTGGCCTGCCCTCTACGCAAGTTTGTAGGTGCAACAGTTTTTATCAGGGCCTAAAATTAAAACTGTCATCTGCCAGATGCGGGTAGATTTAGGCAGTGGCACCAGCCATGTTGGCGGGTGGTCAGGACTCCACAGTGCGAGCATTTCACTCGCATCTGTGAATAAAAATAGTCAAGTATGATCATGTAGTAAAATAAATGCTGCAGTAGCTGTTTTCAAAGTATTTATGTTGTTTTGTTTCATAGCTGGTAAATTAATCGCACAAAGTCAAAGAACTACGAATCCTATATAGCCTATTCCAACTCGTGCTGCAAAACTACTTGGCTGGGGGCTGTGAAAAGCTGAGTGAAAGATTCATTTTTAGAAGCGCTGTCTGTGCACAGGCACAAAACTTGGTCCAATTTACTTGAAACGAAGTGAAACATTGTCCTTTTGTTTCTTGACTATTTACATTGTTTCAAATCAAACTTTATTTGCTACATGCACCGAATACAACAAGTGTAGACTTTACCGTGAAATGCTTACTTACAAGCCCTTAACCAACAGTGCAGTTCAAGAAGAAGAAAATATTTACCAAGTAGGCTAAAGTAAAAAGTTATAATAAAAAGTAAAACAATAAGAATAACAATAACGAGGCTATATCCTGGGGACACCGGTACCCAGTCAGTGTGCAAGGGTACAGGCTAGTTGAGGTCTGTACATGTAAAGTCGGAAGTTTACATACACCTTAGCCAAATACATTTAAACTCAGTTTTTCACAATTCCTGACATTTAATCCTAGTAAAATTCCCTATCTTAGGTCAGTTAGGATCACCACTTTATTTTAAGATAGTGTAATGTCAGAATAATAGCAGAGAGAATGATTTATTTCAGCTTGCATTTCTTTCATCACATTCCCAGTGGGTCAGAAGTTTACATACACTCAATTAGTATTTGGTAGTATTGTCTTTAAATTGTTCAACTTGGGTCAAACGTTTCGGTTAGCCTTTCACAAGCTTCCCACAATAAGTTGGGTGAATTTTGGCCCATTCCTCCTCACAGAGCTGGTGTAACTGAGTCAGGTTTGTAGGCCTCCTTGCTCGCACACGCTTTTTCAGTTCTTTCCACAAATGTTCTATAGGATTGAGGTCAGGGCTTTGTGATGGCCACTCCAATACCTTGACTTTGTTGTCCTTAAGCCATTTTGCCACAACTTTGGAAGTATGCTTGGGGTCATTGTCCATTTTGAAGACCCATTTGCGACCAAGCTTTACCTTCCTGATTGATGTCTTGAGATGTTACTTCAATATATCCACATAATTTTTCTTCTCATGATGCCATCTATTTTGTGAAGTGTACCAGCCCCTCCTGCAGCAAAGCACCCCCACAACATGATGCTGCCACCCTCGTGCTTCACGGTTGGGATGGTGTTCTTCGGTTTGCAAGCTTCCCCCTTTTTCCTCCAAACATCAAGATAGTCATTATGGCAAAACCGTTCTATTTTTGTTTCATCAGACCAGAGGGCATTTCTCCAAAAAGTACGTTCTTTGTCCCCATGTGCAGTTGCAAACCGTAGTCTGGCTTTTTTATGGCGGTTTTGGAGCAGTGGCTTTTTCCTTGCTGAGCGGCCTTTCAGGTTATGTCGATATAGGACTAATTTTACTGTGGATATAGATACTTTTGTACCTGTTTCCTCCAGCATCTTCACAAGGTCCTTTGCTGCTGTTCTGGGATTGATTTGCACTTTTCGCACCAAAGTACGTTCATCTCTAGGAGACAGAACGCGTATCCTTCCTGAGCGGTATGAGGGCTGTGTGGTCCCATGGTGTTTATACTTGCATACTATTGTTTGTACAGATGAATGTGGTACCTTCAGGCGTTTGGAAATTGCTCCTAAGGATGAATCAGACTTGTGGAGGTCTACAATTTTTTTCCTGAGGTCTTGGCTGATTTCTTTTGATTTTCCCATGATGTCAAGAAAAGAGGCACTGAGTTTGCAGAGGGAGGTGACTCAAATGATGTCAATTATCCTATCAGAAGCTTCTAAAGCCATTACATAATTTCAGTAATTTTCCAAGCTGTTTAAATGCACAGTTAACTTAGTGTATATAAACTTCTGACCCACTGGAATTGTGATATAGTGAGTTATAAGTGAAAAAATCTGTCTGTACACAATTGTTGGAAAAATTACTTGTGTCATGCACAAAGTAGATGTCCTAACCGACTTGCCAAAAATATAGTTTGTTAACAAGAGATTTGTGAAGTGATTGAAAAATGAGTTTTAATGACTCCAACCTAAGTGTATGTAAACTTCTGACTTCAACTGTAGGTGGCGGCGAAATGACTATGCATAGGTAACAAACAAACAGCGAGTAGCAGCAGTGTGGGGGGGGTTATGAATTGTTCAGCAGTCTAATGGCTTGGGGGTAGAAGCTGTTGAGGAGCCCTTTGGTCCTAGACTTGGCGCTCCGATACCGCTTGCCGTGCGGTAGCAGAGAAAACAGTCTATAACTTGGGTGACTGGATGGCAGGAAGCTTGGCCCCAGTGATGTACTGGGCCGTTCCCACTACCCTCTTTAGCGCCTTACGGTCAGATGCCGAGCAGTTGCCATACCAGGCGGTGATGCAACCAGTCAGGATGCTCTCGATGGTGCAGCTGTAGACCTTTTGAGGATGTGGGGACCCATGCCAAATCTTTTCAGTCTCCTGAGGGGGAAAAGGTTTTGTCGTGCCCTCTTCACGACTGTCTTGGTATGTTTGGACCATGATAGTTCGTTGGTGATGTGGACACCAAGGAACTTGAAACTCTCGACCTTCTCCACTACAGCCCTGTCGATTTTAATGGGGGGCCTGTTCGACCCGACTTTTCCTGTAGTCCACGATCAGCTCCTTTGTCTTGCTCACATTGAGGGAGAGGTTGTTGTCCTGGCACCACACTGCCAGTTCTCTGACCTCCTCTCTATAGGTTGTCTATCGTTGTCGATGATCAGGCCTTCCACTGTTGTGTCGTCAGCAAACTTAATGATGGTGTTGGAGTCGTGTTTGGCCACGCAGTCGTGGGTGAACATGGAATACAGGATGGGACTAGTACACACCCCTGAGGGGCCCCAGTGTTAAGGATCAGCGTGGCAGACGTGTTGTTGCCTACTCTTACCACTCGGGCGCGACCCATCAGGATTCCAGGATCCAGTTGCAGAGGGAGGTGTTTAGTCCCAGAGTCCTTAGCTTAGTGATGAGCTTCATGGGCACTATGGTGTTGAACGTTGAGCTGTAGTCGATGAACAGCATTCTCACATAGGTGTTCCTTTTGTCCAGGTGAGAAAGGGCAGTGTGGAGTGCGATTGAGATTGCGCCATCTATGGATCTGTTGGGGTGGAATGCAAATTGGAGTGGGTCTAGGGTGTCCGGGAGGATGCTGTTGATGTGAGTCATGACCAGCTTTTCAAAGGACTTCATGGCTACCGATGTGAGTGCCATGGGGCGGTAATCATTTAGGCAGGTTGCCTTCGCTTCCTTGGGCACAGGGACTTTGGTGGTCTGCTTGGAACATGTTGGTATTACAGACTCGGTCAGGGAGAGATTGAAAATGTCAGTGAACTTGACAGTTGGTCCGCGCATGCTTTGAGTACACGTCCTGGTAATCCGTCTGGCCCAGCAGCTTTGTGAACGTTGACCTGTTTAAAGGTTTTGTTCACATCGGCTACCGAGAGCGTTATCACACAGTCATCCAGAACAGCTGGTGCTCTCGTGCATGCTTCTGTGTTGCTTACCTTGAAGCGAGCATAGAAGGCATTTAGCTTGTCTGGTAGGCTCGCATCACTGGGCAGCTCGCATCTGGGTTTCCCTTTGTAGTCCGTAATAGTTTCAAGCCCTACCACATCCGACGAGCGTCAGAGCCGGTGTAGTAGGATTCAATCTTAATCCTGTATTGATGCTTTGCTTGTTTGATGGTTCGTATGAGGGCATAGCGGGATTTCTTATAAGCGTCCAGATTAGTCTTATTGATGAAGCCGATGACTGAGGTGGTGTATTCCTCAATGCCATTGGATGAATCCTGGAACATATTCCAGTCTGTGCAAGCAAAACAGTCCTGTAGTGTAGCATCCGCATCATCTGACCACTTCCGTATTGAGCGAGTCACTGGTATCACTGGCATTTTCTTCTTTGCTTATGGCCTTATAGAATTGGTTGAGAGCGGTCTTAGTGCCAGCTTCACTTTGTGGTGGTAAATAGACGGCTACGAATAATACAGATGAGAACTCTCTTGGTAGATAGTGTGGTCTACAGCTTATCATGACGTACTCTACCTCAGGCGAGCAATACCTTGAGACTTCTTTAATATTGGACATCGCGCACCAGCTGGTATTGACAAAAAGACACACACCCCCACCCCCTCGTCTTACCAGAGGTAGTGTCTCTGTTCTGCCGGTGCATGGAAAATCCCGCCAGCTCTATATTGTCAGTTTCTTCGTTCAGTTGCACATTAGCAAGGAGAATGGAAGGCATTGGGAGTTTACTCGCTCGCCTCCGGCTTCTCAGAAGGATCTTCAATCTGCGTCCCCTTTCCCGGCGTCTTTTCTTCACGCAAAAGGCGTGGATCTGGGCCTGTTCCAGTGAAAGCAGGATATCATTCTCGTCTGACTAGTTAAAGGAAAATGTTTCTTCCAGTCCACAGTGAGTAATCGCTTTTCTGATGTCCAGATGTCATTTTTTTCGGTCATAAGATACGGTAGAGGCAACATTATGTACTTAATAAGTAAAAAAATAAGTTACACAAAACGCAAAAAAAAAAATACAAAATTGCACAATTGGTTGGGAGAATGTAAAACGTCAGCCATGTTCTTCGGTGCAATCTTCGGTTCACAAGCTATGTTATTTTTCTATGTTTGAGTTTCAACTGCTAGGGAAGAGAAGACAACTACTCTATGTACTAGTCAGACTCAATCTCACAGGCACAAATGTGACTCGAGTTGCGTTACCACAGTCGTAACCTCCCGCCCTTAATAGGGCAGGTGACATTCGTGATATTTTGGTTAAAAGACTCACTTTACAAAAAATGTATTTAAACAATATACCACATTACTTCTTATTAGTAATACATGCATTGTTTTAGAAACATTACCAATCTTTTTATTTTTATTTTTGTGTAATCTTTGCAAAAAATATATATTTGGGCTGCTGGATCAAAAACTAAATTTTATTCCCTGTTTTTTATTAAATTTACAATTTACCGCTCTCACGTGCACATTTCTGCCCAATATAAACCAACAATGTCCTACCTTTTTGTTGCATTTCTGACAATGCTAAAATCTTTTCAGCCGAATCTCAGAGTTTTTAAACCGGGTGCAACTCAGTTGCTGCTCAACAGTAACAGCTAGCTAGTAGATGGAAAAGGAAGGTAGCTAGCTAGTAGGTAGGTATCATTTTCTATGGAAGGTTTTTCATATGGCTGAAGTCATCTGTGTAAACTGCTGACCTGGACACTTGTGTGTAATCAGAGCACAAACAAATAAGCTAGCGAACATCCTTGGCTGCTTTTATAGCCAGTTATATACACCAAACTTTGGTAACTTTGGGAAAACTGTCACGCTGCTAATTTATAATAAATGCACACACCAGAACAGATGTGTTGATCATAATGATCATTGCTTGCTTGCGCAACCTGTGCCAGTCAAATGAAAACACCATGCTTGCTAACTTGGTTAGCTATGTGATAAAATGAAACTGTTTTCAACACAACTGTTTTAGACAAAACATTTTTACCAAGCAAGAGAAATAAACATTCAATCAGTACTGAGTGAATGAACAAAACATTTTGGAACAAACGTGTGCTGTCATCATCAGACTGTCCATTTAAATAGTGTCAAGTTGCCATATCTATAACAGGGTTTGTAGCGCAATGGTTAGAGTCACCGCCCTAAGATTTGAAGGTCTACCGGAAGAGATATTTTGACCATTCTCTGTCATGTATAGTTTTTGACACCTCTTTCCTGTATTTGTTGTCTCTTAAAAGAGCCTTTTGGTTCATTGAGTGGCAAGGGACAGGGAGTGTGGTGAGTATTAGTACTAGTGCATGCGTCTTGCTACTACAGATGAGAGAACGTGGAGAGATCTCTCAAACTTTCAAGGAAGACATCGTTGCCCTCATCCGTCAGATGCACGCCATCCCTACGGTACACGATAAGTTGACAGGTTGTAAACATTTCTTCTTTTCAGAAGCTAAGAAATGTGTTAAACCGGCCCACGTGGGCTGACAAACGACTTACGCTTATTCATATGCACACAGTACATCGCACACTATAAGTAGCACTTATGTATGTTCTGTTCCAAATATGTGAGTACTCCCATCTATTTTCATATTTATACTGCCATTTATAAATGTGGGAATGTGTGACCTTTGACTGGAGTTGGACAAGTGTGTAGAGCATTTCTAAGAACATTTGTAGCTAAAGGATTTAGAGCACCTATCCAATGTCAGATTGGTAAATATTTATTTGTAAAAATGTTTTGTACTTGTCTAATGACTGTAACAGGTGTTTCTCAGCAGTTTGTCATTTGTCACAGAGTTTGCATCAGGAGTTACCAAAATGGCTATTGACAAGCTGAGCCACAGGGTTAGGCAGGCTTTTTTGTTCAAGCCCAGTGCTACCAAACCTGATTCTACTACTCAGCTGTTCATCAAGACCTCAGCTGTTCATCGAGACCTTGAATAGTAAAATCAGGTGTGGTAGAACTGGGCTTAAACAAGAAAGCCTGCAGAACCCTGTAGCTCTTCAAAAGCAATTGTGGCCATCCCTGAATTGTATGTACAAAGTTTACTATATCTGATGAATGTATGTTTGATTCTAAATTGTATATTGTGTAAACAACTCACTGTTGTTTACAGGTAATGTAGTAGAAGGCCTTTCCTCAGCAAACTTTAAAGTGTATTTTCATGTAAATAGTTACACATTTATTTATCTATTCAAGTCAGTTAAGAACATGGGTAGAGAAAAACAATCATGTTTACTCCATATTAGCTTAAATGGGTTTCTGGTTTTTCGATTTCCTCTGGAAAATCAGCTGTTAATATAAAATAAATACTAATAACTACATTATTTCTGTTGCCATTTGTCATTATTGTGTACTTTTACTTTACTTTTATTGCTTTGTTTTGCTGTATTATAATGTTATATTATAATGTTGTTGTCACACCCTGATCTGTTTCACCTGTCTTTGTGCTTGTTTCCACCCCCCTCCAGGTGTCGCCCATCTCCCCCATTATCCCCAGTGTATTTATACCTGTGTTCTCTGTTTGTCTGTTGCCAGTTTGTTTTGTTTATCAAGCCTACCAATGGGTTTCCCCTTGCTCATATCTGTTTCTAGTTCCTGTTTTCTAGTTTTCCCGGTTTTGACCATTCTGCCTGCCCTGAGCCTGCCTGCCGTTCTGTACCTTGTGACACCACCCTGGATTATTGACCTCTGCCTGCCCTGACCCCGAGACAGCCTGCCGTTCTGTACCTTATGGACTCGGATCTGGATTACTGACCTCTGCCTTCCCTTGACCTGTCGTTTTTCCTGCCCCTGTTCTAGTAATAAACTTTTGTTACTTCGACACTGTCTGCATCTGGGTCTTCCCTAAAACGTGATAGTATGAACTGGCCATGACTGGCCCAGCAGACTCGGACCAGCTCCGCAACGCCATCTCCTCCCAAGGAGCCACCATCGAAAGGCACGAGGAGTTGCTTCATGGTCTTGTGGAAGGGTTCCAGACCTTGGCCGAACACCATGACCGAGCGTTGGACACATTGCTGGAGCAATTCCGCAGGTTGCCTGTTAGGCAGCCTACCACAACGGTAACCTCCCAGCCCTCAGTAACCCAGCTGTTAGCAGTGCCGCCACCCCGGTTTCCCGTGAACCCTGCTTACCTCCCCGGGAACGCTTCGATGGAGAGTCGGGCACCGGTCGGACGTTTCTCGCTCAGTGTTCCCTCATCATCGAGCTGCAGCCCTCCTCCTTCCCCTCGGACTGCTGTAAGATAGCGTACCTCATCACGCTGATGTCCGGGAGGGCTCTCACCTGGGCTATGGCAGTATCGGAACAACAATCGGCTGTATGTTTTAGTCTGGAGGAGTTCGTCGCGGAGGTGATGAAAGTTTTCGATGCTCCATTGTCCGGGAGAGAGGCTGCCTGGAAGTTACTCCAGCTTCGGCAAGACTCCCGCAGTGTGGCAGACTATGCAGGGGATTTCCGCACGTTGGCAGCTGAGAGTGCCTGGAACCCGGAAGCGCTGTTCGACATGTTCCTGCACGGAGTAACGGAGGAAGTAAAGGATGAGCTTGCAGCCCGGGAACTACCGACGGATCTCCACTCGCTCATTGCCTTGACCATTCGGATCGATGGGCGACTACAGGAGAAAAGGAAGGAGAGGAGGTTCGATTTCACTTGCTTGCCCAAGGTTTCCACCTCGCCTCCGAGACATCCTGGAAGTCCCCAACGGCTCCATTGCCGAGAGAACCCGAGGCTACCGAGTTCCCCCGAGAGTCTCCGAAGTCTGCCAATTCACCTCTTCCCGAACTGATGCAACTAGACAGAGCTAGGCTGTCCCCAGCCAAATGGCTATACAGGCTTCACACGAAGAGTTTCCTGTATTGCGGGACTACTGGTCATTTCGTGGCCATCTGTCCACTAAAAGACCAGGCTCACCGGTAGGAGCGAGTACTCTGGTGGGCCATACAGATAACTTTTCCTCTCTCCTTACTGGCACCCCTTTTCATGCCATCTTGCTGTGGGGGAACCAGTCAAAATCTCTCCAGGTACTCATCAACTCTGGGGCCGATGAGAGCTTTATGGACACTACCCTGGCGTCCGATCTGGGCATCCCCACTCAGCCCCTCTCGATTTCCATGGATGTTAAAGCGCTGGACAGGTGCTTTATAGGCCGGGTCACCCCCAATACCACCCGCATCAACCTACGTGTGTCAGGGAACCACAGTGAGACGATCTAATTCCTGCTTATTAAGTCCCGTCAGGTTCCCGTGGTATTGGGATTATCTTGGCTCCAGCAAAACAATCCCCTTATTGACTGGTCTTCTGGTGCCATCATGGGCTGGAGCCCATTCGGTGATGCTCATTGCCTGAAGTCAGCGTAGCCTGCCCTAGGACGTCTTCCTGAGGGCTTGGAAGTTGCCCCGGACTTCTCCGCCATTCCCGCTGAGTACCAGGACCTCCGGGAGATTTCAGTAAGGCCCGGGCCACTTCACTTCTGCCGCACCGACCCTATGACTGCGGGATCAACCCCTGCTGTATTCTAGGCTCTTGTGAAGGAAGTTCTCCGCGACATGTTGAACCGGTTCATCTTCGTCTACCTCGATGACATCCTCGTTTGCTCCCGCTCTGCCCAAGAACACGTGCTCCACATCCGACAGGTTCTCCCAACGCCTGCTGGAGAACCAGCTTTTTGTGAAAGCAGAGAAGTACGAATTCCATCGCTCCACCATCCCCTTACTAGGTTACATCATCGCTGCAGGGAGTGTACAGATGGATCCCGGGAAGTTGAGAGCGGTGGTGGATGTCCAGAATGCAACTGCAACATTTCCTGGGATTCGTCAACTTTTATCGCCGCTTTATCCGGGGTTACAGCACCTTGCCTTCCCCCCTGTCTGCACAGGTCGATACTTCGGATGTCAGAGAGGGGGCTGTACTGTCCCAGCGTTCTGCCCTGGACCTCTAGTTTCATCCCTGCGCCGCCTTCTCCCATCGCCTCAACGCCACGGAGAGGAACTACGATGTGGGGAATCGTGAGCTTCTCGCGGTGAAGATGGCGTTGGAGGAGTGGAGGCACTGGCTGGAGGGGGCGGAACATCTGTTCATTGTGTGGACAGACGACAAGTGTCTCAATTCCAGTGAAGCTAGGTGGGCCCTGCTTTTCACCTGGTTCAACTTCTCCCTCTCATACCGACCGGGATCCAAGAATGTCAAGCCAAATGCGCTGTCGTGCCGTTATAGCATCGCGGCTACACCCACGGAACCCGAGACCATCCTTCCCACCTCATGCCTGGTGACGGCACTTAGCTGGGGAATAGGGAAGCATGTTCGTGAGGTGCCAGCCATTATTATGAGCTGTCCTCCCCTCAGTAGCCTCCACTCTCTTCCAACAATGTGTAGGCAGCTTGCTTAGGATTCAAACCTTCTCAAACAGCCTAATTCATACTCTTCCGAGGGATAATGGACTTTACAGTGTCCTGCTATTAAATTAATATATATACATCTTCCTAATATTGAGTTGCATATGTTACCTTAAAAAAAGGTAGGGGCGTGGATCTAAAAAACAGTCACAACCATTTGGCTCATGCAGCGCGACGCAACTCCTTCGCATAGTTAATCAGGCTGTTTATTGTGGCCTGTGGAATGGCTGTGCAAAGTTGCTGGATATTAGCGGGGAACTGGAACACGCTGTCGTACACGTCAAACCAGAGAATCCCAAACATGCTCAATGGGTGACATGTCTGGTGAGTATGCAGGCCATGGAAGAACTGAACATGCATTATCATGCTGAAACGTGAGGTGATTGAGGCGGATGTATGGTACAACAATAGGCCTCAGGATCTCGTCACTGTATCTCTGTGCATTCAAATTGCCATAGATAAAATGTAATTGTGTTCGTTGACGGTAGCTTATGCCTGCCTATACCATAACCCCACTGCCACCATGGGGCACTCTGTTCACAATGTTGGCATCAGCAAACCGCTCGCGCACACGACGCCATACACTGAAACTGGGATTCATCTGTGAAGAGCACACTTCTCCAGCGTGCCAGTAGCCATTAAAGGTGAGCATTTGCCCACTGAAGTCAGTTACTAGTCAAACTGCAGTCAGGTCAAGACCTTGCTGAGGATGACGAGCATGCAGATGAGCTTCCCTGAGACGGTTTGTGACAGTTGTGCAGACATTTTTTTGGTTGTGCAAAACCACATTTCAATCAGCTGTCTGGTCTGGTCTCAGACCATCCCACAGGTGAAGAATCTGGATGTGGATGTAGAAACTGTCCCATTACAGAGAATATCCTAGCTCCATATATGAAATTAAGAGCATGCGTATCTGGAGCATGTCTACACATTTTATCAAATAAAATGTCTGATATCCAGAAATATATAGATCCACTGATATTGACCCTTTTCGCCGAGTGTAGGATTGAAGTATTCAGGTATATGTCACTCAATAGAGATGAGAAAGGTATCAGAGTGACTGAAGAAGACCTATGGGAAGTGGATATGAGACCTTAACGTCATGAATAGCCTGATTAAGAGTTAGGTAGGAGGACAGCAGGAATGCATGCAGGGGTCACTACTAGTGAGGAGTGACTGGGTGGGTGTTTGATTGAGAAGAGTGGGAGTGAGAAACACTGGGGTAAACCAGAGGTAAACAGGGGGATTGTTTACTTAGCTCTGTTTACCAAGCCCTCCTCTTGTCTTCTCTGACTCCAACTGTGTAATCTCTCATCGGTGATAAGGAACCTGAATTCCACACACTAGACCGAGATCTGGCATTGTTTGGTCTAACGGCCCCCTGCCATGCCAGGATATGAGTACAGAGATAAGCAGGGTTGCTTTCTGAATGAGTTAATAGCTACAGATCAAACTCAAGATGGAGGGCACCTTGGCACCTTGGCAGGATCTCATTTGAGTTCCAGACGGAATACCAGGATGAGTGCTCAGAGCATTCACTGACCAGCTGGCATGTGTCTTCACTGATATTATTTATTTATTTTTATTTATTTATGTACTTTAAAATGTACTTTCTATGCCTGTGATATGTGGTTGTCCCACCTAGCTATCTTAAGATGAATGCACTAACTGCAAGTCGCTCTGGATAAGAGTGTCTGCTAAATGACTCAAATGTAAATGTAGAATTTAATATGAAATCGGCTTTGTTTATTGATGCCGTTACCTGTCTGGAATAATATATTGTTGTATGCTGTAGGTCGTGGCACTGGGAGGTCTGTCTGTCAGGGTATTTGCCATTCAAAATTCCATCTGCGGTTGGAGTTAGGGTTCTCAGCTCGTCAGCTCAACAACCAGCATATACAGGTCTGTCTGTGGATCCCTTAAACTTAAAGCAACTGGGGAAGACTTTCAGAGGAAATTTAACAAGACAAATTAGGAAAGAAGAGAGAGGTCAAGTCTGACATTAATTTCAGATCAATGCTGCTACACATCTGTGTGAGTGTGTGTTTGTGTGCATCTGTGTGTGTGTGTGTCACTCCCTGCTCCTTCCACGCTTAGACCACCCTGTCACTATTGGACAGAGAACACCCTGCAGTGTGTTTAAGTTCAGAAAGCAAGCAGTGGACTTGGTGGGATGCAGCAGTCAGAACTCCTGTTTTATTAGATTTCAATAAGAAAGGGAGGCTGTTTATATTATTTCCAGAGCTGGAGCAGTGGTCTAGGCGCAGGAGTTGATGAGCAGGGGTCTAGGAACAGGGCTCTATGAGCAGGGGTCTAGGAGCAGGGCTCTGTGGAGCCAGTGGTCAGTCAGGTCACTCTCTGAGTCTCAGTCCAGCTGGAGCATCTCAACAAGACAGCATCCCCAGTTGTTATTATTATGGTGAGAGATTATAACACAGTTCATTATAAGTACCCAATGGATCTTAAAGGAAATCACATTAAAACTATCACTCTCATGCACTTAGGGAAATTACAAATATCATGGTCACATTAGAACTAGTGGATATATGCAAGCTTAAAAATCCAGACTTAGTGATATATACATGGCTGAGGCTTAATTAAGCTAGTGATATTGATTACTTTCTTGTATCCTTTGTGCTGGAACCAAAAGTGAAAAAAGTTTTGATAGGGGGCAGAATTCAGTCGACCATCAAATAATTGGCATCCACATTTCTCTTACAGAATTTCCACGTGGGCAAGGATATTGGACATTTTATCAAAGCCTACTGGATGACAACCTGTTTTTGTTGTATTTTACCCCCTTTTTCTCCCCAATTTCAATCTTGTCTCATCACTGCAACTGCGTCCTCCGAAACATGACCAAACCGCACTTCTTAACACCCACCCGCTTAACCCAGAAGCCAGCCACACCAATGTGTCGGAGGAAACACCGTTCAACTGACGACTGTGGTTAGGATAAATAACAGTACAGATAGATAGCAATACAAACTGTACCATAGAGGCACAGAATATGTTAAAGGAAAACAAAAAGAAATGGAGGAACTTATTTGGGAACGATCAAGATAATGTTTCAGAAAAACAAAGAGAAGTGAATGGAAAATTGTGAAAAATTCACCAAATTCTATTAGAATTTTCAACATAGAAATGCTACCAATTTTATTTTACAAAACCGTGTTACAAATGACGGACTCATCCATGATTCACCAAATGATATTTTGAAAAAGGATGCAAAGTACTTTAAGCATGTTCTCTTTTCAATCTCCTCCATTTCCACTAACTGAAGTTAACTGTAAGGATTTTTTTCCTTATAATAGTGTAAAATGAACAGCTGTACAGAAAGACTTGCAGAGGAGGAACTTCTTGATGCAAATAAAACCTTTAGGCCAGGGAAAACTCCAGGGCTGGATAGCATACCAGTTGTGGTATACGAAACCTTTTTTGATCTAATCAAAGATACAGTATTTTAACCACTGATATAAAAATGGTAAACTATCAGGTACTAAGAAATAAGTTTTGATTTCACTATTACTGAAACAGGACCCAGGTGGTAAGCATAAAGATCTAAAACTGGAGGCCCCTTACACTTCAGTGTTGTGGTGCAAAAATCATAGCAAAATGCATAGCACATAGAATCAAAATGGGGTTGTTGGATATTATTCGTCCTGATCAGACGGGTGTTTAACATGGAAGATATATTGGAGATAATATATAAGACAAGTACTTGAAACAATAGAACACTATGAAAAATCTATGAAACCAGGTCTGGTATTCATAGCAGATTTTGAAAAGGCTTTTGATAAAGTATGACTAGAATGTATATATAAATGCCTGGACTATTGTAATTTAGGAGAATCTCATACAATGGGTTAAAGTTATGTATAGTAACCCCAGGTGTAAAATAATAAATAATGGCTACTTCTCAGAAAGTCTTAAACTGTGAAAATAAGTAAAATAAGGTTGTCCACATCTATGCATTATTTCCATTGAAATATTAGCTATTAAAATAAGATCCACAAATAATATAGAGGGGTTAGAAATCCAGGGCTTAAAAAATTGTACGCTGACGATTCAAATTTCCTCTTAAATCCGCAATCTGGATCCCTGCACAACCTCATAGAGGATAGTTTAAATTCTTCTAACCTCTCTGGATTACAACTGAATTATGATAAGTGTACCATATTACGTATTGGATTGATAAAAAGTACAACTTTTACATTACCGTGTAAATTACCAATAAAATGGTCTGATGGTGAAGTGGACATACTCTGTATTCATATCCCTAAAGAAATAAAGGAACCTACTACAATTTATTTTTACAGAAAGTTAGCAAAAATAAATATGATCTTGCTACCATGGAAAGGTAAATACTGTCTATTTGTGGAAAAATCACCCTGATTAATTCTTTAGTCATATCCAAGTTTACCTATTTACTTATGGCCCTGCCATGCAGAACTATTTGTATTTTAAATTATTTGAGCCAAAAATATTTAACTTTATTTAGAATGGCAAGCCAGACAAAATAAAATGTGCTCATTTATATAATGAATATGAGTTTGGGGGGGATACAATTATTAAATATTAAAGCATTAAACCTCTCACCAAAAGCATCAGTAATACAACAGTTATACTTAAACCCAAACTGGTTCTCCAGTAGATTAATAAGAATGGCTCATTCCTTGTTCAAAAAGTGCCTTTTTTCCTTTATCCAGATTACAACCTCTCACTTTCAGTTAATTGAAAATGGAACCTTTTTCAAAACAAGCCATAAAAAGCTGGTAGCAATTCCAGTTTCATCCTCCAGAAAAGACAGAACAAATAATATGGTTAAATTGAAATATACCAATTGATTTAAAATAAGGAATTATCTTTGTTAATGATATTATGAATAGAAAAGGGGGGAGTTATGTCACGTGCAGTTAACAAACATATAGTATATGGAAATGTTTGCTCTATCCAAAATTACAACCAACTGATTGCAGCATTACCACAAAAATGGAGGAGGCAAGGGGAAGGGGGAGAAGGTCGGGAACTTGTTTGTTTGCCCTTTATTAAAGACCAAAATTGACAACAATATTATTTTCATAAATAAATAAAAATATCAGTTTTACTTGAGGACCAAAATACAGGTTGCAAAATAGTTGGGAAGAGATTTTCGATGTGCCGATTCCGTGTCACGTGGTTTATGAACTGATATGCAAAACAACACCTGATTCAAAATTTAAGAATTTTTAAATTTAAATGATTATACAAAATTTGTGCCACAAACAGAACATTATGTGTATGGGGCATACAACCATGTCAGCTCTGCAGATTTTGCTACGAAGAGACAGAATCATTAGATCAATTATTTTGGTATGCCCCTATGGAGCTTCTTCCTGGTCACAGGTTCAGGAATGGCTGAAAAATCACAACATTTATCTAAAACATTTGCCCTAAAAATAGCACTGGAGATTTCGAAAAACCATAGTCGATCCATCAACAATATAAAAATACTTTTAGTAAAAATATTTATCTTTAACTTAAAACTGTAGATACTATGCGATTAGACAGGTTCAGAATTTATGTGAAACATCATTTAAAAAAGTATGGCAAATGTGTATGTGTAAAAAACACTGCCCTTATTCCTTATCTCAGTAAATGGGTTTCTCCCTACCCCCACCCCCATTTTCTCTCTCAATTCAATTCAAAAGGCTTTATCGGCAGGGGAAACAGGTTTACATTGCCAAAGCAAATGTTTTTTAGTTTGTTCTTTGAAATGTGTCAAGTTTTCTCATGATTTGGTTGGGTCTAATTGGGTTGCTCTCCTGAGCTCTGTGGGATATGTTTGTAAACAGAGCCCCAGGACCAGCTTGCTGAGGGGACTCTTCTCTAAGTTAATCAAATTGTATTTGTCACATGCGCTGAATACAACAGGTGTGAAATGCTTACTATGACTTGGGTGAATGGAGTCTTTGAAAGTTTTTGGGCCTTCCTCTGACACCGCCTAGTATATAGGTCCTGGATGGCAGGAACCTTGGCCCAAGTGATGTACTGGACTGTACGCACACCTTACTGTTCGGCCGGCCCTCCTTTTCCTATACTCCTCGATCAGCTCCTTTGTCACATTGAGGGTGAGGTTGTTGTCCTGGCACCACCCTGCCAGGCCTCTGACCTGCTCCCTATAGGCTGTTTCATCGTTGTCGGACCAGCCTTTTCAAAGCACTTCATGGCTACCAACGTGAGTGCTACGGGGCGGTAATCATTTAGGCAAGTTACCTTTGCTTTCTTGGGCACAGGGACTACGGGGGTCTGTTTGAAACATGTAGGTATTACAGACTCAGTCAGGGAGAGGTTGAAAATGTCAGTGAAGACACTTGCCAGTTGGTCTGTGCATGCTTTGAGTACACATCCTGATAATCCGTCTGGCCCCGCAGCTTTGTGAATGTTGACCTGTTTAAAGGTCTTGTTCACATCGGCTACGGAGAGCGTGATCACACAGTTGTCCAGAACAGCTGGTGCTCTCATACATGCTTCAGTGTTGCTTGCCTCGAAGTGAGCATAAAAGGCATTTAGCTCGTCTGGTAGGCTCGCATCACTGGGCAGCTCGTGGCTGGGTTTCCCTTTGTAGTCCATAATAGTTTGCAAGCCCTACCCCATCTGATGAGTGTCAGAACCGATGTAGTACGATTCAATCTTAGTCGTGTATTAACACTTTTCCTGTTTGATGGTTCGTCTGAGGGCATAGTGGGATTTCTTATAAGCGTCCGTATTAGTGTCCCGCTCCTTGAAAGCGGCAACTCTAGCCTTTAACTCGGTGCGGATGTTGCCTGTAATCCATGGCTTCTGATTGGAATTCGTTTGCCTGCATTAAAGTATCCGGCCACTAGGAGCACCACTTCTGTATGAGCATTTTCTTGTTTGCTTATTGCCTTATACAGCTCGTTGAGTGCGGTCTTAGTGTCAGCATTGGTTTGTGGTGGTAAATAGACGGCTACAAATAATATAGATGCGACCTCTCTTGGTAGATAGTGTGATCTACAGCTTATCATGAAATATTCTACCTCAGGCGAGCAATACCTCGAGACTTCTTTAATATTATTAGACATTGTACACCAGCTGTTATTGACAAATAGACACACACCCCTGCCCCTCGTCTTACCAGACGTAGCTTCTTTATCTTGCCGATGCACGGAAAACCCAGCCAGCTCTATATCATCCATGTCGTCATTCAGCCACGTCTCGGTGAAACAGAAGATATTACAGTTTTTAATGTCCCGTTGGTAGGATAGTCTTAATCGTAGATCGTCCAGTTTATTTTCCAATGATTGCACGTTGGCCAATAATATGGAGGGTAATGGTGGTTTTGACCTAGTTCTGCTCTGCGTGCATTATTTGGTGTTTTACGCTGTACACGAAGATGGTTTTGTAGAATTCTGCATGCAGAGTAAACATTTTGTGTTTGTTCCATTTTGTGAATTCTTGAATGGTTAGCTCACAACTGTAGACCTCACAACTGTAGAGGGCTGTGGGTTATATTACTGATTCCTTTTGATGGCATAGAAGGCCCTTCTTTCCTTGTCTCTTAGATTGTTAACATCTTTGTGGAAGTTACCTGTGGTGCTGATATTTAAGCTGAGGTAGGTATAGTTTTTGTGTGCTCTAGGGTAACAGTGTCTAGTCGGAATTTGTATTTGTGGTCCTGGCAACTGGACCTTTTTTGGAACACCATTCTTTTTGTCCTACTGAGATTCACTGTCAGGGCCCAGGTCTGGCAATCTGTGCATACTATCTAGGTGATGATGTAGGCCCTCCTTGGTTGGGGACAGAAGGATTAGATAATCAGCTAGTAGTCATTTTACTTTAGATTCTAGTATGATGAGGCCGGGTGCTGCAGACTGTTCTACTGCGCTCGCCAATTCGTTGATATACTGTATATGTTGAAGACGGTGGGGCTCAAGCTGTCTCACCCCATGGCCCCGAGGAAAAAAATGTTTTTGCCAATTTTAACCGCACTCCTTTTGTTTTTGTATATGGATTTTACAATGTTGTATGTTTTTCCCCCAATACCGCTTTCCATCGATTTATATAGCAGACCCTCATGCCAAATTGAGTCCAAATATTTTGGGAAATCAACAAAGCATGAGAAGACTTGCTTTTGGTTTGTTTGTTTGTCAATTGGGGTGTGCAAGGTGAATACGTGGTCTGTCATACAGTCATTTGGTAAAAAGCAACATTTACATTTGCTCAGGATGTTATTTTCACTGATGGAATGTAGGAGTCTGCTGTTCATTTTTATTTTATTTAACCTTTATTTAACTAGGCAAGTCAGTAAAGAAAAAAATCGTATTTACAATGACAGCTAGGTGTTGTATGTGGAGGATGAGGACTGCAGTAGGTATCTCAGATAGGGGGGAGTGGAGCCTAAGAGGGTTTTATAAATAAGCATCAACCAGTGGGTCTTGCAACGGGTATACAGAGATTACCAATTTACAGAGGAGTAAACTACCAGAATTTTCCTGAGATTGCTGTTGACGCAGATCCCACGGTAATTATTGGTGTCAAATTTGTCTCCACTTTTGTGGATTAGGATGATCAGTCCTTGGTTCCAAATATTGGGGAAAATGCCAGAGCTGAGGATAATGTTAAAGAGTTTAAGTATAGCCAATTGGAATTTGTGGTCTGGATATTTTATCATTTAATTTAGGATACCATCAAAATGTTTGTATTTTGTTCTATAGTTCATTCAATGTAATTGGAGAATCCAGTGGGTTCTGGTAGTGTTAATAACGGATTTGTAATTGATCATGTTTTTGCAGTTTGTTCTTTTTTATAGGGCCACAACGATTGGAGAAGTGGTTTATCCATACATCTCAATTTTGAATATATAGCTCTTTGTGTTGTTGTTTGATTAGTGTGTTCCACTTTTCCCATAAGTGGTTAGATTCTATGGATTACATTGAGCTGGTTTCTGAAGTGCTGTTCCTTCTTTTTTCTTAATGTATTCCTGTACTGTTTCAGGGTTTCACCATAGTGAAGGCTCCGGTTTTCTTGGGCTCTGGGTTTTTGGTTGGATAGGCTTCTCAATTTCTTTCTTATGTTTTTACATTCTTCATCAAACCATTTGTCATTGTTGTTAATTGTCTTAGGTTGTCTGTTCGACATTTTTACATTTGATAGAGAAGCTGAAAGGTAAAATATACTGTTTAGGCTTTCTACTGCCAAGTTTACACATTCACTATTGCAGTGAAACTTTTTGTCCAAGAAGTTGTCTAAAAGGGATTGAAATTGTTGTTGCCCAATAGTTTTTTGGTAGGTTTCTACTCTACTCTGCTTCCATTTATAGCATTTCTTAATAGTATGCAGTTTGTTTGGCTTTGATGTCTCATGATTCAGTATTGCTCTGTTCAAGAAGACTGTGATTTTGTTGTGATCTGATAGGGGTGTCAGTGGGCTGACTGTGAATGCTCTGAGGGACTCTGGGTTGAGGTTAGTGATAAAGTAATCTACAGTACTACTGCCAAGGAATGAGCTGTAGGTGTACCTACCGTAGTTGTCCCCTCGAAGACTACCATTGACTATGTACAGACCCAGCATGCGACAGAGCTACAGGAGTTGTGGCCAATTTTTGTTGGTTGTTTTGTCATAGTTGTGTCTACCGGGGCATATTGGGGAGAATGCTGTTACCTCCAGGTAGGTGTTTGTCCCCCTGAGTGCTGACAGTGTCAGGTTCTTGTCCAGTTCTGGCATTTAGGTCGCCACAGACTAGTACATGTCCCTGGGCCTGGAAGTGGTTGATCTCCCCCTCTTTGATGGAGAAGCTGTCATCGTTAATGTATGGGGATTCTATTGGGGGGGGATGTAGGTAGCACACATGGCTACATTTATTTCTAACCAGATGTAAAATGCTCCTGTTTTGATTAATTTAATAGAGTGGGTTAGGTCTGCGCTATACCAAATGAACAGTCTGAGTCTCTTCCCTGTTTCACACCTGGTAGTTTGGTGGATGGGACTACCCACTCCCTGTAACCTAGAGGGCAACCTCTATACTATGTTTCTTGTAGGATGACAATGTCTGTATTTTCAATTTCTTTGGTGGTCTGGGTTCCTGCTCTTTAGGCCAAAGACAGATGACCACAGACCTTGTATATTCCATCATGAGATAGTAAAAGCTTTGTGTTCCATAGTGTTCACTGTTGTTATCCGTGTGGTTTAAGCTCAGACCATTAGGTTTGAGCAGAGCATGCTGAGTATCTGGTGAATGCCTCTTAGGTTGCAGGATGGGGCTTGGGTGGGTGTATTAGTGGAGGTTCTCTCTTTCTCTCTCTCATTCTCTTTCTCTCTCACACACCACACACACACACACACACACACTCTATACATTAGGGGGGCTATGCCCACGTCTCAGACAGTCATATCACTCCCACCCTGCCCTACGATCCCCCCAGGCCTGTTACATTAGAGCACTTGTCTCTGATCTCTCTCAGCACCCAGCAGTGTGTGTGTGTGTGTGTGTCAGGCTCACAGAGTGGTAGTAGGGGTCTCTGTCTGTCCACCCCTCCATCCCCCATCCATTCCCCAGCCTCAGTGTGTCTACAGTGGGGTGTAGTGTCTGTTAGCACCCAAGAGCGGCCCAACGCCCCTCTCCACCGTTCTCTCAGCTCCCCAGGCCACTTCAACGCCGATCCACCAGGCTCTGAGCCGACTTGCGTGACAACTAGACACCTCCACGACGGCACCAACCAACCAGCCTGACTGACAAACAGACAGTCGTGCTTTTGTGTACCCCCTCTTCCCTCCTCCTCCTCTCCTGTCTTTCATTCCACCTCTCCCCGGTTATATGTGACTGTGAGTGAGTGGCGCCATGTCCGAGGGAGCAGCCTGGTGGGTGAGATTGGGGAGAAGGAGGCTCTTTACTTCAGCCTCTATGTCTCACTCTCATCTGGTGCTGACTTACTGGCAGCCAGGTTGTTTCAATGAGGCCTCCATGGATCCACCCAACCTGCCTTTAGACTGCCAATACTAAGCCAAATCTTGCATACAGTATGAATGTCTTGAAGCCAACCTTTTTCCCAGTGAGGTGAATTAGCGAGGGTCAATGTAATGATCCGTTTATGAGAGAATGCTGTGTTAACATTCAAACCTGCTGGAATAGGTCTTTATGGTCTATCTTTATGTTCTATTCGTGGAGACGGAGGATTTTTATTCCATACTTGGTGCAGTCAGTGAAACCATCTCGGCCTTACGTTATGGAATGGGCTGTAATTTAATTCCATCACCAAAACAATCTCTACTTTTTCTGATGCTTTTTCTTCTGGCACTTTCCTGGATGGCAACCAGTAGACACCAGGTGAAAACACTTCACTGAGAGAAAAGAGAGAGAGAAAGAGAGATATACTTTTTTTGGAGGAGGGAGTTTTGTTTTTAGATTCCTATAATCTTGGCAGTTCTCACAGCTGCTGGTACTGCTACAGGATGTGACAGTACCAGGCATGAATGAGCGGTGCCGTCCAACGCACACACACTTACATACACACAGACACGCACACACACTGGCTAACTGCCGTCCAACACACACACCCCGGCCCACTGCCGTCCAACACACACACACCCGGGCCCCAGTGCTGAGGCAGCTCAGGAGGGCCAGAGGAAATGGAAACGGAGCTCTCATGGGAGTCTCGGAGCTCTGAACGAACAGGATGAAAAGAACCTTGTGCACGCAAGGACCGTATAAAAAAAAGAGAATCCCCCTCAAATAGTTGGGTAAAAGCCCCCAAAGTTGCCCCTCGTTCTTCTTGAGAAGGTTTATGTTTTTGAGTGGACTTTGGGTGGACCCAAGTTGGTTTGTTTTGCTGATAGGAAAGATCCCTTGGGGTAGAGTAACCCGGTTCTATACACACCTTCTTACACATCTGTGTCTGAGGGCCTGGGCACGTACAGTGTGCGTGTGGGTGCATGCATGTATGTGTGTGGAGGGAAGTTGACACAGGGCCCCCCTCACCGAGTCAGACAGTAGTTGACTCAGAGACAGGCTTAGTGTTAGTTAGGGGGAAGCAGGTCTCTGGTCTGCCTCTCTAATTCCATTTTATTTTCCATGGTTCATCTGGCTCACCTGCCCAAGGTCATTAGACCCTGTGTCGCCAGCAGCAACAGAATGAATAGAATGTTTCATATGATAGACGAAGGTGTTTTATTTACAAGGTCCAGCAAAACATCAACGTGTGTTTGAATTAAACTGCAAATGAAACATACAGTACTGAATATTCTTGAATGGTGGAATTATATTCAGTTCATTTAAATGATTTAACCAGCAAATAGGCCCATTGATAGAATAACATGGAAATGTAATGAAAAATCAAGGGAATTATGAAAAGAAACTATGCTATGATTCCAATGACAATATTTGTTGTATGAATTGAACTGCTTGTCCAGCATCAAGGCCATTGGAGCAGGATTCAAACATGGACCCTTGTCCACTGCAGGCTATTTTCATTAGCAGAACGTTAGTATGACTTACCAGATAACCAGGTTTGGCGACTAACGCCTCTGAATAAGTAATCCATAAAACAATGTACCTGTAGGAGAAACTATAATTTGTGTCTGTGATTATACACCATGACATCATGATCCAATGCGACAAAGGGTGTACTGCACACAAAATAACTGCACTATACTCAATTTGCACAATTTGCACTCTGTTCCTCTGTCTGCATTTAGATAGTTAAGAATCAGTTAAGAATTTGTTCTTAACTGACTTGCCTAGTAAAATAAAGGTAAAATAAAGGTAAAATAAAAAAATAAAAATAAAGATGTATATTGATACTGTAGCTACAACTGTATATCCACTGAATATTTGTTTATCCACTGCTCATTCTCATACAGCTCTATGTTCACCGTACCTTGTCTATCACTAGTAGCACCGTATCACCAAGTAAAATTCTGAGTATGGGTAAATTAACTTGGTGAATAAAGATCGTTCTGATTCTGATATTTTTAAATAAAAAAGCTGTAGAGAAAAAAATAATGTGATCGTTGTCTCTCAGGTCCCCCGTGGGTGAGTCGTCAGGTGGAGGAGCGCCAGACAGCGAGGTTGGGGCAGACGGTGCGGCTGGCGTGCCCCGTAGAGGGTGACCCTCCTCCCCTGATCCTGTGGGTGAAGGACGGGCGTAACGTCCACCTGGGCTGGAGCCGCTATCGGGTGCTGAAACAGAGCCTGAAGATCAAAGAGGTGGAGCTGGGGGACGCGGGGGTGTATATGTGCCGTGTCACCAATGGCTTCGGAAGCATCGCCCTCAACTACACCCTCATCGTCATCGGTAGGGCCAAGGAGCGTCTGATCTCATCCCTAGTCAATGTCCACACACTTACATTTCATACACATCATGTAAATACACATTACATACACACATGCCTTATGTTCCAATTCTCTTTAACTCCTTTAATGAATACCTACCTCTCTAGATTCTCTCATACCTTAGCCAGTTAACTGAATAACCCCAAACCTGTCCCATATCAGACATACTCCCTGAAATGTTACTAAGACATGTCCATAATAGATGACGACAACATTTCCCCAGTACCTTGGTCTAGTAGTGTGACCTAGCCTTGATTCTACAGTCACAGAGCACATGAAGAAGGATTGTAATGAAGGAGGCCTACTGGCCCCACTTTAGCCCCTAGATGTGATTATATTTGACAGAACCGACATGACTGGCAGCCCTGGCGTTATTAAAAGAATATGGTTTCATTTACGTAACCGATGCAAAATGAAAATGTACAAGTGAGCATTGTAACAATGCCAATTTATGACTTGTTAGCATTACAGAACCCCAGCAGCTCTTCTGTCAGGTTTCATATCAAACCTCAGGAGAACAAAGAGAGGATTCTTTACCGGCTGCTCCTGTCACACTACACCCTGGTGCTTGTTTATAGTGCCGGTAATTTAATCCAGTGTTCCTTATTTTACACACACTGTCGGGGGTTTCACCCCCCTCTGACACAATGAGAAATTAATGTTGCGTGTGTGTGTCAGTGTGTGAGATTGTGTGGTAAAAGAGTGAACTCTGTCTGGAAGGTGGTTGGAGGGGGGTAGAGGGTTTTGGCAGTGTATCTTTTGCAAAATACTTCTGGTTGAGATTGAGGAGGGATGGCTGCTGGGGGACTGTAGACCGGGCATTCTCTGCCAGAGCACTCGTCAAGGAGTCCGCCGAAATAGACGTCCTGCCGCCTGCACCACTATAAATCTGCTCCGGTCCAGTGATGCTGAAAGACTGAGGAGTTGTGAGGAGTGCTGAGCGGTGGGACGCAGCCCCCAGCCCTTCCTGTGCTGGCCTTGGTCGGCCTGATGCCTGATCCATGGGGTGGGTGAGGAGAGCAGCTGCTGCTGCTGTGTGTGTGTGTGTGTGTGTGTGTGTGTGTGTGTGTGTGTGTGTGTGTGTGTGTGTGTGTGTGTGGGTGTGTGTGGAGGGAGGGTAATTACTCTGTTGATGACTGAACTGGCCCTGATCGACCTCCACGGACCTCCTCCTCTGCGTACTCCTCGTCATGTTGGAACTCTGAGCAGGGCCTCCCCTTCCCTGCGTGGGGAGTGAAGGTAGCCTGCTGCTTTCCTGTTTAGTCCCTTGGAGTAATGTGGAACTGTGAGTTATAGTGGCCTTGCTCTCTCTGGGACTCACTGTACTGAAGTCTTACTGAAGTCATTAACTAACAATAGCCCTAGAACAGCCCTGGAACAAAAGGGGCTAAAACGTGTAGTTTCAGTATGTGTTTAGTACAGAGGCTTAGGGCAATATGTGAAGGATATGGGCTGATGGTTTATGATTGTTGTAAGTTTGTGACACAAAGCAAGGGATGTGACTTTGGCAAATTCTATCTGTTGAATTAAGTTTAAACGGGGTATGAAAAAAACTCTAGTGACCCCTCCGAGGCCCCTGACTGGTTCCACTCAGGGTCTCCCCTGCAGCAAAAAACACAGATCAGATCCGTGGCGGTCGCTGCCATTTAAGGTAGAACACACGTAATTTTTTCATGAGCATGGCCTTATTTATATTACATCATATTGGATGACTGTCATTTATATTCCATTTACCCAGTTCAGTGTAACATCGATAGGTTTAGGCTACTAAATGATACTCAAATTTTCACTATACCCATCATGAGGTTGCAACAACCTAGCTTACGAATGAAAGTTTACAACGTAGGTGCACAGTGGTCGAGAGAAAAATGTGAGGCGACAGACAGTGACACATTCAATGCCGCCTTGCACACTCTTGCCTGATCTAGGGTGTAATCATTAGTCCAACAGTTGCAAATGAGAGTTTCTATTGGACAAATTCAGGTATGTTTATCCCCGTTTCGTTTGCTTCTTTTTAAGAAGGTTTTTTCAACAGAATCGGGCAGAATGAATACACCCCTGATCACACGTTAACACAGTTCACTTTCATAGCAGCCACGTTGCATTCTTTCTCGCATCTATGCGCTCTCCTCCTTTCACCTTTTCCCTTCACTTGTGGACTTCAATGCACAACACATCAGCTGTGTGTGAGCTGGCGAAAAAAAACTTTCCAAGCCAAATCATATCAAAACCGCTATACACAGCCTATATTGTTGTCATGATATTAGCTAAAGTAACGTCATAGTCAACAGAAAGAAAGAAAGATACCTAGTCAGTTGTACAACTGCATTCAACTGAAATGTGTCTTCCGCATTTAACCCAACCCCTCTGAATCAGAAAGGTGCGGAGGGCTGCCTTAAGTGACATTCAAGGATTTTTCTTTATTTTGACTATTTCCTACATTGTACAATAATCGTGAAGACATCAAAACTATGAAATAACACATATCATTATTCCTCCTCCACCAAGCTTTACAGTTGGCACTATGCATTCAGGCAGGTAGCGTTCTCCTGGCATCCGCCAAACTCAGATTTGTCCGTCGGACTGCCAGATGGTGAAGCGGGATTCATCACTTCAGAGAATGCGTTTCCACTGCCCCTTCCACTGTCCAATGGCGGTGAGCTTTTACACCACTCAAGCCGACGCTTAGCATTGCGCATGGTGATTTTAGGCTTGTGTGCGGCTGCTTGGCCATGAAAACCCATTTTATGAAGCTCCCGACGAACAGTTATTGTGCTGACGTGGCTTCCAGAGGCAGTTTGGAACTCTGTAGTGAGTTTTGCAACCGAGGATAGACGATTTTTACATGCTACGCGCTTCAGCACTCGACGGTCCTGTTCTGTGAGTTTTGTGGCCTACCACTTCGCGGCTGAGCTGTTGTTGCTCCTAGACATTTCCACATCACAATAACAGCACTTACAGTTGACCGGGGCAGCTCTAGCAGGGCAGACATTTTACGTAAGGACGTGTTGGAAAAGTGGCACCATGTGAAGGTGCCACGTTGAAAGTCACTGAGCTCTTCAGTAAGGCCATTCTACTGCCAATGTTACTATGGAGATTGCATGGCTGTGTGCTCAATTGTATACACCTGTCAGCAACGGGTGTGGCTGAAAAGCCAAATCCACTCATTTGAAGGGGTGTCCACATACTTTTTTATATACATTACTGTTCAAAAGATTGGGGTCACTTAGAAATGTCCTTGTTTTTGAAAGAAAAGCAAAAAAAAATTGTCCATTAAAATAACATCAAATTGATCAGAAATACAGTGTAGACATTGTAAATGACTAGTGTAGCTGGATACGGATGATTTTTTTTATGGAATATCTACATAGGCGTACAGAGGCCCATTATCAGAAACCATCACTCCTGTGTTCCAATGGAACGTTGTTAGAAAATCCAAGTTGATCATTTTAAAAAGGCTAATTGGTCATTAGAAAACCCGTTTGCAATTATGTTAGCACAGCTGAGAACTGTTCTGATTTAAAGAAGCAATAAAACTGGCCTTCTTTAGACTAGTTGAGTATCTGGAGCATCAGCATTTGTGGGTTTGATTACAGGTTCAAAATGCCAGAAACAAATAACTTTCTTCTGAAACTAGTCAGTCTATTCTTGTTCTGAGAAATTAAGGCTATTCCATGTGAGAAATTGCCAAGAAACTGAAGATCTCGTACAACGTTGTGTACTACTCCCTTCACAGAACAGCGCAAACTGTCTCCAACCAGAATAGAAAGAGGAGTGGGAGGCCCCGGTGCACAACTGAACAAGAGGACAAGTACATTAGTGTCTAGTTTGAGAAACAGATGCCTCACAAGTCCTCAACTGGCAGCTTCATTAACTTCTTAGGGAGTAGCGCACAAGGTGACCGTTTTGGAAAGCCTGGCGTGCCCAAAGTAAAATGCCTCCCATTCAGGCCCAGAAAATAGGATATGTACATATTTAGTACCATTGGGTAGGAAACACCCTGAACTTTCTAAAAGTGTTAATATTTTGTCTGTGAGTATAATAGAACGGATATGGCAGGCGAAAACCCGAGGAATTTCTGTCCTGGAAAAAGTGGTTTTGACACTGCTCTTTTGGAACCCCTCCCTTATGAAAATGCCCATATAAGGGCATATGAATGCAGTACCTATCGCTTCCTCTGGATGTCAACAGTCTCGAGAACGTGTTCTGATTCTTCTTAGCTGCTTTTAGAGCAGAGAAGAAGACGAATAAGGAAGTGTCCCCACAGATGTCCTTACAAGAAAATACGCGCTCCCGGCTGGCGCGCTCTGTGTTTTTTTCCTTTCTTATCGCCCAGTTTATATTTCGGTTGAAATATTATACAACATATACATTACAGTGTTCCTAAGGATACATTAGCAATTATGTTTGATTGTTCTTGGACAAGTTTATAGGTATAAGTTGAACGAGTTCTCTTCATGTTTCAATGGACTCTATTTTCTCATTCTAACGCGCCAACCAAACGGCGATTTATGGATATAATACATGACTTTTTCTAACAAAAGAACCATGGATTGTCTTCGATGGACACTTGGGAAGCCCTCAGCAGAAGTTCTTCAACAGGTAATTAATTTGTTTTCGCTGTGAAATGTGTTTTGTGTGAACCGTGATGGCTTATGAATTCATGGTAATGGAAAAATATTGAAGGTGCTACCCTCAAACAATCAAATGGGGTGCTTTCGCCGTAAAGCCTTTTTGAAATCTGACAACGCTGTGATATTGCCAAGAAACAGAGCTTTTGATGACTATGAAACACTTGTATATTGATGCATGTTTAATAATTAAACTTTGGGATTTTGAATTTGGCGCCTTGCATTTCACCTGGTAGTGTCGGGAGTGGGGCGCTAGCGCCCCAGCGCACCTTGCTGCTCCTTAAGAAGTTAAATAGTACCCGCAAAACACCAGTCTCAACGTCAACAGTGAAAAGGCGACTCCAGGATCCTGGCCAGAGTTGCAAAGAAAAGCCATATCTCAGACTGGCCAGTAAAAAGAAAAGATTAAGATGGGCAAAAGAACAGACACTGGACAGAGGAACTCTGGAATCATGTAGTAACTAGGGATGCACTGATGATACATTTTTGGCCAATATCTGATATTTTCCTTGCCCAAAAAAACGATACCGATAACCAATATTTTACATTTTAGCTGCCTTTTTAAGCATTCTAGTACAGTTAAATAGGTAACGCACACACACATGGACGCAGCGGTCTAAAGCACTGCATCTCAGTGCAAGAGGCGTCACTACAGTCCCTGGTTTGAATCCAGGCTGTATCACATCCGGCCGTGATTGGGAGTCCCATAGGGTGGCGCACAATTGGCCCAGCTTCGTCCTGGGTTGGCCAGGGTAGGCCGTCATTGTAAATAAGAATTTGTTCTTAACTAAATATGCAGGTTTAATAAAATATACTTCTGTGTATTGATTTTAAGAAAGGCGTTGTTTATGGTTAGGTACATTTGTGCAACGAATGTGCTTTTTTTCACGAATGCGCTTTTGTTATATCATCACCCGTTTGGCAATGTTGAAGTAGGCTGTGATTCGAGGATACATTAACAGGCACCGCATTGATTATATGCAACGCAGGACAAGCTAGTTAACCTAGTAATATGATCAACCATGTGTAGTTAACTAGTGATTATGTGAAGATGGATTGTTTTTTATAAGATAAGTTGCTAGCTAGCAACTTAACTTGACTCATTGCAGTCACAAGGTCCTTTTGACGCTGCACTCACGTAACAGGTGGTCAGCCTGCCACGTAGTTTCCTTATAGATTGCAATGTAATCGGCATCTAAAAAGGCCGATTACCGATTTATGAAAACTTGAAATCGGCCCTAATTAATCGGTCATGCCGAACAGTTTACACATATTAGATGAGTAATGCTAGATACCAAACGTTATTAAAGTGGCCAGTGATTCCTAATATACAGTTTAAGTTGGCAGTTTACATACACTTAGGTTGGAGTCATTAAAACTAGTTTTTCAACCACTCCAAAAATGTCTTGTTAACAAACTATAGTTTTGGCAAGTCTGTTAGGACATCTACTTTGTGCTTGACACAGACAGATTATTTAACTTATAATTCACTGTATCACAATTCCAGTGGGTCAGAGGTTTACATACAATAAGATGACTGTGCCTTTAAACAGCTTGGAAAATTCCAGAAAATTATGTTATGGCGTTACAAGCTTCTGATAGGCTAATTGACATCATTTGATTTAATTGGAGACGCAGGCCGTCATACCACTCAGGAAGGAGACGCGTTCTGTCTCCTAGAGATGAACGTACTTTGGTGCGAAAAGTGCAAATCAATCCCAGAACAACAGCAAAGGACTTTGTGAAGATGCTGGAGGAAACCGGTACAAAAGTAAATATATCCACAGTAAAACAAGTCCTATATCGACATAACCTGAAAGGCCGCTCCGCAAGGAAGAAGCCACTGCTCCAAAACCGCCATAAAAAAGACAGACTGCGGTTTGCAACTGCACATGGGGACAAAGATCGTACTTTTTGGAGAAATGTCCTCTGGTCTGATGAAACAAAAATAGAAATGTTTGGCCATAATGACCATTGTTATGTTTGGAGGAAAAAGGGGGAGGCTTGCAAGCCGAAGAACACCATCCCAACCGTGAAGCACGGGAGTGGCAGCATCATGTTGTGGGGGTGCTTTGCTGCTGGAGGGACTGGTGCACTTCACAAAATAGATGACATCATGAGGAAGGAAAATTATGTGGATATATTGAAGCATCTCAAAACATCAGTCAGGAAGTTAACTTCTTAGCGCCCCACCTACGACAACATCCGGTAAAATGCAGAGCCCCAAATTCAATTGACAAAAATAGTAATATTAAACGTTCATGAAAATACAAGTGTACCAACATTCAAAAGCTTAGAATCTTGGTAATCTCACAGCGTTGTCAGATTTCAAAAAGGCTTTACGGCGAAAGCATAGCATTTGATTGTTTGAGGACAGCGCCCCACATACTTCCTACATTAGCATAATTTCATAACCAGCAGTGGTGTCACAAAACTCAAAAATAGCGATAAAATAAATTGCTTTCCTTTGAAGATCTTCTTCTGATGGCAATCCAAAGGGTCCCAGCTACACAATAAATGGTCATTTTGTTCGATAAAGTCCTTCTTTATATCCCAAAAACTCAGTTTGGTTGGCGCATTTTGTTCAGTAATCCACCTGCTCAAAGGCGTACATCCATGCAGACAAACGAAATCCCAAAAGTACTGGTAAAATTTGTCGAAACAAGTCGAACAACGTTTCTAATCAATCCTCAGGTACCCTAATATGTAAATAAACTAAAATATTTCAGAAGGAAAATAACCAGCTCAATAGAAAAGGAAAAAAAACAAAGCGCGCGCACTCAATCACGCGCGTCAAACAGTACAGTCCACTCCATAGTCCACTGGGAAAAACAGCTATACTTCGTTGGTTTTTCAAAAAACAAACCTGAAACCTTGTCTAAAGACTGACATCTAGTGGAAGCAATGGGAACTGCAATCTGGGAACATAAAAATTATAAAATAAACTGTGACATCACAAAATCCCATTTTCCAGATGGATTTTCCTCAGGTTTTCACCTGCCAAATCAGTTCTGTTATACTCACAGACATTATTTTAACAGTTTTAGAAACTGTCAGAGTGTTTTCTAACCAATACTACTAATTATGAGCATATTCTATTTTCTGGGCCTGAATAACAGGCATTTTACTTTGGGCATGCCAGACTCTCCGAACCTCCGAACACTGCCCCGGGGCCCTAAAAGGTTTAAAGCTTGGTCACAAATGGGTCTTCAAAATGGACAATGACCCCAAGCATACTTCCAAGTTGTGGCAAAATGGCTTAAGGACAACAAAGTCAAGGTATTGGAGTGGCCATCACAAAGCCCTGACCTCAATCCTATACAACATTTGTGGGCAGAACTGAAAAGGTGTGTGCGAGCAAGGAGACCTACAAACCTGACTCAGTTACACCATCTCTGTCAGGATGAATGGGCCAAAATTCACCCAACCTATTGTGGGAAGCATGTGGAAAGCTACCCAAAACGTTTGACCCAAGTTAAACAACTGAAAGGCAATGCTACCAAATACTAATTGAGTGTATGTAAACTTCTGACCCACTGGGAATGTGATGAAAGAAATACAAGCTGAAGTAAATCATTCTCTCTACTATTATTCTGACATTTCACATTCCTAAGACAGGACATTTTTACTAGGATTAAATGTCAGGAATTGTGAAAAACTGAGTTTTTAAATGTATTTGGCTAAGGTGTCTGTAAACATTGACTTCAACTGTATGTTTATAGGCAGCTGCCTCTGATGTGCTGGAGATGGCTGTTCAGGAGTCTGATGGCCTTGAGACAGAAGCTTTTTTTCAGTCTCTCGGTCCCAGCTTTGATGCACTTGTACTGACCTCACCTTCTGGATGATAGCGGGGTGAACAGGCAGTGGCTCGGGTGGTTGATGTCCTTGATGATCTTTTTGGCCTTCCTATGGGATCGGGTGCTGTAGGTGTCCAGGAGTGCGTTTGTCCCCAGTAATGCGTTGGGCAGACCGCACCACCCTCTGGAGAGCTTTGCGGTTGTGGGTGGTGCAGTTGCCGTTCCAGGCGGTGATACAGCCCGACAGGATGCTCTCAATTGTGCATCTGTAAATGTTTTAGGGTTTTAGGTGTTAAGACAAATTTCTTTAGCCTCATGAGGTTGAAGAGGCACTGTTGCGCCTTCTTCACCACACTGTCTGTGTGGGTGGACCATTTCAGTTTGTCAGTGATGTGTACGCCAAGGAACTTGAAACTTTCCACCTTCTCCACTGCTGTCCCATCGATGTGGATAGGGGGGTGCTCCCTCTGCTGTTTCCTGATGTCCACAATCATCTCCTTAGTTTTCTTGATGTTGAGTAAGATATATAATTTTCCTGACACCACACTCCGAGTGCCCTTACCTCCTGCCTTTAGGCTGTCTCATCAGTTGGAAATCAAGCCTACTACTGTTGTGTGTTCTGCAAACTTGATGATTGAGTTGGAGGCGTGCTTGGCCACGCAGTCATGGGTAACCAGGGAGTACAGGAGGGGGCTGAGCACGCACCCTTGTGGAGCCCCAGTATTGAGGATCAGTGACGAGGTGTTGTTTCCTACCTTTACCACCTGGGGGCGACCCATCAGGAAGTCCAGGACCCAGTTGCACAGGGTGGGGTTCAGACCCAGGGCCTTGAGCTTGATGATGAGCTTGGAGGGTACTATGGTGTTGAATGCTGAGCTATAGTCAATGAACAGCATTCTTACATAGGTAGACCTCTTGTCCAGATGGGATAGAGCAGTGTGTTGGCGATTTCTGTGGATCTATTGGGGCGGTAAGCAAATTGAAGAGAGTCTAGGGTGTCCGGTAATGGGGAGGTGATATGATCCCTGACTAGTCTCTCAAATCACTTCATGATGACAGAAGTGAGTGCTACGGAACTTGTTTAGTTGTTGGAAGTGTGCGCTTGGTATTTTTCTGCTTTTGTTCTGTGATACCATGATATCTGAAGTGAAATAGAAAGGTGAATGCAGTGATCAGGTTGGTTCCACCAGGCTAATCATAACAACCATTGATAACGTAATCAGTGCCCTGTGTGTATGTGACCGACCAGTATCTTTGAGGGGCCAGGAGCTGATCTGTGCTGCCATGCCCATCAATGTGGCACTGGCAAAGGCCTCACCTCTTGCCTGCTCACCAACAGACGTGGATGGGGAGACCATAATTGGGTATGTTTAGCCTGACCTGTTCAAACTTCAACATAGTACGTGTTTGTGTGTCAGATATTGCCTATCCTAACTGCCATTGGTAATAGAACGGTGACTATGTGTTCACAGAAACATGTATGGAGCCAGCACATGGAGACTTGCTAGATGATGTGATGAAGTCCAGACAGACAGACGGGCTTGAAACTGATCTCTCTAAATGGAGAGAGACCTGGCACTTGGCATAAACATTTTACTAGACACAACTTTGACTTGTATTGTCTTTTTTATTATTGAATTGAATAGTATCAGTCAATATGGGGAGGGAGAGGCACAGTATCTGCATCAGCTGAGAATGACAATGAAAGGTGCACATTGTTATATTAGCTGAACACTGCTACTATGGTATTATGTAAAGGGTTGTTTATTCAGCAATTGCATTCTCATATTACTCTGCGGGCTACTGACCTATTCAAAGCTTCCTCTGACTTCTCACCATACATCTGCCTGTAGTTATTGAACTCAACGTGCAGGAGGTTTGTTTGTTGTGGTTGAGTGGGGGAAAACAGCTGAAATGTTGTCCCTTGAGAGGGCAAAAATGAAATATATGTTAGAAGTACAATATTATCATAAGGAGACATAGGCATAGGAAGTCAAAGAGAGGGAGGAAGAGGGTGAGCTTGAGTCGGGGAAAATTTTGGGGAAGAAGGCAGATGGTTTGTCGAAGAAGAATGGTAGAAAGTGTAAGCAGAATGAGTCGAACTCCAGATCGAGGTCTGGAGGAGAAATGGAATTGAGGGCTAATTATCGGAGGTGGCAGGTGTGGCGAAATCCTCGGAGGATAAAGATGAGTCTGTGACATTTTTGTAGAAGGTGGACCCCTGCCTTTTGGCTGATCCATTTGTGGTTTCAGGGTGGGTGAAAACGGTTGGATGCTATGGAATCGGTGAAGGTAACCCAAAGTGGTCTTGTGTTAATTGGGACAAGAGATGTGACTTGTTTTGCTCTCAAGAGCAAATTGAAAGGAGTGATTACTGGGGTAGCGGTAAATGTGAAAGTGGACCAACTGAAGGGGAAGATTCCCAGTGTTTGTGGTGCTTGTAATTTGGTGTGACACAGAAAGGTTGGTGTGAGTGGTGAAACAGATGTCCTTGTCTGTTCCGACAAAGTAATGTTAGGATATTTCAGTTATCCCGTACGAGCTTATGTGCCAAATGCATTACATTGTTACAGGTGTCAAGCTTATGGGAATGTGGCAGCAGTGTGCAGGAGGGAGGTACCAAGGTGTGAGAAGTGTGCAGAAGGGAGACAAACAAATGTGTAGCATTGGGGAAATAAGCAGTTTGTGTTAATTGTAGGGGTGTCCATGAGGTTGGGGATCTGAAGTGTCTGCTGCGAGACAGGCAGGTTGAGGTTACCAGGGTTGATTAAGGCAGAGGGTGTCGTATGCTGAGGAAGTGAAAAAAGCTGAAGATAGTTCTAGGGGGAGTCGTGTGTGTACTATATCTGTATCCGTACAAAGGCCAAAGAGTGATATATGCTTCAGTGTGATTGGCTATTTAGCATTCATAGCAATGGTTATCAACTGTACTGCAGGGATGGAACTTAAGTTGCAGGAAATAGAGGTAGTGGTGGCAACTGCAGAGAGGTATTTGGCTGTACAAGATTTGACATCCGAAGACTTAGTAGTGAGTAGTGGTGTCCCGTCCTTTCAGACTGTTGGCCTGAGGTAGGACTAGATAGGTTAAAATAGGGGAGTATGGTGGTGGGTTTTTAATGAGTGTAGGGTTAGATGGTAGGGTATTTGTTGATGTACTTTTTCAAGCAAGGTATAAGGGAGTTATTGCAGTCTAGTTGGTGGCAGCAATGCAACATTTATTGGATGCCAACCGCTGTTAAACCTCATTGAAGAAGGGGAAACGGCTGTAGGCAAGGTTCTGACAGATGGGTGTGTCTTGGTGGTGACAAGGGCACACCCAAGAAACAACCACATCAAGCCACACCTCTAAGCCAACTCATGTTTGGCTTCTGTCATGGCCGCCAGCATTTCTTGAGGAGCAAGTCAAAGAACGAGTCTAAATCAGCGGGTGCACGTCCCCTTTAAGTATTTAACACAGAGGTACACTACATGACCAAAAGTAAAAATCATGGGCAATAATATGGAGTTGGTCCCCCCTTTGCTGCTTTAACAGCCTCCACTCTTCTAGGAAGGCTTTCCACTAGATGTTGGAACATTGCTGCGGGGACTTGCTTCCATTTAGCCACGAGCATTAGTGAGGTCAGGCACTGATGTTGGGCGATTAGGCCTGGCTCGCTGTCGGTGTTCCAATTCATCCCAAAGGTGTTCGATGGGGTTCAAATCAAAGTTTGTCACGTGCGCCGAATACAACTGGTGTAGACCTTACAGTGAAATTATTACTTATAAGCCCTAACCAACAGTGCAATTGTTAAGTAAAAAGTGGGCATTAGGTAAACAATAGATAAGGAAATAAATAAAAAGAACAGTAAATTGACAGTGAAAATAACAGTAGAGAGGCTATATACAGGTGGCACAGAGTCAATGTGCGGCGGCACCGGTTAGTTGGGCTAATTAGGGTAATATGTACATGTAGGTATAGTTAGTGACTATGCATAGACGATAAACCGAGAGTAGCAGCAGTGTAAAAGAGTGGGTTGGCGGGTGGGGGCTGGCGGGATACCTGTTCAGGAGTCTTATGGTTGAGGTTAGGGCTCTGTGCAGGCCAGTCAAGTTCTTCCACCAATCTCGACAAACCATTTCTGTATGGACCTCGCTTTGTGCATGGTGATCATTGTCCTGCTGAAACAGGATAGGTCCTTCCCCAAACTGTTGCCACAAAGTTGGAAGCACAGAATCGTCTAGAATGTTATTGTATGCTGTAGCGTTCCCTTCACTGGAACTAAGGGGCATAGCCCAAACCATGAAAAACAGCCCCAGACCATTATTCCTCCTCCACCAAACTTTACAGTTGGCACTATGCATTCGGGCAGGTAGCATTGTCCTGGCATCCGCCAAATCCAGATTTATCCGTCGAACTGCCAGATGGCGAAAAGCGGGATTCATCCATCCAGAGAACACGTTTCCACTGCGCCAGAGTCCAATGGCGGCAAGCTTTACACCACTCCAGCTGACGTGGTGATCTTGTGTGCGGCTGCTCAGCCTTGGAAACCCATTTAATGAAGCTCACAACAAACAGTTATTGTGCTGATGTTGCTTCCAGAGGCAGTTTGGAACTCGGTAGTGAGTGTTGCAACCTTCAGCACTCGGCTTCACAATAGTGGCACACAGTTGACCGGGGCAGCTCTAGCAGGGCAGAAATTTGATGAACTGACTAGTTGGAAAGGTGGCATCCTATGACGGTGCCATGTTGAAAGTCACTGAGCTCTTCAGTAAGGCCATTCTACTGCCAATGTTTGTCTATGGAGATTGCATGGCGGTGTGCTCAATTTTATACACCTGTCAGAAACGGGTGTTGCTGAAATAGCCGAATCCACTAATTTGAAGGGGTGTCTTCATACAATTGTATATAGTGTATTTGGTGACATTCAATAGCACTTGTTGTCAACATGTCTCCAATCTTATCAACTCCTCCTCATAGCAAGCACGGGCAGAGAGGCAAGTCTAACCTCAAGTTCCGATCCCTTTTTTTTATTGACTGCTGCAAGCCTGCAACACACAAGAGTAGAGCATACTTGTCATAAAAATGTAATTTTATCCCTGTAGCTGATATTCTGTTCTTGGCTCTTGATGGCTCGGTGTGATAATTTGGCTGTAAACCCGAGTGAGGTAACAGTAATTTAAAACTATTTTTTAACACAGACCACAGTTCTCACTGAAGTACTTTTTCTTTGTGCTTTTCTGCACACAAGTGTAAATAGAAACATGTTTTTCCCACAATAGTGGCAGCAGAAAATGACCCCATAGGTATTAGTGGTGCTCTTGACTTGCATTTTTGCCGCTGCATGATATGTTTTAATGACATCATAAACACAGGTCCAGTCTCACACTGCTGGGTTGTTGCTGCTGCGTTATGTGCTGCTCCTTTGCAAAAACAAGGCTTTACAATGTCTCCCTCTTTTTACCTCCGTGGCAGTAAAAGTGTTATTTTGTCAGGGAATGTTTGAAACATTTGGAAGCTGTCAGAGTTCAGGAGAGGTAAAGCTTGACCCCTGACCCCTCTGGTGACCTTCCCACCACTCACTCTGGACATCCTGTCCGGCAGGGGGACAAATCCTTTATCACTCCATTTCTCTCCCTAGTCCCCAGTGTCCCACTCACAGCACCCGGGCCCCATGGCCCCTCCATCTCCCCCAGGGCCTGGCTGTACCCCTATCACTGGCTGTACCCCTGGCTGTAGCCTTGGTGGTCCCTTAGTCTGCAGGAATACAGTCCCCCGCTGTGTAACCCTGTTGTTTTAGGGCCAGGCCGCACGCAGCCAACATTAATGCTCAGCACTAGTGCCTCGCTTGGGAATTCAGCAGGAAAGGACTGAAGCTCTCCCTCGACAGTTGTAAATAAGGGATGGAGTCAGTAACAGTTGTTGCCCCAGTTCTGGGTCACATACCATACCAATGCAAGAGGCAACGGAAGTCTACCAGACCCACTGAAACAGAAATGGAAGAGCAGTCATGTATAGTTCGATACTAGGCAGACTAGTCTATTTGGCTTGCATGACCTTGCTGTTATATATGCCCTGTGTTAATGTTGACTCTAAACAACCACACATGGTAGGAGAGAGAGAGGCATTCTATTCTATGACTATGAGACTGTGGATTCTGGTCAGACGGGAGGCCAGTGTGGTCTAACAGTCGGTCAGTGAGTTAGGGCTGAACGTTTTATAGAGGGCCTGGTGGAGCAGCTCCAGCCCCAGACCTTTTGTTCTTTGTTTGCAGGCGGTGAGGTACATGTGTTGCAGTTTAGCCCACGCCTCCCTCACCTAAATGGATAATTGTATCGAAATTACAATGGCAGGCCCAGCTCTAGAATGCTGTATGAGACGGGACGGCAGGGGGGAGAGGGGGCAGGCAGGCTGGGGCGGGGCGGGTTCAGTCTGCTGCGGCCACAGTGGAGTTTGTCAGAAATGCAGGCACACTTTGGGTTGTGCCATGTTAAAGAAAAAGGGGGGGGTTAGTTGCCAGGAGTCACAGCCACCAGTGTTAATGGATTACTTAGTGTGGTTAAAACTGAACACACCCTCCACCAGTTTCCTCCCTCCACCTAACTGAACATACTCCTGGAAATAGAGTGACTCAACAGTTACCACCACAAACCCCTATCCATTGCCTTTTTAATCCACAGCTTTTCTCTCTTTCCTCCCTGTTCTTTTCAAGCCAGGCAATATTTGGAGCGAGAATGGTTTACACATATTTTTCCAGGCAGCTCCCTGTTTCTTGTCTCTCTTAACGGCCCGTGAACTATCGGTGAGGTAAGATTTGTGAGTCGTTAACATGTTGAGAGATAAAAAGCTCTTGACAGTGAGTAGTGTTTTCAGTGCTACAGTTGAAACTGGAGACGTTACATGAACTCATCCGAACAGTGAAATATGCGTGAGGGAGAGCGTCACCCCTTTGATCATGTTTCCACCGACGTGACAATGATCTAATTTCTAATTGTGATTACTGCTAGTGTAACACAGAACCCCACGACAACCCGACCCACCCGGGCCTCCTAGAACATGTTTGTTTTTTTCCTCATTCATTGTAGGGAAGTTGAGGCAAGTTCAAAGCACAAACACATATGGACACAAATTAATCCATGCTTGTGAGTAGTGGAAGAAAGGCCTTTGTTGGGGGAAAAAAGGGGGAAAGATTAAAGGATGTTTGATGAAATTGAAACCATTCGGTCTCATATGAAATTAAGCTGAACAAAGAGAGACACAGAGAAAGAGTTCTTCGTTGTAAATAAGTGTGGGTAGCAGGACAAGCAGTGAAGGAGTCAGTTCTGTCTAGACTTTGAGACCTAGGGCAAGGGCAAATGCTGTAGGTTAGGGTTAAAGATAGTGCTAGGATGTGGGTGAGGTTTAGGTTAAATATGTAAATATGTTAAAGGTTATAGTAAGGCTAAGAGTGGGTTTGGCTGAGAGCCAGAAGGGTTCATGGTCAAGGTTAACATTAGTATTAGTCAAAACAATACCACATTTTAATTGCAATTTGCAATACAAGGAATTTTCATTGTGCAATCATAAAAAAAACATGATCAGCTTTAAAATAGCAGATTGTGGCTTCTATCAATGTATTTGTCTGCATCATTTCCAATCCATCATATATAATATTTGAAATATATATTTTTAAAATATATTTTCCTTTCTTTATTATTTTCCACTAACCTGGGGTGGCAGGTAGCCTAGTGGTTAGAGCGTTGGACTAGTAACCGAAAGCTTGCAAGATCAAATCCCCAAGCTGACAAGGTAAAAATCTTCGTTCTGCTCCTGAACAAGGCAGTTAACCCACTGTTCATAGGCCATCATTGAAAATAAGAATTTGTTCTTAACTGACTTGCCTAGTTAAATAAAGGTGAAAAACTCCCTTTATTGGAGTGATCAAACAATAATTAGGCTTCCAGTTTATACATACTACATACATTTCAGACAGTATATTTTACATTAGTTATCTTTTGTTTGTTTTTAGTCCCAGTCTTCAGATTCCCTCCAATCTATCTCTGAAGACCATCTAGTTTTGATTTCTAGCTGCCATACATTTTCCCACTGTGCTGTGATGTTTCACAAAAGTTCTGAACCTTTCTATTCTTATAGTTCCTACAGATTGTAAATTAAAGATAAACAACTTTGCTTGGTGTATTATTAGATTATTGATCGATTGACTATAATTGATCAAATCATCCAGCAGTGCTATTTGGAGAGTTGGCTCCAAGTAAATGTTAAATTTTTTCAGCCATTTCTGAACCTGCGACCAAAACAAGCTACATATGGGCAGTACCAAAACAAGTGATCTAATGATTCTGTCTCTTCCCAGCAAAATCTGCAGAGCTGGGATGATTGTATCCCCCATATATATAACATTCTATTGGTTGCAAAAATGTTGTATAATTTCAATTGAAAAACTCTTACGTTTTGAATCCGGCATCGTTTTGTGTATCAGTTCATAAATCAAGTGCCATGGAATCGGTACATCGAAAATCTCCTCCCTTCCAACTATTTTGCAACCTGTACTGTGTAGCTGTCATTTCTTGGGTCCTTAAATGAAACTGGTATACTTTTTCATTTTTTTTGGTCTTTTAATGCCTTGTTCCACTTGCCTCCTCTATTTTTGTGGTAATGCATAATATTTGTTGTAATATTTGTTCTGTCTTTTCTGGTGGATTAAATTGAAATTGCAACCAGATTTCTATTGCTTGTTTTAAAAATAGCGATGATTTCATTTTCAAATAACCGAAAGTGAGAGGTTGTAATCTGAATGAAGGGAAAAGGGCAATTATTTTTAACCCTGGGTGAGCCATTCTTACTAATCTACTAGAGAACCAGTTCGGATTGAAGTATATATTTTTTTTTATGATTGAAGCCTTTAGTAAGAGGTCCAATGCTTTAACATTTAATCATTTCTGCCCTCCAAATTCATATTCACCATATAAACAGGCTCTTAGAATTTTTGTAAATTAAAGTGGAATATTTTTTGGCTCATATAATTTAAAAAAACAAGTCAGTAGGTGTAGGCGGGCCATGAGTAAATAAGTAAACAGGGGTATGACAAAATAATGAATCAGGGTGATTTTTCCACATAGACCGGTGTTGTCCTTTCCATGGTAGCACAATCTTATCTTATTTGGCTAACTTTCTATTAAAATGTATTGTAGGGAGATCATTTCTTTCGGAATATGAATGCTGGGTATGTCCACTTCACCGTCGGACCATTTTATTGATAAATTACACTATACTATAAAAAGTAAAAAAAAAAACTGCGATCCAGTACAATACGTAACATGATGCACTTATCATTGTGCGACTATTAATATGCTCTCTGTACCAAAGACACCCTTACACTCTTATCTGTTTTCATTTAATGTTAGTGAGAACAGCTCAGAACAGATGCTGTCCAGAGCTGTAATAATTCTACTTACAAGTGTAGCTTTTCAGCTTAAAGTCAACATTACTCCAATATAACCCCTCACTTTCAGACCCCTGTCCCCCAATCTCTAACTAGTGGGCCCTAAGCCTCCCCCACAGCCCCCCGGGCCCTGGGTGGCTAGCTAGGCCCTCCATGACCCAACAGAACCCTGCCAGCCTCTGCTTCTCTACCGTTAGATCCAAGGGTTTGATCCAAGGGTTTAATTAAACTGGAAGGATGCAAATTAGCCACCTTGACTGGGTCGCCACATTAAAGCAGCTTTCATCCAGATTTTCATGGTGGCTGACTCACTGGGGGCCTGGGCTGGGACCTTAACAGGCAGGATGCACCGGGGCCTGCCCCTTCTCCCCCACCACGCCCCACCTCGCCCCTCAACCAGGCACAACAGAGAAGAAAAGAAAAGGCACATTAGGTGGGGGTAATTTCCTATGGAGTCGCCATGCGCCTGCTGCTGCAAAACGCTTATAGCTCTATAAAAGATACCAGGAGACTTCTAATTAGCCTTTCCTCTCATGCTGTGTGGAGGGACGCTGACGACGCTTTCTAATTTGCCTGACTGCCGTTCTGCCTGCCTCTTTCTCTCTCTCTCCTCTCTCCTTTTTCTCCTCTCTCTCTCTGGCTTCAATTGACATGAGCCAGAACAGACACTCAGTCAGATGTGTCCTGCTGTCAATTTCACGTTGAGAGATACATTTCTCAATTAGATTTGTAATTGAGTCTTGATAATTGATGAACTTGATTAGTCATACAGTGCATTCAGAAAGTATTCAGAATCTACACAGAATACCCCATAATGACAAAGCAAAAACAGGTTTTTAGAAATGTTTGCCAATTTATAAAAAATGTAAAAGTGAAATATTCAGACCCTTTACTCAGTACTTTGTTGAAGAACCTTTGATTACAGCCTTGTGTCTTCTTGGGTATGACGCTACAAGCTTGGCACACCTGTATTTGGGGAATTTCTCCCATTCTTCTCTGCAGATCCTCTCAAGCTCTGTCAGGTTGGATGGGGAGCGTCGCTGCACAGCTATTTTCAGGTCACTCTAGAGATGTTCAATCGGGTTCAAGTCCGTGCTCTGGGTGGGCCACTCAAGGACATTCAGAGACTTGTCCCAAAGACACTCCTGCGTTGTCTTGGCCGTGTGCTTAGGGTCATTGTCCTGTTGGAAGTTGAACCTTCACCCCAGTCTGAGGTCCTGAGTACTATAAAGCAGGTTTTTATGAAGGATCTCTCTGTACTTTGCTCCGTTCATCTTTCCCTCAATCCTGACTAGTCTCCCTGCCACTGAAAAACATCCCCACATCGTTATGCTGCCACCACCATGCTTCATAGTAAGGATGGTGCCAGGTTTCCTCCAGACGTGACGCTTGGCAATCAGGCCAAAGAGTTAAATATTGGTTTCATCAGACCAGAGAATCTTGTTTGTCATGGTCTGAGAGTCTGGCCAATGTACCATAAAGGCCTGATTGGTGGAGTGCTGCAGAGATTGTTGTCTTTCTGGAAGGTTCTCTCATCTCCACAGAGGAACTCTGGAGCTCTGCAAGAGTGACCATCGGGTTCTTGGTCACTTCACTGACCAAGGCCCTTCTCCCCCGATTGCTCAGTTTGGCCAGGCGGCCAGCTCTAGGAAGAGTCTTGGTGGTTCCAAACTTCTTCCATTTAAGAATGATTGAGCTCTTGAGGACCTTCAATGCTGTAGATAATTTTGGTACCCTTACCCAGATCTGTGCCTCAACACAACCCTGTTTTGGAGCTCTACGGACAATTCCATCAACCTCATGGCTTAGTTTTTGCTCTGACATGCTGTCACCTGTGGGACCTTATATAGACAGGTGATGCACCTTTTCAAACCATGTCCAATCAATTGAATTTACCACAGGTGGACTCCAATCAAGTTGTAGAAACATCTCAAGGATGACCACGGGAAACAGGATGCACTTGAGCTCAATTTTGAGTCTCATAGCAAAGGGTCTGAATACTTATGTAAATGTATTTCATTTTTTATTCATTTGCTTAAATTTCTAAATCTCTTTTTGCTTTGTCATTCTGGGGTATTGTGTGTAGATTGAGGAATTTTTTTATTTTAATCAATTTTAAAATAAGGCTGTAACGTAAAAATGTGGAAAAAGTTGAGGGGTCTGAATACTTTCCAAATGCACTGTACATTAAACATTAAGCTTTATTATATTTCAAATCTGAACCTCAAATCTTCTGAACTTCCGAACTGCTTTTAATGTTCTTGACAAGTTTTATGATTATTTTCTAGTCTGTGAATTGCTTTTCTCAAGTTGAACTAATGTACAGTTGAAGTCGGAAGTTTACATACACTTAGGTTGGAGTCATTAAAACTCGTTTTTCAACCACTCCACAAACTTCTTGTTAACAAACTATAGTTTTGTCAAGTCGGTTAGGACATCTACTTTGTAATTTTTCCAACAATTGTTTACAGACAGATTTATTTCACTTATAATTCACTGTATCACAATTCCAGTGGGTCAGAAGTTTACATACATTAAGTTGACTTTGCCTTTAAACAGCTTGGAAAATTCCAGAAAATGATGTCATGGCTTTAGAATATTCTGATAGGCTAATTGACATCATTTGAGTCAGTTGGAGGTATACCTGTGGATGTATTTCAAGGCCTACCTTCAAACTCGGTGCCTTTTTCTTAACATCATGGGAAAATCAAAAGAAATCAGCCAAGACCTCAGAAAAAAAATGGTAGACCTCCACAAGTCTGGTTCATCATTGGGAGCAATTTCCAAACGCCTGAAGGTACCACGTCCATCTGTACAAACAATAGTACGCAAGTATAAACACCATGGGACCACGTAGCCGTCATACCGCTCAGGAAGGAGACTCGTTCTGTCTCCTAGAGATGAACGTACTTTGGTGCGAAAAGTGCAAATCAATTCCAGAACAACAGCAAAGGACCTTGTGAAGATGCTGGAGGAAACGGGTACAAAAGTATCTACAGTGAGGGAAAAAAGTATTTGATCCCCTGCTGATTTTGTACGTTTGCCCACTGACAAAGAAATGATCAGTCTATAATTTTAATGGTAGGTTTATTTGAACAGTGAGAGACAGAACAACAATAAAATAAATCCAGAAAAACGCATGTGAAAAATGTTATAAATTGATTTGAATTTGAATGAGGGAAATAAGTATTTGACCCCCTCTCAATCAGCAAGATTTCTGGCTCCCAGGTGTCTTTTATACAGGTAACGAGCTGAGATTAGGATCACACTCTTAAAGGGAGTGCTCCTTATCTCAGTTTGTTACCTGTATAAAAGACACCTGTCCACAGAAGCAATCAATCAATCAGATTCCAAACTCTCCATCATGGCCAAGACCAAAGAGCTCTCCAAGGATGTCAGGGACAAGATTGTAGACCTACACAAGGCTGGAATGGGCTACAAGACCATCGCCAAGCAGCTTGGTGAGAAGGTGACAACAGTTGGTGCGATTATTTGCAAATGGAAGAAACACAAAAGAACTGTCAACCTCCCTCGGCCTGGGGCTCCATGCAAGATCTCACCTCGTGGAGTTGCAATGATCATGAGCGGTGAGGAATCAGCCCAGAACTACACGGGAGGATCTTGTCAATGATCTCAAGGCAGCTGGGACCATAGTCACCAAGAAAACAATTGGTAACACACCATGCCGTGAAGGATTGAAATCCTGCAGCGCCCGCAAGGTCCCCCTGCTCAAGAAAGCACATGTACATGCCCGTCTGAAGTTTGCCAATGAATATCTGAATGATTCAGAGGACAACTGGGTGAAAGTATTGTGGTCAGATGAGACCAAAATGGAGCTCTTTGGCAACAACTCAACTCGCCGTGTTTGGAGGAGGAGGAATGCTGCCTATGACCCCAAGGTCACCATCCCCACCGTCAAACATGGAGGTGGAAACATTATGCCTTGGGGGTGTTTTTCTGCTAAGGGGACAGGACAACTTCACCGCATTAAATGGACGATGGACGGGGCCATGTACCGTCAAATCTTGGATGAGAACCTCCTTCCCTCAGCCAGGGCATTGAAAATGGGTCGTGGATGGGTATTCCAGCATGACAATGGCCCAAAACACACGGCCAAGGCAACAAAGGAGTGGCTCAAGAAGAAGCACATTAAGGTCCTGGAGTGGCCTAGCCAGTCTCCAGACCTTAATCCCATAGAAAATCTGTGGAGGGAGCTGAAGGTTCGAGTTGCCAAACGTCAGCCTCAAAACCTTAATGACTTGGAGAAGATCTGCAAAGAGCAGTGGGACAAAATCCCCCCTGAGATGTGTGCAAACCTGGTGGCCAACTACAAGAAATGTCTGACCTCTGATTGCCAAAAAGGGTTTTGCCACCAAGTACAAAGTCATGTTTTGCAGAGGGGTCAAATACTTATTACACATCCGTTTTTCTGGATTTTTTTGTTGTTATTCTGTCTCTCACTGTTCAAATAAACCTACCATTAAAATTATAGACTGATCATTTCTTTGTCAGTGGGCAAACATACAAAATCAGCAGGGGATCAAATACTTTTTTCCCTCACTGTATATCCACAGTAAAACGAGTCCTATATAGACATAACCTGAAAGGCCGCTCAGCAAGGGAGAAGCCACTGCTCCAAAACCGCCATAAAAAAGCCAGACTACGGTTTGCAACTGCACATGGGGACAAAGATGGTACTTTTTGGAGAAATGTCCTCTGGTCTGATGAAACAAAAATAGAACTGTTTGGACATAAGGATCATCGTTATGTTTGGAGGAAAAAGGGGGAGGCTTGCAAGCCGAAGAACACATCCCAACCATGAAGCACGGGGGTGGCAGCATCATGTTGTGGGGGTGCTTTGCTGAAGGAGGGACAGGTGTACTTCACAAAATAGATGGCATCATGAGAAGGAAAATTATGTGGATATATTGAAGCAACATCTCAAGACATCAGTCAGGAAGTTAAAGCTTGGTCGCAAATGGGTCTTCCAAATGGACAATGACCCCAAGCATACTTCCAAAGTTGTGGCAAAATGGCTTAAAGACAACAAAGTCAAGGTATTGGAGTGGCCATCACAAAGCCCTGACCGCAATCCTATAGAACATTTGTGGTCAGAACTGAAAAAGCGTGTGCGAGCAAGGAGGCCCACAAACCTGACTCAGTTACACCAGCTCTGTGAAGGAGGAATGGGCCAAAATTCACCCAACTTATTGAGGGAAGCTTGTGGAAGGCTACCCAAAACATTTGACCCAAATTAATGCTACCAAATACTAATTGAGTGTTTGTGTGTGTGTTAACTTCTGACCCACTGGGCATGCGATGAAAGAAATAAAACCTGAAATAAATAGTTCTCGCTACTATTATTCTGACATTTCACATTCTTAGGATCACCACTTTATCTTAACTGACCTATGACTGGCAATTGCTACTAGGATTAAATGTCAGGAATTGTGAAAAACTGAGTTTAAATGTATTTGGCTAAGGTGTATGTAAACTTCCGACTTCAACTGTATATGTCGTTCAGGTCCATATCACTGCTGAAATCTTATGACCCGTGAAAGGAAGGTAAAACACCTCTGCGTCATTTTCTCTTCATTAACATTATTGTTTTGGTAATAGTTCACCACCACCATGGTGTGTGGAATGGAAATGCCACGTTCTATTCTAAATCTATTCTTTCAATTTCTAAGATAAATTGAACAACCAACCATTCTGTTATTTTCAAAAGTCAGCTGTGCCATCACTAATGAAAATCACTGTGAAACCATGTTTGTTTTGCATTCGATTTGGGCCTGTGTTCAGATGGTCAGATGTAGAGTGCTTCATGAGACACATTGGCACGTATGTTTGAACACAGGTACCCCGGTAGGAATGGAGAATGGGGCTTTTTGAGGGGAGACCCTTTAAATTTCTCCCAGTAGGAAAGAATAATATGGGACCTTATAAACACGCCTTCCACATGAAGAGCGTTTAGGGTTAGGGGAGCTTCAGGGCTGGGACTGGGGCTGCCCTCCTTCGCCCTCTCTCTCGCCCAGACCCGCCGTTTCCACCTCCACCCTCACCTCTGCCCTCCCTCACTGCCCCTCTGTGTGTGTTTCTGTGGGCCTGGACTGGAGCAGAGGAAAAGGGGTCCCCCTGTCCTTCAGCCTAGCGCTACACCAGTCCAGCACCCCTTTCCTTTCCACTGTTCGACTACACACAGGAGCCAGAGCTGGAGCAGTCTGCCCAGCCGTAAGGTAAAGCCGTGCTATACCTCGGTCATCACATCAGGCCGTTCCACTGACAGCTGCCTGAAAGTATGATGTACTTTCTTGAACTGGATAAACTTTGTCAACCAGTCACTTTTCCAACTAATAATTTAAACTGGTCACAGATTGCATCAAGTAAAAAATGTAATATCCAATACATAGGAAATAGTCCAATGTTCTCCTAATAATGCTGCATAAGGGAAAACCTCTGTTCTGTCCCTCTGCACCTGTTTTGAGAACATCAGCACACAGAGAGTAAAGGAATGAGCCCTGGCTAAGACCTCTTTCGACAAGATAATGCCCCCCTAATTCCACCTCGGTGTTGCTGAGTAGCCACCTCTCCCGTGCCAGTGGAACCGTTGCTACACCCAGGCTTACTCTCCCAGAACCCTGGGCCAATAGCAATAATGGGGGCTAGCAAAAAACACTTGGTGCTGGCTTTGGGCTCTCCTGACTCTTTTGTACCTCACTACGTAGTGTTAAGCAGGGCGTGGCCCTCTGGCTGTCATATGGCCCTCTGGACCAGGATTAAATCAGGACAAAGAACAGTATCAACACGCGCGCACACACACCTGACTTGACCCTTCATACCTGGTGACCTGAGGTTCCATCAGGCAACAGGGATGTTGCCATAAGACACGTCTAGGCAGAGCAGACATTGTGGACAATCGGCTTAGTACACATACCAGAGAATCTTGTTTCTTACGGTCTGCGAGTCCTTTAGGTGCCTTTTGGCAAACTTCAAGCGGGCTGTCATGTGCCTTTTACTGAGGAGTGGCTTCCGTCTGGCCACTCTACCATAAAGGCCTGATTGGTGGAGTGCTGCAGGGATGATTGTCCTTCTGGAAGGTTCTCCCATCTCCACAGAAGAACTCTAGAATTCAAGGCACACTTAACCAGCATGGCTACCACAGCATTCTGCAGAGATACGCCATCCCATCTGGTTTGCACTTAGTAGGACTATCATATGTTTTTCAACAGGACAATGACCCAACACCACCTCCAGGCTGTGTAAGGGCTATTTGACCAAGAAGGAGAGTGATGGAGTGCTGCATCAGATGACCTGGCCTCCACAATCACCTGACCTCAACCCAATTGAGATGGTTTGGGATGAGTTGGACTGCAGAGTGAAGGAAAAGCAGCCAACAAGTGCTCAGCATATGTGGGAACTCCATTAAGACTGTTGGAAAAGCATTCCAGGTGAAGCTGGTTGAGAGAATGCCAAGAGTGTGCAAAGCTGTCGTCAAGGGTGGCTACTTTCAATAACACTTTTTTGGTTACTACATGATTCCATATGTGTTATTTCATAGTTTTGATATCTTCACTATTATGCTACAATGTAGAAAATAGTAAAAATAAAGAAAAACCCTTGAATGAGTAGGTGTGTCCAAAGTTTTGACTGGTACTGTGTGCGTGTGTGTGTGTGAGCTCAGTCAGCAGTGGACTCAGGGTTAGAATAGGTTCTCTGTGCATTCCTGTGGGTCGGGCCCAAACAAAGCAGCACTCTCTTTCAGCCCTGTCCGTCTGACTGCGTGCCTGCCTGCCTGCTGACCTGCCTGCACAGTTTAGGTTAAAGGCAGCTAATTGGTTTCCAGCTCAGGGTTAAGTCAACATGCCGTCTTGTTTTAAACAGTGTGGAAACTTGAGAGAAGCAACAATAATATGGCACTGTTTGCTCACCCCTGCCTCACAGAGCCAGTTAGAATAATACCAGCGCTTTGCCTGGTTATCGTTCCCATAGAGTTGTAAAACTTCATACACTCTGAAAGCCAAACACGCAGTCGTTTACACACCTCACAGTCCACTGATCTCCAAGCAGAATTATTCATCCTGCGTCACACAGAGGGGTCCTGTTGGAGCTCAAAGCAAGGCAAATAAATCTGAGAGATCCTTCAGCAGTTTGCACTCATCCCTAGACCCCCGTGTGATTTACATGACGCCATTTGCAGACATTAAGACTTGGGTCTTGGGTGAAATTCCTCACATCATTGAAACGATAACTGACCGCTAGATTTATGTGGCAATATCAAAACGATACTTTGTGGTAATGGCAGGGTGTAAGAGAACTCAATTTCCTTTGACCCATTGGTTTTATATTGCCTTTCTTTGCTCTGTAGCATGAGTACATCATTTTTCTGCAATATTCCGTTTTTTAAAAGACTACATGAACCCTAACTTTTTTGCTTTGATGTGTTTTTAGATACTAGAGTAAAGCATCGTCTTCCACAGTCCTAAGATCAGATTTATTCAGACTTCTCACTGGGCACAGACGTCAGTTCAACGTCTAGTTTGGATTTACATTTGGTTGACTTCAATGTGAAATCAACAAAAAATGTCACCATTTCATTGGATTTAGGTGAAAGGTTGGTTGAAAATGAAATGGGTCGGGTTGCTATGAAACAATCTTCATACTCCCTGCATGGGTGTGTGTGACAGAGGTTAAACCTCAGTCAATGACTTTTGTGTTTTTCAGATGACACTGCAGCGACCCAGACCGACGCTCCACCTGCCGTATTGGAACCCAACGCTGAGCTCACCCAGCCTGACCCTACAGGAGAGCCCTGGGGTGAGAAGCACACTGCTTCACTTCACTACATTATAATACTCCTACACGTTGTCATCTAAATGCTATTGACATCTGTGTTACCTAACCTCCATGATGTATTCTCTCTGCAGTGAAGCCTCGGTTCAGCCAGCCCACTAAGATGCGACGGCGGGTGCTGTACAAGCCGGTGGGCAGCTCGGTGAGGCTCAAGTGCCAGGCCACGGGCACCCCTCCCCCTGTCTTTACCTGGTGGAAAGACCAGACCCCTCTGCCACCCCCGCGCCAGGGCAAGCGCCCGCAGTGGACCCTCACCCTGAAGAACCTGCAGCCCCAGGACAGTGCCAAGTACACTTGCCACGTCTCTAACCCAGCAGGGCACATCAATGCCACCTACAAGCTGGATGTCATCGGTAACACCACCGACACCGCAACAAATAATTTTTCCTTTTCCTCCATCACGCTCCAATTTAATTTATACACAGACCTCCCATATGTTGCCAAATTAATTGTGTTATTGTCATTATGATTCACATGCTTATAAACTCCTGTCCTTCTCCCTACAGAGCGCTCTCATTGCAAGCCTGTTCTGACCGGCACCCACCCAGTCAACACCACCGTGGAGTATGGCGGCACCGCCTCCTTCCAGTGTAAGGTCCACAGTGACGTGAAGCCAGTGGTCCAGTGGCTGAAGAGGGTGGACCCAGGCACACAGGACCGCTATAACTCCACCCTGGAGGTCGGAGGGCAGCATTTTGTGGTTCTGCCCACGGGGGATGTGTGGTCCCGGCCTGACGGCTCCTACCTCAACAAGTTGGCTATTGTCAAGGCCCGCGATGAGGATGCTGGCATGTACATCTGCCTGGGAGCCAACACTATGGGCTACAGCTTTCGCAGTGCTTACCTTACTGTGCTGCCAGGTGAGTACAGCCATTCACTCTGAACTGTAGAATGGGACTTTACTAGGATGGGATGGAGGCTTACATCTGTAGAGCTGTCTCTCATATCACTGTGATTTGTCACTCTGTCCAGACCCTCAGGTGGAGAACACAGTGATGCCTCCCCACCTGAGCTCCGGCCTGCCCTGGCCTCTGATCATCGGCATCCCTGCAGCAGCCCTCCTCATCGTAGGCACCATCGTACTCTGGCTGTGCCACAGCCGTCGGCTCCACAACACCCTGGCTCCCAGGCACATACCTGTAGTCCACAGAGACCACCACATCTCGGACAAAGAGCCCAGCACCACCACCCCCTGTAGTGCCCTGACTAGCCCTGACTACCCCAGCCAGAGACTGGTGGGCCTGGGAACCCCCGGCCTCAGTGGGCCCCCTAAGATCTACTCCAAGGTTTACACAGACATGCACACGCACACACACACACACGCCCATGTGGATGGTAAGGTCCATCAACACCAGCACTTCCACTACCAGTGCTAACCAGCCCCTTCTCACCCCACCCCACACCTACGGCCTTGTCTCCTAGCCACTGCTGCTATTCTGACCCAACAATGGACTATGAGCAAGGGACAATGAGCCGGGTAGTTCATATGAACTACACCTTCCATGATAAGCAGTGTTAACACACCATACAGTGGCAAAAGCCCTACCAGGTTGGATCCTGGGATAGGCATGGACAAATGTTACTAAGCTGCCTGCTAATACCGCTTCATTGAGATGTCTCAGGGCAGGGAAACCCTCCCATGTGTGCTATCGAGTAATTTACATGTTTTTTTAAATATCAGACAACTAAGATTTAAACTCTAATTGTATTTTAAAGGAATAGACAAATGATAGAATGTCTATATAAACAACAAAATGCAGGGCACTCAATTTAAAACATAAATATTCAATGTGTGTTTGGATGCACGTAGCCTTGGAGAAATCATTCATTAGTTAATTGGAGAAGTACCAGGGTTAGGTTCAATTTAGGTAAAGGACCTCCAATTTACGCTAATTTGTGTATCTAATAGAATTGGCCCAAACCCTATGCAAAAAAAAAATGTTACACTCATCTAAACATATACCTGTGTCCAAACTTTCAAAGCATAACGTAATATGAGGAACTTTTAAGCTTGTCTAAATTGGAAAATTCAAGATTTATAAGCTTTTTAAAAATATATATATATAACTGTGACAAATCAAAATCTAGCCAAAATGTTTACAATGTGTTCCGAGCTTTTATATTCTCATAATAGTAACACAAACTGTGGTGTCCTCTGTTTTGAAATAGGTGGTATTATTTTTTTAAGAGGTTTTGTAATGTGTGTGTGTGTGTGTGTGTGTGTGTGTGTGTGTGTGTGTGTGTGTGTGTGTGTGTGTGTGTGTGTGTGTGTGTGTGTGTGTGTGTGTTTCATGTAGGAAAGTACAACTCATCAGGGAAATCAGATGGATGGATGAATGGATGAGGTGAAAAAACATATTTTTTTTATTCAGATATTGTATAATATGTATCCAACTGTGCCTGAAAAATGCAGTAATACTATTATTTACCCTGTACAGTGTCTGTCAGATGCCAAGTTATTTTGCAGCGCTATAGATGTGTATATTACTTACAATTCTTGTGAGGTATATTGTTGTATAAGGTAGGACAAGTATTGTACTGTACCTTTTGTCTAATGGTTTTAAAACTCACAAAAAAAGCAATTTAGCTGTCTTTTTACTTTATTGTTCTATATTTATTTTGTAACTTACATTACTTTTCTGTAGCTCAGTTGGTAGAGCATGATGCTTGTAACGCCAGGCTAGTGGGTTTGATTCTCCGGACTACCCATATGTAAAATGTATACATGCATGACTGTAAGTTGCTTTCGATAAAAGTGTCTCCTAAATGGCTTATATTCTTATTCCAGATTGGATTGACCTATGGGTCATTTAGACAAAAATACGACAAGTGTTGATTGTATTGTTAAGTTGAATTACAGCTTTTACTGGCCTAGTTGTCTCATATTTTATTTAGAATCTGACCATATGCTTTATATATTTCACGTTTTTATTTGTTGAAAAACATGCCAACCATTACAAAGATAATTTAACAAAGAGTCATTCACCCTACCCTCAAGTAGTCATAAATATAGTACCCAGTGTTTTAAAATTGCCACGTTAATCTTATGCAATTACTCAAACATTGCATGATGCAAACTCACTCTGGTGCTCATGTAAATTTAGTACTGTACAATAATATTTTTGTAATAAAAATGGTTTCTATAACTTTTCGTGTAGTATTTGCAAAATCTATTTTGATGAGTACATTTACATATGAAATGTGTTTTTATAAAAAAATAAAAACAGAATGCCATTCTGGTCCATGTTGACTTTCTACTTTACACTCCCCAAAAAGGCCTCCATCCCCTGTTAGTTTAACATCCTCTGGAATGCTCTGGGAAAATCAAGTTGTGCGTTCAACTCCAGGCAAGGAAATAAATATTCCTAATAGGATGTGATATGTATTAATTTGAGGGTAGGGTTACACAGTGCACAGGGCTACTTCCTCCGTTTCTCGCTGGAAGACTAACTGCAAATCATCACTGGAACACCAGATATTTGTGAAACCCAGTGTTGGAAAAGTACTCAATTGTCATACTTGAGTAAAAGTAAAGAAAATGACTCAAGTTAAAGGGAAAGTATCAAAACGAAATGTACTTAAGTATCAAAGGTAAAAGTATAAATAATTTCAAATTCCTTATTAAAAGCAAACCAGACTGCACAAATGTATTCTTTAAAAATATTACAGCTGCCAGGGGCACACTCCAACACAGACATAATTTACAAATGAAGCATGTATTTAGTGAGTCCGTCAGATCAGAAACAGTAGGGATGACCAGGGATGTTCTCTTGATATGTGCGAGGGAAAATGTATGGAGTAAAAAGTACATTATTTTCTTTAGGAATGTAGTGAAGTAATAGTAAAAGTTGTTAAAAATATAAACAGTGAAGTAAAGTACAGATACCCCCAAAAACTACTTCAGTAGTAATCTAAAGTATTTTTACACCACTGGTCAAACCCAGTTACCTTATGTCTTTTGTCACTACCTTCCATTACATTTTCATTTAGCAGACACTTATCCAGCGAGACTGAAAGGAACATTTAGGGTTAAGTGCCTTGTTCAAGGGAACATGAACATAATTTTTTTCATAGTTAGCTTGGGGATTTGAACAAGCAACCATTTGGTTACTAGCCCAATGCGCTTAACCGCTAGGCTAACTGCCCAATTCGTTTTTTGGTTGTATTGTTTTTCTCTCTGAGATAACGAAATGGTCACAAAACATTATCTTAGTGAATTAACATATTAGGGTTACCAATTAAATGAACGTGGCTATCTGTAAAGCTACAATGAAAAGGCCAGGGAGTTTGGCTGTTTCACACCGTGCATAAAATCCTCAAATTGTGTTGTTTTTTCCCGCCATCTAGTGGTATACTAGCGCCATACATTGACCAGAAAAACGTCCAACATTTCAAATGTACATGATGATACATTCCCTGATATGATTTCAGTGTAATGAATACAAGAGTTCTAATCTAACGTGTCATAACGTGATATGCTGTGTTGTCTGTACACTATTACACAAAAAACCAATGCAACCCCCGCAAAGTGCCTTTGTAACCCCTCCTCCCTGGAGATCAGCGTGAGGTAAGAACCGTCATGATACACTAGCACAGGTTCATTTCAATGGAAGGAAAGCGGTGAGGAGACGGCGGGGGACCTTTGGGCGGTGCGGAGGTGGCGTGGGAGGGGGCGAAGAAGATTTTCCCCAGCTTTATGCAAATCACCAGCGGCGACCGCTGGGCGATGACCAATCATATCGAATGGTTCCCATGACGAATTTGACGCTATCCGACCCAAGGCTGGAGACTTTCTTCAGCAAAGATGGCTGACAAAAATACTAGGTTGGAAGCAAATGTAAGTGATAACGACATAACGAATCATGCAAAAAAATTACAGTTGACAGGAGTATGTTAGTTAATGTAGAGACAAACGATTATGCATTTTTTTAATCGTAAAGTAAATTTACGAAAATAGCGATTTTAGCAAACTAGCTAACATTAGCCAGCTAGCTTTATGGGTGTTGTGACATGAGTATGACATTGTAATTCTGGTTGTTTAATGTTTTAGGGGCTCCTGAAATAGCCAGCAAACCAGGCTGTCGTCTTGTGAAATAGTTGATGTAAAGAATCTAGCTAGCTGATCTAGCTTACTGCAAATGTAATGTACAATTTTGTAAGCTTCCCTTGCTGATATTTGCCATGCAATGCAGATAGATGAATAACGTAGCCAGCTATGTTCTTGCTTATTGTGCAGTCTAGATACAAATACCTGTATGCCTATGGATGTGTAGCTAGCTATCTAGCCGATCTGTGTATGGACCCAAACGTTTGGTATAAAAATTTGTTCAGAACCTAGCTATGAACCTCAGCTATCATAGCATGTTGTATCAACTTCAGAACAGTCTGAATTACATTAATGAATCCTATGGATCGAGTAGAATATAACTTTGTGCCAAGGATGCAAGTCGTATATACATGTAGTTATTACCATGCATAAGATCCCCACATTGTAGCCAGTACATTTAATATATTCACTGATCATGTACTCTTCCATGGCAAATAAAGGTGCAGTTCAGGTATGAATGTCTGAGATTATTTTTCAGTCATATCCAATACCAGGAGTATCAAATTCTAGTCTTTGAACGATGCTGTATGCATGTATTACAATTATACACTTCAACAGTGTTTACCAATCTTGGTCCTGGGACATCAATGGTTATACATTGTAACTAAGACTAGAAACAGGATTTAACTAGTTAAAGATTGATTTGCAATTCATATATACAGAAATATATATATTTTTAAAAACAGTTCACTACACTTCCTATGCATCATGTAAATACTCTAAAACCGGTTCATCTCAATATCTAATGCCCTTCATCTGCATTGATCTGATGAACAGGATAGGTGTAGTATTTCATCAAATGAGACTTAATTTCAACCAGTAGAGAACGCGAAACGCTTTATTGAAAGAAGTTAATTTTCCAAGTGTTATAAATACATGCATTATAAATGTAATTGTAATATTATAAATACAAGTTCAATCTGTACTTCAATGCACATCTGTTGTGCATTATAAAAACAGAGGAAGTAAGAGGAGGTGGCGAGAGGTGTAAAAGACAGAAAGGGAAAGAGGTAAGACATAGGAGCAGGGAAGGCAGCATATGATTAATGAATCACAGTGCAACCCGAATATTCTCTCAGTTCATCACAATAACATAATAGTGAAACTAGTCGGCCCGAAGGTTGAGGTGGCAATGATGGGACTGGGGGTTGGCATCCTCTCACATCAAAACATATCTGCGGACGATGTTTAAGCCTTGTGTTGTAATTTTTTATTCTAAGCTTGTTAGTCATCATAATAATCAGGAGGTGAAATGCAAAAAACTGACTTTGGATCATTAACTCTGGGACTACTGCATCTCTTTTTCCTGTTGACCTGACCAAGTGACCTCTCACCTCTGATCATGCTGTGCCCTCTTAGTAGCCAGTTCAGATGAGAGGGGGGGGTTCACCGACACAGCCGATATAACCTAGAGGATTTAGGAAGAGGAGGAGAGAGGGATGAAGTGAAAGAGAGACTTATTGAGAAAATAAGGTAGTTAAAGACCGTGTTCAACAGGAATCTGTGTGTGGTCTCACCTGGTGTCCACACCACACTAAGTGGCTGCAGAGTACTTTATGCTGAAAAACATGAACGGACACACGTGGACAAACAATATAGCGCAGTTATAGAAATAATGACGTGTCTTACTATTCTCCATGGTTGGCCCTCTTGCCTGTTCTTTGAAGGTGGAAGGAGCCAGTTATACACCTGAGCCTGCTTACTGCACAACACAATCCATCAATCAGATTGATACAGGAGTGTGTGGGTTGTAGTGAGTAATTTTTCTAAATTCTTTCAATATGGGTGATTTAAAATAGCCTGTTTTGTTTTTATACAGACATCACACCCTTACCTAAACAGCACCCTCACCTGAGAAGTAGAAATCAAAGGGAGAGAAACTGGGAATTGAATAACTGCAGTTGACATAGCTAAGTAAATGGAAGAATATTATTATTGCAATGTGAATGACTCTTACAATAGCCTTTGGTTGTGCATAGTGTAGTCTATAGTGTTGCCAGGGAACAGCACCCTCTACGAAGAAGTAGGAGGTGAAGATCTCCCGCACACGGATTGTCTCTTGCTGCATTGTTGGACCCCATCCTTGAAACATCCTGCAGAGCAGCAGACTTCTCTAGCACCTGGCGGCAAGCTGCATATCCCCTCCTGGTCCTCGTGTCCATCCTCATGAAGTTATGCAGGACACAGGTAGCCTTTACACACCTGAATTCCTCCAGGAGGCAGTCCCAGATGGCCCTGGTCACCCAACCTTGCAGTGCCCTACACGTTAACTGTAGACAATCGTTTTGAAGGAATCTCCAGTTACAAGGTATCTGTAGGAATATGGAAAACAATGTAATTATTAGACTTTTACATCACCAGGTCATTGTGGATTACTAAAGTATAATATCCCTGATAACAAATTATGATAACTTTGGATTGATAGATGCATGGGCACACATATGTGCATGTGACAATAACAGGATCATATCAAGAATAGCATCACAAATGAATACATAAATACCACTTGAAGCTTGATGAGTTGATCATTTGAATCAGCTGTGCAGTGTTAAGGCAAAAATATAAATGTGCACCCCTTTGAGTCCCCAGGACCAGGACTGAGAACCACTGCTCTTCATATGTAGACAGGCTTTCATAGCGCTTTTTATCTGAGGACAGAAAATCTCACAAGAAACAGACTTCCTTATAGTCAAATTACACCGCACTGAACATTATGTTACTAGTATCTCCATCCTCACTTCTAGGGGCAGGAACTACACAAAAGTACCTGCCCTATCCAGAATAGCCTACTCTCCCACTTACAGTTGGGGCTGCTATCCTATCACCCTCCTCCATGGCTGTTAGCTAGCTACCTACAAAATAATTGGGAGTTAGTTTTTTTACAGTGATAAATGCATCAAGATAGCTAGCTAATATGAAGTCAGGTAGGTGGTGATATTTCATTCACTTGGCTATCTATCTATACAGTATGGGAAGTTAGCTCATTTAGCAGCTCATTTGAGTTAGCCTGCACTGTAGCTAGTTAGCTAATAATGCATCCGTTTTTTTTTTTTTTACATTTTCGAAATGTATTTACTTACTTGAATAGGTTCTCCCAGCCATGTGGCCAATTGGAAACAGGGCAGCAAAGTTTGTTTGTCTCCAGTGCGTTTTAGAGGATATTACTATTGAACTATGTACTAATTAATAACTAGACCTTCATACAAACTTGCTATGCTGAATTCTTGACGCACAATCGAACATGCTGCTATATGCTGCCAGCACGCCCACAGGCGAGTCACAATGGGCGGCCTACGCGGCACGCGGCATTTTACCGCTATCTAGTGTACATTCACCGTAGGGCGGAGCATTTGTATGGCGGAAGCACGTCTCTGATCTGAGCGCAGAAATCGAGGTACGCGTGTATGGCGGAAGTACGTCTCTGATCTGAGCGCAGATATCGAGGTGCGAGTTCATCTTTCATATGCTGTGTTTATCGGACCTCCTGGAGACAGACAGAGAGGCCCGGTCCAAGTCCTCAGACAAGGGTTCGTTCAGATAGAACCACCGGATAACTAAAACTGTTTTCCAGTGCTTGCCACTGCCGCAAAAGGCTTTAAGTTACTTCCACGGGTGTCGGGTGGGGGATGTTGTTTAGCCAGCCAGCCAGCTAGCTAGCCGGCCAGCTGTCTGAGCCAACCTGTATTGAACGATTGAAAGCTTCAAAGAAGAGTCAACTTGCTTGCAAGCCAACTGACGAGAACCTGTATAGAACTTGGGAAGAATTAAATGTTCCTCAGCCCTCTCTTCGTGAATTCTCACTAGCCTGAAAGGTGAATGTTGCTTAGCAAAACATGCTACAAAGCTAGCTGGTAATAGCTAGTCATTGCTAACTGTTTGTGTTTTGGGGTGGCCCGTGCTTGTTAATTGTTACTTTGCGTTATTAATGTCCATTGTCTCACTTTTTAGTGGGTTTCGTTCGTTTGCTGGAGATGTATTTAGTCTTTTTAAATGCTCTCATGTAACAGGAAACCTATGGCTTTCAGTTTATGCAGAAATACTGTAATGAACACAGTAGCTTGCTAGCTAGTTAAGTTAGCATTAGCTACCTTGCTATTGTGTTAATTGATGTGTTAAGCAGCCTATAGAGCCCTACAGTGGAGGTGTCATAATACCCATAAAACCTAGTGGTCCAACAGGGAAATGGTTCGAGCCGTTTTTCCACCATTCATTTTTCCCATAAGGGATTTTAGAAACACTTAAAATAAGGTCTGTGTTTCGTCTAGGCTTACCCTGGCGTGACGTTTTGATAACCATGTAAATCTCTCTAGGACAAGGTGAATTTTATCAACTTATTCTGCTCTATTTACTGAATCGAAAATGCTAATAAGCATCAAAGTAGACACATGCAAAACTACAAAGCCCTGCAAGCTCCTGCATGTCATCTCTAGTGGACACCTTTTCTACCAGGTATTGTGTCAATTTAAAACGTACACAAGACAGTTAACAGAATTGTCAATTTTAAAGAAATGTAGACAGTTTATTACATTTGGCTAACATTTGATAGTTAATCCAGAGATTCTTAACACCTTTGCCTCTGCAGTCTTGTCCAGAGCCTCATGACATTTGTAGATCTTTATGATAGCCACATTAGCAGCTAATTACTTTTGGGATAATTGTAAGTAAATATTTTGATATTTTGATATTTTTCACCTTGTCCTAGAGATATTTACACGGTTATCAAAACGTCATGCGATGTACATGAAACACAGAACTTATTTTAAGTGTTTCTAAAATCCCTTATGGGGGGGAAAGTGAATGGTGGAAAAATGATTGGAATTATTTCCCTGTTTGACCTCTAGGTTTTATGGTTATTGTGACTCATACTGTGGTACTTAATTGAATGAACTCAATAGTTAAGCTACTGATTGTCTGAACCAGAACCTGGCTTTACATGAGATGTTGAATATGGCGACTCCTTTAAGCCCAGGAAGCAGCCATTCAGCTAGACAGATTGAATAACACCTTTCTGGGCTTAATAAAGGAGAATCGCCATATGTAACATCTCCAGTAAGGCCAGATTCTGGTTCACTGATTGTCTAGTTGTATTGCTGTAGTGACGAGCTCATTATGAAGTTACAATAACTCTTCAATAGATGGCATGTGGCTAAGTGAAAAGCTTCTTGCATGTAAGCTATATGTAGCTAGCATTTGACATGAAAAAGTTAGTATGAGCCAATTCCTGACAGATAGCTTGTCAGTCGTGGGTCCCTATAGCCAACCTGGTCTCGGAGCATTTCGTATTATTCGGTACATAAATCCAAGACACTCCGTTTAGTATGATCTGTTACGTTTTGTATGGTGTGTATTCATTTTGTGCATGTCCATCACCCATTTTGTTAGCTAGGCTAGGGGTTAGGGTTAAGTTTAGGAGTTAGGTAAAAGGGTTAAGGTTAGGGGAAGGGTTAAACAACATGCAAAGTAGCTAAAAAGTAAGGGTTAGGGTTAGGGTTAGTAATTGAAAATGAGATTTGAACTCACAAGCTTTGGATTGCTAGACTTCGCATTATATGCCCACCCAGACCAATCATACCAAATGTAACATATCATACAAATTTGAGTGTCTCAGATTTACATTTACTATGTTATGTCTAGTCTATGAAACCAGGCTGCTATAGCCACCTAAACTTAACTCCACGATGTAAGATGGCATTGACTAGTGTGGGTGGACTGGGGTTCCGATGTCAAATATTTTTATCTTAAACTCTGTATTTCAGCACCCAAAGAATAGGCTGCGTTTATACAAACTTTAATGTGACGTCAGTGCTCCAGTCAGCCCACACTAGTCGCCGATCAACTCCATCGTAAATCGTTGAGTCGACTAGAGTCCCAAGAGTCTGCCAACTTTGTCATATTTATTTATTACTATCTTTTTGTTCAAGTAATGCTTGGTGACTTGAGTATCTTTCACTTTTGGTCCACAACGTACGCTATCTTTATCACAGAATGAGGGGGAAAAAATGTTCTATTGCAGAAGTGTCTTCAGTGAGAGTTAGCCTGTCCTTGTGTGTGCATGCTTGAATAACAGGGCCCGCGTGAGAGGGAGTGAGTTTGTTACCTTCTCTGGGTGAATATCTCACTGCCCTGGACATGATGGGCCCGAGGCGGAAGTCCACCAAGACACAGCTCACCAGTGGGGGAGCTGCCAATCCTTACAGACTGGAGGAGCCCAAGGACTACATCAATGAACTCTCCCATGAGGTCCTCTGCCACATATTCCGGTCAGTTTCAAAGAACAGAATTCAATGGCGGTGTCCCCCAAAAGGCACCCCATTCCCTATATAGTGCACTCACTTTGACCAGGACCACCTATGGTCAAAAGTAGAGCACTATATAGGGAATACAGTGTGATTTGGGACATAAGGGTTCTTTGTTGCTGTTCAGCCTCTGACATAACAATGGGATATAATCATTGGTCCTTGCTTGGACTGTAAATCTCAATGTGCTTTTACAAAATCTGATTATTTTACAACTTAACATTTTTCTTTTTTTGAGCCTCAAAGGTGATACTCTGCCACAATGACCAGGATAGGGTATCTGTGAATATTTCCCTCCTTTATCCCCCTTCCATGCAGGTATCTGCCCATGCAGGACATCATGTGTATGGAGTGCCTGTCTCGGAAGCTTCGGGAAGCGGTGACACTGTACCTGCGGGTAGTGAAGGTGGTGGACCTGTGTGCTAGCCGTTGGTGGGAGTACATGCCCTCAGGTAGGCAGAGAGGTACATGGCATGTTTGATGCATTTGATTGTTTAGGATACAGAATAGTTGATCATCAATTTTGAAGAACTGTCAAACATAAATTAACCTTTAAAGTCTAAAGCAGCTAAGATTGTAGGTAATATGTACATACTCTTTGATATTGAATGATTGTGGGCTTACAAAGAAGTGTCAATGCACTCTTTAGTTAACCCTTCTGAAACTGTTTTGGCCTGGTGCCATGGAGCAGGATTCACAGACTGCAGTTTCCTCATGCTGCTGAAGAAGATGCCAGACCTGGAGCAGCTCTATGGGCTGCACCCCCGCTACCTGGAGCGCCGCAGAGTCCGTGGCTACGAGGCCTTCAGTATCCCAGGAGTTCTGGAGGCTCTTCAGGCCTGCCCCAACCTGCTGGTGAGTCTGGGTCTAACAGACCGGGCCAGGAACAATTGTGACTGTCATGTTTTTCAATTCAGAAAATAGGCCTAACATTTATGGTGAGGTGATCTTGAAAGCCTTTTAGGTTGACATAAATATCTTTATATTGATGTGATCCATTTTGAGTTATACCATTGCTATGATACTGTATTACTCCTAAAGATGTTGTTTGTCTACACTAAGATGTCTTTGTCTATCTGCAGGGAGTGGAGACGTCTCACCTGGAGTTGGTGGAGGCAATCTGGAACTACATGCCTCAGGTCCACATCCTGGGGGAAGTTCCGCAACCGCAACGGGGCGTTCCCCATTCCCCCCGAAAACAAGCTCACCATCCCAATCGCAGCCAAAATACAAACCCTGCATCTTGTCGGTGAGTGTATCAAGGACTAGGCATATATCTCCCAATCCGTTTAGGTCATGACACCCTAGACGGGTAGCAGATCTGTGTGGGCTTTTCGCCAACTCCTCTGTTGTGCTCAATGGCATAATTAATAATTACCAGACTAACGACACTCACCACAGTGTACTAACTCAATGTACTCCTCTCTTACATCCCAGGGGTGAATGTCCCAGAGATCCCGTGCGTCTCCATGCTAAGACACCTGTACCTGAAGTGGGTTCGCCTCACCAAGCCCCAGCCCTTCAAAGACTTCCTGTGTGTCAGCCTGCGGACCTTTGTGATGAGGAACTGCGCTGGCCCCACCAACTCTCTGAAGTACGTGCCCCTGGTGACGGGCCTTGCCTCGGCCCGCAACCTGGAGCAGCTGGAGCTGGTCAGAGTGCCCTTCCTGGGGGGGCTCATCCAGCATGTGGTGGAGGACAGCTGGAGGTCAGGTAAGGAAGGATGGACCGTCTTAATTATATTTAATTCAGTACATCTGGAGGTGTGTGTGTCATGCTCAATAATGTACCAGTTTCCCTGACCCAGATTGAGACTAGTCAGGACTAAAAACATGGTCAATAGGGAACCTTAATAGCAGGTATTTTTAGTCCAGCACTAGGCTAAATCTGTGTCTGGGAAACCAGTACAATAAGTATCAGGGTGTCCACGGTTCCTTAACGTCTTAAATTAATGTATCTGATTTAAAGGCCCTGGGTCTTAAAATGTCTAAAATTCAGTTTTCAAAGGTCTTAAAAAATGTGACGGAGATGACTACAGTTTTTCCATTATATTGTGCCGCTGCCTAATTGTTGCCACTGCGGCTAAAAACATCAAATAATACTCAACGTTCACTTTCAAGATGTTAGTTATCCAACCGCATGTGTGGCTCTGTGCGTGTGCGTGTGCCAGTGCGATTCGGGCCGTTGCCAGAGGAGAGAGCAAGGTAGGTAGCTTACACAATTTGATAGACCACAGCACTAACTAGACCTGGGGCGATAAACCGAAAATTACAGACACCGACATTGCCCTCCACTTACCGACGCAATTTTGCTTATGTCAGTAATTTCAGTGATTAGGCTATACAACGTCCCTGCAGATGTTTGTGTTCTAAAACCATTATTTAGTCAACAGTAATTTGCATTAACCTGCTTCCTGCAATGAAAGTATCTGCCCTGTTCCTGTTTCGCTGCTGGCTCGCACTCCTGCTCTTCCCTTTTGCACACGGAGTGAAGGGAAAGATGCATTTTGATAAGCTCAAGCATACTGACAGTTGAGCAACATTTCGAAAATGTAGGCTAATTGCAGGAAACAATTAAAACAACTACCGTTACTGTTGTTAAAAAAGAGGAGTCTCAGCTTTGCGAGTATAACAATTATTTCTCATCTGTCAATAGAGGAAATAACACCACTTTACAAACGGAGTATGTAATTGAGATGATGCGCCATTTGCGGTGATTACATCAAGTAGCCTATATAGGCCAACCAATGGAAAGTTTTTGTAGGACATTACATTTACTGTTAGATGAATTCCATGGCTATCTAGCAACAATATCATATTTAGAGTTAGCAATCTAGCTAATGTGTTTTGAGTTCCCACTGGTACATGAAGGTAGTGTTTTTCTGACAATTTTAATGACTAAAATTTTAACGTAAAATGGGGTGACGTAAGTTGGACGTCCCAAGGACCTATCAGACATGAGCAACGCAATCATTGGCTAACGTACAAACAGTAGCTAGCTAGCTAGGTCACCCCTCAGAGGTACTAACGTGTTTTGAGTTCCCAGGCATAGCTTAGGCCAATACGCAAAAAAATAAATAAACATGCAGGCAAATTAATCTCTAGAGCCAAAAATATATTGGATTATTCTGGATCCTTTTTGACATGTTGCACATCAAAATGCATTCCATGAACATGTTAAATGAAATGGCTATACCTACCCTTTGTGCCCCAGGTGGATTTCGCAATTTGCACACTATTGTATTTGGTGCCTGTAAGAATGCACTTGAAGTTGACCTGGGCTACCTCATCATCACTGCTGCACGCAGGTAAGCAAAGAACTCACTGATTGACTTAAGTAAATAGATAAACGTGATGAATAGTGAGATTTAGCTAGTGCTTTATTATTATTTATTTTTTAAAATCTAGATTACATGAAGTTCGAATCCAGCCTTCCCTAACCAAAGATGGGGTGTTCTCTGCACTGAAGATGGCTGAACTGGAATTTCCCCCAGTTTGAGACTTTGCACCTTGGATACGTCGATGAGTTCCTATTGCAGTGTGAGTCAGTTAAGGCCTAAGTTTTTATATAAAAAGTATAATATTTAATAGTTATGTACAGTTTATTAGGTACACCACCCCGTTCGCTCCTACAGACAGTGAGTCATGTGGCCATGGCTTGCTATATAAAGCAGGCATCGAGGCATTCAGTTACTGTTCGATTAAACATTAGAAAGTGCAAAGCGCTCTGCAGAGTGGTCACTAGCTGGTATGGCAAAAATCTGATTTTTAAACCTAACCATAACCTTAACCACATCGCTAACCGTACTGCCTAACCTTTAAATTAAGACCAAAAAGCAATTTTGACTTTGAGCTTGCCCATCTAGCGGAAACCTACAAAACACATTGTCTATGGGCAAAGGATATGAATACCACCATTACACTTTCCTACTTTCCACCCCTCTACTACTGTACTCCATAATCTACTTTCTGAAACTCTTTAAATAAAAATATGTAGCTAAGAAGGATGATGCTCCATAAAAATAAAAAGTCTACCCTTTTAACTGTAGGTTATGCTATTTCATAAGATGTGTTGATTGTAATGTATTTTCTTGGTTAGGTAAAATGAGTCACTCTGAGTTAGTGAAGTATGGCCTGGCTGACGTCATTGAAAACCCAGGTATCATCACAGACATTGGGATGAAGGCTGTCAACGAGGTGTTCTCCTCCATCAAGTATCTGGTCATATACAACTGCCCCCACCTCCACAACCCACACAAGTGGATTACAGGTAATGGACCAAATCATCTGTTTGCGGGTTTTAGGGTCTTTAATTTTTTTTACCTTTTTAGGACCGAATGCTTTCTTAGCTTTGATGAAACAGATCATTTTATGGTTTTTACTTAAATGACTAGGGCAGGCTCATGAACATTGAACGCTTAGAGGACACTGAGAACTGTCTGTGTTGTCATCAGACCACTCGCGGTGGAGTCGCTTGGTGGACCTGACTCTGGTGCGTTGCCATGCCATCAAGCTGGAGTCGTTCAGCCAGTTCATTGAGCTGCTTCCCAGCCTGGAGTTCATCTCCCTGGACCAGATGTTCAGAGAGCCACCCAAGGTAAGTCCACCCTTTACACATTTTGCCATGGGTTGGGGAGGAAAATTAGCAGTTTTACAGCTAATTTACTGGAATGCTATACATTTTGCCATAGGGTGTAGATAAATGTTTTTAATATATCTATGTGAGACTGACTAACAAAATCAGTGGGGACCCCCGGCCAGTAATTTGTCCGTGATAACAAGTTTAGATAGCTGGCCGCCAACCTAATTTAATAATCTAAAAGATGTTAGCTGACATGGGTTAAGTGACTGACATAACAAGAAAACTGCTGATGCAAAACAACATTTCGAAATGTACTACACAAGGTGCAACTCGCAACAGTAAGTTGAGACCCCGACTGAGATTTTGGGGAAATTGATCCGGGGGCTTTCAAAATGCGGGCCGCCAGTTTCCCATCCCTGGCATAGACCCTATTGCCAGGTGTTTTGCCCCAATTATGCCATTTAGCAGTCGTTTTCTATGAAGCGACTAAGTGATGCGTGCGTACATTGTTTTTTGATACGGGTGTTCGAAATCAAACCCCGCTATCCTGGCGTTGCAAGCCATGCGCCCCCAAATGAGCTATAGACTAGAGGACTAGATATATATATATATATTATTAACCACCTTGGAAGTGATCTAACAACACAGGGATTGTGACTGAATATGAAGTTCTATGCTTAGTCCAGACTGGACAATAATGTTAACACCTCATAGGTCAGGGTTCCCCCAAAACATTATTTATTTGAATTGTATTGTTGGTCATGAAAGACAGTAAAAACACCAGCGAATCAGCTCCAAGTGATTTTAATTTTGGAAATCTGTTCTAAAGTATTCCCACGCATAACAAAGCGATATACACAGTGTACTAAACATTAGGAACACCTGCTCTTTCATGACAGATTATCCAAGTGAAAGCTATGATCCCTTATTAATGTGACTTGTAAATCCACTTCAATTGGTGTAGATGAAAGGGAGGTGACAGGTTAAAGAGGCCTTTATACACAATCCATGTCTCAATTGTCTGTGTGCCGTTCAGAGTGTGAATGGGCAAGACAAAAGATTGAAGTGCCTTTGAACGAGGTATGGTAGGACGTGCCAGGCGCACCGGTTTGTGTGTCAAGAACTGAATTGCTGCTGGGTTTGTCATGCTCAACAGTTTCCCGTGTGTATCAAGAATGGTCCACTACCCAAAAAACTTCCAGCCAACTTGACACAACTGTTGGAAGCATTAGAGTCAACATGGGCCAGCATCCCTGTGAAACGCTTTCGACACCTTGTAGAATTGAGACTTTTTTCAGGGCAAAAAGGGGGTTGGGGGGGCAACTCAATATTAGGATGGTGTTCCTAATGTTTTGTATACTCAGTGTATGTGATAGTTTATACAAATGTAAACAAGGTTTGAAATTATTATGTTTTAGGGAAATATCTGTTTGGTCTTCTTGTGGTCAATTTGCAGTCTACAAATTATTTGTAATTATGTTCCGGCCCCCTGACCATGCGCTCAAGAAATAATCGGTCATGATGGTCTTTGATATTTTTTGAATTTATTAAGTATCCCCATTACTACACTTCCTGGGGTCCAGTAACATTAAGGCAGTTACATAAAATGTTAAACATTACATGACATTACATTTCATAACACTTTACCCAATACATTTAGTGTGTTCCCTCTGTTTCTCCCTCAGGGCTGTGCCCGTGTGGGTCTGAGTGCTGGCACTGGGATAGGAGTCTCCTCTGCCCTGGTCAGCAACCAGAACTCCAACAATGACAACGACAATAACAATAACAACAACCACCAGAACAACAACAACGATGCACCCAACATCCCGCCGCACAACAATGACAACGAGGATGGTGCAGCTGTCGTGCCTCAACCACAACACAGGGCCGAGGGTACCCTGCTGCTCGAATTGTTACAGCTTGACAGTGTTATAACATTGCTACATTATTGTTACAAAGTTGTAATGACATTGTCAACATTGCTACTCTTGCTGACATGAGGATCTTAGCTGCGTAATGTACCGCTAGTGTACAAACTCATGACCTTACTACTGTTCCTCTCCTCCAGAGCTTCCTGAGGTGAACGGGATGTTGCAGGATGAGAACATTGAGGCTGAGGCAGTGGTCCAGGCCTGGCCTGCAGACGAGATGGAACCCCCCTGGTCCCAGTCAGCCTGCCGCCAACCCTCGGCCAGACAACGCGGACGAGGAGCAAGCAGGTCTGGACAGTACTAACTCCACTACAGTGGCACATATTTCAGCGAGTTTACATGAAAACGGACTTTTCTCATTTTTATGTAATTTTCTCTCCTCACTATTTTCTCTTTCTCATCTCTTCTGTCTGTTTATCTATATCTTGCTCCCCCGTTCTTTTTTCTCTCTCTCTGTCTCTCTCTGTCTCCCCCCCTGTAGGTCCCAGTGGTGTTCAGTGTGTGGTGAAGAAGCCTCCAGTGGTGATTTTTGACTCGGACAGTGAGGATGAGGAGGGCCCTGCCAGAACCCAGGCTCCAGTCCAGCCCCAGCAGCAGCAACAACTGACCACTTATCCTCCTGAACCACCGCAGCCCACCGGCAAGACTGCCACTGCTGAGGAGGCAGCCACACACATTAGTGAGTCTCTCAAATGTAGAGATGGGCACGGTTATTCAAAATATCTGAACTGTCGGTAGTGTTTTAACTTGGGAGTTTTCAATTTTAGATTGTTAATATAGGCCTAAAAAAGAATAATGTAAAAGTTGTCTAAATTAAATGATCTGTGACATTGTTACATGCAAGGACATACCATGACATTTTTAAATTCTTAATTGAATAAAACAAACTTTTTAATATAGTTGAGCTACTGCTGTGCATTTAGCCCTCCAATCAGCCCGGACAACGGTATTCTATTTCCCCCTCTTCAATTAGCGATGACAAGCGCACCTAAGTGAGGTTTCACAAGACCTGGCACAGATCAATGCAAAACACTTACCAGGAAACTGTCTTGAACCAGAATCTGTTCTATCATGGCCACCGTCAGACTTTACCTTTCACTGTTGTTGTTAGCTAAAAATACAGGAGAATGGCAGCCTGTCCTCTGTTGTGGTGTCTCTGCCCTCTGCAATTGCGCCGTTCTGATTCATCAAGCAATTGTTTTATTTTCTTTGGACTATCCGGATAGCCGAAAGAATTTCAGGATATTATTTGAATAGTGAAATCATTTCAAATGCTCGTCCCTACTCCTCACATCAAAAATAAGTTATTTCAATTATGATAGATTGTAGGAGATCATAAGAGCCTGATTGCTGACAACGAAAAGTAATTTTCTGTCCTTGCCATAAAACTCAAAATTGCTTCTAAGGCTTATATTTACATTTATTATCACACCTAGTCTGTGTGTTGTGAGTTCTGTGCTGTGTTTGTGTGTTGCAGATAAAGGGAAGACGCCCCTGCGTCGACGAGGGCCACCCCTACAGGAGCCCAGCTGTGAAAAGGGTTGCCAGGTCACCAGTGAGCAGATCAAAGCTGACATGAAGGCTGCCACTGAGGTCCCTGACAAAGACAAGAGCTCCAAGGAGCCTGCTGCAGGGACAGGGGCTGCTGGTGGGGCAGGCTGTACCACGGGGGGCTGTGTCTGCTCCGTCCACTGGAGAGAAGACTCCGCTAACCAGGAGGAACAGTCCAGAGCCCAGGCAGGGGACGAGGGGACAGTCAGGACTCGCTGCACCTGCAGTAGGGCTCGCCCCGGCTCAGAGGGAAGGACTCGAAGTGGGCCCAACCACCCAGCCTCTGGAGGGGACCGGACCCCAGAGAGGAGGCAGGATCTGGGGGAGGGAGCAGGCGCAGAGGGGCTGGAGGCCAGGGACCCTGCTGAAGAGAGCCCGGCGAGGGGTGTGCCTGAGGGGCACCGTGGTGAGAGAATGTTGTGTCAGAGCTCCAGGGAGGCCAGCGTAGAGCCCCAGCCCAGAGGGTTAAGAGACGGCTTCCCCAGGCGACCTGTCACCCGCGCCCGCAGCAGACTGTCATCTGTACCTTTGGTGTCTGAGTCAGGTTAGACCGGGGATAAGCGAGTCTGAGCATAAAACTCATTGTAATCCTGATCATTTGAAATGTAGGCCATATTATCATGGCTTTGATAGTGTAGGAAAGCCTGTGAAAATGTGAGTTTCTCAAAGAGTTCATATTGTTTTGTCATGCAGAGTTGTCCAATTCCAAGCCTCGGGTCACTGTAAAGAGGAAACGCACAGCAGACAAGTCCACCAGCACCAGCGACCCGGTCACTGAGGACGACCATGTACAGGTAGGACCACTACACATACTGGGAAGAGACGACCCACTGTTCCTGAGCAAAGCGGCACAGAAATGGATTGGACACCTTTATTACCAGTACATAGATAATAGGCCAGGTTGCCATTTTGGAACAAAGCCATACACGGTAAAATGAAGGAATCTCTATTAAATGCAGCATCCTTCCTTTGTTTATCCCTCCCTATTGCCATCCAGGTGCTGACGCTGAAGTCCAAAAACCTAGTGGGAATCACCCTTACAAACTGTGGCATCACTGACCTGGTGCTGAAGGACTGCCCCAAGATGATGTTTGTTCATGGTAGGCTTCCTTTCTATATTCTCCCTCGATGTATGATCATGGCTTGATAATGAACATAATTAGTGGGCCGTTCTGTCATACGAAGGCTAAGTCCCAAAGTGGCCCTCTGCCGTCCTCTGTGTGTCCCTCCAGCCACGCGCTGCAGAGTGCTGAAGCACCTGAAGGTGGAGAGTGCCCCCATAGTGAACCGCTTTGACTACGCCCAGTGTAAGAAGCTGGACATGGAGCAGGTCCTGGATCAGATCCTCCGCATGCCCCCGGAAAGAAACCGCATCATCTACATGCGCCCCATGCAGCAGGTCAGTCAGAACCACAGAGTTCCTGTCTGGAACCTGTTAGTTTCCAAATGGAATTTACACTGAACCTAGTTCAGATATGTCTTATAACAGTTATTCTGTACAATAGGTATGACTTCCACTTCTGTTAGGATTCCTCACTATATCCTAACTAGGCAAGTCCGTTAAGGACAAATTCTTGTTTTCAATGACGGCCTAGGAACAGTGGGTTAACTGCCTTGTTCAGGGGCAGAACGACAGATTTTTACCTTGTCAGCTCAGGGATTCGATCTTGCGACCTTTCGGTTACTAGTCCAACGCTCTAACCACTAGGCTACCTGCCGATGTGGTTTTGTAGAACCCTGTCCTACTCTGACCTTGTCCCTTGTCCTAGATTGACTCTCTGGCCCTGGAGAGGAAGCTGTTCCGGGGGCCGTACCCCTACCACATCGCCATCATCCACGAGTTCAGCAACCCTCCTAATGTCAGGAACAAGGTCAGAGTACGCAGCTGGATGGACACCATCGCCAACATCAGCCAGTGAGTCACAGATATTGCTATATAATACCTTTTAATATCCCTCTTTTCAGTTTGTTTTATGGATTTGGATAGATGTTTCAATTTCCAACGGTTTGTCTATGTAATCCAGTAGAATATTTAGTTGGTTGCTGCCAGTCTGTTTCCTCCAATAGATGGCCAGGTGTCATTCTCACTACAGCCAGCAGGTGGCGCTGTTGATTCTCTACCCACTCCATTCAGCCATACTGTACTTACTAGACTGTTGGGCATTGGTCCTTGATCACCATCCCATTTCCTTCCTTTGTCTAAAAACCCAACATAAATAACCACTTTCATTTAATCAACAGGGAACTCATCAAGTACGAGTTCTTCCCCGAAGCTACACGGACGGAAGAGGATATCAAGAAGTATCCCAGCTACCCCTGGGGCCGAGACATTTACACCTTGGAGGGTGAGAGGAAGTCCTGTCTAAAACCCTCTGAGACTGGGTCTCGGTCTCTTCACAGCATAGCTACATCCTTCTCTACAGTCACTCTATTCTACATCAGTTCTATTAATAAACCATGTGAATAGTGCTGGTCTACTGGGATCTCTCCAGTCCAATTAAGGCCAGCTGTGGAGTCACACGCTAAATGATTCTTCACTTGGTCGTGAGGATTCTCGATACCACCCTGTCTCGCTAAAACAAGGATGTGATAAGATAGCTAGAACGAGCTGTGGCTCAAAGCAGCCTCATAAATGTTTTCAGTCAGACGTTCACGCTTGCAAGTAAACGCATACTTGTAGTAGTCGTCATCGCTCCTGCTCGAGAGTACACATTCTGGGTGATGCGATATGTCATCTCACTGGCTGCTCCTCTGGAGCACTTTTATTGGCTATTGCTGATCTTCGTTTTCAAATCTTGTCATTGCGTGTCTCCCGCTACAAGAGCGTTGCAGATTTTGTGCCGTTAAAATCAAACCTGTTTGAAAATGGGTCTGCTCAAAGACTGGATCGGTAGCCCTCAAATTGCGTGTCCGACCCACTCACATTAAACGATTTTGTCTCCGATCTCAAACTTGTACGGGACCGCTAAATCGGGGCCAAAATCGCGTGGTGTACACCCGGCTTTAGTGTTTTTCCATGCTTCATTCATTGTCCCCCTCTGGCTTTCATGATTCAAGACCTACATTGTGTTTCTTCACTTTACCCTTGCAATTTTGGGGTGGTAGCTACTCTGCCCTGTCTGATGTAGCTTGTCGCTCTCTCTCGTGTGTGTGTGTGTGTGTGTGTGTGTGTGTGTGTGCTTATTGTCTGTAGGACTGGTAGATGAAGCGCCCTACTCCATGATCACAGACTTCCCCTGGCTCCGTACCCTACGGACAGCTGATCCCAACAGCTACGCACGCTATGACTTTGAGGATGACGAGAGCAGTGAGTGACCGTCTCCCCTGTCCAGTAGTCACCATCTTTACCTACCTGCTTTACACATATGCTTAACCTGGCCACAGTGAATAGCAAACCTGCTCCCTTAATTTCTGATCATTGTCAGTTGTGTTATATGAGAACTGTGATCTGTCTCTTGAGGCATTCAAATAAATAGAATGGAATGCACTTTGGGGATCTTTTTAGGGCCTACTTCCCTGATGGTTACCTTCTCAGTAGCACTCTTGAGTCTGTGCTTGTCAATTATAAGGTACTAGCCACATTCATTGATGCCATAATGGGTGGACTGGCAGCCATTTTGAGTGTACCCGTGAGTTTACCAGTCATATTGCCATGGTGAGAGGTTTCTGGCCCGTTCTACTCATTCAATTGCTATGGTGCCAACCATCCTCTCCTGTGTCTCTCCTGCAGCCACCATCTACGCCCCACGGAGGAAGGGTCAGCTCTCGGCAGACATCTGCATGGAGACCATCGGTGAGGAGATCTCAGAGCGGCGTCAGATGCGGCGCGGGGTCTTCCAGCGTGTGGTGGTGGTCTTCATCCACTACTGTGACGTACGGGGCGAACCTGTGGACGATGACTACATCTAGTGCCTCCTGTTCTGTCCTGGACTGGGGGAAAGACCTGAGAGGGAGGGGAGGAGGTCTGGAGTGGAGACCCAGCACTCCTGGTGTCTGCCTGCCAGGCTCCTACTGTGACCATTGCACCCACCCACCCAATGTTAAGAACCAGTGCTTGACAGATTTTTCAATGGAGCTCCAGGGAGGGGGCACTGGAGTGTCTGTCTCGAGTTGCCTTGTTTTGTATTTTCTGACCTTACACGAAGGGAGAGCGAGAGGCTGCTCAGTGGGTTAGTTGTCTTCTCACAGCCATTGTTTATGGTTTTTCTCAGTGGGGGAATGACAGCTCCTTGACCTTAGAGGAGTTGAAGCTCTGCTCTTGCCTGCCATTCGTACTCATAGATACGCTATGTTGATCTTTCCATGCACTACCTCGCCGTGTAGGTGATGTTGAAACTATGTGTGGGGACCGGCGTATATGTTAAAGCACCCAGGGAAGTGTGTATGCCTATATTATTGTATAAATCTGAGATCTGCACCGAGAGAGAACCACGTACCTGAGCTTGGAGAATTGAAAGGGCAGCGCTTAGTATTCTGTTTTCACCAAGATGTTATTTTTCTTGAGGGTTTGAAATCCCTTTTTGTGTTTTGGCAAGATTTCCACTGGAATGGAGGAATATCAGTTTTCGGGAGTTTGGTGTTTTCACCTCCTACCTCTGGTGCTGACAAAGACACAAGCTTTAGAGAAGCACCCTCAAGCTAGATGCTAGAAGTGCCCTTAGATTTGTTTGTAAAAAAAAAAAAATGGTTTCGTTTTCCCAATAGTTTTTTTGCTAATTTATTTATGCTTTGTTTTAATTTGTATTTTCTATGTTTTAGTCCTTCACCTCTGTTCCTGAGGTCTGTTGTTGGGGGTAGGTTCATTAGGTGTGCATTATGACTGGTTTGTGTCTTGCTAAGTTCTGTTTACCTCACGACTTGGTAAAACGAGAGAGGGAGAGAACTGCGGCAGAATCGAAAAATTTGTTACCAATTAATTCCCCCCGCCAATTCTCCTGTAAGCGGTTCCTGAAGAAAAAGGAAAAAAAATAAATGGCATTCATTGTTAAGCATCTTTCATGCATACAATCATTTAAGAATTCTCCCCGCCTCTTAATTGAACCCACATTTCTAGAGACTTCAAGAATGGCACTGGCTGGTTGTTTTGAACAAGGGGCATGGCTAGTGAGGGTCGTAAAAGCATGTCTCGTTCATCTCTAGATGACTGCAAGCATGCTGATAGTATCCAAGCAAGATGACCATCAACACATGAGCACCACAGTGTGTCTGTCTTATGTGGAATAATAATAATACTTCTCTTTAGGAAGCACAACCAAGTTTTGTTCACGTATGTGCACCGCACTGTAACACAGAAGGAAGTAGGAGAAAGAACAGTACAGGAATGTACCATATGATCTGGAGCTTCTTTTCTAGGTCTCTGGATTAGTGAAAAAGACACTTCGATGTTCCCTAGTCTCTCCTACCCTTTGGATGTTTGAGTTTCACACAGGCTCTTCGACAGGAAGTCAGATGGTGTATGCAAACAAACACGCATTTTGTCTTAACTACGCACGCAATGCTGAATCTGTTAACTGTGAAAGAACCCAGTGTTCCTGAACTGAAGTTAGTCGAGGAAATACATTTTTGAAGGGCACTTTAAGAGTCGGATAAAAAGCCTTTTAAAGTGTGATAACCCCCTTCTTGCTGCTCTACTTTTTTTCTCTTGTCTGGGTGACTCCCTCCACCCTCTTCCAAAGCCAGGCTACTAATGCTTGTGAAGTTAATCTAGAAAAACGCTAAGCTCTGCAGAAAACCTGTGTACAAAAACCCATGTACAGATGTGCTGTATTTAATGGATCTTCCAAGATTTGTTTTATATGTTTATATAAAAAAAACTATTTCACATAATAAAAAGGGAGAACTGAATCAAGTGGAGCACCACTGTGTGTGTCGTGCTTTGTCTGGCAGTGATGTCACATGCAGGTGTGAACTTTTTTTGTTTTATGTGTGGGGTGCGTAGAGAATGGACTGAAGCCTCTTCTCTTTTATTGAGACCGACCAGTTCATCGTAAATTGTGAGCTCTAGAAAGAGACTATATATTCTGAGTGTGCCTCCCAAATGGCACCCTGATCCCTATATAGTGCCCTGTTCAATAGTAGTGCTCTAAATAGGGGTTAGGGTGTTTTTCATTAAGAGGCCTAAAACACCTGGTTTTGCAGAGATGAGCAGATGTCTTCCAAGTGGAGTTGGATTGCCAGCTTTTCAATTAGAAAGTGTAATGCTGCCCTACATCTGGATAATCCATTTCCTTGCTGCAGTAAAAAAAAAAAGACTCAAGACAAGTACTGTAAGAAAGGTTGTGTGGCTGGTCTGGAGTAAGTCTTTGTCACACTATTTACACGTTCTGACACTGTATAGGTGTGTAATGTTCTAGGCCAGTTGTCCCCTTTTCCCTTGTCTAAGCAGGAAGAGGAGAAGATTTGTGGAGATAGTGTAATAATCTACTCTGGTTCCTGTGGAGGGGATGCTGCACCTGCAGTATGTCTGTGTGACAGAGCTTTGGCCAAATTCACCTCCATATACCATTCCCCAAAAGAGCTAGCATTTGTTGATCATCTTTCAACTGTGCAAAAGAATGTTGTACACCTGAAATAGTAACAACCTAATGTAATAAAGTACTGATGTGTATTGAAGATGTATTAATGTTTTGCATGAAGTCTGGTACAGAAACATGTTGAACAGAACACCTCACACACACACCCCTTTAATTGTGCCCAGATTGCATATTAAATACTTTAGGGGGGTAGGCCTGGCATACAGAAAAAAGGTGAGTATGTCCCTGAGCAGGATCTGGTGCCCACACCCACCTTCCTAATTACCAAGCCTCACATCCTGACTCTTTCCTGTTGTGTCCAAAGCTGCCTGTGTCTGTGGAAAATGACGATCCCCACACATGTATACCATGAATGCATCCCAAATGGCCCCCTGTTCCCTATAAGTAGTACACTATGAAGGGAATAGGGTGCCATTTGGGACGCACACATCTTGCAAGACCCTTTTCTGCATCCGCCTTCTCAACCTTAGGCTATTAGTGTTATCTATGTTAGCTCTCAGCTCCGTTGTTCGTATCTTAATTTCCACCAGAACAAATTAATTGTTTTATAATTGACCCCGGTTGTGAAATGTCTCCTCACTTTGTTCATGATGTATTAACATAATTTCCTATTGTTTATACTTTGCAGACGTAGACACAGCAGAGTGTAGACGCTAGTTATTTTCAGTCTTTTCAAACAAATATGACCAAAACAGGCAAGCTATGTCAGAGGCAAGGCTATATTTAATTTGAATGGCTAACAGGCTCACTATCTGTGTGATGTGTAGATGTTTGAAAGAGGGGTGATTTAATGTGGTGACTCAAACCAGTAGAGGGATGAAGGTGCCCTAGCCATTCCAGCGTCCATCACTGTCGTTTCCTGGCTGAGACCCTGTTGTCTTTCTGCTGAATCCCAGTCCAGCTAATTATTATTGCTCCCTGTTTGTGTTTTTACTCCCTTTTTCTCTCCCTACATTCTTCAGCTGTAATTGGTCTGACTGGATGAAGGAAATGATGCAATTCTCCTTTCTCCTTTTCTTATATATTTGGAACACCCTGGTGGTTGTGCAAGACAGCTAAAGCACTAGGCTGGTAAGAGAGCTAATTCAGAGAAAGGCAAAATGAACAAGAGCCGTCAGTGTTGATTTTGAAAACCACTTCCTTATATAGCCCTGCCATCTCTTTGTTCCAGCAGCAGTGAAGACTCAAGACTCCCAAATTGAAGGACCCGTTTGGTTCCATAAATGCAATGGGTAAGGAATGGCTACTAAGTTCACAACCCCCCCATACCCCCACCCACCTTCCTATCCCCCTACTTGTCTCACTCATACATCCATAGTCAGCCAAACAGGATCTGTGCCTTTCTCCTCTCCATCTTCTCCTGTTGCTGCTATATCCTGCTGCCTGGGCTGTATGGTTTCTGTCATCCCTCCCCCCAGGCAGGCAGACTGTGTGCGGAGTGGATCCTGTTGTGGTAGAAACTTATTCTGACATGACAGGCCAAAGTTATATCTTTAGCACCTTGGCTCACCTCCCAGCTCAGGACATAAAGGTAGAGGATTAGGATATATAGCTATATTTCTTTGAATGTAGAGACACATCTGCCTCTTGTCAAACCATACTATAGTAACCAAGGTCATTCAAGTGCGTTTCTCCCATTACCCAAACCCTTTGTGTTTTTAAGATCACTTCTCTGTTGAAATGACTCAATCCTTCCAATAACAGCATACTGTTATTGCGTCTAGAGAGGGTTGGTTGGTGACATACATTGATACAGTGAATGAGGGACTTGGTGGGAATTCCCATTGGTTTGTGTGTTTTATGTATTTGTGTTGCATGTGGAAAAACATCTCTAAGCCCAGGGGTATTACCACTGCCGTAGCACCCCGTTTGGGGTCCCCTGTAGGTTGGCCCCCAGAAAGCATATGAACACGTCATAATTTCTTTTGACTAATTACAGGAAATTATCTTTAAAACTGCTACATTTTCTTTCAGTTTCATGGCAAAATGTGAAGAATAGCCGAAATTAGCTCAGGGATTCTTGAACGTCAGGACAATCCTTGTCTGGCAGGAAAATTTTATTTTTATAGTTGACAAAAATATAGTTTTTGCATATTTTTACTTAAATGTACTTTTAGGGGGAATTTTAAATAGGAAAATATATATTTGTTTTTGGAATTTTCTAAATACTTTCAATATTATTTCCATGTCCACTCTATGCCTGGATATGTCCTCGTCCGGAGCAAAGGATTGCAATTTCAAACTTTTTTTACTGGCAATAAGGGATATTAACTGAAAGATTATCTTATGTCGTTTCTTGCAATAGCCCCCTGTGACATTAAAGAATATTTATCTCAAAACTGTGATTCCTAAAAGATGTGTCCGGAGATTTGGTTAATTCTGTCAGATTTGTCTAAAATCATAAATGAATCAGGAATGAGCAGGGTCAGCTATACCATAAGGACCCCTTATTCATGTCCTCATTACATGTAGTGTAACAAGACCACTCATGGTCTGTAAAGTTCTTTACTTTTGATATATTTAAACAAACAATGTTGGAATCACCATCACAACCATAAACTGTCAACTCCATCTGCCTGATAGATTAAGATATGAATATGAATTTTGGTTCAAATACCATATGTTACATTTAATTACATTTTAGACTCATAAAGCAATTGAGAATAAAAAAAAGAACTACTGTGTATTGCACTTGAATGAAGAAGAGAAAATAAATTTTTGTCAACTCCATAAAACATCAACACTATCACTTTGTACAACGTCAACTCCGTCAGAGGGCTGAAAGACCTGATAGAATGGTTATGTTTTTATTGAGGATTATCAAATGAATAATTGTACATATTTTACAAATGTTTGTATTGAACTTAGATTCTTAGAGTCAAAAATATGTCTTTTCAGTATGGCTAACCATTAAGACCAATTTATTTGTACAATGTTCTGAAAAAATAGTTATGTTCAGCAACATATGCTTAAACAATTGAAGTATTTGCTGTGCTAGACCTAAGGAATAATGTTTGCTTTATAAATGTTGTTTTATGTTCTAAATCTAGAAAAACATGACAAAATGCTAAAGACATTAGCCCTGGAGCAATTAATAGTGCTATAAAATAGAACCAAAAGTTTGGAGATTGCTATTACATATTTAAATCATCTCAAATCAAAATGTATTTGTTACATGCACCCGAATACAACCAGTGTAGACTTTACAGTGAAAAGCTTGCTGATTATGCAGAGTTAAAAAATAATATTACAAATAAAATACCAATAGGAATAAAATAAAATACACAAGAAAGGAGCTACAGTATATACAGGGAGTACCAGTACCACATCGATCTTATGTTAGAATTAAACAATAAAAAATACTACTTTTGAAGGGCTAGTAGACCGGTGACGTCGACCGCCGAACGCCACCCGAACAAGGAGAGGGACCGACTTCGGCGGAAGTCGTGACAACATTCAAGTCATTAACAACACAAGCACCCTCCTAGACCTAGACTTATACAAAATGCCCTATTAATGACCAAGCATCTCACTGCTACTAAATATCCCTTCAGGGTCAAATATTTTGATTCAAATGAAATACAGAGAACTGAGAAACGTAGTATTTATTGTGTTTCATCCTGTGCTTCTGCTCCCTATTCCATTAAGATGGATTCAGGATGCCAATGGTCAGACTCCAATTCACACACAACTGAGGGGTGCGAAATAACAGTTTGAGAGAGATAGAAAGGTAAAACACCACAAACCTGAGTTTTAGAGGTAATGAATAGACAATGGGGTCAAAAGACAGAGATTTTCTAAGTTTCTTGACACCTGTTCCCACTGGGCACACACTGGTTGAATACACGTTGAAATTACGTTGAACCAACGTGGAATAGACGTTGAATTGACGTCTGTGACCAGTGGGTTATTTGATCAAATGGATATGTATATCATCATTATCATCATCTGGACATCTATCACTCCAGTGTTAATTTGCTAAATTGTAATTACTTCGCTACTATGGCCTATTTATTGCCTTTCCTCCTTACTCCATTTGCACACACTGTACATAGATTTTTCTATTGTGTTATTGACTGTACTTTTGTTTATCCCACGTGTAACTCTGTTGTTGTTTTTTGTCGCACTGCTTTGCTTTATCTTGGCCAGGTTGCAGTTGTAAATGAGAACTTGTTCTCAGCTGGCCTACCTGGTTAAATAAAGGTGAAATATTTTTTTTTTAAATAAAAGGTGAATGTTTGTCTACATTGCTACTCATATACACTTAGTGGCCAGTTTATTAGGTACACCACCCCATTCACAAAAAAAGGTTCGCTCCTACAGACAGTGAGTCACGTGGCCTTGGCTTGCTATATAAAGCAGGCAGACAGGCATCGAGGCATTTAGTTACTGTTTGAATCAATGTTAGTATGGGCAAAACGAGTGACCTAAGAGACTTTTAGCATGGTCTGATTGTCGGTGCCAGGAGTCCCAGTCCTGTGGCCGAAAGCAGCTAGTTGATGAGAGGTCGAAAGAGAATGGCAAGAATCATGCAAGCTAATAAGCGGGCCACAAACAGGCAAATAACGGTGGAGTACAGTGGTGTGCAGAATGGCATCTCGGAATGCAAAACTCGTTGGTCTTTGACACGGATGGGCTATAGCATCAGGGGACCACACCGGTTCCACTCCTATCAGCTAAAAACAAGAAGAATCGGCTCCATTGGGTACTCAATCACCAACACTGGGCAATTGAGGAGTGGAAAAACATTGCCTGGTCCTATGAATCCCTGTTCCTGTTGCGTCATGCTGATGGCAGAGTCAGTCCATCGTCCCATCCTGCCTGGTGTCAATGGTATATGCTGCTTGCGGTGGTGTAATGGTGTGGGGAATGTTTTCCTGGCACACGTTAGGTCCCTTGATGCCAGTTGAGCAAAGTTTCCTTTCCCCAAAGAATTAAGGCTGTTCTGGAGGCAAAGTCGGGTCTGACCCAGTACTAGATAGGTGTACCTAATAAACTGGCCACTGAGTGTATATCTCTGTATATGTATTCTGCAAATCTTAACAAGTTGTAGAATGTGTCAAGGTCTGAGTAAAGCGGAGAATGTATCACCCCTTTTGGTGTTTATCACAATTCATTTGGCTCTATTTCCTCAAAGTTCTCTTAACATATCCATCAATTCTTCTTAGCACAGTTAAAAAAAGAACATAAAAAAACCCATTTGGGGCTCTGGAGAAAGATGGATGTGTATAAGACAAATATCATATTTTAACATAAAAGTCATGTCTATTCTTGGGGTAAAATCACTACGCTATATGGCACGACACAATATATGCAATTCTTTAGGGGGAAGCCCATAAGTCATTGGTCCTCTCCATATGAGGGAAAAAGTGCACACACATGAAGCATGCGATTTACAAGAAGAAAAAAAGGGCCATATCGGCCGGGCTATTAGGGTTGGGAGCTGCCAAGCCGTGAGGCACTGGTTGGCTGCCGTCTTTAATGGCCCCCGTTTCTCCAGATGTAAACAGAGGATCTTCTCCAAACATTGCCTTTTTAAGGCCTCTCTGGAAGGGAGCAGGCCCGGGGGTGACCCTAGCTCTCTGCACTTCACTACCCTAATGAAGGGTCCGCCCCCGCCCAGCCAGGGTGCCAACCAACATTCCCTCATTTGTTTTACTGTTTTCAGTTTGTTCCCCTCCAGGGCAGTCCCCCCTCTGTCTAAATGTAGTCTTTTCCAGCCAGGCAGTACCTCAGGAGACGACAGCAGCACCCAGGTTCCGAGGGCCTGGAGGATGGGGGATGCGAGTCGAGGGGTGGGTGCGGAGTGGTTTATCCAGAATGAGTGACATTTCACAGACATGGCGGGGCACTCCCCCAACCCCCACGAGACCACTGTCTATTCTGTTTATTTGACCCCCACAGCTGTAGGCATCCAGGAGGAACATTTATCTGGCAGGGTGTGAGCAACAAGGTCATGGCTTTGTGCCCCAATTCTTCTATACACTGATCAGTCTACTTAGATGTCGGCTGACTCGGCTTGTTGAGCAGAATGTCCGGTCAGCACAATATACGATAGAGTTGAAGGTATAGCTAAATGTTCCTGAAAGTAGGATTTAGTGCATATATACTGTATGGATGCAATGTTGTACACACATCAGTTGAAGACGTTGTCATGAAGTGCTGCTAAGGGAGTGATTTTGAACGCAGCAACCATCTGGCCCATAGAGAATAAAGGCAGTGGTGTAAAGTACTTAAGTAAACGTGAAAGTACTACTTAAGTAGTTTTTTGGGGTATCTACTTTACTTTACTATTTATTTTTTTGACAACTTTTACTTTTACTCCACTACATTCCTGAGGAAAATAATGTACTTTCTACTGCATACATTTTCCCTGACACCCAAAAGTACTCGTTACATTTTAAATGCTTAGCAGGACAGGAAATCTAATTCACGCACTTAAAGAGAAAATCCCTGGTCATCCCTACTGCATCTGATCTGGCGGACTCACTAAACACAAATGCTTAGTTTGGCAATTATGTCTGAGTGTTTGAGTGTGCCCCTGGCTATCCGTAAAAAAACGTGCTGTCTGGTTTGCTTGATATAAGGAATTAGAAATAATTTATACTTTTATATTTACTTTTGATACTTAAGTATATTTTAGCAATTACATTTACTTTTGATACTTAAGTATATTTGAAACCAAATACTTTTTGACTTTTACTCAAGTAGGATTTTACTGGGTGACTTTTACTTTTACTTGAGTCATTTTCTATTAAGGTATCTTTACTTTTACTCAAGTATGAAATTGGGGTACTTTTTCCACTACTGACTAAAGGACTATGCACTCACTTTATGCTGCACACCGTATCAAGCAATCTCTGAATTCTACACAAAATAACTGCACTATACTGCATTTGCACTCTGTTCATCTCTCTGCATTTACATATATTCATACTGATACTGTTCATCTCTCTGCATTTACATATATTCATACTGATACTGTTCATCTCTCTGCATTTAGATAGATTCATACTGATACTGTTCATCTCTCTGCATTTACATATATTCATACTGATACTGTTCATCTCTCTGCATTTACATATATTCATACTGATACTGTTCATCTCTCTGCATTTAGATAGATTCATACTGATACTGTTCATCTCTCTGCATTTACATATATTCATACTGATACTGTTCATCTCTCTGCATTTACATATATTCCTACTGATACTGTTCATCTCTCTGCATTTACATATATTCATACTGATACTGTAAATTTGTACATCCACTGTACATCAACTGTATACCCACTGTATATTTGTATATTTGCTTATTCTTTTATTCTTTTATAGCTCTATGCTCACTATACCTAGTTGTGTATAATGTGTCAACTTTGTTTAAACTCAGCTGTCTGTTTTCTGTCTCTAAATGTTGTCTATCACTAGCAGAACCATATCACCAAGTACAATTCTGAGTATGTGTAAATTAACTTGGCGATTCTAATGGCGTCTGAGGTGAGGGCTTGCGTAACCCGCAGGTCCCTAACTTGCACCCACAGCTCCTCACCATGGCCTCCCCTACAGACAGTGACATAAGTTAGAAGATGATTGCTAGTCTCACACACCACTCACTGTGTCTTCTCATATCGGAGTAACACCAGCTGCTTTGGCATGTCTCATCTCTCTCTCTCTCTCTCTCTCTCTCTCTCTCTCTCTCTCTCTCTCTCTCTCTCTCTCTCTCTCTCTCTCTCTCTCTCTCTCTCTCTCTCTCTCTCTCTCTCTCTCTCTCTCTCTCTCTCTCTCTCTCTCTCTCTCTCTCTCTCTCTCCTCTCTCTCTCAGCAGCCACAGGATATGCGCTGTACTCTCTGTAGTCAATTACCTTGATGAGCTGATCTTTTGGCCAGTCACACTTCCTGTTGCTCTCGCTCCCATGCCCCTCCCAGAGCGTTCTGTCATTTACCGTTTTTGGTGCAATTTTCACCAGTATGTTTATCAACTCTTAGTACAAAACTTAGAACAGATAATCAAAAAGGCGGTTGTTTCAAAACACTAAGCACATTTTTAATTGACTAAGTACAACACACAACATCTTGCAGTCACTTCTTCACCAAACTGAATCAGTGTTTCATTTACAAATACATGTTTCACTTTGCAATACATGTTTATATCAAGTAATTGCATTTCAAAATGCATTGCTCAAAATACTTTTGATATGATTCTCTTCCTTTTTGTTAGATGACCACTTAAACATTTGGTGAACCTATAGATTTTACATGTCAACTGGTTTGTCTGCTACAGATTCTGAGAACTACATAATGAAAATGTACAGTAGAAACATAAAAAGTATGACATATACTCGAATTTACATACTACTATGATGATGATTTTACTTCACAGTACGTTTAGAAAAAATCTAATCAAAGTTTGTTGGTCATGTACACAGATTTTACACCAGGTGCAAATGCTTGTATACAATACATTACCAATACACAATAATCCAGAAAGTCCAAAACAAGAAAGAAATGCATCCCCTATAGCGTAAACAACTTGTTGCCGTTGGACAATACAGTACAGCAATATTGTAATACATGCCATTTACTTAGCAGACACATTTTGGTGTGTGACCCCAGTGGGAATTGAACCCACAACTCTGGTGTTGCTACTGCCATGCTCTTAGCCACATACAGGACCATTACAATACATACGTAAAATACAATACTGTAAAATACAATACACGATTACAATACAGGTGGAATATGTATGATTGTCATCCCCATGAGCGTGCCACCCACCTTCAGGCCATGGATGAGGCATGCAATGATTTCAATCCAGACCTGTTATGCTTGGATTTGCCATGCCTAAATGTTTTTGCATGAACAATGAGGACATTTACTGCAATTTCGATGGGAACCTATGGCCAAGTCAGACTTGATGCAATCTAGTGCCTGCTAAACATTGTTACTTTAATTTATTTAATTTGATTACATTGTGAAAGATTTCTTCAATGATCACACCTATAATCACACGGGATAGAAATGATGGAAATGTGATGTTCAGTCAATTTTAAGCTCTACTGCACAAGCTTCCAACATACCTCACTTCGTGGTTGAAGTATAAAGACACGAGTTACAAAATACGTCGAGGTTCCTCGGATCTCCACCAAATTGGGTAGATCGATCCGCTTTTAGTTTTGATGCGCCCCATTGCTGGAACAATCAGCAGATCTCGTTGAAATGGGATGTTCTGGTGCCGTTCTGATAGTTTAGGGTATTGATTGAAGACCTAGTAGATGTTATTTCTGATTGTATTTTAGATTTGTGTGTATTTTAACTTTTGCTTGTGTTCTATAAAATGTGTAAATTATCAAATACAAGGCTCCCTTGTAAAAGAGACCTTGGTCTCAACGGGACCCCCTATTGAAATAAAGGTCAACTCAATTTTAAAAATGGGTAGTGCAAGTGTATTGCCTAATGTGAAAACAGTGTAATGTGCTGTAATTTACAGTACTGTAACATACTACATTGAAATGGAAATTTTGAAACATGTGTGTGTGTGTGTGTGTCTGGGTCCGTCCGTCCGTCCGTTCACAGGCTTATGTGTAGGTTAGATAGTGTGTGAGAGAGAATTAGTCACTAGGTAAGAGTGTAGTCTGATCTATGAGAAATTCACTATCTCCATCCCCACTTTTCTCCCACCTCCCTCTTTCATAAAAGCAAACAAATGTATTTCACCTCTGTTGTTTCGTATTCCCTCCTCTTTTTTCGTGACCTTTCAGTATAAGATTCCCAGCTTGCATTCAGTGAATGCTTTCCCATATGGGGCAGTGAGCCCTTTTTGAGAGGAAGATAATTATTCCAAATAACTGTGTCTGAGGCCCCATGTTCCCAGGCCCAGCCCGACTAGAGCAGGCAGGAATGGCAAGGAGCCCTCTCTCCTCCTTAATGGTTTCCACATGGAACTCTGGAGTGGGCGGCCAAGCCTCCAGCACGGGTAGAAAACTCCAAATTTAGAAGAAATATGAAAATGCTATAATGCGGCTTCCTTTGCAAGGGAGACAGGCCCAGACCCCCCCTCCACCCTGACCCCTCCCTCCCCCAGAGATTCTCCTCCTCAGACGTTGCAGGTCACAGGCTGAGGTCACGGGGGCCCTCATGCTAGCCAATCACAGAGCTCGGGGGGCTTTCCCTCACATGCTTCTCTCGCGTTGGGCCGGCCCCTCGGCTCATATAAGGTAAAAGAAAAGACTTTGCTTCCTAAGCCAGCTGTGCTTCAAAAGGGAGCTTTGCACCGGGAACCCCCTTCAGACATTAGGGCTCACACAGAGAGCGGTCATGGTAGCAGTGTTGGGGAGCCCCCGACCTCACATGACCACTGCCCACCTCCTACCCAGGCCTCACCACTCAGCGCTGCCAGCATCATCCCAGCCAGCCGGCAGCCAGCCGCGGGGCCGAGGCCAGCCCAGACAGCAACATAGGAGCCACTGAGGACCAAGGCCACAGAGATAGCAGCACACAGGTATGTATGCCTCTGCTACACACCCTTACATACATTGTTAGAGATTTCACACCCGTCAACTGACAGGGTTCACTCACCCAAAGTGGAAAATATACCAGTCATCTGTGAAGTGTAATGTAACATACAGTACGGTCACTTTATACCCTAATATTTGCTCATATGTAGACTTGTTGTGGTGGGCAGGCAGTCGGTCGACAGAGTACAAGGTTGATGGTGACTAATAAAGAGTGCATTGTCATCCGTCATCTTCTCCTGTCTGTGCTGGAGGCTGAGGTCTGGCTGACCTGGGGTCAGGGTGTCTTTGTCTGCCAAGCACGTATGTGGCGGCGGAGATATGTCTGTTGTGCCAGTGTGTCATTGACGGCAGACAGACAGACAGCAGGCCGGTGTGACACTGAGCTGACGGGCAGGCTGGAGATGACGGCTCTCACTGGGACACAGAGCAGTGTCACTCCAGTGTTACTCCTAGTAGTGGTTTGGACCTTGGTGCTGCTGCCACTGTCAGCAAGACAATGGTTTGTTGAGTTAGTGTGGGGCAGGACTGTAATTAGGCTTCTTCATTGACTACTTTTTCTAAGCTCATCCCACTTACATTTGCATATAGTGACACAGCAACTAATTTGAATGTAATGGAGCCAGACAAGCCCTGCTAACAATGAATGATGACATTTCTATATTCTGTACATATTGTTCTTGGTTGATCTTGTGTAAATTCTCCCAGTGTACATACGTATAGATTGCATCTGATTACTGCGACAGTGCTATTTGGGTTGTTAATCAGATTTGTCCAGCAATTCTTATTTCTTGTATTTTTGAAAATATTTTTTCCCTACATTTTAATTGGTTTACATTTTACTGCATTGTTAGGAGCTAGTAACATAAGCATTTCGCTGCAGCCGCTATAACACCTGCTAAACTGTGTATGTGACCAATTAACTTTGATTTGACCTTGATTTGATTTTGTGGTTTTATTTAACGATCCATAAGCATGTGGAGGCATCCGCAATTCCTCCCTTAACTGAAGTTGTAATCATTTCAGGCTTAACAAGCATTATTTACAGTATCTGATTTCCTTTTGCTTGGGTCATGGAAACACGTAATCACTTTTCACCTCTGCTATTTCAATATGTGTCTGTTTGAGTGGATGAGTGTGTGTTTACGAGAGAGAGAGAGAGAGAGAGAGAGAGAGAGAGAGAGAGAGAGAGAGAGAGAGAGAGAGAGATCAAGGTTGAGGGCTGATGTCATAAAGTACCATCACCTGAGAGTGAGCAATGGCAGTCCCTTTCTGCTGCTGTGACAGTTGTTTAACTCTATTGCTTTACATCAAAGTGGCTAGCTATACAGCCTAAATCTAATTCACCATGGAAACTAGAAATAATTTGTTTTCTGCTTTATATTACCTCAGCTTGCTTAGAAATTCCTAAATTTAGTTCAAGATGTATCTGTTGCTTTCCCCTGTTGCTCCTTTTACTTTGATACATTGTGTGAAAGATCCTGATTAAAGTAGCATTTCATCATGTTGGTTAGGTTTTTGGATATTATGCAAATAGACAGCAGAATGACAGATCCACACACCACTTAGCAGCCAAACAGTTCAATAAACAAGGACGATAGTCGTTAACATTGTGACGTTCTACAAAATGTTTGCTCAAATAAATCCAATGCTCTAGCTGCTTCAAGTTCTCTTTCATCAGGGGTATGACAAGGGAAATGTGAACACACACCCATCCCCCCACCCACGTTCCCTCTTTGTCTCCTGCTCCTTCCGTGCCTCTTCTTCGCCTCTCCTCTTCCTGACACTAACAGCAGAGCCTTCTAAGAAACAAAGAAGCAGCAGATGTAGCCAGCTGTTGGGTGCCTCCGGGTCAGTGTTGGCCACCTCATGCACGGGTATGCACGTGCCCAGCCACGCACACACACCAACCTTTAATATGAAAAATCTCTCTGTCTTGCAAAACGGTGGTTTTCTTGTGAGAGTTTATTGGAAATGATCAGCTATGAGTCCAGAGGTCCTACGTGTACCTAGTACAAGTGCAGTGTCCGTTCAGAGGAAACAGCAAGGCCTGCGGTCCAAAGGAGTTGACACATGTACATCCTCATACATCATGAATTATCAGGGCATCAGCTGTCAGGACCTCCCTTCACATCTTAACTTGAAGGCACAATATATTTCAAATTCAGATTCTTTTCAGTTTTAGTTATGCGGTTAATCATTTCTGGTAGGTTTCTCTTGGTATTTTTGACCATGTCTAAACCCATGTCTTGTCCGTATCCCCCTGAGTGTATTAATAATGTAGTACATCATATCAGTGAATGGATGGATGGTATGGATAGATTAAATGAGGAGGGATGGAGGGGAGAGTTATGGGGATGGAGACAGAGATGGAGGGAGAGGAAACATTGTATTTATTTTGAGAGGAGTAAAAAGTCTGGAAGCCATCAAACCGCAAAGCCTTTTCACATGACCCTTTGGTGGCCCTGGCTCTCTGGCCTGTCCTTTGCGTCACTCTTCTCCTCCCCAGGGCCCAAGAGACCCCTGTTCCCAGGGTCACTTCCACATGAATGCCAGGGTGGGGTGGGGTGGGGGTCGGGGTGGGAGGGAAAGAGAGAGTTAACTCCTCAGAGACTGACAGAGACCTCTGTTCACATGGCCAAAGGAGGACAGACAGCCCCTGATCATAGATACATACTTACATATACTCTCTCTCTCTCTCTCTCTCTCTTTCTGTCTTTTTTTCTCACTCTTTCTCTCTTTCAGTCTCTTTTTCTCTCTCTCTCTTTCTCTCACTCTTTCTCTCTTTCTGTCTCTTTTTCTCTCTCTCTCTCTCTCTCTCTCTCTCTCTCTCTCTCTCTCTCTCTCTCTCTCTCTCTCAGGAACACACATGCATGCATGCACAAATACACAATACCACATAGAGGTTGTTTGGCTCTTTAATATATTATACGTCCTAATAGATGGGTGAATTTATCCCCACACTTTGTCTCATGATCCCTTGGCTGCTATAGTGGTGCAAGTTAAGTTTCCGTAGCTACAGCCTCACATTCCAGATTCCATCTCTCTCTCTCTCTCTCTCAGCGTTCTGGGAATGCTTCAGCCGTTTTGTCACTTCCTCTCTGGGTTGTAAAGAAAATGCTCCAGCTGGTCTTATATGACTCATAAAAAGAGATGCTAATTTGTGTCTTTTAGAAATCTCTGATCCATCTTGTCTGTTATGATTGCAACATACATTTTAGAAAAAGACAATTTCATGCTCGCTGTTTGTTACTTCATTCTGTTATTTCCTTGTGTGTCTGTTTTATTCTTAACCTTTGGCACCTGGTAGAAGAAATTGCCCAATTATTGCTGAGTTTGTTCATCAATGATATGACTAAAGAGTATCAGCAGCAAATTCACCCTCAGTCTAAGAACAGTTGTAAATCAGTAAATGTGTTATTCGTTAGAAGTGTTTTCAAGGGTTCGTTCATTATAGTTCTTGGCCCTCTTAGTTTTATTTTCTGGCTATTCCAAAAATAATGTACAGTTCACTATTTAGCCTACACACAAACCAACACACACACTCAAACTCACACAACCGTCCTTGGCCCGTTGGGATAAGAGACGCATTCTTTCTCAGAAACGCTCTCTTGATCCTGAGAAACACATCCAGCCCAAATTCCGAAAGTGCTGGGAATCCTATGTTTATGGAAGGCATCTCGGAGGGAGCGTTGTGGGATCAGGCGTGGGGTGCCCTGAGGGGGTTCCGCGGACTGCTGTCCTGGATCTGTGATAGGATTAGAGCCACAGCACACAGACGCTTTGATCCAGACTTACCCTTTTGAAGATGGGGCATGTAATGTCAAGTCCAAACAAGGCCGGGCCCCAAACATAGAAATGTGCTTTTAGTAGAAAGTTCAATTATGTAAGCGACAGACTGACAGCCTTTGATTTCACAGCTTATTTGACTGTAGCTTAGTCAATAGTGCATTCATTACACAGTAATAAGTTAATAAGCCTCTGGATGATTTTGGCACGAAAGGATGGACTCTTGGAGTTATTGAGGGATGCAAGTTTCAAAGTTGCTCCCATACATTTCTGCTCCTCTTAAGAGCTGTCAAATACTACTCTGACCATAATGTCTCGCTGTATGTTTAACAAAGTAAGACCCACGTGAAGGGTTTACCACAATGACTATTTCATTAACCTCTGCTATGACATTCATTTGTTACTTTGTCTCTGTTCTTTGCCTCTGAAATCTCAGCCTCGCCACATCAGAGAGAGAGAGATCGAGAGAGGCTGAGTCAGTGTTGTAGCTCAGAGGGACTAGAAAGGCCTGGGCTTCATCAACTACACATCTGATTCATCTACCGTGGTATACAGGGAGACCAGGCAGAGGAGAGGAAGGGAGGGAGAGAAGAAAAGAAGGAATGAAGGAGAGAGAGAGAGGGAGGCCTCCCCCACCCTCCTCACGCTTCCTGTCTAGATGATTTAAGGAGATGGGGAGAAATGAGAGGGGACCTTAAAAGGCAATGTTTGGGCGTGCAGGAGCGTTCGCTCTCTCCATTATCATACCCTGGGCCTGTGTCTGTGTCTGTGTAAACACAGCGTCTGCCTGCACGTCTGTCTGTACGTCTGTGGAGGTGAGCACTTTGGCACAGGCTGAGGCACTTCACGCACGGACACACACTCACACACACAAACACACACTTACAGAGATGCTTGCACACCAACTCACTCACACACATACACACCAATGTAAACAAGTCTTGGCAATGTCTTTTTCACCTTGTCACTTTCAAGTGATCGTTTTCTGACTTGGGACAAGGTTTACAAATCATTTTGACAAATGTTTAGCCTGGAAAGGTCTTCAGTTTTGCGGTAAAATGGCCATGCATTTAAACCCAGAACATTACGTTCATAACATGTAGCATATGATATGCCATGTATAGCAAACTGTAGATTAGGATATCTTACATCCTAGTCTTTACATAGTAGTACAGGCACCATGTAATACTCAAAGTACACCATTGCTGTCATAAGAAATAAACAAATTGATATTAACGTGATAGTAAAACTTTGTTAACACAGAGCATGGGAAACAGGAAATGGATACAGGATGCAATGTTTATTGATATGTGTTGGTGATTAACAGTGTCTGTGGTATCAGTGTCATTAGACACACAAAGCATGGCAGAGGAGTGGTGTGTCTGTTTATATTTTCTTGGCCTGCTGCAATGCCTCACTGTAGTCTCTTGTACGTTCCCAACACATTATTTAGACAAAATGGCAGTCCTTCTTTGTGACTGCGCTAGGGTTTTACTGGCTTCTCCACCTCTGCTCACTTTTCCCTTTTAAGTCAACCAGCAGCAGGCTGTGACTAGAAAAGGGAATGTATGCAGCCAGCCGACGAGAGCGAGAGAACGAGGAAGAGAGAGGGGTGTGGGGGAGGGGCAGGCATGCTGAGAGCAGTGACAAACGATCTGCTTCCATGATCACCGCCTGCCTGCGAGAGCCTGAAAGAGTGAATGTTTACCAAAGTACAACTACATTTTCCATTATCCCAAAATAAAATTGGGATAATTCCTTATAAGGGCAGCGGGGAGGCTCCAGGAGAGAGGTTTGAGACAACCTAAAGCTCCTTGGAGATAGCTCAAAACTGCTCCTTAATTATCATGTTGCTTCTTATTTTTATTTTATGTTTTTATTTTTTTGTTGCTTTCTCTCTTTGGAACAAATTGAAAACTCCTTAAATTAGATTACAGGAGATTTATTGTACTCCTAAATATTTATTATAGTTTTTGGACTGTGAGAACAACTCCAAGCATGGCTCTGTCTATGTCATCATCACTAAGCTATCTCTGCAGGCCATACCTTAGCCAAACAGAGTTAGACACAACTATCCATGAGCCCATGCTATTGAGAGTCCTGTTCCTGTGTGTCTGTGTGAAGCCTTGTGGATCTGCTGTCTGTCTTCTGGGACTGGTGTTTAACTGTTCTCTTCTCTCTGTCTTCTCCTGTTTCAGACTGAACCAAAGAGAAGCACATACACTGTAACCAATAGGTGAGTATCACATGATGTCAGCTCCGTTATCTCAGCCCAATTATCTACCTAAACCTCCTCAGGGGTCAGAAATTATGGCTGTGATTGACAACTGACGTAACTTCTCAGAAATGAAAATGAAGCCATTTTTTTGTGAGTGGCCCCTATGTAATCCCCCAGACCTGTGCAACAATTATTGTGTGATTACGCCATCCCTCTTCCTGGGTTGAGGGTAAAAACGGAGCACTCAGTCACAGGTGTTAATATGAGATCAGCATAGTGTCTGGCTTCTGAGTAATGTTCTGCGGTGTCCAAGTCCACACACTGAAACGTGCCAGATGGAGACATTGTTCAAGGGCACAGTCAGCCAGTCGGTCTAAATTGGCCTAAAGTCAGACACTGAGGGGAACGCTGTGTATCAGATGATATCAGATCCACAGAAATGTGTCTGAAACCTTACTGTCACCAGTGACCCACAACAACATCACTTCCCCCTGACAGAACGAGCTGATAGTGTCTTCTTTACTCTGATTCAGTTGTGTTTCGTTGACTCCGAGTTTTAGCTATTTTTTACCAGCCAAGCACAAACATGAAATAATTACTGTATATAAATCAGATGAAGTGTCAGCGCTCCATGGGAGTTTCCTCCTCCTGCCCACCAACCTCTCCTCCTTCTCTTCCATCTCCTTCCTCTTCCTCCTCCTTCTCATCCTCCCTCCTTCGCCTCCTTCTCAAGCCTCCTTGTGGTGCCTGAGGTCTGATGTGGGTAGGCAGGTGGCCCCAGTAATCCTGTCTTTGTGAGCCAGGCTAGTTACACTCTCAGGAAGCAGGCAGGGCACTGTGCCCCTGCCTTCCTGCCTGAATTCTGTGGTGTCGTGACCTCAGTGGCACCCAGAGGCCCAGCAACAGACGTGTCCCCTGTGAACCCAGGGACCTGGTCACCCTGACACCTACAAACATCTTGTCCATTCACCAGCACCTAGCATAGACATATCACACCTCTCCATTGAGGGATCCTCTCCCACATTATTATGGTATCAGTTCAAATGTTATTAGAAGGTTATAATATTCTATTAAGTTAACGGATTGTCTCATCTACTGTATATGAGTACACCAGTTTATTTATCAAGTAATAGCAATAAGAATCTACTGAGAAATGGTGCACACAAACTTTATTTGAGAAAGATGTGAGAGCAAGGCTAATGGTATGTGGAATGAGTTAGATAATTTTTTTATGGAAGCTCCAGTACAGTAGCAGTGATCTAGTGAGAGATTTCATAGCCACGGGGATGAGAGGCAAGGCTGTTGGAGGAATCCTGGGTGTAATATGAAGAGTAGATGCTGAGAGCAAAGGGAGAGAGTGAGCTCCTGGGATGTGTCCCAATTGGCACCCTATTCCCCATATACAGGGCTCTGGTCAAAAGTAGTGCACTATATAGGGACTAGGGTACCATTTGGGACTTAATTGTTTGTTTGCTCTGCGGCTGGGTGTCCTGCAGTTAGGGGTTTAGTTTGGGCAATGCTCCTGGCACCCTACCCCCTCTGTGGTCGCTGTGAGAAGAACGTGCTGGAACAGGAGAACGTCCCACATCCCTGCTGTCATGATGGCAGAATCTCTCTCAACAGCGTGCTGTGATTAAAACTCTGTGGCCACAATGCAACATGGCTGAAGCTCCTCGAAAGTCAGTGCCACACGCATTCCAAAACACCCCAAGCACTCCAATCCCTATGTAGGGATTAGGGGTGTGGGAATTTGGGAATGTCAGTGGGATTGCAGGGATTAGGGGTGTGGGAAACAGGGAGGAATGTCAATGGGAGTGAGGAGCTGAGGGCACAGGGACAGGAAGGAGCAACATTTAAATATGCAGGCAGGCAGGGGTCAAAATCATTTCCTGTTCTCCAACATAACGTTTACAGCCCGCACATTCCCCCAATATACAGCAAGCCTCAGTCTTTATGGTACCTCCCTCTTACAGTTTCCTACTGGAATGGGACTGTACAGACAACTGTCACAATGTACTTATGTGTGGCCCATGTTGATCGTTGAACGCTCTAAAGAATCCTCCATTGCTCTTCTTACCCACAGGTCAGTCTGCACAGAGGTCTTAGAACCTCTTTGGTTTCTTGCCTAACTCCAACTTTCTTAGTCAGAACTATCCTATAGTGATGTGAAGAGAAGACAGGTAAGGTCAATCTGGGTGGGTCTGCCAGAACACTGGCGCTGATGTTTTACTGTGTAGGTCTATTGCTTGGTCCTCAGGCCCCAGGTGCAGTGCTGCATCTCTGGTCAATTGGGAGTCTGAGATGAAGCACTGTAGCTCGGGAAGGAGGGCGCAGCTACAACGGGTGGGCAGTCTGAGGGGTGGCCCATGTCTCTATCTCTCTGCCTTATTATGGACGGTCTTCTAATGGAGATCTATGTTCAGGATATTAGAGGATATTATGGATGGAGGCCCCCCCTGTGACTGGTGCTGCCCCTCCCAGCCTCTCTCTCTCTCTCCCAGGTCTGGACACATATCTGAGACGCCATATCATCGCTCCACCCATGGCGTTGACCTCTGCTCCATACAGCCGTATCGTCCAGTAAAGACTGTAGTTCCTGGTGTGTTTTCCATGCTTTAATTCACCACCTCCTCCGGAGTGGGTTTACTGCATTACCCTGGCCTTTTCCTCGCTCCCGGGGTCCAGTTTTCCCAGGAATCCCTTGGGCAATCACAAGGGGGATTCCTGGAAATACTGTTCTTGGGGGTGGGGCTTGACTACATGGATCTGGGATAGTAATCCAATCTGCTCGTGATATGTTACACAGACGTGTGTGATGTAATGTCGGGGAAATGATTTGAGCGGGGAAGGACAATGAAGATAATACAGTAGCATTTGTTCTGTTTTTCTTGATGCAAGGCCTGGCCTGGATAAATGCTCTTATGTAAATGTGTCTTTACCTTTTGATATGCATTTCACTATGTCAGAGAATCTTTATAAACTCATATAATTTCATATTAGCTATAATGTAACTTTTTCATATCAAATGTGCCACGTAAACATTTAACTGTCAATAAATGTCAACATTTCCAGCATGTCTGTCTCAGTCATTCATCTTTGTTGCTACACTACAATGTTGAGCATCATCAAAACTTGCTAGAATGACCCAAATCTCATTGTGGACACACTGCCAAATATGAAAACAGTGCCCTCTACAGTATATGTAGATAGATCAACACTACAACTTGCTGGTCAAAATCTTCACCACTAGGGGTCCGAGTTGAGCCATTTCCTTACATATACTACGGGTAGAAACATTCTTCTCACGCCACTTTGATACAAAGTGATTTTCGTAGCAGGATAGGAGAGCATTTTTGCTAACCCTAACCTCAATCTTATAACCTGCTACGTTAATTCTCCCAACCTGCTGTGTAAGTTCTCCTAACCTACTACGAAAAAGTTACTTCGGTATCAAAGTAGAATAGGCCATCATCCTACATGTGCTACATCAGATTAGCCTACAATCATGGCAGATCAATATTTAAGGGACCTAACATATTTCAGTTCACATATGGCAGGAGTAGCATTTACACATACAGAGGAAATGTATATGAGTGCTTGTGTGCACCTTTCTATAGCCATCTTCAACAAAACAAGGAGTGTGTACCACAAACGGGGTGTTCTGTGTACATTACAAGACAGGTGGTTGAACGAATGTGGTAGTTTTAGACAAATAGATCTCCTCTGGGGGAAAAGCCCAAATCACTTTTGTATATATCAATGTATTCAAACAGGTAACTTGGACAAAGTTCATTGGACTACAGGCAGGGGACTGTACAATGTTAATAGGATATGTAAAACAACGGCATAAGAACATTTCTTTGGGGAACAGGAAAAGTGAGACGAGAGTGCTTTAGACATGAACTCGCTTATAAAAGAGATTTATTTTCAAATCTCTGGGAATGTATTTTTTCTTTCAAGCTCCAGAAACTGCTGCTACACAAACTCCCCCCTTCAGGCATGCAGGAAGCACATGTACAGTGACTCATATCAAAGTAGGTTAGAAGATAGATACTCATATTCATAAGAGCTTCGCTACACAATAAAATCAATCCCTCCGTTGAGAGTCTACTAGACATAGAACACGGTCTGGGCTGCATAGATCTGAGAAGCTTTCTCCTGCCTGGTATAAGAAAGACAGGAGCACCACCATGGTGAATGTTCCCTTGCTCTGCTCAAGCCTCCCTGCAGTCACGTGCACGAGGGTCTTCATGGCAGAGAGCGAGGGAAAGTAAAAGGCACAGCATAGGAGTAGGAAGGCAGGCAGTGAGAGAGAGTTCGAGTGAGAGAGGCTGCCCCTTTAACACTCACTCCCTGCAAGGTTATCTGGAAACTCCTCAGGGACCTCACCCAACCAACTGTGGAAGCCCATTCCTCAAAGGAGCTGGTCGGGTGGGGAGGGCCCCCACACACACACTCACTCACACACAAGGGACTACTGGGCTGTCTAGGCTGTAAGCGCTTGGTCACGTTTGGCTCTACTTGCCCACTGGAATCCACTCAGAGCAGTGGAGGCTGCCGAGTGGAGGACGGCTCATAATGATGGCTGGAACGGCGCAAATGGAATGGCATCAAACACAGAAACCATGTGTTTGATGCATTTGATACCATTCCACTCCAGCCATTACCACTAGCCCGTTCTCCCCAAATAAGGTGCCACCAACCTCCTGTGACTCAGAGGCGACAAAGAAGGCTATTTGTAGTGTACTTCACAGCAGTAAATAAACACATTCATACTTCAAATATGTTGACTTCAATGGCTTTTCTGTAAGAATGTTTGTGGGTGTGGGTGGGTGGGTGTATGAATCTGAGACAGGGTTGTATTTGCTGTGGAGATGAAATGCTGTATTCAAGATAGATGTTGACAACTTTAGCACTATGAATTGACCAGCATCAAATTACTAAATACTTAAACCATTAACAGACACATAAGGAAGTAGTTAAGACTTTACTCTGGCATTTTCCTGTCTGAACTTTGCTTCTCTTTGGACTGTGGAATTGGCATTTCCCAGATTGCATGTCAATCATTCTGTATGTCAAAGCTCAACTAACTCACTAGGCTGCAAGGGTTATCCATGGTACACAAAACGATTATAAAATAACCTATGAAAGATAGTTGAGCATGTGTCCACCAATGAATGAGAATTCAAATACAATAGACATAGAACCTTTAAGATACGGCCTGGTAATTTTAAGGGTGATAACTTGAGCCGTTTCACATTTAAATGCTATTTGATCAAGGGGGTCTGGTTTATCTGCTCTTCCTCATACCTTCTTAATGTCTGGGGTAGGGGGTGGTATGGGCGACGACATGTTAGATGCAAATTCCATAGGCTTGGAGGGAATCTGCCGCTGAAACATCATGTGATGATGACTCACAGGAAGGGAGCGGCACACTTAGCCGTAAATGGCGTGCAGAGGTACCTGAGTTCACACACACACTTCCTTTACCTGCTGATTAAGCCGACAGCAACACACCTTGAGTTGGGTGCGGCCCAGCTCAACCCCTTATCTGAGTCACAAGTAAAACCAGTGTTTGACCAGCATTTTGCCAGGCCGACAGGCCGCTTCCCTTCTCCGCTAGGTGTGAAAGTGAGAGCCCCGGTGCTCCCTCATGCAGTCAGACATGTGTTGGGCCAGGTGCAGGATCACGGGTATCAGTTGCTCCCGGTATTGTGTGACAGATTACAGCACAGTGTTCAGGGAGGAAGGGGAATGGCTGTTTGGGCCGCAGCATAAGGAGTAAATGATACCTACCGTCGAGCGGGAAGGATCCAGCATAGGAAATGAGTCTCCACAGCCACCTGAAACCATGGATGGGACTTTTGTGTCATTCTGGCTCACAAAATAAACCCCTAGACTGAACATTTACACTTCAGGTCCAACTTGTTCCATGGGCACTTTCGAGCAGATCTTGTATGTTTAATTACTCTGGGAATATTGTGATTTTCTGATCATGTTGTATGACCAAATGTTCAGAAAACAGTACATACTGTACTATATAGTACAGTGCATACATATACACAAGACAGCACAAGTCAGATTGAGTTGGAATCTCAACCTTTTGGTTACTGGCCCAATGCTCTAACCACTAGGCTACCTGCTGTATATGACCCACTTTAAGCTTAATGTAAGATTATACAGTACTACAAGGATTAGAAAGGCACCCACAAAGGAAACCTACAAGGAAAAGCAGTGAAAAAGACAATACAGGCCACACAAATGCGTCCTATACTACACAGCTTGGTGAAAAACACAATCTGAGGTGATTTGCTGCTTCAGAACAGCAAGCAAATGAGCTGTGTTAAAAACAAAGCCAGGATTGGTTTTGTAGCAGGAAAGGTTTACCTATTAAGTGGGCCATAGAGAATGCAACATTGTTGTTACTATCCATGGGGAGTATTTTAATGACCAAATCCATTCACATGAATTTAGCAGGTAAGCTACACAGCCTGAAATAAATATCTAATGGTAGGTAGCCTGAAATAAATAGCTATTGGTATGCTATACACTGGAAAATGAGGTGAGGCAAGCATTTTCGGGTTCCTCTATGCATAGGAACTGAACAGTAGCCTACTATATCATCAACAGCAAACAACATAATTGAGAAACTATACAAATATATATTTTAAATTCTATTGATCATTGGGTTGATTGACAGACTCAGCAAAAACATCTGCACATGGATGGGGTGGGTTTATGAGAGGGGGGAATTGTATCTGTGTTTACTAATATACTTTTCTGTAGCCTTGTGAAGTCAAAATGTAACGGCAATTTAAAAAAATATTCTGCCTATAGGTTGACGTAGGGACACGACAGATGAGATACTTTTGTTCGAGCTCTCGGGCAGTTTCACAAGGACGCCACATTGGGGCGCGGTTTCTGTCATATAGTACAAGGTTCACAACGCAGATAATAACGTTTCTGTTTCACAGAACACACGCAGTTTCACAATTGAATCCATAAACAATTATATCTGCAACATTCCATCGATACGCCCTGCTAAATATGCTCCTGTAAATGTAGCCGCATTTTGTCAAGAGCATCACAGTCATTTATGATAAATTCATTCCGCACATTTATTTTTTACAACCTGTAACAACGGGTGTATATCGAATGGCCAATCAGCAGCTGAGATACAATGAGTCCTTGTTTAAAAGGTTACATTGTGTCCTAAAGATCCCCCTCCCATTTAGAACGCTGAAACGGGGTCAGAAATCATGTCCTGAATACACTGCAGACACTTCATAAAGATTTGAAGGCTTGTAAATCCTTGGGGATCTGTTCCATATTACGTATTCACTCTTCAATCATGTATTCACAGAGGCTGATGGTGTACAAGATGTGTGCAAACATTACAAAATTACATTACTAGGATTAGGATAAGAAAATATAGTTTTCCTTAATTAACATGACTATGAAATGACATGTGTGGTGGTGCTGCTTCTCAATTATAAACTGTCAAGGGAGCAGGCTTTCAACACCTCACACTGTACCTTGCCCTCTATAGCACCTCCCAGCATTATACAAGGGTTCTCTAATTCCTTTCTAGTGCCCACATGCATCTGCATGCCTTGGGTTGTGAGCATTAGTGCCTGCTTTAGTCTGTAGTGGGAGCAAAGGGATAAGGTAGGACAAGGCCAAATAGAGGTAGGGTTTAGTAAGGCAATGGGATTCCATTACACTGCAGTAGCAGCCCTGGTAGGTGGCAAGAAGAGGGAGGAGCGGAGCCAGATCAGCATGTGACACCTCACCACTCACTCGATCTGCCTATGTAAAGGCCACTCCTCTGCTCTGAGCATTTTATGAAGAGGCACCTAGGCAGTTATAGATCCTCTATTACTGAGAAGGTGAATAAATCTTAAGAGAAGATGATCATGAATGGAATTTCTTAAATGGGGCTGTTGCTTCTGAATACTCTATTTTTCAAAATACTCCTTTACAAGACACTAGGGAGTGCTGCTGTATGTGAATAATGGTTCAATTGAACATTTTGAAATAGGGGTGTGTTCCTTCACCTTCTAAAAGGTCAATAATGACTTCAGATACAAATTGTGAGATTGAGTTTGACCTACCATTTCTATTTAGCTCGCTTACATACTGTCAACTTCACTCCAGACATGGTCGTCCCTTTGTCCGCTCAGAGGGATGTCTGGGGCCTCCCTCTCTCTGAAAACAGCTGCTTTCCACATGTGTTGACCTCACAACAGATGAAAGGACAACCAGGCCTCATTCACCCTGATGTAACCCTTGTGCTGTCCTGTCCTCCTTGCCTGGAGAATGACTTGGCTCTCAGCAGTCTGGTGTCTAGCTAGTGTGTCATGGTTGACAAATCCCTGACCCCACAAGGCCCCTTCTAGGACTCTCAGGATAACCCAGGGCAGTTAGGTACCATTCAAACAAAAATAAATACAAGTCACTTATCCGACAATACACTGGGGGATTTAATATATTGCCACGGAAGGATGTATCATCTTTGAAAAATATAGAGCACCTCACTTTTGCTACTTATTTTCCTGTGGAAGTGGCCAAACAGGATTGCCAGAGGAATGACTACACTGACAGACCCTACAGAACGCAAACACTCCAATAATGTTGTTCAGCAGAGGAAGGGACATCTATTTTTACTTGGAATCACCAAATTTCCATCATGTAAGGGGGTGGGGGTAGCCTATACCTTCTGTTGCATTGCACTTTGTCCCTAAACCCATTGTGTAGTCCTCCCCGCGCTTCTCGGTAAATCAACTAACCAGTTTTAGACGTTTTACTATTGTATAGATTGAGGAAGAGTGAGTCCCATACTGAATACTTGCTGGCAGGCCCGATTCTTCTTTGGTTTTGGCCAGTTTTATGAGTTGTAGATAATTAAAAAATTTCCACGACAGCTATTTTAATCCATTTTAATATTTACAGATATAAATCCGTGAAGATATTTTCTTCAAAACACCACCACAGGCACCTACAACTACCCACCACCCCAACAACTTTTTTAACAGGAACTGCTTTTTATAGATTACAGCGATACCTTTAGACCATTTCCACAAATGTGTCCCTTTGCCTCAAGTGATCATACCGCTAGACAAATCCTTTGTCTTTCCTTCTTATCTATCCCCAATCCTGCTGATGTCTCAAGTTTAAACAATTCTGAATACTAGGGTTGTGGTAGTCAACAGGTAAATGTTTAAAGACAAGCAAATTGTAGTCCCCCCACACCCACCATCCGGGCCTAAGGCAGAAGTCTATGCGTTTTCTTCAAATTACAGAGACTGGGACAGTGATTCTGACAAGTCATTTAAATTTATTCTGACATGCTAAAGTGAATAAATTACACTTTTATAGAATGTCCAGCTGTAAAATAGCTAAAGCTGGGTCAGGGGAATAACAGGGGGGGGGGAGAAACCGTTACTGGTGTGCATCTGTCTTGACTAAAGGCTGAGAGAAATCCATATTATTCTTCCCTCACAAGACTCAAAGTATATAGAAATGAAACCCTCAAACTTTCTTTGCAATAAAAAAGGAACGAAAATGAGGGAAAAAGGTCGCTACTCTAAGCAGCAGCGGAATTTAGTTGCAGAGAGAAAGAGTATTTTACAAGAGAATCTGCTTCATCGCAGGAAGAACAAACAAAAACACCCTTTCCCCCCAAAATGATAAATTCAATACAGGGAAAACTCTAAAACTGGGGGAAAAAGTCTGTTTTTTTATTTTAAAAAAGTGTGTATATGTGTATATATAAAATGATAACGGAAGGGTGGGTGGTGTGAGGTTTGTCTCAAAAACGGAACATTGATGCCATCCATCATAGCAACTCAATGAATAAAAGAAAAATGACATCTCCAAAATATATATATATATTTTTTTAGAAGGAATTTACTAACAGGTTTAGTCAAGTGGTGCCTAATTTATAATGAATATGCTTTTGTGGAGTTGATCTTTTTTATTCATTGTTTGAGACTTCAGAATACCAAGTACAATATAGTTTATGCAGCGTTCTAAAGAGAAACCTAGTAGTCACTAGAATTGTTTTCATCTTCACATTTGAAGCTCTTCTAGCACATATCAGCAGGCAGAATCTTAATTACCCTTTTTATGAAAAGAAACTAAATAAATCCAATGTTTGCTTAGTAAATACCCAGGATTCATTCATAACAACAAAGAAAACAGTTTCGTTTACATCTTTCATTTTGCTTGAAAATGAGGGGAAAAAGTTGAATAAGGAAGAGAAAATTGTCGTTTCAAATGTTCAATCTGACTGACGTGTGTCTGGGTCATCGTGCCGCGCTCGGTGACTGAGGGAATGGGGACAAAGCTGCTCTGACAGGGGGCCATGAGGTGAGGCAGGCACCCGAGCAGCAGCTCTCAGAGGGAGAAAGTATCAAGGGGAAAGTATTGGCATGTGCACAATAACATCCGCAGTGAGTCAACCATGTCTTATTTTCAGTTTTGAAGAAACACAACAACAAAAAATCTTCAGGGACAGGACAATAGAGAAGGCTACAGCTTCGTAAAATTCCATACCAAGCCGGCTTTCTGTGTGGATATAGTATATACATAACAATATATAGATATATGCAGAGCATGTTATCTATATAGAGCAATTACATATATAGTATATGGAACGAAAGTTCTTTAACAGGAAAAAAGGGTTGCCCACAATGCCTGGCAGGTTCTGGTGAATTTGATCCTGGATGCCGGGGTGTGATTGAAAGGCAAATCCTGCTACAGCCACTCGTCTTCCTTTCTTTGTCTTACTGCTCAGAAACCTGCAAGAGAAACGAGAAGAGAGAGAGAGACAACAGAGACAGAGAGAGGCCATAGGTTACACATCAAGTAGAATGGGCTATCTTGATCAAAAAGGGTTGAGCGACTGCTATCAACAAGGCCAAGTAAATCACGGCAGTTTTCCAGCCCTGTAATAAAAAGTGCCCAGTCATCAGTCCCGCTCTGCAGCAAGCTCGGACCCACTGCTGCAGAGTGCCTGTGAGGGGGAATCAAACATTTATGGAGCCTTTACTCTGAGCCTCCTGTAAGGAAGACCTTCACCACCACCTTAAGAGGTCCACAACTAGTACAGGAGACAACAGCAGCTGTGTAGTGTACCGGGAGTGGGTATAGACAGAAAGACAAGTGGAAAGCGGATAAGGAAACAATGCGGCTTATGAATCAATCTATTTTTAAAAGGCGTAGTTCAACCGCGATAACAAAAACACTTCTAAAAGACAAACGGGGATGTGTCCTGCCTGTGTGAGTCAAACTCCCATCACGCTTCATTGCAGTGAGAGGTAATCTTTACAGACAGCCATTACCCAATGACATGTGTTCCCTCTCCATAGCCACACCCATGCAGCTCAGCAGCTGGCCTTTAGAGGCGCCAATCCAAAGGAGAGGAACATGGGCAGAACAGGATTGGGTAAATCCTAAGATGTGTGAGGATTCCTCAAATCTAGCTCATGGGCTTTGACAATCTTTTGTCTTCCTCAAGCAAGCCTTCACACCTTGATGAATTCCGAGTCTCACCGAGTGGGTTTAGATAACTGCAGCTCAAGTCTGGACATGATCTCATCAGATCTGAGTGATGTGAGAAGAATTTGACACGAACGCTCCTGAGTCATCTCCTCCTGCAATTCTCTCCGATGTGGTAGGATTCAAAGGAAAGGTGCAGTTTTGCTGCAGGCATTACATGGGAATGTCTACAGAGAGCAGTCAGAGGATCAATCCGCCCGGAGAAATAAGCAAAAGTAATGGTTCTGAATTACACATGAAACGCTCTGGAGCTTTCGCTTATTTAATGGACGTCAATGTGAGTCATCGGTTCGATGATAGAAGAAACACACGGATATGAAGGAGGTTTCTGCCGTTTCAAGTGTCCGTATTTCGTTTCGTTGGAGTGGAGGGGCCAGCTGATGTAACAGACCAGTCACACTCACAGGGGGTGAAAGGGCAGCTCAATTCTCCATATGCGAGCTATTAATAGAACAAGCCTCTTCTAATACAGCAAATATCCTTTAGGAGACTTCACAGCAACATGACGATGACATTTAGGCCCTACACAGACACTAAATGACCATGTGATGATCAAAATGTTTGAAAAAGTAAAGGCCTGGGTTAATGGAGTATGCTATGAGCGTTAGCTACTTGCGTTTGCCTGATTATATCAAGGTGGCATGCTCTAAACAACCATCATATAATACGAGGCAATAGAGGGTTGAAACGCAAACTCGCATTAACAAGGTTTCTATTGTTACAAGGCTAACAGAGTGGCCAAGTCAAATTGGTATCCAAGAAACCAGCAAGTTCTTTCAAGCTCCAATACGCCCGAGCTTGGCTATTTAAATTCCTGGCTGTGGCTACTCAGCACCCTTCACCGGCAGTGTTATCTTAAAGGGACAGAGAGTAGCAGAGAACAAATAACCACCGTCACCAGACCTAGAAAGAGACGTCCTTTTATATATTTTGCTTGTGAGCAGGGGGTCCGTTAACAAAAGGTCATTTTTTAAAATCAGTTACGTAGAGTAAACTTTGATCTCTCCACCCCTGCAGGGAAGGCACATAAGCAGCGCTCAACTGTGCGCATGGAGTCCACATACTAAAACAGACATAGTGCACAAAGGATTAGACCAATACCACGTCATCAGCAAATCCTATTTATAACTAGCCTCTTCACAGCACTTGTTCACTGCCATCATGTGGGATGTGCCTTGAAAGAGAGGGGAAGAGAAAGGAGGGCGGACAGAATGTCCTCCTGCTTTGATTTCATATTCATATTTAATTGCTTTCAAAGCTCTTCTCGGCAGAGCGGAGACAGAGCACTGTCATTAGTTGTGCCCTGAGAGGGGCAGAAAAGGATTTGCCTGACATCATGGAGAAAGCATCTCATACAAGAAAAACTATAACCATCATTAAATCGAAGCCACCGGAAGCCTTGTTTGGGACAGAATTTTACCAACAATATGTCACACAAAATGGTAGCCTCTCTGCTAAGTCAGAGGGGCTGGCGTGCTGGGGAAGAGCAGGACTGATACACTGAGCCCTCTCAGGGGCGCCATCCGTGTCACGTCAACAACATACATCGGGCCTTTTTTCCCCCTCTTCAATTAACCTGCACTCAACCCCCAAAACATTTTTGGTCTAATAATAAATACTCAATCCACATAGCTCAGATGATTCCCATTGTGTATTGAGGACTTAATTCAGCCCTGCCTAAGCCGTCTGAACCAAGCTGGCACACATGGACTAATACACATGGAACGGAGGGAGGGCTTCATTAGAGTCCTCCATGCAGTGTGTGGATAAACGCATGGTGTGTGCGGAAGCAGTGAGGTCTGATGAAGCCAATGCGACAGATATTATTTGTGGTGGTTTTAAGTAACAGGGGGTTGGGCATTGACTTGTAGTAAACGTGCCTTTTACTACTCAATCTAATACAGGTCAGGTGGTTGGTTTCCAACAAGGCCGCCCTGCAATTTCATGCCAGAGATTACAAATCTAAATGGGCTATAGCCTAATCCCTGTGGAAATCCTAGTCGTCACCTGATGAAAACAGCTTCAGGTTTTTTGAAAAATTGGTTTGACTCCTCCACCATCAACCCTGGGCACCCGGGATACCCTCTACGAGAGGGAGGGGGGCGACTGGAATTAAAAGAGGTCATTCAAGAGTCACATCACATGAGCACTAAATTACACATGAAAACAGACAATTTATTAACCATTGCACCAACATGTATGACACCTTTATTAGTATGGTTAGAATCACACTCCTGCTCATCCAAGTATTTTAGAGCGTTCCAATAAAAGATGAACAAGTGTTAGATCCAGGAACAATGATTGCGAGAAAGAGTCAATCGTACATCCCATTTAGAGAAGGGGTTAATTCAAAAGAGCAAAATCACTATGATTTTAACATCCAAAGACGATAAAGCCACCCCTTTGTCCCAGAGAAGAATAAAGACATTTGGGTACAAAGTTAGTAGTCAAATTTCCCAAGGACGTCTTTGTATCTGCAAGACAGACCAATTGAATCTCTTTATCTTTTGGGGGCCTCCTCGAACTAACACTTTTTTTCTCTCATTAATCTGGTGGGAGAGAATGTTCCAAATCCACTTTTTTTTATACCACTTTGAAGGGGGAACGAAAATGAAAGCAATTGGTGTCTCCATTTTTGCACTCCAAACGTCGCTTGGCTTTTTGCTACTAACCTTTCATGTTACTCTTGGGTTTGTCAGTTTGCTTGCCTGTGGGGGTTTGTGCCTGTTGCCCCTGTCCCCCTGAAGACGCGGCCTGCTGTGCTGCTTTCTGCTTCAGCATTGTCCAGTCAAACGTGTAGTCGTACTGGTGGTTCAGGGTCCTGGACAAACACAGGCACGTTCAGACATTGTCACACTGAGCTCTGCTTTATTAAAATACCTCTTTACTGTTAAGGCTGAACTTGTTTTCAGCCTCAACATACATGAAAGCAGACAGACTACATGCAAAACATCGGCCTATAGCCGTTTGTCCTTTCCCTTTCTTGTTTAAAAAAAAGAACACTTCACTATTAACATTAGTACAATCTGTTACTAACAAAGTTGTTCTGCATTGTGTGTCTTAACACTGAGAAAAAAAACATGGCTTGGTGTGTGTTTCAGCTCCCTTGGGGACTGAGGTAAGAGGTTGAGAAATGACGAGCACCTGAAGAGAATGCGGAACAGCTGACGCAGGTACATGTAGTCAGGCGCCTCCTCAAACCGCAGCCCACGGCAGTAGTTCAGGTACATGGCAAACTCCGCGGGGAAACCCTGAAAACAAGCGTAGGAGATCGAATATTCGCTCTTTATCCATTTTCAACTGTTTTGGTTATTTTACATTACAATGACAGTCAGCGCTTAATAAATTACTTTAAGATGTGTTTTGGAAAAATTACGGCAATTACTAACAGAAAGAAAAGTGATTGTGAGGTTATACAAGTTACTCCACAGCCTAATGCAAGGCTGAGCATGCACTCAGCCAGCTACTTAAGTATTTTAATGACCAATGGCCACTATGCTTTCAGTTCCACGGCTATGCATAACAGCCACTATTTAAAGACTGGATTAGATTAGCACCTCCAGCCACCATCTCTGCTCTTGTACACTATGAGAGAGACAGCATTCAACTGTTACAAGGCACATACTTCACTGGCTGATGTGGCCACTCACGGACTCCAGTAATCTCTCGACTTCCATAGTAAGTATCTACCTTGCGGTCCCTGTGACCCTGACTAAAAATAGCGGCACGGCGTGTCACTGAGTTTCTCAATTTAACAGAGTGGAATCCCTTTACAGCTGATTGAGATGATCAAAGCTTGACAATTAGTTGATTATTTGAAATCAGCTGTGTAGTGCTAGGGCAAAAAACAAAACATGCACCCCTTGGGGTCCCGAGGATCGAGTTTGGGAAACACCGTTCTATGGTTTCACATGCTCACCTTACACAACACCTCGACTGGAGTCGACATCTTCTTCTCGCTAATCTTCTCGTACTTCTGTTTCTTTGTGGCAGCCTGTGGAACATGTGGGCGAGAAATGAAAATGTTGTGCACCACAGTTTAACACTACCCTTTGCAGTTTCCCTTAACCCCCCTCCTCCTCCTCCCCACAGGTGAGATCAGTGGCCCATAAAACAATGTAACAGAATAATGAATTAGCTTGGCCTGATGTGATTTATAGCACTGAAAGAGCCACCCGAGGGAAATATTGGACCATTAGAGAAAGTTGTGTTACTCTGTAATAGACTACTCATGGGTCAAACGGGTGTACACAAGTGGTGCGTTTCACGGCCTAGTCCATCTCGCAAGGCCAGGCTGTATGCGTGTAAAGAAAGGCTTGGTGCTGTAGGTATTTACAGTGCCTTCAGAAAGTATTCATACCCCTCAACTTATTCCACTTTGTTTTTATTAACCTTCATTTTACCAGGTAAGTTGTGTTACAGCCGGGAACTCTAAATACATCTCAGCCATCTACACAGAATACCCCATAATGACAAAGTGAACACGTTTTTTTGCTAATTTATTACAAATGAAATACAGAAATCTCATTTACATAAGTATTCAAACCCCGGGGTCAATACTTTGCAAAAGCACGTTTGTCAGCGATTACAGCGGAGTCTTTCTGGATAGATCTCTAAGAGCTTTCCACACCTGGATTGTAACACATTTGCCCATTATTCTTTAAGCTCTGTCAAATCAGTTGTTGATTATTGCTGGACAACCATTTCAGGTCTTACCATAGATTTTCAAGTAGATTTAAGTCCAAACTAACTTGGCCACTCCAGGACATTCACTGCCTTCTTTTTAAGCAACTCCAGTGTAGATTTGACCTTGTGATTTAGGTTATTGTCCTGCAGAAAAGATATTCTCCCTGTGATGGAAAGCAAACTAATCCAGGTTCTCCTCTAGGATTTAGCCTGTGCTTAGCTCCATTCCTTTTCTTTTTTAATCCAGTCCTTATTAATTACAAGCATACCCATAACATGATGCTACACCACTACACTTGGAAATACAGAGTGTGTAACTCAATGTGTTGTATTGGATTTGCCCAAAACATAACACTGTTTTCAGGACCAAAATGTAATTGCTTAGCATTTTTTTTGACAGCATTCCTTTAGTGCCTTGTTACAAACAGGATTCACGTTTTGGAATATTTTTTATTTTGTACAGGCTTCCTTCTTTACACTCAGTCAATTTAGTTAGGATCAACATCCTTGGAAGTTACTCCACAATACTAATCAGAGCCATTAAACTCAACTGTTTCAAAGTCACCATTGGCCTCAGGGTGAATTCCCTGAGCTGTTTGCTTCCTTTCAACTGTATCTTCGTAGTGACTGGGTGTAGTGATAGACCATCCAAAGTGTAATTCATAACTTCAACATGAGCAATGGGATATTCAAATTCTTTTTGACTCTTCTACCAATAGGTGCCCTTCTTGCGACGCATTTGAAAACCTCCCTGGTCTTGGCGGTTGAACCTGTTTGACAGAGGGACCTTACAGATAATTGTATGTGTGGGGTAGAGATTAGGTAGTCATTCACAAATCATGCTAAACACGTACTGCGCATAGAAAGAGTCCATGTAACTTATGGGACTTGCTAAGCACATTTTTACTCCTTAACTTATTTAGGCTAGCCATAACAAAGGGGTTGAATACTTATTGACCCAAGACATTTCAGCTTTTCATAATACTGACAAAAATACAAAAACGCAACAATTTTACTGAGTTAGAGTTCATAAGGAAATAAGTCAATTGAAAGGAATTGGGCCCTAATCTATGGATTTCACATGACTGGGCAGGGGCCCAGCCAATCAGAATGAATTTTCCCCACAAAAGGGATTCATTGCAGACAGAAATACTCCTCAGATTCATCAGCTGTCCGGGTGGCTGGTCTCAGATGATCCCGCAGGTGAAAAAGCCAGATGGAGGTCCTGGGCTCGCATAGTTACACGTGGTCTGCGATTGTGAGGCTGGTTGGAAGTACGGACAAATTCTCTAAAACAACGTTGAAGGTGGCTTATGGTAGAGAAATGTAGACTAAATGCTCTGGCAACAGCTCTGGTGGACATTCCTGCAGTTTGCATGCCAATTTCATGCTCCCTCAACTTGAGACATCTGTGGCACTGTGTTGTGTATCAAAACTGCACATTTCAGAGTGGCCTTTTATTGTCCCCAGCACAAGGTGCACCTGTGTAATGATCATGCTGTTTAATCAGCTTATTGATATGCCACACCTCTCAGGTTGATGGATTATCTTGGCAAAGGAGAAATGCTCACTAACAGGGATATAAACAAATTTGTGCAAAATTTTGTGCGCATGGAACATTTGGGATCTTTAATTTCAGCTCATGAAACACTTTACATGTTGCGTTTATATTTTTGTTCAGTGTAATTTGTTCAAATTTCTAAACTTTTACATTATGGGGTATTGTATGTAGGCCAGTGACAAAAAAAGCATTTCCATTTTAAATTTAGGCTCCCGGGTGTCGCAGCAGTCTAAGGCACTGCATCTCAGTGCAAAAGGTGTCACTGCAGTCCCTGGTTCGAATCCAGGCTGCATCACATCCGGCAGTGATTGGGAGTCCCATAGGGAAGGGGAAAAATTGGCCCAGCATCGTCCGGGTTTGGCCGAGGTAGGCAGTCATTGCAAATAAGACCGTGTTCTTAACGGACTAGCCAAGTTAAATAAAATTATTAAATAAAAAATAAAAAGGCTGTAACAATGTGTAAAAAATCTAGCAGTATGAATACTTTCTGAAGGCACTGTACCTAACACCTTGCCGAGGACTTGAGTTTCAAGCACTAGTACTGCAGGCTGCTGTTCCATGTAAATTAGACAAAGCACAGACCTCGTGTTCCCTATTTAACCCTGCTCGTTGTAAATTAAGCGCCTCACTCACACTGATTTTTGCCACGTCAGAAAGGGCGAAGGTGCATTTTGTTGGACATGTAAGTCTAGGTGAGGTTACAATAAAGAGCATAAAACTGTGCATTCGAGGCACCCCAATTCTCTGCAGGATATATGAATAATTTTTAAAAAAGGTAGCTAGCGGAACCTCTGGGAAGTAGCTGACCTCAAGGAACACTACAACTTGAATGGAAAGCTAGGGATAATCTACTAGTAAGACTCGCTAACAAGCTACCTTGCAATGTACGAGGCACATCACACAATGTTAACAAATTGATTCCATGAAGTTGTCAGAGGACAAAACTATTTAAAACATTCAGCTAGAGTAAAAAATAAATCCAATGTGAAGTCATGAAAATGGTAAAGTGGCTGAATATCATGATGTTATGACACAGCTGAAAATCTGTATTTTTTTTTTAAGAGGAAAAAAAGCCTAGTAGCAAAAGGAGGAAAAGCTGTGGCGAATGAATGAAATATTAACCACCTATTTAGTGGACAGGGGGCCCTAGAGTACCTGCCTGGCCTACCTTTAGTCCCTGCCAGGGCAGGCTGGTTCTGTTGAAATACATCAGGACATATCCTAGCGACTCCATGTCATCTCGTCGACTGGAAAGAAACAGACATTTGGCATTCAGTACATGTACAAAGGTAATACATCTCAGTTTGTTCAAGCACAACACATTTCACATTCATCTCAAGGCCTTTTGTAACGGCTGATCTGTACACGACTGTACCAACTTCCAGACCACTGACAGCATTTTACTGGTCAAGTTTGAATTATGAGATGCCAAGAGGGTGGGTGTCTATTCTGTTATAGTGCTTCAACAGAAGGCAATCATTTTCTCCTTCACAAATTTAGTTTTTGGGGCACGGCTCAGTGAAGCAGCCACATGCTTGTTGTTTTTTCATATCCAAACTGAATGCTTAAAATGACATGAAAATGAGCATTCATAAAAAGCCTGTTAAACAATAGAATTTAACATGGTTCGAAATCCTGTCATCTTATCACGAAAAGCAATGTTAGCAATGAATCGAGGCTTTTATGAAAATTACTGCAAGCTTAGGTTGCGGCCATATGCCATACTGGTATGTCAAAAGATAAAGTAGGGGAAAAACACCACATCTCCAGTCTCACTTAATTGCTTACATTACAGCTCAATACAGAGCAATGGTGGATAAGAGGAGCAAGATTGATCTGGCTAAATTACATGGCCCCATTGGTCAAAACTGGTAATCTGGGTCAATGGGAAGTGCAGCCGTTGGTGGCAGCTAGATTCTAGATCGACTAATGGGAGCAGCTTGGCCATCATGAGGACAAGTCCTTCGAGAGCCACTCTGCAGCCTCAGCAGGAACAAACAAAAGCTCCTTCACACCACAAAAAAAAGTGGATACCGATATAAGCAGGGGAAGAGACCCATTAACCAACATATTAAGTCCTAGGAACCTAACCACTGCAGCTTATAAGTGCACAAATGAGGAAGGATTAGAGAATATCCAGCAAAGGCTGAAATATATTACTGGGTGCTGAACTGCTCTTACCTCTGCTCGATTCCCAGATGTGCGTTGATGCTGGCATAGCGAGCTGTGCCTGTGAGATTTTTGTCTTCTCTGTAGGGTATGTGCTGTCGTGTCCGGTTGTCCCGGTATTTTTTGGCCAGACCAAAGTCAATGAGGAACAACTGTAAAAGGAGGGGGGGGGAATAAGTAAAAAATACATTGTAAAGTTATCCTGATTCAGAGGAGCGGTTGACAAAATTGGAGGCTGGAGCTGTGAGAGACCATGGGTCTATTCTTCCAATTTCCTGCTTTGCCTGGTGTACCATTTGACTAGAGAAGCAGCCATTCTCAAGGCCCCTCATTGTTATCTATGAAAACAATGCTGGTCATGTGATGGCAGGATCAGGAAAACACCCAGGGGTCAAAGTCTGAGGCAAATGGAATATCTGCAGGAAACTCAATAACGTTTTCATTCACTAATAGCTCCCTGCCTACTAACAGCCCTCTAAGGTCGTTGAAAGCGTCAGCCTTCAAAGTCTGTCTTGGATCGGAATGACATCTAAATTTGTGGACTGCCTGCCATACTACTCCACTCTACTTCCCACTCACAACTGCAGGTTGCAGTCCCTGAGAGAATGCCTCGCCCAACAGAAGTGTTTCACTGAGGCAGCACTGACTGGCGGCTGCAGTCATATTGAAACGGATCCACTCAGCCATGCCTCTGCTTACTTGGCTCAGCCAGGGATTCAAACATTTCCTGTTGTCAAGACAATTAGCTACGCCAGCCGTAAAATTTTATTTGGACGCTTCCATCTGAAAAGTCTGGTCGGGGGAAAAGGCAGTTCCACACGCAAGCGTCCACTTGCTGCAAACTAACACAAGTTTATTGCAGGCAGAATGGAACATTTGAGAGTCTATAAATACACAATGTAGCAAGGCGAGTGGCTACCCTAAATAGCATATTCCAGCTTTCACAGAACAAAAGCATGGGAGCTTCCATTAAACCGGCATCGTTGAAACAAAACCAAGAAAGCCTTAAATTGAAGTAAGCTGCTATCTGGTAAGACAGTCAACTATTAAGCCTACAGAACTTGCACGAACAATGCGTACAGTCAAAGGATTGCTGAAAGTTAGTTTTATAATTTGAACAATCAAAAATGTGGTCCAAATACACAACCTATTTACTTTTCACAACAAAAAAAGTGACCTGTTCTGACCAAATGCTTCCCATTTTCTCCATCCACTAATATTGAAGGAAAAGAGATGTTAACATACTGCTACAACAATGGCAATTGTGAAAGGGGGGGGGTTACCTTGCCAAAAATACTCATCTCACAGGCCAATGACGTTCAAAATACATACATGTTGGTTTCCGCTCTAACATGCCGAGTCACTCCGATTTCTTGGATTTTTGGTTCCTACTGGAACAATTTGTCAACATACTGAAACATTCATCTTAAAAACAACCATACTGACTCAACAGGCCCATCCTAACTAATCAAACTGTGAAACAAAGTAGCACAAACCTAGATACTTTTTAAAGCTAAGTCAAAGTATGTATCCTTTTCTGACTGAGGGTTTTGGTTATGCAAAGCCATACTAGTAATTAGCCTTCAAGCACAGTCTAGTTCTCTTCCAACTTGATGTTAAACTGTAGGTCTGTGAGCATGCATAACCTAACCACACCCATCTGCCGTGCAAGTCCTCATTCGGGCTTTTCAGGCCCTGTACTTCCAAACACTCCTTTTTTTCTGCTCATTGTGCCTCTGGCTGCTGGCCAACAGTTGGCCAGGCTAGGCAGTCTGTGAAGTCAGCAGCAGTCTCTTAACAGGCAGCTGGTTCAGACCAGCTCGAATGCTGCCACATTACCAGTTGCTCTGGAACAGAGGGCTACCACCACAGTACAGTTTTCACAGCCACATGGCCCAGTTATCCCTTCACTGTAATGCCAAGGTGCAAGTCATATAAATCAAGTAGATACAGTTGTACTGAGCAGACAGAAAATCTTTAGGAACTTGAAAAATTGCCGTGATCTCACCTCAATTTTGGCTTGTTTTGGCCAGCACGGTCCCTTGAAATGGACACACTAGCCATAAGGGTTAGTGACTGATATTTTCCTGTGTTGTGTATTATAAAACCCAGAAGGGGATGATAATTTGGGAAACCAAGAAGATAAAATAATCGTGTGTATAGCTGGCACAACAAAACTCAGTGAAACAGCTCCGAGGAAATGGAAAAGCATCCAAAATATAAATTAGCGCCTTGACCACTTCAAATGAGAGGAGAGCGTGTCCCTTCCAATAAAATCATAATCCAGAAAATTCAACATCTCCGCTACTAGTCACCTTGTCCTTTATCCACCTACTCTCAGATCCCTGCAATCTGGATTTGGTGTTAATCTCTAGATCTGTTTAGCATGTGTGTCTGGTTTAATGCCAATACAGTGGTCATAAATTATTGACCAAATCAATGAAATAAGTAGTACTGCTACTAAAATGGTGTAAAAAAAAGAAGAAAAAAAAAAGTCAACAGAATTTGGGGGAGTATTAAGAGGCGGTTGTGGTTTCAGACCTGGTTTAATCCTGAGAAAGATGGGTCCTGAGAAGAACTAACAGCCAAGCTTCTTTTCCTCTTCCCCACTGGAGATTCTAAACACTGAACAAACAATAGAGGGTGCAGTGCATCAAACAGGATTGCTGACAACCCCACAAGGCCAGCGCAGACAGGCAACACCAAGGCTCAGAAAAAGAACGGGAGGAGAGGGAGGAAAATGGGAGGGGGAGAGAAAGCCCAAGGCCATCCTTCATCCACCAGCAAGCATGAGCTAAAATCAGAGAGGAGTCAGACTGTGGGAGGACTTCCTAGTGGAGTCAGCCTGGGCTTAGATGCAAGCCAGTATTTAGGCTAAGCAGATGGGGGGGATGTGTCCTGCAGAATATGCAGTCCACACTGCCATACCAATTTCAGTCAGAGGCAGAGCTGAAGACAATATAACTGCCCTATCCCTAAGTTATTTTATCTTGTTAAAAAAGCAAACACTTATTTCCAAACCTGTTTTGCGTTTTTTGACTTTGCAGTGGCTTTTTGATATTGCAGCATTTAACACTAGCAGTGCCACACCGGTAGAAGTGCTTTTCCCGATAATCATTATACAAATAGGGATCAAGTCTGTCTGGGTACAGAACACAATATGCAGTTGACTTACTGGCACAACAAGGGTTAAAAGGAGAAGGCAAATAATTAAGGCCATTCCCTAAAATGGGCACTCATTTAACAATGTGTGGAAAAAAGCTTTGTAAAAAAACGCAGCCACCCAACCCCACCACCTCCTTGAGATCTCACAGGAAGCAATGGATCAAATAACTGTTTAAAAGTTTATTCTGACGGCTTGGGAACGGTGGACACCTTCAGTAAGGAAGAGGGTAGAATACTTTGGAAAAGACCAATCTGGCAATGAGCAGCTCTACAGCGCAAAACAGAGGGAAAGCATGCAGTAAGAAAGGAGCATGAATTAACCTGCATGGAGCCGTCAATACATGGAGTAGCTGCGAGAGACGCATGACAGGACAGCCTTTGTGATAGTGGCTCTTACTTAGATTTCAATAGAGCAGCCCAGGACAAAGCAACAAAACAAGCAATTAGTTTACAATGATGCCAAGCGGAGTATCACGCTCAAAACCATAGGGAAAAATCTATTGTTGGTGCAGTGTACACTTGCAATCTATTAAAAGAGTGTGGGGGTGGGGTTAAAGTGTAACTATTGCTCTTCACTCTACTGTTAGCAAAATGTTAGATTTACATCAATGGAGCTATGTCCAAATGAAGACTACGTCAGAAACACACTTTGTGAATTAAAAGGCTACCACCCTTTTGGGCACAAGCTAAAGGGTATAATAAGCACCATTGTAAAAGAGCTGGTTGGAAGCAGAATGCAGAGTGAGTTCAGGTGAAGAGAAAGGCAGTTGATTTAAACATCAAGAGGATAGAGTGGGGTTCGCAAAAGCTACTGCCCTGCCATGTCTTCCCATCCATTGAGTTCAGTGCACACCCTGCGCAAGACTTCTCAGGCTTGGGTGTCAGAGCTTGCAGTCCAAAAGGATTGTATGTGCACCTTTATAATGCTGGTGGAGTTTAGTATTAAAAAAAAAAAAAAGATTTAAAAGAAAAGTGACAATTTCATGTGTATGTATGTAAAAAAAAGAAGCTTGAGGCTGGCATTCACACAGACACACAATGGTAAACACTTATTCCAGACAGCACTGCCAAAAATGGTAATACAGGCTTCAACGCTTGAATACCCAAAAGGTACTGCTTCGTTTTGATTAGACTAGCCTGTCTCTGACTGATAAGTTTATCACATAACACTAACAACCTCCACAGTTCATGTGGACAGGTCTGTGTTAAAACACACGCATCCTGCTTTAACTTTGCCAAATGTTGCCTGTCTGCAAGGGCTCAAAAGTGAGTTATTTAAAAACAAAATACAAATCAGGCAACTTGAAAACAGTTTGTATATGAAAAAAGAATCACAAAACGACTTTCAATTATTTTCTGCAAGGGGGAAAAGAATAAATGGGATTACACATCATGCAGAAACCTTTTTTTAGTCTTACTAACACCCGTCTATGATCTGAAAGAGATCCACAACTATAAGAAACCAGAGGGCCTGTATTACCTGGTTGTAAAAGTACCTTAATGTGACTATCAAAACAATTCCATCCTTAACAAGTGGACTAAACCAACCACAAACAATTAGCCTTAAAATGTCCATTACCAAGGACACGTAGCCTATTCAAAGAAAATAATCACATGATTTGCCTCACTGAGGATTATATTTTCTACAAAAAAAAACACTTGTCACCACCAAAGCGTATAAAAACAAGATCGTTTGGGCTACTTGTATCATTTCACACAACTTTGTATAAAACAAAAGCAGTAACTAGGTCAGAGATTGACAACAACGCATCTCAGGATGGGGAAACTGCTGTAAGCTTACCTTGTTACAGTGACGGCCAATACCCATTAAAAAGTTGTCTGGCTTGATATCTCTGTGAATGAAGTTCTTTGTGTGCACATACTCGATTCTGCTGATCATCTGTGGAAAAAGAAAGTCTCTCAAAAATGGGTTTACAAGATCAAAGTTTCATAAGAATTGTAGGGTTTTAGTCATTCTCCCTTTTGCAGCCATAAAATGTATGTGTTTATCTTAATAAACATTTTACAAAGCAACCAGACGAAGGGGCCAAAGTGAAAGATGAGAAATCAAACCAAGCCTTACCTGGTCTGCGAGCATTAGTACAGTTTTCATCGTGAACCGGCGCGAGCAGAAGTTGAAGAGGTCTTCCAGACTGGGTCCCAGCAGGTCCATTACTAGGACATTGTAGTCCTTTTCTTGGCCATACCACCTGCAAGACAGCACCAGACATATGTCAACATTCATGCTAACCCATAACAAAAGTTGGTATTGGTGTTGTCTTAGGTAAAACTGTACATAGTAATTTGTTAGGCCTATGCAACATTAAAAAGGTAATGCAACATGTGTGTGGTCATAGGTCAATACCATAGCCAAACATTTTGTGGAGGGTGGACTTTAGTGATTAGGCCTAACCAGTTGTTCCAGAAACATGGCTTTATTCAGATGACCAGCATTTTCTGGTTAAAGAGCATGGGGGTCATCATAACCCCATCACAACCCCTGGGACTCGTGAATTACAGAGGGAGGGTTCATCTATCACTAACAAGGTGGTTTCATTTTTCAAGCGGGGCCTGGTGCTAGTTAAAGAGTAATCAAATTGAATCCTCACAGCTCTGCCATTAGAGGTCAGGGGGATTCCCAACACCTCTCCAGTACACTGCCAGGCAACCATCTTGCCCAAGAATCCAAACAAAGGATGTATTGTCGGGGAACGACATACACAAATGTATGTGGACACCCCTTCAAATTAGTGAATTGGGTTATTTCAGCCACACCCGTTGCGGACAGGTGTATAAAATAGAGCACAGTCATGCAATCTCAATAGACAAATATTGGCATTCCAATGGCTTTACTGAAAAGCTCAGTGTCTTTCAACATGGCACCATCATAGGATGCCACCTTCCCAACAAGTCAGTTCGTCAAATTTCTGCCCTGGTCAACTTTAAGTGCTGTTATTGTGAAGTGGAAAGGTCTAGGAGCAACAACGGCTCAATGTTAAGCCACACAAGGTCACAGAACAGGACTGCCGAGTTCTGAAGCACAACACTCACTACAGAGTTCCAAACTGCCTCTGAAAGCAACGTCAGCACAAGAACTGTAAGTCAGAAGCTTCACGAAATGGGTTTCCGCACACAAGCCTAAGATCACCATGCACAATGCCAAACATCAGCTGGAGTGGCGTAAATATTGCAGTGGAAACGTGTTCTCTGGAGTGATGAATCACGCGTCACCATCTGGCAGCCCAACGGACGAATCTGGATTTGGCGGATGCCAGGAGAACACTACCGGCATAGTGCAAACTGTAAAGTTTGGTGTTGGAGGAATAATGGTCTGGGGCTGTTTTTCATGGTTTGAGCTAGGCCCCTTAGTTCCAGTGAAGGGAAATCTTAAAAGGTACAGCCTACATTGACATTCTAACCAGTGGTTCCCAAACTTTTTATAGTCCCGTACACCTTCAAACATTCAACCTCCAGCTGCGTACCCTCTAGCACCAGGGTCAGCGCACTCTGAAAAGTTTTTTTTGACATCGTAAGCCTGCCACACACACAACCTATACATTTACTAAAACATAAGAGTGAGTTTGTCACAACACGGCTCGTGGGAAGTGACAAAGAGCTCTTATAGGACCAGAGCACAACTAATAATCAATAATTTTGCTCTGTATTTAACCATCTTACATATAACCTTATTTGGTCATCGAAAATTGAGAATAACTCACCACAGGTTAACCTGTTCGAAATAGGGGGCCGTATTTTGAAGTTCAGATGAAAAACGTGCCCAAAGTAAACTGCCTGTTACTCAGCCCAGAACCTAGGATATGCATATAATTACTAGCTTTGGATAGAAAACACTGAAGTTCCTAAAACTGTTAAAATAATGTCTGAGTATAAACAGAACTGATATGGCAGGCAAAAACCCAAGCAAAATCCAGGAGGCCTATTGGTTATATAGGGGAATAGCTCCCAGATGGTAGTTTCTTTGGCTTCCACTAGATGTCAACAGTCTTAGAAAAAGGTTTCAAGCTTTTATCTTGAATAAGCAAGGAGTTAGAGAAGTTCTTCCTGAGGTCATGTCAAGTGTACTGTTATGGATTTCGCACGTAACAGTCAGTGCTCTTAGCTCTTTTTCTCTTGTATTCATCAGGCTATATTCCGTCTGAAATATTATCGTTTATATTCACTTTAGGGTATCGGAGTATTGATTAGAAACGCTATTTGACTTGTTTCGTCGAACTCCACCGGTACTTTTGGGATATTGTTTGTCTGCATGGATGAACGCCTTTGGGCAGGTGAATTACTGAACAAAATGTGCCAATCAAACGGAGCTTTATGGATATAAAGATGGACTTTATCAAACAAAAGGACCTTTTATTATGTAACCAGGACGCTTGGGTATGCCATCAGATGAAGATCTTCAAAGGTAAGCAATTTATTTTATGCTATTTCTGAGCTGTGTGACACCTCTGCTGGTTATGTTATTATGCTAATTGAATGTGTGCGCGGCGCTGTCCTCAGACAATCAAATGTTCTGCTTTCGCCGTAAAGCCTTTTTGAAATCTGACAACGCTGTTAGATTAACAAGATTCTAAGATTTTGAATGGTGTGCAACACTTGTATTTTCATGAATGTTTGAAATTAGTATTTCTGTATTTTGAATTTGGCACTCTGCAATTTCACCGGATGTTGTCGATGTGGGACGTCATCGTCCCCCCTAGCACAAACAGGTTAATGAGAAGGGTGTGCTTGAAAGGATGCACATAACTCTGAAATGTTGGGTTGTATCAGAGAGAGTCTGTCTTTAATCATTTTCCACACACAGGCTGTGCCTGTGTTTAGTTTTCATGCTAGTGAGGGCCGAGAATCCACTCTCACATAGGTACGAGGTTGCAAAGAGCATCAGTGTCTTAACAGCACGATTTGCCAAAGCAGGATACTCTGAGCGTAGCCCAATCCAGAAGTCTGGCAGTGGCTTCTGATTAAATTCAATTTTCACATAACCGCTTGTTGCAATTTTAATGAGTTTCTTGTTCAGATATCGATAAGTGGACTTGAGGCAGGGCATGAAAGGGATAAGGAATCCAGTCGTTTGGGTCATCCGTTTCGGGAAAGTACCTGCGTAATTGCCCACACAACTCACTCAGGTGCTTCGCTATATCACATTTGACATTGTCTGTAAGCTTGAGTTCATTTGCACACAACAACAAAAAATCATACAATGGAAAGACGTGTGTTGTCCTTAATGCAGACAGAGAAGAGCTCCAACTTCTTAATCATAACCTAAATTTTGTCCCACACATTGAATATAGTTGTAGAGTCCTGTAATCCTAGATTCAGATCATTCAGGCGAGACAAAACATAACCCAGATAGGCCAGCCGTGTGATAAACTTGTCATCATGCAAGCGGTTAGACAAGTGAAAATGATGGTCAGTAAAGAAAACTTTAAGCTCGTCTCTCAATTTAAAAAAAGTGTCAATACTTTGTCCCTTGATAATCAGCGCACTTCTGTAGGTTGTAAAAGCGTTACATGATCGCTGCCCATATCATTGCATAGTGCAAAAATATACAAGAGTTCAGGGGCCTTGCTTTAACAAAGTTAGCCATTTTCACTGTAAGTGCCCAAAACGTCTTTCAAGCGGTCAGGCATTCCCTTGGCAGCAAGAGCCTCTCGGTGGATGCTACAGTGTACCCAAGTGGCGTCGGGAGCAACTGCTTGCACGCACATTACCACTCAACTAGGTCTCCCTGTCATGGCTTTTGCACCATCAGCAGGGTTCTACAGTGTGAGTACTTCATTCGCATTTGCCCCTAAAAATAGATATGTGCGATCTTGAAATTATTTACGAGTAAAGATTACAACCTGCCGTAATCCATTTCTCCCCCGCTGCTAATTGTTTAAAAACTACAAGTCCCACATTTCTAAGCGGCATGCGCCAACCACAATAGAGTTCTGCGATGACCCAGTCCAGTTAGAGTGAGAGAAAGGTGAACACTGGAAAAAGGTATCGGTATAGGCTATAAGTTAACGTGCAGACATCACTAAAAATGAAGGTGACAATTGTTTGGAAGATTCTGTTCTGACTTTCACAGACTAGAGCTGGCAATACTGACCATTCAGAAGAAAGAGCCAACGCTGTCTGTCGTGTACGATCTTCTGAATCTGACGTGGAAGACTTATCACTTCAGCGGAAAATCCAAATGAGAGCTCTATGGTCTCAGGCAAGAGCTCGATGTGGATATTTGCACACCGTCTAGCGTCAAGGGAACTCGCTGGATCCCCAAAGCCCACAAAGTGTTTCTACGGCATGGACAAGACAAGGACCTTGCCATTGACAAAGGCCAGTACTCAGTTCTGCAGCACATGGAGCACCTGGCCGTAGCATCAACAGCAGCAGAAGTTCAAGGGCGGGCAACGGTGGTCAGTTTTAAACAGGAAATTGAATACCACACTAAAATAGGGTCAAGACTCAAATTAACTTTCAGAATCAAGTAATTGACAGGTGACAGTTTATTACTCACTACTTAACAGAAAGCGGGGAAATGGAGAATGCACTTGTGTATTCTGCCATTTTCTCAGACGTTTGAGGCGCTATCCTCTCTCAGCCTCACCCTGAAAAGGAATGACCTGATCCTCCCCCCAAGCCACATCTGAGTTGAGGAAGAGAGTGACCAGACTGGAAGTACTAAAGCTTAGGGCAAAGGCAGGAGGCATGCTGTAGAAGATCCAGACCATGCTTGCTCAGCAGCAAGGTGATGAGAGGAGATTCCAGGTATGTTAGGATGAGAGCTTGTTAGGATGTAAGAGAAATCAATTATAAACAGATTCTCAATGTGAGAATCAATGTATTTGTTGCCCAATAGAAAAATAGGAGGGAAAAGTGGATGTCTTTAAAAAATATATGGGAGACTGACAAACGGCCAGACATTTCCTTGTGTGTTGGTGTGTGTGCGTGCCTCTGTGTGTTAAAGGGAATAACACTGAAGGGGAATCTAAAAGGCTTCAAGGACCCCAACAATCCCCAGCTGAAGCTACACAGGCGGCCATCAACATCAGCGTGGATGATCTCAAAGCCAGGTTTGGTGGTTTGCTGAAGGATGAGGGTGTCCAGACCCCAGTGGAGTCTTTCAGAGTGCTAAACATTGACATGGCCAGAAGACCAGGCCAGCCTTCTCACCTTTGGCAATTGTGTGGCAGACCTGATGAGGCATTTCAAGGAGCCTATAGAAAAAGGTAAGAATTTATTTGACACTACATTGCCATATGAGACAATGTTATGTTTGCATATTTGCAAACTCACTTGCTCTGTTCAATCCTGCCGATCGGGCTGCAATATGGCTCCAATCCAGGATGAGTGGCAGGGGCTGAAAATCCTGGTCAGCCACAATTTCAAGGACAAGTCCTACAGTGGCCTGTGGGAGACCATGTTGACAAAGGTTCACAAGGTAGGCTAACAGTCCTGAGTGGTTATGTATGGTATCCTTCTATGGTTGGTTTTGACAAGTTAATGGTTAAAGTTTAAATTAAAAGATTAAATATTTTCATAGAATATGCTGGAGTTGGTGCAGCTTATACTGGTGCTGCCCATTTTAGCCACCCAGTGTGAGCGAGGCTCACGCAGAACCGGTTTAAGAATTCGACAAGAAGCTGCCTTGGGGTCTCCACCACCGAAGACCTGATGAGGGTCAGCCTAGAGGGGCCTTCTGTCGAGGAGTTCGATCCCACTCCTGCCGTGGACTGCTGGCTGACCTCTAAGCGTGCCAGACGGCCAACATACAAAAGCAGTTTGTTAATAAACTGTTACTTGAACATTTTCACTAGCTCCTAAATTTCTTTGTGTGCGCCTACAGTTTTTCATTTAGGCGCACATGTACTCCTTTGGGTAAAAAAAGTTAGCGTAGAGCCCCGATCAGTACAGATACAAACATGAGCATCAGCTACGTTTGGCTACATATGGACAGTTAGTGAAATTCCTGTGAGAGATTAACGGTTAATGTGATTGGATGTTAATTATTTGACAAGGCTACCTGTATTTGACAGTGTTATTTCACTGAACACTAGATGGTTGAATTTTATTTTTGGCAGTGAAACGAGGCTACTCAGGCGAGAGAAAAAAACACTCTCCCAAATGTAAAGCCCTGTTGGAAAATATAAAAATGGACAGTTTGAAAATGTGAATCACATTGCGCTACCCCAGTTTGGGAATACCTGTCCTAGAATATTCTGTGCTTCCAACTTTGTGGCAACAGTTTGGGGAAGGCCCTTTCCTGTTTCAGCATGACAATACCCCCATGCACAAAGAGGTCCATACAGAAATGGTTTGTTGAGATGAGTGTGGCAGAACTTGACAAGCCTGCACAGAGCCCTGACCTCAACCCCATCAAACAACTTTGGGATAAATTGGAACTCCGACTGCAAGCCAGGCCTAATCGCCCAACATCAGTGCCCAACCTCACTTATGCTCATGGATGAATGGAAGCAAGTCCCTGCAGCAATGTACCAACATCTAGGGGGAAAGCCTTAGCATAAAAGTAGAAGCTGTTATAGCAGTAAAGGGGGAACCAACTCCATATTAATGCCCATAATTTGGAATGCGATGTTCGACGAGCAGGTCCCTACCTCAAGAGTAGGGCCCTATAAAAATCTGCTGCGGAGAACACGGACGGAATCCAGATATTAAAACAGAATTCAACAATGTTAAATTGTATGGGACAATATACAAACGTTTGAGAAAGATAATTGGAATAATGTTCTTGAGCAAATGTATTTATTGATGGCTTTTCACTTTGATTAGTGATGAAAATGCAATTAATAAGGTTATTTGTTGATGTAAAGATCTACATTTACCGATTTTAAGGTTGTGTCATTTGATTTGTGGTGGCAAGAAAAACTGTAAATCCCTGTTTTCAAAAGCATCAACGTCTGGAGGAGATTAGGACCAGAAAAAAAACATGGTTGGAGTAAATAGTGTGTAAATTGTTGACCCTGCACATTTCAGGATAACGTAATCCAGTGATATTCTACGTAGGGGGAACTGCAGTAAGGTCACCCCCTGTACTTAGTAGGGAATCAACTAAATGTATTGAACATTTATTTAATTTGCCCAAGTTTATAAGACGTCATGAACTGAATGCATCAGTGATTTGGGAATCACTATCACCCACTAATTTGTCAATTTTGCAGATTCAAAGTGTTTGAGCTAGTAACGTATGAATATTTATCTTAAATTCACAATTACATAGCCAATGAATATATATATATCACAACTTTGGATTTCACCCTAATCTCAAACTCAATGGTTTAGACTATTTGGAAGTTATTTTCCTCCTGCTTTGACCCGTGCAGTGCGGGTAGAAAAGGCCATTGCTGTGCCCGCTTTGAAATTATCAACTTAACCCAGTATTTCTAAAAATGACCATATACACTGATTGTTTAAGGCAAAACTACCAAAACTTGTGCTGATGGTGAACCAGAACAATTGAAATTATATCTAATGTAGCCTAACAGTTAACAGCGCATTTGATTACACTAACCACGCAAATTACAGTTGCGATTCCAATTATAACAATAACAATATTGCTTAAGCCATTACAAACATTTGAATGCTGAAGGTGACATGCGTCCTACCACTCGTTTGGTCAGCGCACGCAGCCGCGCACTGTTTTACTAGGCTACTGATATTGCCTGGGTTGTTCAGCATGCAAAATTACTTTATCAATGACTCACAGTTACATGCTTAGTTCGACACTTAAGGAGAGGACGCATCAGTTGTCACAAAATACAAGATCATTTGGGAAGGTAGAAAGTAAAAACCTGAGGGGGGGGAATGTGCATCGGCGATTCGTAAACAATTTTCTGACCGATTCATGCTACATCCATCTTACAAATTTGAACCTGGAACTGATGCCAATCAGTGAATCGTTACATCCCTATTACATGGCAGAATTAAATCCGAATTACTTGCATCAATCAGTGGGTATATTGTTCAGCAAACTACCATCACGTGTGCTACAAAAACACAGCTAAACAGCCTATTGCTGGTGAGCACTGGAATTAAAAAGGGTAACCACACCCAAAAATCTAAATTTCTCACATTCTTCCCAGACCTCAAGTAGTCTCCTGATGTGGTTTAAGCATTGTTGCAGACTTAGAAAAACAAATTAGATGAGAGCAAAAACCTGAACAGGGGGAAAAACTATGCGGGAATGTTCCAAAACGCAATAAGCGGAAAACATTTTCCAAAAGCGCACTGGACGCGCGATCGGTTTCATGTGAAAGATTAAAATTAAGAAAGAGGGGAGATCTAAAGATGCATCAACAAGCATGGGTTACTTATATGACTAGGACTATGCCTTAGGCTGCCAAACAATGAAAAATAATTTGAAAACGAATATAGCATGAGAAATGGCATATTAGGCCTAAATGTTTATAGAATAATTCCCTCAACATATCTATGGTCTTATCTTGGCTAGGCTACTTAGAAACAAGGTAATACATTCTTCATAAAATGACAAATTGTCCAAGTTAGAAACAATTACGTTTACGGTTCAATAGTTTCAAAATGGTGACCGCCTCCGCTCAGATTCAAAGTGGGTGATGTGCGGTGCGCAACAGGCACAGACTGTCCTTCACTCTCCGGTCTTGTGACCATCTGAACAACCCATGCCTCGAGTGGGTCTACAGAATCAAGCCTTTAGACGTTAATGTTAATCATCCTTCATTATTAGTTGTCAAACATGATTGGCGTTTAGCCTATATTTGGTCTCAATTTTGGCTACATTTTCTGGTGCCACCTGTAGCCAATACGCATATCTACATTTTGATATGTAGGCTTTATTTGTGTACATGAAAAATAGATTTGAATATTAATCCAATATTGGCCTCTCTGATCCAATTCTTAGAGTAATAGGTTGTGATTTTTTTTATACTTCACAAGAGTTAATGTCGAGCACTGTAAGTGTGTTGGTCAACAGCACGATTTCAAAAGACCGTCCATGATGGCAGCAGAGCAAATGTACCTTGAATAAAGCAAAGCGTTCCAAACTCTGCACTTCAACATCCTTATACACCCCCTGGACACAGCCCCCCCAAGCACATCAGTAACAGCCAACATGTGGTTGGCTGTTACTGGTGGAAAAATGTGGTAGGCCTATGCAAAGCTCTAGAGGTGGGTAGATCCATGTTGGAATTGTCAGCGGAAAATTCCAGGCCATAGCCAATTCAGATACAGAACAATTTAAAACACGCCAATCTTTAGAACACAAAACAGGAAAAACTCAATATGCTGATAAACCATGTACCTTGACATGCTGAAAGTGTGCTGCTACATTTGATCAATATGGAGAAAGTAAAATAGAGAAAAAACGACAATACAAAGAACCCAGACAAATCAGGGCAGACAACTCTTTACTCAAACCATATAAATAAAATTGTACAGACAATGTGTATGCCATCTAGGCTACATGTTAAACTGCAGTCAATTAGAGACCAAGCACAATAAGCAATCCTCTAGTTGAATACTGTTCATAAAAACTGCTCGGGGCAAACACATTACAGGAAACTACAGGCCTCAGACTAATTTCCTCTTTTAGAGGCCCACAGCATGCTGCTCAAAAACAAAAACAGGAGAAATATGGGCATAATATAAGTAGATACCCAAGCTTAAGAGACCCAATCTATCACATAACTACAAAAAGGGACTCAATTAAGGAAATAAACAAGAGACATGTCATTAACGATTAGATGGGCCCTGCATTTTTTGTTGGAATTAATAAAAGAGCAAGGTTTCAATCTCAATGGACCCAAGAGAGAATGCACAAGACTTCCCTTTCTGTTGATTACAACACAGCCTTACAATTGCAACAGGCAGTGTGGGGTAGGTGGGGCTTGTTCAGCAGGTTCTTCTGGCTTTGAAAAAGTTCCATGAGTTGTTTTAATCTCCCTGCTAAGTCCTACAAAATCGCACTTTACAGCATGTGACACTACTCGCTAGGCCTCAAAGTCTGTACTGCCCTGCAGTGCACATTAATAAAATGTAACAAGTATTCTTTAAAGGCCTGTGTAACACCCAGTCTCTGCTAGAGGGACAAGCTGATCACCAATGCTTTCATTCATGCAAATTCAAAAAGGGCTGGGCATATCCATGACTGGAGTTACCTAACAAAACAGGTCTACATGGTATGTAGCTAAATGCAGCTCTAGAGTTCAGGTTACCAGTAAGCCACTTTGCGCTTAGCAGGACTATCATTTGTTTTTCAACAGGACAATGACCCAACACACCTCCAGGCTGTGAAAGGGCTATTTAACCAAGGAGAGTGATGGACTGCTGCATCAGATGACCTGGCCTTCTTAATCACCCGACCTCAACCCATTTGAGATGGTTTGGGATGAGTTGGACCGCAGAGTGAAGGAAACAAGTGCTCAGCATATGTGGGAACTCCTTCAAGCCTGTTGGAAAAGCATTCCTCATGAAGCTGGTTGAGAGAATGCAATGAGTGTGCAAATCTGTCATCAAGGCAAAGGGTAGCTACTTTGAAGAATCTCAAATATATTTTGATTTGTTGAACACTTTTTTAGTTACATTATTCCATGTGTTATTTCATAGTTTTGATGCCTTAACTATTTTTCTACAATGTAGAAAATAGGAAAAAAAGAAAGACCCTGGAATGAGTAGGTGTGTCCAAACGTGACTGGTACTGTATAGATATTTGATTAAACATTGAAGTTCGCTTTTTGTGCTATAGCCCACAGAAATGCATTGAATAAGGCATTTGTACATGGCAAAACAGATAGTCAAAAAAATAAACCATAAGTAGTATGTCCTATATCTGAGATAAGAAAGCTCAGGCTGCATACCTCCTATGCACGCTGTGCCATTTTTACAGCACTGGTTACCTTCAGATACTCAATACTCAAAATGACATCCCCATGTGATGCACGAGTGCGTCAATCCACTCGTTTTTTTTAAGGGGACAGGCGGTTATTTGAGGCTTTACTTAAATTTAAGTTTTACAATATACCAACACACAGATAGCATTTGGCTACATTTCCAGTGGACTTCATCTGTTGGTATTTTTTTTTACTAAAGTGAAAGTTGTTTGCACAAACTCACTAGGCAGTAATAGAATGGAATTATTTTCATGTCAATAACTTGTCTCACCACCACATAAAACCTGAGGTCAATTAGGTGGTGCCAGTTTTCCAGAATGTTTGCAGAACCGTCAGGCGAGTTCCATAACAGGAATGGCCCCAAGCGCAGAACTAGACATGTGCACCAGCCACATGCTGATGTACCTGAAAACAAACAACCGGCTATGACTATACAGAGGGAGCATGAAGCACCCTCTTATACAACCCCCTTTCTTATTTATCCAGGCAGTCCACAGGGTACACCACCACAAAGCAAACCTAACCTGCCAACAAAGGCTTTGATTAAATTGCATAGGCAAGTACGCTGTGAAACTAGCCTGCGTACTTATTGCGCTAGTATCTAAGGGCGTTAGCATGTCCTATTCAGAAATTCTCTTTACCTTATTGCTTAATCACCAAAGATGTCTTGCTCATTTAGGGCAGTGTTCCCTTATTCATTACAAAGTTAATACCCAGGGCAGGAACCTGGAGAGGATAGCAGATACAATTGTGGCAAAATATCTACTGCAAAAGTTTCAGTAGTGCATAAATAGTTAGAAGCCCCTACATCACTATGGCATGGCGTGAGTTCAAGTGGGAGAAAATTGATCCAGAAGGATCATGGCAGGGCCAGTAGTTCCATCTTTCTTCCATTAAGTCATTGAAGCAGCAGAGTCTAATGACCAGCCTGACCATCAACACTGACAGCCCAGCGTAATCGGAGCATTAACTATTCAGCATTAAATAGCATTGACTGTCATTACTCGCATATAAAAAACAAATAGGTACAACAATTCAACTTGATTGTTTCTTTGTTCTGAAGCTTTGACGACTTTTATTCAATTCACACATTAGTAATAGTATCCTTATGAGCGTTTCCAAGTCAAATGCAAACCAGTGGTTTATTTCGTCACAACACCCGAAAAATCACATAATAAATGACAACTAAACAAAACAACGCGTTTCACTCATAGTTGATAAATATGTTGAAAGGGTAAGTAATGTGATTCAACTCAGTTCTACTGTATTAATAAAAGTGCAGATCCAGTTTACAGCCGGCCTCGATTCTAAATTCGGTGTCTGTGAACCAAGTCATTACCAAAGTCTCACTCTTCAATGGCCTTGTAAAATAAAATACTTCAAGGTGTTTGACGTTATATGTGACACTTTTGCGTTGAAGTCACCTTGAGGAGACAAAACCACTAGGCCCAGATAGATGTTTTTGCTAGCGCTGAGCCGCCATTTTCTAACAGGGAAGGAAGACATGTTGGAACAAACAAAAGAGGAGCGGCCATTTCCAACCACCGATTTTTGATTGCATGATTTCTTAAAAGCTCAAACAGTGAGCAACCCTACATGGTTCATGACGGATTTTGCGTTCGAATAACCTTAGTTAAAAAGTAAACGTGCAACGTTTCCATAAGCAAAGACCAAGGAAAATAACGAAGCCAAAGGAGATTAAAGCACTGCCAGCTAGTTTGCTAACGTTAGCTATAAGAGCTAGCTTGTTGCGCCAGCTGGCATATGGTAAAGAAAACTAGAAATGTGTTTGCAGGCAAGATGTAACTTTGTACAAATGTTACACAAATAAATGACTCGTTTCATTTCCACATCTCAAATATTAAACTGTGTTCAAAATACATTTACGTGTATATTACCTTATGTGTGGGATTCCAACTCCTCCTTGTAAGATTTTGTACAGTTTGCTTTCATATAACAACTGTGGGTGTCTGGCTTTCTGAGATTCCAATTTTACAGCTACCTCCTGCAATACAAAATGATCAGTTATGTATCTTAGTACAGTCTACCCAAGTTACTTTCTAGTAGCCTAATTGGCTAGCTAATGTTAACTAAATAAAGATGTATTAATGCAATCCTAATTTACTATGCTAAAATAGTTATACACGGTTTACTGTAAGCAGTATCTACAATCTTAGATGACAGTTGGCTAGCTAGGCTAACGTAGCTATCATTCAGTATCGTTGAACAACATTTCAACAAGGCACGTTGACACTAGCTAAGCAATCTACTGGGGTGTATTCGTGCGGCCGACTCTGTTGCAAAACGTTTAGCAGCAGAATCCGGTTATTTCAAAGGGAAAACTTTTGCAAAGAAAACTAGATTTTCTAATGGACAAATACACGTTAATTACTACCCGTTTCGGTTGGTTCTTAAAAGGTAAACTTGCTCCGTACGAATATACCCCTGTTCAATCTCGGTGAGTCAGCTTGGCTGTTGATTGACAGAGCTAACGGTTAGCTAGTTAACATTAACAGTTAGCCACTTGGTCAAAAATTATTTTTTTTTACCTCTCCATTTGTGATGTTGATCGCCAGGTATATGTCACCAAATGACCCAGATCCAATTTTTCTGACAAGCTTGTATTTCCCACCGACAATAAATTCGGCTTTAGAGCCGCTGCTGCTTGCCATATCCTCAAAATCACGAGCAACTCCTGATCAATTTAAAATTGGATTTTCTGGGACTGTCGGTTTCCCTTCTCGGCCAGCTCGTTATCAGAACATACACAGAAGTCCTGGCTGCTCGTGGGCGATGTACTTGAAACAATATAACGTTAGCCAGCTAGCTAGAACAGTGTTTCTTTTCAGGCGTTATTCGCTAGCTAGCTAGTAAAAAATCTTGGAAAAAATAAAACCAACACATCACGAAAAAGGGAACACGATTCTTCTGAAAACACTCCTAATGTGCCTAGTATGTCCGTCGCCCAGTGCCTAGGGGTAGCTAGCAATCGTTAGCTCACTAGCGTAGAGCTATCGGACACCAGTGGAACTGCGAAATTCCGTTCGATCTGTTTGAACCACCTCCGCAAGAGGGACAATATTCTTCTTGTTTGTCAAATTTCCGAAGATAGCAACAATTTGGATGTGATTCTCCTTTCTTCGTGGAATATTTTAGGAAAATCAAGGGTCGCTGATTTCCTTCAAAGCGCAACCCCAATCACTCCGCCATCTTCTTGTCACTACTTTTGATTCCACCGTCCGTCTCGAGGTGATTAGCTGGCTAGTTTCTGGGAGCGAGCGCAGTGGTAGAGACAAGCTTTGACGTAATCGGGTAGTTCTTCTTCTTCTTTTTGGGATTGGATTGGCGGATCGCATCCAATTTTTAGGTGCATACACCGCCACCTACTGTACTGGAGTGTGAGGCCAGTCACGGCTTACCTATATGCATTACATTCCAGTAAAAACAAAACTGGTGGGAAAAAAGTACCCTGCCAACTATTAGCCCTCAGTAAAAAACCCACCACCCCATTCCACTATTTAACCCTTTCTAATGTTACTCCAGGCCAATGGTCTGGGAGGACAGAACACTACCACTCAACACCCCCTGCAACTCTTCTGCAGTAAAACCTCGCAATCCCAAGTACTTCTCTGCATCTGCAGTTACCACCACAAGCTCTATTTTCTGTAACTTACGTCCCATGTCTGCTGTACAGTTGACAACCATGCTAAGAAACCAGTGGAGGCTGCTGAGGGGAGGACAGTTCATAATAACGTCCTGAAAGGAGCATATTAAATGGCATCAAACACATGGAAATCTATTGGTCTTTGCCTACTCAACGGGCAAGTTAGTTTTGCATAGCCGGTGCTCCAAGTGGTTTAAGTTCCATTGGTCCTCTGGCCATGCAATCGGGCACGCAAAACAAACTGGCACAGTGAATTTGCACTTGTGAAATCGAGGTTTGCCCAGAAAGTGGACATGAGTAAAATAAAAAACATTTACCATGTTATAACTATGATTGCAAATGTTAAAGTTCAATGTATGTATTGTAACTAGTGTGCAAGATAGCAAGTAGCTTCCACTGATGTTTTCAGATCAAAAGCAGCACTCTCTATCTACCTTTTAATCTTGGTCCCCATATCAAATCAGAGAGTATATGATATCCGTGTTGCAATTTTGATGACAGTTGTTTTGACATAGGCAATAAGTGTCACTAGTGTTAAAGCGGTTCACTGGTGCCATCTATTACCTCACTGAGTCGCAGCCTATAAATATGTTTAGTTAAAGAAAATAAAAGCAAATTTGACAAAAAAATCCTCCCTCTTAACTCTTCGATGAAATACCAACATTCATTGAACAAGCCTGCCGCCAAAATCGTCTGATAACTGAGTAGAGAAAAAACATTGTGAACCCAGAGAAAGCCTGCTGAATATGACTTGTTGTAAAGATGCCTTAGAAATGAATAACCTACAGTACATACTAGGCCTACTCGGATTCGTCTGTTCATTCTAAAATATACACTACTATCTTATTCAATTGAAAATGTACAAAGTCTTCTGAGACTTGGTTTTCTTTCTAATGGAGTCGTTTGTGGATGCACGTTCTAATTTAGGGACTACAAATTACATTGACAAAGGATAACTGACATGCTGCATTGTTACTGTCTCAAAGCACAATTGACCTCTTTAGGAAGCAAGTCCAACTTTTTCCAGTCATTCAAGTCTCTCATTATCTACCACTGAACTGTCGTTCACTTTGGTAGCTGTGTAGTGAAACTGGGGTTTGCATATACAGACACAATAGAAAAATACTTATTATTTAGAAATAAGTATATCCTATTCTGACAATGTGAATTGAAAAAGGGAAGATATATATTGCATGTTAGTCTTGTTGCAGAGATTAAATAAGCATTGAGCAAATGAAAACAGAACACGTACACAAGAACACAAACTGCAGTACTTATTTATTTTTTTATCTTGCGGGCCCACTATTGATATCTGTATGTTAGTCATGATGACAAAGTTGAGTGAGAAAGCAACTGAATACATTGGAAAACATCAACATTGGCCTCTGCTGGCCAACTCACTGCTCTGCGGCAAAAACTCAGTGGCAATTATAAACAGACCAGTTGGGAGGAGAGATGGAGAGGTGGGAGGAGTGGTATTTGACCGGCAGGTCAAGCCCAAAAAGCCCCATATAAAAAGGAAGTCTAGATGGCAAGAGAAACACAAATCTGCAGACTCACAAGCTCCAAGCCATATCTTCACAGAGACCATGAAGCTGACAATACTGCTTTGCGCTACCATGCTCCTCTCTCTCTCGTGAGTGCCATTATCATAACCAACTAGCAACAGCACTTACAAGCTGTTGTAACATACATATTTTTTACATGGAATATTTCACTTATTCTGTACTTAGATCAATAAGGTTTTGGGGATTATCAGGTAACTCTTCAAATGTTAATAGTGTTGTGCTAGTTCAATTGGTTACAAGCTTTTGGGCGATTGTGGGGGAAACTCAGCCACGAGCTTCTCAGTGACACAAGCCTGGAGGATGAGCAAAATGCCTTCTATGCTCGTGTCGAGGTAAGCAACACTGAACAATGCATGAGAGCACCAGCTGTGCTGGAAGACTGTGTGATCACAGTCTCCATAGCCGATGTGAGTAAGACCTATAAAAAGGTCTTACTCACAAAAAGGTTAATATACTCAGAGCATGCGCTGACCAGCTGGTACGCGTCTTCGCTGAAATGTTCAACTTTTCCCTGACCCAGTCTGTAATACTATACTTACATGTTTCAAGCAGATAATCATACTTCTGTGCCCAAGAACGCCATGGTAACCTGTATAAATGACTATCACCCTGTAGCAGTCACATCTGTTGCCATGAAATGCTTTGAAAGGCTGGTCATGACTTACATCAACCACCATCATCCCAGACACCCTGGACCCACTCCAATTCACATAGTGCCCCAACAGGTCCACAGATGAAGGAATCTCTATTGCACTCCACATAGCCCTCTCCCACCTGGACAAGAGAAACACCTACGTGAGAATGCTCTTCACTGACTACAGCTCAGCGTTCAACACCATAGTGCCCTCCAAGCTCATCTCTAAGCTAAGGACCCTGGGACTGTGGTAGGCTGGATCACAGACGACGATGAGACAGCCTACAGGGAGGAGGTCAGAGACCTGCAAGGGGGTGCCAGGACAACAACCTCTCCCTCAACGTCAGCAAGACAAAGGAGTTGATCGTTGTCTACAGGAAACGGAGGACCGAGCACGCCCCATTCACATCAACGGTGCTATAGCGGAGCGGGTCGAGAATTTCAAGTTCCTCGGTGTCCACATTACTAAGGATCTATCATGGTCCACACACCAACACAGTCGTGAAGAGGGCACAACAACGCCTCTTCCCCCTCAGGAGGCTGGAAAGATTTGGCATGGGCCCTCAGATCCTCAAAGTTCTACAGCTGCACGATTGAGAGCATCTTGACTGGCTGCATCACTGCTTGGTATGGCAACTGCTTGGCATCCGACCGCAAAGCGCTACAGAGGGTAGTGCGTATGGCCTAGTACATTACTGGGGCCGAGCTCCCTGCCATCCAGGACCTCTATACCAGGCGCTGTCAGCCACCCAAGTCATAGACTGTTCTCTCTGCTACCGCATGGCAAGCGGGACCGATGCACCAAGTCTGGAACCAACAGGACCCTGAACAGCTTTTACCTCCAAGCCATAAGACTGCTAAATAGTTATTTAAATACTTAACCTAAGAGCTTCCCAGACTGGCTTCCCATCTGTATTGATCCTTTTTGCAGGTTTTTTGACCCATCACATTCACTGCTGCTACTGTTTATTATCTATCCTGTTGCCTAGTCACTTTATTCCTAGTTATATGTCCATACACTATATATACAAAAGTATGTGGACACCCCTTCAAATGAGAGGATTCGGCTATTTCAGCCACACCCGTTGCTGACAGGTGTATAAAATTGAGTACACAGCCATGCAATCTCCATAGACAAACATTGGCAGTAGAATGGCCTTACTGAAGAGCTCAGTGACTTTCAAGGTGGCACCGTCATAGGATGCCACCTTTCCAACAAGTCAGTTCATAAAATTTCTGCCCTGCTAGAGTTGCCCCGGTGAACTGTAAGTGCTGTTATTGTGAAGTGGAAACCTCTCGGAGCAACAATGGCTCAGCTGCAAAGTGGTAGGCCACACAAGCTCACAGAACGGGACCGCTGAGTGCTGAAGTGCGTAAGGTGTAAAAATTATCTGTCCTCAGTCGCAACACTCACTACAGAGTTCCAAACTGCCTCTAGAAGCAGTGTCCGCACAAGAACTGTTCTTCGAAAGCTTCATGAAATGGGTTTCCGTGGCCGAGCAGCTGCACAAAAGCCTAAGATCACAATGCGCAATGCCAAGCGTTGGCTGGAGTGGTGTAAAGCTTGCTGCCATTGGACTCTGGAGTAGTGAAAATGTGTTCTCTGGAGTGATTAATCACCCTTCACCATCTGGCAGTCCGACAGACAAATCTTGATTTGGCAGATGCCACGAGAGCGCTACCTGCCTGAATGCACACTGCCAACTGCAAAGTTTGGTCGAGGAGGAATAATGATCTGGGGCTGTTTTTTATGCTAGGCCCTTTAGGTCTAGTGAAGGGAAATGGAAATGGTAATGCTACAGCATACAGTGATATTCTAGACGATTCTGTGCTTCTGACTTTGTGGCAACAGTTTGGGGAAGGCCCTTTCCTGTTTCAGCATGACAATGCCCCCGTGCACAAAGCAAGGTCCATACAGAAATGGTTTGTTAAGATCGGTGTGGAAGAACTTGACTGGCCTGCACAGACCCCTGACCTCAACCCCATTGAACACCTTTGGGATTCATTGGAATGCCGACTGCCATCCAGGCCTAATTGTCTAACATCAGTGCCTGACCTTACTAATGCTCTTGTTCCAACATCTAGTGGAAAGCCTTCCCAGAGGAATGGAGGCTGTTATAGCAGCAAAGTGGGGACCAACTTCATATTAATGCCCATGATTTTGGAATGAGAAGTTCGACAAGAAGGTGTCCACATACCTTTGGCAATGTAGTTTATCTACCTCAATTACCTCGTACCCCTGCAAATCGACTCGGTACAGGTACCCATTATGTTAAGGATACCTACATTTAGAATAGGATACCCAGTTTAAGAGCCCACACAAATGGCAAGTCAGAGCAACAAAAACAAAAGAATACGAGGTGATATTATTTTGTCTACCCATGCATTTCTGTCTAGACTTCCTGAGGCTTTTAATTAAGCTGACTATGGGAGAGTTCATTGTGTAGGGATATATGCCCCCCAGTGTCACAGGACACTGGTGAGAATAGGGATAACATAGTCTGAGACCCCATGCCAGTAACCCCAAGGAGAAATTATTGCCAAAATAGATACCTTAACATTGGGATTACTGGCATGGACCTCACTGGCTGTATCACCATAGAGGTACAAGATAAAACATTGAGGAAGTTCAACCAGGAACAATGACAAGTGATTTTTCAGGTGATATACTCTCTAGTCACGAGCACATCTGGAAAACTATAAGGTCTTTAAAGAAGTAGAATGTGATCTCTTGTTTCAAAGACCAATAACAAAAAGGCATCTGTTCAGACAGTTGTTCAGCAACATTCATCTGAACAATCAGCCAACCTTTGTGAAAAAGTGAAAACCCTTTTCTTTCTTCTTCATTTGTACAGTTTTCACCACTAAGTGAGACCCCCACAGCCTGGAGAGGTGAGATACATTAGGAAAGAGTTACTCTATGGAAACAATGTCCTTACAATATACATATGAGGACGTGTGTGTAAAAAGCATTATTAAAGTAATGACTGCTCTTCCCCTCCCTAAAATAGCCTCAGTATGAGGTGTATGAAGGCAGCAAGTGCTCCAGAGAGTTTGATACTGTGTGTGGAAGCGATGGCCACACTTACACCACTGAGTGTGTGCTGTGTTAGAAGAACAAGTATAAAATAAAATCACATTTTATTGTTGTGTACGCATATTTGGCAGATGTTATTGCGGGTGCAGCAAAATGATTATGTTTCGAGCTCCAACGGTACAGTAATACAGTACCTAACAATACACACAAATACCAAAAATGTAATTATGAAATTAAGAAATATCAGCCTGAATTCTTCGTGGCATGTAAACATTGCTCAATTGGTATCAAGGACCTAATGTGTGCCAGGAAAGCATTCCCCACACCAGCCTGTAACATTGACACCAGGCAGGATGAGGCCATGGACTCGTGCTGTTTACGCCAAATCCTGACTCTGCCATCAGCATGACGCAACAGGAACCGGGATTCAACTGTTTTTCCACTCCCCAACTGTCCAGTGTTGGTGATCGCATGCCCACTGGAGCCACTTCTTGTTTTTAGCTGATAGGAGTTGAACCCGGTGTGGTCGTCTACTTCAATAGCCAAATGACCGACGAGTTGTGCGTTCCGAGATGCCGTTCTGCACACCACTGTCATACTGCGCCGTTATTTGCCCGCCTGTTAGCTTGCACCATTCTTGCCATGTATTGTCATTCTTGCCAGGACTGCATGTTCTTGTTTGTCGCACCATTCTCGGAAAACCCTAGACACTGTCGTGCTTGAAAAGCCCAGGAGCGCTGACGATTCTGAGGTACTGGAACCACCGACGACATACAACGCTTAAAGTCGCTTAAGTCACTAGTTTTGTCCTTTCTAATGTTCAGTCGAACCATTTTCGTGAACGGGGTGGTGTACCTAATAAACTGAAAAAAAGAAACGTCCTCTCACTGTCAACTGCGTTTATTTTCAGAAAACTTAACATGTGTAAATATGTGTATTAACATAACAATATTCAACAACTGAGACATACATTGAACAAGTTCCATAGACATCTGACTAACAGAAATTGAATAATGTGTCCCTGAACAAAGGGGGGGGGTCAAAATCAAAAGTAACAGTCAGTATCTGGTGTGGCCACCAGCTGCATTAAGTACTGCAGTGCATCTCCTCCTCACAGACTGCACCAGATTTGCCAGTTCTTGCTGTGAGATACTACCCCAGTCTTCCACCAACGCACCTGCATGTTCCCGGACATTTCCCATCGCCTATGGGCACAAACCCACCATTTCCCCCAGAAATGTCCGGGAACATGCAGGTGCGTTGTTGCCGGTGATGTCTGGTGAGGACCTGCCTTAAAACAGGCCTACAAGCCCTCAGTCCAGCCTCTCTCAGCCTATTGCGGACAGTCTGAGCACTGATGGAGGGATTGTGCGTTCCTGGTGTAACTTGGGCAGTTGTTGTTGCCATCCTGTACCTGTCCCGCTGGTGTGATGTTCGAATGTAACGATCCTGTGCAGGTGTTGTTACACATGGTCTGCCACTGCGAGGACAATCAGCTGTCCGTCCTGTCTCCCTGTAGCGCTGTCTTAGGCGTCTCACAGTACGGACATTGCAATTTATTGCCCTGGCCACATCTGCAGTCCTCATGCTTCCTTGCAGAATGCCAAAAGCACGTTCACGCCGAATGAGCAGGGCCCCAGGTCATCTTTCTTTTGGTGTATTTCAGAGTCAGTAGAAAGGCCTCTTTAGTGTCCTACATTTTCATAACTGTGACCTTAATTTCCTACCGTCTGTAAGCTGTTAGTGTCTTAATGACCGTTCCACAGGTGCATGTTGTTTATGGTTCATTGAACAAGCATGGGAAACAGTGTTTAAACCCTTTACAATGAAGATCTGTGTAAAAATCCAAATATCTTTGAAAGACAGGGTCCTGAAAAAGGGACGTTTCTTTTTTTGCTGAGTTTATATACTGTATTTATGTAATGGTGTGTATAGACAGTATGGACAGTATATGAATAGATAAGGTGTGTACAGCAGTAGTTATATAGGATGAGCCTTGACTAGAATACACATGAAGTGTGTAAAACAGTATGTAAACATTATTAAAGTGACCAGTGTTCAATGACTATGTATGTATGACAGCAGTCTCTAAGAAGTAGGGTAGAGTACCGGGTGACAGCCGGCTAGTAACAGTGGCTAAGGATCAGGACAGGGTACTGGGCGGAGGCCGGCTAGTGGTGACTATTTAACAATCTGAGTGTGTGCAGGAGGTAGAAGCTGTTTTTCAGTCTCTTGGTCCCAGCTTTGATGCACCTATACTGTCTCCGCCTTCTAGATTGTAGCGGGGTGAACAGGCCATGGCTCGGGTGAGAGGTCCTTGATGATCTTCTTGGCCTTCCTGTGACACCAGGTGCTCTAGATGTCCTTGGGGGCAGGCAGTGTGGCCCCGGTGTTGCGCTGGGCTGACCGCACCACCCTCTGGAGAGCCCTGTGGTTGCGGACAGTGCAATTGCCGTACCAGGCGGTGATACAGTCCGACAGGATGCACTGAATGTTGCATCTGTAGAAGTTCTTGAGGGTCTTAGTGGCCAATCCAAATTTCTTCAGCATCCTGAGGTTGAAGAGGCGCTGTTGCGCTTTCTTCACCACACTGTCTGTGAATGGACCATTTCCAGGTGGTCAGTGATGTGCACGGCGAGGAATTTGAAGCTTTTCACCCTCGCCACTGTGGCCCTGTCGTGCTCTCTCTGCTGTCTCCTGAAGTCCACGATCAGCTCCTTTGTTTTGTTGACGTTGAGGTTATTTTCCTGACACCACTCCGCCAGAGCCCTCACCTCCTGTAGCCTGTCTCGCCGTTGTTGGTAATCAGGCCTACCACTGTTGTGGCGTCAGCAAACTTGATGATTGAGTTGGAGACGTGCATGGCCACGCAGTCATGGGTGAACAGGTAGTACAGGAGGGGGCTGATCACCCACCCTTGTGGGGCCCACATGTTGAGGATCAGCGTGACGGATGTGTTGTTGGTGCAAAGAAAGGAAAGTTATCAAATGATCTATATTTCATTGATTTTTATTGTTAGATTGGGGTCGACGAGCTCAACAACTCAACTCAGTTACTTGAAATAAAGATAGAAAACTATTACTTATCAAAAATATATGCAATTTCTTAATTTCATGCATGCCATGTGGTCTCCTGTTCTTCACCAAATGAGGAGCTGTGGCCATTTTGAGTTAAAAAAATTAAAAAATAAAAACATCACACTCAACTCCGGTACTTGTTTGATCATAACAGGGTTGTGAGACTGACAGAGTTGAGTTTGTCACTTTGTTTTTGAAGTTATCCAATTATTCAAATTCATTATTATTGTTTATCTTCATTCCTATAACCACATGCATAATTGACTGTAATGTTGTCAATTTTAAGAATATACAGTAGTCAACATGTATAGGCCTACTAGAGTCGTCACTGGAGGGAGCATTTTATTCTTATCAATCAACATTTCTGCTTAGATATTCACATCTCAGTCTAAAGTAAATTGCCCTGAAAGTCTTTATATGTGGATATGCCATCTGATATATTGTGATGTCAGCTGCATGTGCTCAACACAGAAGCAACTCGATTGCAAGTACTTCAACACACAGCATTTCAATTCCAGCAAGAAGTGACCAACTGCTGCGCCACAGACAGCCCGTGAAGGAAGGACACAACCACAGCCACTGAAGGAAATCCAGTGGTCAAGTCCAGGGCTGCTTGGGCTGTGGTGTAGGCTCAGATACGACAAAGACCTACACTACAGGTCAAATGTTTTAGAACAGTGAGATTCTTCAAATAGCCACCATTTGCCTTGATGACAGCTTTGCACACTCTTGGCATTCTCTCAACCAGCTTCACCTGGAATGCTTTTCCTGAGCATTTGTCGGCTGCTTTTCCTTCACTCTGCAGTCCCGACTCATCCCAAACCATATCAATTGGGTTGAGGTCGGGTGATTGTGATGGCTAGGTCTTCTGATGCAGCACTCCATCACTCTCCTTTTTGGTAAAATAGCCCTTACACAGCCTGGAGGTGTCATTGTCCTGTTGAAAAACAAATGATAGTCCCACTAAGCTCAAAACAGATAGGATGGTGTATCGCTGCAGAATGCTCTGGTAGCCATGCTGGTTAAGTGTGCATTGAATTCTAAATAAATAACAGACAGTGTCACCAGCAAAGCACCCCCACACTATAACATCTCCTCCTCCATGCTTCACGGTAGGAAATACACATGCGGATATCATCCGTTCACCCACACCACGTCTCACAAAGACACGGCGGTTGGAACCAAAAATCTTCAATTTGGACTCCAGACCAAAGGACAAATTTCCACTGGTCTAATATCCATTGCTCATGTTTCTTGTCCCAAGCAAGTCTCTTCTTATTGGGGTCCTTTAGTGGTTTCTTTGCAGCAATTCAACCATGAAGGCCTGATTCACAGTCTTTTCTGAACAGTTGAGATATGTCTGTTACTTGAACTCTGTGAAGCATTTATTTGGGCTGCAATTTCTGAGGCTGGTAACTCTAATGAACTTATCCTCTGCAGCAGAGGGAACTCTGGGTCTTCCATTCTTGTCGCGGTCCTCATGAGAACCAGTCTCATCATAGCGCTTGATGGTTTTTGCAACTGCACTTGTTCTTGAAATGTTCCAAATTAACTGACCTTCCTGTCTTAAAGTAATGATGGACTGTCGTTTCTCTTTGCTTATTTGAGCTGTTCTTGCCATAATATGGACTTGGTCTTTTACCAAATAGGGCTATCTTCTGTGTAGCCCCCCCTACCTTGTCACAACACAACCGATTGTCTCAAACGTATTAAGGAAAGAAATTCCACAAAAAGGCGGCACACCTGTTAATTGAAAAGCACTCCAGGTGACCTCAAATCAATGACACTGACCTCCCAACTTCACCACAGTTTTGGTGAGGTAACTTCGTGACCTTGTTCTAAAAACATTTGCCCAATCAACAAAAGGAGATGTGCCTCTTACACACCCATCTTATCTACTGACTGGCTCGATCTCTTGTAAGGTTTGTAAAAGATTTAAAAAATGTCTCAGTTAAAGGCAGATTATGAGCAGTGCCTTTACCCAATGGATTTATTCTTATCAAACAAGTAAACAAAATAAATGTAAATGCACAGTAAACAAATAACTTAGACATCATCAGTTAAGACATTTCAAATCATTAGAATAAATGGTGTGTATTTGAGAGCTAGACTCAATATTATGCTCAATAATTCTCAAAGTTTCTGTTTACCATTTTACATTCAATCATGCCTTTTGGAATTGAAGGTGCCACACAAATACCATAAGGAAAAATACTGTCCATTAGACCAGCTGAATGCATTCCGCAGGGAGGACTGGAGAGCCGTATTTTGAGACAAGCCAAGGCATGATGCATCACAGATGCAGAAAAAAGGTGTAAGGAAGGCTAAGCAACTGAAAGGCAACCTTAGGATCACACATTTGCAAATCACATCACACAGCCGCAAAATAAGAATGCATTTCTGTAATCCTTTGATAAGGGTTTTCACCCAGCCCTATACTTGTTTCAGTTTCAGCACCACTGTCTCCAACAGGGCCAGGATCTCCCCAAAGTATCCATCCTCATCACCGAGGACCTGCTCTGTGAGCACCAGCTCCTGGTACTGCTCCTGTAGGGCGCTGAGGGAGGAAGACAGGGCGTAGTCCTTTCGATACTGAGTCTGGCAGTGAGGCATCATGGCCAGGATAGTTCTCAGGGCCTTCTCCTTCCAGTCGTGCTCTGGGGAGGCCAACAGTTCAGGTACCAGACTGCACCAGCCTTGCTCTGCCAAAAGTGGCTGAAGGGAGACCTGCGCATACTGCTGCAAACGCTCATTGTGAGAAGCATCTGGGATGGGGTCAAGTCCAGTCTGAGAGATCAGCTCCTAGAATAGAGAATGCCATTCAGTTAATATCAAACATCATTTGATTTCACAAGACTAGCCTTGTATTATTGGCAAGGTTTTCATAAAGAGCACCCCTCACCTTTTCATTGATCATGTCATAGAGTATGGTTACAATCCTCACACGGAGAGCCCCACCTCCAGATGCTCGGAAAACATCTCCCAACACTTGCAGCCCACCCAACTTCAGGAAGTGGCTTTGGGCAATGGGGCAGTGACGTAGCAAAGAGGCCACAGCAAACAACGCCTGTATACAGACAAACATTAGCCTTAGATAAGTGCCAGGAAGAGAATGATGATTTACAAGTTATTGTCAGAGCTAGATTCTGTTCAGATTCTAAAACGTAATTGAAGACAGATGTGATGAAACCTTGCAGCTTTAAATTGAAAGCCATCGAGTGTCTCTGCTAAAGACTGGACTTGTAATCCTGCTAGTTACACTGGACTGATTCTAAAATAAAAATGTACTAATGAGTGGGTTTGATAATGTGGGACCAGGACTTGCCTTCTTTTTAACAGACATGGGTCGTGGAGTGGCGAGTAACGTTAACAGCTTCTGAAGGGTACCACTTTCAACTGCCTCCACCTGCACCCCCGGGTTACTAGAAAGAATATAGTGAATGATAATGTTACTGTCCGCACACACACAAAACAAAACCAGGATGTTGGCTGGCATTTACAATTCGACAGTTGGAATGGGTTTAACGGAGACTGCTATACCTTGATAGAGCTGATCCCAGGACGAAAGAAGCACTCTCTTGAAGTCGATAGTCTGTGCTGTTCAATGCATCAACCACAAGCTTTAACCCTCCCCTAGATGCCAGGTTCTGTGAATTGTCCACCTGACAACACATAACAAGAAAGGAAACCGTAATTATAACTTCATTACTACAATCAAATGAATTTTGTTTTGGTGTTTATGTTAACCTATGTAAAAGAGGTGTTGTAGGGAGGGGGCTCACCTCATGAACAAGGTACTCTAAATCATGTAGAGCTTTAACCTTCTCCTCCACAGTGGCGTTAGAGCTGTTGAATTGGGACACCAGTCTGCTAATAACCTGGAAGTCTGACTCCAGCAGCATGTCTAGCTTGACCATGTCTTTTTTCAGCTCATCCATGGGATGAAACTGGGCCCTGAGAGCCTCCTGAACACACACACACAGGTTTGTGACCAAGATAACAATCAAAGATATATGGGATCACAGATGCATTAGTCTCTTATCACAGCCGCTTGTTTCCACTGTGATAAGAAACTACAGATCCATCAAATCAGGGCAAACCTTCTCTTCTTTGTCACTGGTTTTGGGATTCACTCCTTCTTTGATATTTTTCAGAGCCTTCTTCAGCTCCTCAGCATTGACGGATGGGCCCGGTGTATTCTCCTTCCCCCTGTCTGACTCACAGAGAGCAAAGCCTGTAGTGAGTCAGATGTAATCTCAAGCAAACATAGTAGTGTGTGTGTGTGTGCGCGTGTGTGTGTGGCCATCTACTGTACAATAGCTATATGGCAACATTTTTAGATGGTGTTTCATATGGTTTATATAAAAATTTCAATAGAATCCTCAGCTCATACCTTTGTCCATCTATCTGGTATTTGAGAGTCTGGTGTTCCCCAAGTTTGACCTCCCTCTGTCCAGTCTGGAGGTTGAGCCTTACATGAGAGCCCCTTAGGACCCCATGACCTGAACAATGCCAAAATTGTACAGTGAATACCTTTGATTCTGCCATAGACATTCATCTCCAGTATGCTACCGTGTACTACAGACAAGTGCGTTTCTGCTTTTAGCAAAGCAATCACCTGGTTTGAGAATCTTCCACTGATCTGTTGGATGGAACACATCCAAATCCTCAGAATCTCCCTCTTCCACGTGGGCATCCTCCTCACCCTCCAGGCTTGTCTCGGGGCTCTCCACAACAGTCAGAGCAGAGGGAGACTATAGGGCAAAGTGTATTGTATCAGATTCCTGTACAGACTTATCATAATCAGCTAGGCTGCAAACTGTTTTACATTATATGTATACAGTAGTATAACAATTAGAATAGGTAAATTATTATTTAATTCATCATTACTCACTTTTTCGCTGAGAACATTGACGAATTGACAACTGAATACTAAGAGCATGAGTGCTACCTTCAGTCTGGTGGATTGACTTCCTCTTCTCCGGCATCCGATCAACATAATGGCTGTAGGCTAGCTAACACAACTCATGTATTATTGGCAATATTGATATGACACAGCAAAGGGTAACCAATACAATTCATGAGTACTTCGACGCACTGCACTATTTAAATACCCTACTGCACCATTCCAGATTTCAGCATGGACGTGTAACGTTGATCCGTCCAGAGATACTTTTGAGGAGATGGGAAACGCTATTAGATTCGCATTAATGCCCATTGTGCACAATGCATTTTGGGACAAGGCAAGTAAATGGGAGTCAATTGGGTACTAGCTCAAAAACCCAACATGAGCATGAATTTCGTGAACAAGAACTACAAAATTACAAGATTAGTCGTCTCATACCCTGACTTTTAGAAGAGATTGCGTGACGATGGTCTTAACAATCAACTGACGCAGCACGACAACGTAAAGGCGATTGGTCGAAAGTCTGCCTGGTGGGGCGTTTACGTTCCTCCATTCATTGTCCAATGGGATTCCTATCTTTCTCTAATATCGCTCATACTTTTCAGCAATTAGACCACACCCACAGTACTTGTCTTCACGACCGGAAGCCAATCATATTTAAAAGCGTGTTTTCAAATTATATGCAATCGGGTTGGCTAATGGAGATTCCCCTTTATGATCTCTGTGACGCAATTACATTACATTTCTCATAGGGATTTTTTTCCTTTGGGCAAAAGTCCGTCCTCTCTCCTCCGTGACTTGGAAACCGTGGTCGAGGAGTGTTTCAATTCCTCAGTTGGCAAATTAAGACAGTCCTCCCCTCCTCGATAGCCTTCTTATGGCGAGGAAGCACAAGTGTATCATACCTGGGAACGGGCTCTTTTCTCGCCACTTCGATACAAAGGGATTTTCGTAGCATCTTAGGAGAACATACTCAGTCCCCTAACCTGCTACGTTAATTGTCCTAACCTGTTTAGTAAGGTGAGCAAATCTGATTGAGAAAATGCCATAAACATCCTATTGATGGTGCGTTCAAGACAAGTGGTGGCGCTTTCAAGACAACTGGGAACTCGAGGTCATGACGTCATGGATATTCAAGTCGGAAATACGGAGCTCTTGAAAGATACCAGAGTTTCTGACTTGGATTTTCGAGTTGGATGACAGTTCAAAAAGATTTTTCCTAGGCGGAGCTGGTTTTTTTCTCCCAGAATTCCTGTTGTTTTGAATGCACTAAGGTAGAAAGTAAGATATTTCAGAGTTCCCAGATGTTTTGAACGTGGCATCAGAACTTGGAGAAAAAACGAGGTCAAATCATCACGTCAGTGCCCTTCAGATCAACAAGTTGGAGCTCTAGAAAGGCAGCATCAATCAAAGATCCAGAATGGTATCAAAATGGTAGCCATATTGGTCAGGGAGAAATCCAAACCAGTCTTAATTGGAATGAAGGGCAGAAGAGGCATAATCCTGATTTTACTTATGCAGGAAAATACAAGTTAGGCATGTGATATCAGAAATGGTGTAATATTATTATTGTCACCTTAAAATACTGACATAATCATCACTCTCCTTCTTGGTCAAATAGCCCTTACACAGTCTGGAGGTGTGTTGGGTCATTGTCCTGTTGAAAAACAAATGATAGTCCCACTAAGCGCAAACCAGATGGGCTGGCGTATCGCTGCAAAATGCTGTGGTAGCCATGCTGATACAAGTGTGCCTTGAATTCGAACTAAATCACTGACAGTGTCACTAGCAAAGCACCCCCACACCTCCTCCTCCATGCTTCACAGTGGGAACCACACATGCAGAGATCATCTGTTCACCTACTCTGCATCTCACAGTGACGCGGCAGTTGGAACCAAAAATCTCAGACCAAAGGACACATTTCCACCGGTCTAATGTCTTTTGCTCGTGTTTCTATGCCCAAGCAAGTCTCTTCTTATTATTGGTGTCCTTTAGTAGTGGTTTCTTTGCAGCAATTCGACCATGAAGGCCTGATTCACACAGTCTCCTCTGAACAGTTGATGTTGATGTGTCTGTTACTTGAACTCTGTGAAGCATTTATTTGGGCTGCAATCTCTAATGAACTTATCCTCTGCAGCAGAGGTAACTCTGGGTCTTCCTTTCCTGTCGCGTTCCTCGTGAGAGCCAGTTTCATCATAGCGCTTAATGTTTTTTTGCGACTGCACTTGAAGAAACTTTCGACGTTCTTGAAATTTTCCGGATTGACTGACCTTCATGTAATGATGACCTTCAAGTAATGATGACCTTTGCTTATTTGAGCTGTTCTTGTCATAATATGGACTTGGTATTTTACCAAATAGGGCTATGTTCTGTATATCAACCATATCTTGTAACAAAACAAATGATTGGCTAAAACGCATTAAGGAAACTTTTAACAAGGCACACCTGTTAATTGAAATGCATTCCAGGTGACTAACTCATGAAGCTGGTTGAGAGAATGCCAAGAGTGTGCAAAGCTGTGGCTACTTTGAATAATCTTAAATATAAAATAGTACAAATAAATTAAAACCCTTGAATGAGTAGGTGTGTCCAAACTTTTGACTGGTACTGTATATAAACCCTGGATTGCTGGTAAAAACAAATGTAGACATTTATAAATGCATTTCTATAGCTTCCAAAATATTTTTTACAATGGTGGGGAAGTACCAAGATGGAGGCACGTTGGCTTCAAACATCTAGCGTGTTTATCAATCATTGGTAGAGCCAGAGGCAATCTCCATTTCAAAGTGGTCTATTTTCTTTTGCTACTACTTCTATAAGTTGGCAAACAAACTGAAAGGGTGCATACTGCCACCTAGTGTTTGAACAGGTATAAAGCTAAGGCTGGCGATTTACTGCCACATACAGTATGGAAGGTTTGCTCACGGCTATAATGATTCGTCTGATCCCTCCTGATGGAAGCATGTAATCCATCCTTAATGCATAGGTGTCTCACCCAGTTGAGTACTTTAAAATGGTGGACGCAATTTTATACCCATAAAATGCATACGGGTATATGACCTTTGACCCCCCAGTGGGCCCATAGACATGTCATTACCATTCTTATTTTTCCATACCTTCTTGTGTTGTATATCAAAGTTAATAACACATCAATACCTTGTTTTGAGTAGATTGCCATCTTATAACATTTCATTCCATCAATCCAGTTGACCCAACCGATAAGCGGTTATCATACCAACATATAACCCACAAACATGGACCTCACAGAAAATAATTTGACTTTGCCAAATTTCACATTGGTCCACTCTGGGGTGGCACTCTGGCCCATAATATTTTAAACAACAAAAAAAGCAGACTAATTTGATACAATTCATATCTCCTGACCAAATCTGTAATTTAAACATTATTAGAATATAAAATAATTTATCAGACTGAAATCCATTTGGTCTTCATTTTATTAATGTATTTACAAACATTTTAAATATACTCTGTTAGTATTTGATTGAAGGAATATAAAAAGTGCAGACTTCATAGCCTACTGCTGAGCACATTGGTTTTCCAGGGTTTTCTGCGATGTAACATGGATGACTTCTTGAGATTTTAGCTTTTTCTTTTCATCCCTTCTGTTCTCTTCACCTTCTTTCTCCATCTCCAGCTCCTCAGTCATGGTTTTACAGTCAGCTGAGGGAGACCTAAAAGGCAAACCATTCCATTTGTATAAAAGGTGTTGCCAAATCCAAAGCCATACAGATGACATTTACAACCTTGTCATAATTTCTAGTAAAATATAAAGGATTAATTTACAAAGTAAAGTTCTAGGCCTACGTGGTACACCATTCAATCAATCCGTTTAGAAGGTAAACAGTTTAATTCCACATGTTTTCTTAAGTTCAAAAAGTGCAAAGACAAGGATCAATGTAGTTGAAACTGTTCCTACTGGCAGACTGTACCTAAGTACCTAAAATTACATGCATCAAATGCATGGAAAGGAATATCAACACACTGACTCATGGTACAGTAAGTTATAACTGTTCACCTAACAGCAATTCTAGCCTTGATCTAGGCAGTCAGCTTTGTAGGAAAAATGTCCCAGAAAGTATAATACTATTCCCTGTGACAGCCCTCCCAAAAGGCAAGGGAAGGGTAAGCAATGGTGGACTAGTGGTGAGAGCCCAAACAAAGCCCAGGAAGAGGAAGACGACAAAGAAACTGAAGTTGATACAGTGGAAGAGGAGAGACAGGAGTCTGAAGGACCATAGGGACACTGACCTGGGGGGGTTGGGGATAGTGGTTGGGGGCTCCTCGCAGATGCGCACACACTTGCTGTCTCGGGTCAAGGCAGAGTTAGGCTTGGGGTTGTTGGGGGGCTGCAGAGGGGTAACGGTGAGCCTCTCCTCTGTAAAAAGGTGGGCCTCTGCTTCCATTTCCTCTTTCATGTGCTTGGGGAGCTCCAGCACCATGGGCTCCTCTTCCTTCACCTCTGGGATGTTGCTAGAAATGTCTACAGGGAGCTTCTCGCGCTTGCGCTTCTGAATACGTTTTTTATTCACCTCTAAAGACAACATAAAATTCATTTAACCCCTCTTACCTAATGTCAAATTTTTTAAATATGTAAGTTATCACTGCAACTGTAATCAAATGAATGTCACTATATAGGCTAATTTACCATTGGGCTCATATTTCAACCTGAGCTCTTCCACTTTGACTTGCAGCTTGATGTTGTCACTCTGGCTTTGCTTGTGGGCCCTCTCTGCACTGAAAAGCTTCCGCTCCAGCTCCAGTGCTCTTTGACTCTCAGAGAGTGACTTCATCCTTTGCATGGACAACTCATCCCCCAGTCGCTCTGCATCCTTCCTACACACACAAATCAAACACTGATGCAGGTACGACAGCTCCAATTTGGTTAATCTCAACATTTGTAAGCCAAACTTTAAATGTGGAATGTTTATGGGCAAACTGAAGGTCATCACCCACCCAGCATGTAAATACTGACTGTGCCCTAAATCAAGCGATAACTCACGCAGAGTTTGAAAGTTGCATTTTCAGAAGGTCAGTGTAGTATGTCCCATCACCACTGTCTGTTTCCACTGGGGCTGAAGAGGGCTGTGCCTTCAATGTCATCTGCATAGACACAGTAACCAACAATTGAGACAAGTGCACAACATTCCCTTCAATCTGTCAATCTGTCGCCCTATAACATGTTGTAGTTTTCAGGATTTTAGTTGAAATGACGACAAACAAGAGGCTTTCACCTCCACTTTCTCCAGGCGACGTAGTTTGATCATGAGGGCTTGTATCTCACTGTTCTTCTCTGAGAGCATCGACTGCAGGCGCTCCAGCTGGGCAGGATCTGCCCTAGAGCCTTGCAGTTGCATAAGTGTGGCTATCTGAACCTGGAGGATCAAGCATGAGGGAAATGCACATTAATGAATCCCAAGTCTCACATTGTCATTAGGTGATTGAGTAAAAACATACAAATACCTTTCCCCCCCCCGTACCTTCATACGATGGAGCTGTTGTTTGGAGAAGGCATGCTGCTTCTGAAGGGATTGGTGCTGTACTTTCATACTGATCAGCTGTCTCTCCATCTCTGCTCGTTTGTCCTCAAGCTAAAAATCAATCAAGAGGCTCTATAACACAGAACGGGGAGGAGGGTGCACACCCCCAGCCACAGGGCCACAGTGGAGGGTCAAGAGCTTCAAGTTCCTCGGTGTCCACATGACGAGGACTTAACAAGGTCCTCTGACACCAGAACAGTCGTGAAGAAGGCACGGCAACACCTCTTCTCCTTTGGGAAGCTGAAACGACTTGGCATGGCCCCTCAGATCCTCAGCAACTTTTACAGCTGCATCATTGAGAGCATCATGACTGGTTGTATCACCGTTTGGTATGGCAACTGCACTGCCCGCGACCGGAAAGCCCTACAGAGGCATCACTGGGGGTGAGGTCCCAGCCATTTATGAAGTACATGACAGGCGGTGTCTGAGAAAGGCCTGAAAAATTGCAAAAAGATTCAAGCCACCCGAGACATGGACTGTTCTCAGTGCTCCCGTCCTGCAGGCGGTACCGGCTCAGACAAACACTACTAAAAAGCTTCTATCCCCTGGCCATAAGACTTAAATGGCTAACAACTACTACTCTCCCTCTCTCAAGACTATCCACACGGACTCTATGGCAATCCACAGGTCTCTACACACTCAGACAACCTACACTACTGCTAAAATGACTTATGATTAGATTACTCCATTACACTGATATCCATTGATTTACAATTATTCTGATACTGGTCACTATTACTCTTGTTTACACGTATATATATTACCACTAGTACATACTGTAACCATACGTATTTATATATGCCTGCTTCCAGTCCCTTTTCCAGCCGTGTTTACATGTAAATCCTACTACCAGTCACGTTGTATGTATAAACCCACCTCAACCACTCCAGCACATTGAAAAAAGTACTGACACTGACCTACTGTGTATATATACTTGCACTCTCATTTTATTTAACTCTCATCATAGTCCTTGAGGTTTTTATTCTATTATTATTGTTGTTATTATTATCGCATTGTTGGGAAAGAGCTCTCAAGGTAAAAATGTCACTGTACTGTTTTACACGTGTTGTATCCTGTGCACGTGGCGAAAACTTTGAAACACCTTCAAAGACGCTACGGAGACAGATGGCAATGTAGTACCTACCTCTCCAAATAAAGAATTTCCCTTGCTGTTGGGATCTTGTGCCTGTTGCAACAGCTGATCCAGTTGAATCTGGAGATCTTGGTTGGCCTCTCTGGCTTTCTAAAGTAGGCAAAAAGGAAAGACATTAGTTTTCTTAGCATGAATGACTAGTGCAATGTATGCATGATATACACAATCCTAAACTGCTGAAGATTATGATCTTTACCTCCAAGGCATTGAAGCAGGAGACAGCTTCTCTCTCACACTCTTCTTTCTCCTCACTGCTTCTCTCCAGTTGACGTTGAATGTTTGTGTTGGTCAGCTCCAGCTGCTGCTCTTTGTACTGGGCCTCCTGAAGTGCCAGCTCCAAGGTGGCCTGAGTGGACAAAAACAAAAATGGCTACCTACACTGTACCACATGCAATCACTGTCAACTGAAATTTAAAAATCAGCTAAAAGTAAACAAAGCAGAGTCTTTATGGGCCCATACTAATCTTTCGTGTACATATGCATGTATCGGATGGAATCGTAGTAGGGCTGGGCCTTATATAGAATAAATTAGAATTTGTGTTTTTGCGCAATGTTCTAAATGCCTGTATCGCTTGTCCGCTTGTTCTCGTTGTCTTTTTGGTCTCATCATCTTCGCTCCTTGTGTACCTTCCCATTTACACCAGAGATCTGCATATCATGACGTGATGCTCATGTCTCCGCCCTAACAATGGGAATCGTTGTCCCAAAGGCGGGAAGGCAGGCGACAAACTTACGTCCAAAATAAGCCCATAGAAATGCATTGGGATTATTTTGGCGAGAGAAAAACCTCTTGCGTCGCCTCTTCCTCTGTTTACACACACAAAGCTCCTCCCCTGCCACTCACACAACAAAGATGAGATCACTTCTTCCTCCCTGACAAGCGGTTATTTTACTGTAATAGAGACGTTATCCTTTCTATTGATACCCTTTTTTTTAATGTCTCAACTGTTCAAGTTGTGCGCAGAGCAGACACTACTAAAACGGGAGTATCAATGAACATTGATTCTGAACAACTGCTCTGCCTTGTTGATTGGCAAATAGATACAAGTTGGCTAAACTTGAAATATAAAGATAGCTATAGAGATTAGCTGACTACTCATTAGCACGTGGGTTTGTGCTTGAGAGATTGTTTTTGATACCTGTGTTAATTTTCTATAATGCCTGCAACAAGAAGTGAATGTGCATTATGCAGGGTTCTGGTTAATGTTTTTAGGACATGTCACCCAGCCGTGGAGCGTAGCGCCTGTCAACAGACTGTGGGATCAGACGACTAAGGAGCTTTTTTCCAGTTTGCAGATTTTTTTCATTGCCGATAATTTAGCCAAAACATGATTACGCAGGTGTTCGCATCTTTTAAATTTCAGAAGAGAGGGTACATTTGGCCAACAGACTTGACCAATACTTCCATTAAGGGGGATGGAGACTTTGCTAGTCTTGGTAATATCTACTCATACATCTGACTCCAGAACTTAATTGAGCATATGATGCAATATTTTAGTTCTGGGTTCCTGAGATTATGTCTTTACAGACAGTGTGGTAGGGTCCTCACCTTAGCATTCTCAAGCTCCATCCTCTCCACCTGCAATTCCATCATCTCTGTGGACAGGGTTTCATGAGTCCGCTCTGTGACCGATCGCAGCTCCTCCATCTTGATGCTCAGGGTCTCTGTCTGGAGATCCAGTTTATGCTTCAGCTGCTTCTCACTGAGCTGCACCTCATCCAGTTCAGCTCTCATTCTCTCCATCTACAGCCAAACACAGACATCCCATTCACTACACTGACTGGGCACACATAGTATTGTCAAGAAGTATTGCGTCAAAGGCAACAACTCCTAATTAAGTATGTCATTAGCAGAGATGAACTCCACACAAAAAAAATACCTTTGCATCAGTGGTGTAAAGTACTTAAGTAAAAATACTTTAAAGCATTACTTAAGTACAGATACCCCAAAAAACTACTTAACTATTTATATTTTTGACTACTTTTACTCACTACACTCCTTAAGAAAATATTGTACTTTTACCTCCATACATTTTCCTTGACACACAAAAATACTAGTTACATTTTGATTGCTTAGCAGGACAGAAGAATATTTAAAATCACACACTTATCAACTGGCGGACACACTAAACACAAATTCATTGTTTGTAAATTATATCTGAGTGCCCCTGGCTTTCCGTAAAATTAAAACAAGAAAATAGTGCCAGCTGGTTTGATTAATATAAGGAATTTGAAATAATTTACACTTTTACTTTTGATACTTAAGTATATTTAAACCAAATACTTTTACTCAAGTAGAATTTTACTTGAGTCATTTTCTATTAAGGTATCTTGACTATTACTCAAGAATGACAGTTGGATACTTTTTCCACCACTGCTTTGCATGCAATTGTTTCCTTGCCTAGATTCAGCATATCTCCCAAATACGCCCAATGGTGTACAGGTAACCCAAACCACATCAATGGCTCCCCAACCTTGTTCTTGCACTCATTGAGTTCCATAGCGTGGTTCCTTTCCAGCTGGGATTCCTGTTGCTCCCACTGCAGCCTCTGTTGGCTCTTGATCGAGTCGTAGTCGGAGCGCAGGCTGTCCAGCACACGGCTTTTCAGCGCCACTTCCCGCTGCAGGGAGTATTTCTCCTGCTCCAGGGCCTGAGAATAGACACACAGACACACAAACATCAACCCACTCCATCTGTGTTCTCATCCAAACCCTGCTCAACATTACTGTAATATCAGTTGCAACAAGATTCAGGTCATGAAATATAAGGATGATTAGTAGTTGTTGTGGACAGCAGTTGTCTTATGTTGTAATGAGTTATACTGCTACTATCATAGCATATTCATCAACTGTCAAGAAGACAGCAGTCTTTAGAGATGTCAGTCATTGCCCAGTATGAATTATCACCTCCACAGTATTGGTCATCTCTATCCGCTGCTCCTCCAGTTTGTTCTGCAGATCCAGCTGCCCATCCAGCAGCTGAAGGCCATATTGGCCTGCTTTCTGCAGCGCATCGTCTGCTTCTTTCAACTTGCGTTGTAGTCGCTGGATCTCATCGTCTCTTGAAGTACACATCTTTCACAATTGAGGGGGAAGTAAAAAGGAGAGAAACTTAACAGGAGCACTTATTGAGATTGTGGGACACCCATTTAAAATCCAGCGATGGTTAATATGGGGTTAGGTGGAATAGTTGTTCAATTATGTAAAGAATGTGGGCTAATCTGTGATCATATTTGATTAAATGAACACAACAAACAAGGATGACAAATATAGCTATTAGCTTAATGGTGGAATAAAGTCAAACCTTGAACTAAACCTAGTTGAAAACAATGGATAAAGAATGTAACCAACTACTGTTCCACAACTTGGGACTCCGTAATTGGTCCTATTCAGTAGACACGAAACGGGATAAAACGATTGTATACACGCAACGTTGTATGCTTGCTTTTGCTAGTGAACAATACAGAATACGACTGATAAATACTAACATTAGCACGCTTTTCCCTCCTTATATGAGCTAGCTACTGTAGCTAATTAACTAAACTTTCACGACATAGTACTAGCTAGCTAACGTTAGCTAGATAACATAAGTTGCACTCTAACTGTTGATTGCACAACGACAGTTACCCTCGGAAATGTGATAAGAGGATAACTAGCAAGATATTGTAAAATTACTTTTCAAAATGTAGCTAGCTAGACAGCATACCTTGCCACCAAGCAGTCAAAAAGGGAACCGAACCACCACAACTAAAATCTGTTGTTTTCGACCGCTTACACAAGACGATTTGAATTCTCCTGCAGTCCAATGACTGTTCAATGGGCTGACGTCAGAGTTTGGACTTCCCAAGAAACCAGTTTAGACTTTCTGGCCAGCCAAATATCGCGAGTGATAGTGAGATGTCTGTTGGTCTGCCTTTATACAAGGGCGTGGTGACCAATGTTCCCTCTAACAGTGTTGCCATGTTTGCGGTTTTCCCACGATTTGGCTACTTTCAATCGCGGGTTAGAGGTTTTTGGGCTATTTCTTAGGCTATTTCTTAGCACCGCGGCCGACATGGCATATCTCTTAAAAATATATATATTTCACTGTGACCTGCTGCTGTTAGGCAGTGATGCAGGTTGTTGCTGAGTGAGTGGTGGGGAGGGGTGTATGGTGGGTGATAAGTGCCAGAATTAAGCTACTGATACCAATCACCATGTCAACTAACTCTTCCTAGTGCCATAAAATAAAGCCATGAACATGGACTGTATGGAGACAAGTTTTCTTCTAATTCGTCAAACTGCCGACACGTTCACGTCACGTAGTGTAACGTTTGCTTGTAAGTTTATTATGAAAGATCTTTCCATGAACACCTTAAAAAATCTACATGTTATGCATCACATGTTAGTTTAAGTGTCTGTTTAGTTTATTATTAAAGATCTTACCACGAACGCCTTAACGTCTACATGTACATTATTTTGTACAAAATATTTTATAGAGTAATCTAATCTTATAGAGTAATCTAATCAATTTAATTGGTCGATTCAGCTGAAATAGGCATGTCACCTCAATACAAAAATGAATAAGCTAGTTAATATTGCAGCCAGCCACCAATACTGTGTAGATATGCCTATTTTTCACATCAGTACAGACACAAGGGCTTCTTTGTTGGAGGTAGCCCTATTCAGAAATATAAGAGGTAGCCCATGTCCCTAGGTGCGCATTCAAAACAACTCGGAACTCAGTAATCTCAGACTTCCGAGCGTTCAAGACAACTGGGAACTCTGAAAAAAAAAACGAGCTCAGACAGGGATTTCTTTTGTTTTGAACGGTCATCTTTCTCGAAATTCCAATTCAGAAACTCTGGCATCTTTCTCTGACCTGAAAATCACTGGTGTCATGATTTGAACTCCCCCCCGAGATCCTAGTTTAACAAACACAATCACTGTCACCATAGATTATACATTTCTGTTTTATGGTTAAAAGCAGGGCTCGAATTGAGGGGGTATGTGAGGATATAGGCCTAACCTTTGTTATAGAAACGGGAAAAAATAATATGCTACCCCTTGTTTGCTTAGCCTTAGATTATATAAAGCGATATGGGCTATAACAATAATTAACTCCACAATTATTTCCGCATAGTCAACTAGCCTATCGAAGGTCTTGCTCAGCCTTAACGTCACGGGAAAATGTGCTTGGTTTATTAAATGCTCCACTATTTAGAATATTAGTGGTAGGCTATGCTTATACATAGACCAAACAGTTTAACAGATATACCTTCTGGATTTGACAAACAAGAGCTGGACTAGGATCCTGATTTATCCCCACGACATATTTGTTACCAAATAGGCTAAATGTATTCCTATTAATAAGCGTTTGTTTTCCTATTAATTTGCATAGGCTAACCATTGTGATTAATGCTATTTACCATCTTCTGGTTTTTATGAATGAACAGACATCCGGGTAAAAAAATTATATAATTTCGATGATTTACTTACCTTACAGATCACAAAGTCAACTAATTTCTACTCCATTCGTAAGCAAATACATTTGATTCTTACACTGGCTCGTCTGGCTGGCATGTTTTCATTTTCAACAGGCCTTCACTTATCTACACTGAAATAATATTTCAGTAGTCCTCTATTATAAAAAATTATAGCTCATTAGTACACCTTTGTGTTTGAATATATATATATATTGTACGTCCTAGGATACAACAATGAATAATGTTGAACTAACAAATACCATCAAGGGATATGTTACGATTTGCAATAATGAACACCTTATGAAACAGCTGTGAAAACCAATCTGGCAATATTTTAGATTAAAATATAAACTTAGCAAAAAAAGAAACATCCCCTTTTCAGGACCCTGTCTTTCAAAGATAAGTCGTAAAAATCCAAATAACTTCACAGATCTTCATTGTAAAGGGTTTAAACACTGTTTCCCATGCTTGAACCGTAAACAATTAATGAACATGCACCTGTGGAACGGTCATTAAGACACTAACAGCTTACAGACGGTAGGCAATTAAGGTCAGTTATGAAAATGTAGGACACTAAAGAGGCCTTTCGACTGACTCTGAAAAACACCAAAAGAAAGATGCCCAGGGTCCCTGCTCATCTGCGTGAACGTGCCTTAGGCATGCTGCAAGGTGGCATAAGGATTGCAGATGTGGCCAGGACAATAAATTGCAATGTCCATACTGTGAGACGCCTAAGACAGCGCTACAGGGAGACAGGACGGACAGCTGATCGTCCTCGCAGTGGCAGACCATGTGTAACAACACCTGCACAGGATCGGTACAGCCAAACATCACACCTGCGGGACAGGTACAGGCAGTGTTGCCAACTAATTTTCAGGGAAAGTTGCTAGAGGCAGGTTGATTTGTTGCTAAAAGTTGCTAAATGACGTTGTGATATCATTGCTTAATAACGTAAAGCTGCGTCATTACGTAGAATACACAATAACGTTACTCAAGTTGACTGGCCATCTCGGCAAAAAATAGGATTTGACATTTGTAGCATCTTTTTTGAATTTCTTACATTTAGGAATCCAGCTTTGGCCTTGGATGGATCCTGTTGCAATGAGATGGGCACAGAGGGATGTATGTTGGCTCATCACTTGGTTGCTCTGGCTCATGTTTGAAAACTGTTTAATGCCCCTCCCAAAAGATAGAATTTGTAGATAATTGGCCCTCTTTCTGGGACTCATCCACAAACAGGACCAAGCCTGGCCTGCTCAGGAGTGACGGACTCCATCCTAGCTGGAGAGGTACTCTCATCTTATCTATCAACATAGACAGGGATCTAACTCCTCTCGCTCCACAATGAGATAGGGTGCAGGCCAGGCAGCAGGATGTCAGCCAACCTGCCAGCTTAGTGGAGTCTGCCACTAGCATAGTCAGTGTAGTCAGCTCAGCTATCCCCATTGAGACCGTGTCTGTGCCTCGATCTAGGTTGGGCAAAACTAAACATGGCGGTGTTCACTTTAGCAATCTCACTGGAATAAAAACCTCCATTCCTGTCATTATTGAAAGAGATTGTGATAACTCACATCTCAAAATAAGGCTACTTCATGTTAGATCACTCACTTCCAAGGCAGTTACAGTCAATTAACAAATCACTGATCATAATCTTGATTGATTGGCCGGACTGAAACATGGCTCAAGCCTGATGAATTTATTGTGTTAAATGAGGCCTCTCCTCCAGGTTATACTAGTGCGCATATCCCCCGTGCATCCCGCAAAGGTGGAGGTGTTGCTAACATTTACAATAGCAAATTTCAATTTACAAAAAAAAAATTACTGCGTTTTTGTCTTTTGAGCTTCATGTCATGAAATCTATGCTGCCTACTCAATCACTTTTTATAGCTTCTGTCTAACAGACCTTGTAGTCATGACAGATAATATTCACATTTTTGGTGACTTTAATATTCACATGGAAAAGTCCACAGACCCACTCCAAAAGGCTTTCGGAACCATCAACGACTCAGTGGGTTTTGTCCAACCCGTCTCCGGACCTACTCACTGCCACAGTCATACTCTGGACCTATTTTTGTCCCGTGGAATAAATATTGTGGATCTTAATGTTTTTCAACATAATCATGGACTATCGGACCACCATTTTATTACGTTTGCAATCGCAACAAATAATCTGCTTAGACCCCAACCAAGGATCATCAAAAGCCATGCTATTAATTCTCGGACAACACAAAGATTCATAGATGCCCTTCCAGACTCCCTCCACCTACCCAAGGACGTGGGAGTACAAAAATAATACCCTAGATGCAATCGCACCCCTAAAAACAAAAAACATTTGTCAGAAGAAACTAACTCGCTGGTATACAGAAAATGCTTGAGCCCTAAAGCAAGCTTTCAGAAAATTGGAACGGAAATGGCGCTCCACCAAACTGGAAGTCTTCCGACTATCTTGGAAAGACAGTACCGTGCAATATCGAAGAACCAACTTAATTGAGGAGAATAAGAACAATCCTAAATGTATTTTTGATACTGTAGCAAAGCTAACTAAAAAGCAGCATTCCATAAGAGTGGATAGCTTTCACTTCAGCAGTGATGAATTCATTAACTTCTTTGACGAAAGATCATGATCATTAGAAAGCAAATTACGGACTCCTCTTTGAATCTGCATATTTCTCCAAAGCTCAGTTGTCCTGAGTCTGCACAACACTGCCAGGACCTACGATCAATGGAGACACTCAAGTTTTTTTATTCTATATCTCTTGATACATTCATAAAAATAGTAATGGCCTCTAATCCTTCAAGCTGCATACGGGATCCTATTCCAATTAAACTACTGAAAGAGCTGCTTCCTGTGCTTGGTCCTCCTATGTTGAACATAATAAACGGCTCCCTATCCACCAAACTCAGTAAAAGTGGCAGTAATAAAGCCTCTCTTGAAAAAGCCAAACCTTGATCCAGAAAATGTAAAAAACTAAATTGGCCTATATCAAATCTCCCATTCCTCTAAAAAAAAAACATTAAAAAAATAAAATATATTTTAGAAAAAGCTGTTGCGCAGCTTCTTCCTGAAGACAAACAATGTATACGCAACACTTCAGTCTGGTTATAGACCCCATCATAGCTCTGAGACTGCACTCATGAAGGTGGTAAATTACCTTTTATAGCATCAAACGAAGACTCTGCATCTGTCCTCGTGCTCCTAGACCTTAGTGATGCTTTTGACACCATTGATCACCACATTCTTTTGGGGGTAGATTGGAAACCCTAATTGCTCTACACGACCAGTTCTGGCCTGGTTTAAATATCTTTCGGAAAGATATCAGTTTGTCTCTGTGGATGGTTTGTCCTCTGACAAATCAATTGTAAGTTTCGATGGTTTTCCCTATATCTATTACCTCTTGGTGATGTCATTTGGAAACATAATGTTAACTTTCACTGCTATGCGGACTATACACAGCTGTACATTTTGATAAAACATGGTGAAGCCCCAAAATTGCCCTCCATGGAAGCCTGTGTTTCAGACTTAAGGATGTGGATGGCGGCAAATGTTTTACTTTTAAACTCGGACAAAACAGAGATGCTAGTTCTAAGTCCCAAGAAAGAAAGAGAAGATCTCCTGTTGAATCTGACAATTAATCTTGATAGTTGGACAGTCGTTTCAAATAAAAATGTGAAGGACCTCGGAGTTACTCTGGAACCTGATCTCTCTTTTGACGAACATATCAATAATATTTCAAGGACAGCTTTTTTCCATCTTTGTAACAGTGCAAAAATCTAATAATGATGCAGAAAAGCTAATAAATGCTTTTGTCACTTCTAGATTAGACTACTGTAATACTCTACTTTCCGGCTAACCGGATTAAGCACGAAATAAACTTCAGTTAGTGCTAAACACGGCTGCTAGAATCTTGACTAGAACCAAAAAATTGGATCATATTACGCCAGTGCTAGCCTCTCTACACTGGCTTCCTGTTAAGGCTAGGGCTGATTTCAAGGTTTTACTGCTAAACTACAAAGCATTACATGGGCTTCCTCCACCTATCTCTCTGATTTAGTCCTACTGTACGTTCCCTACACGTACGCTACGGTCACAAGATGCAGGCCTCCTTATTGTCCCTAGAATTTCTAAGCAACCCGCTGCAGGCAGGGCTTTCTCCTATAGAGCAAAATTTCTATGGAATGGTCTACCTATCCATGTGAGAGACGCAGACTCAGTCTCAACCTCTAAGTCTTTATTGAAGACTCATCTCTTCAGTAGGTCCTATGATTGAGTCTAGTCTGGCCCAGTGGTGTGAAGGTGAATGGAAAGGCACTGGAGCGACGAACCTCACTTGCTGTCTCTGCCTGGCCGGTTCCCCTCTCTCCACTGGAATTCTCTGCCTCTGACCCTATTACGGGGGCTGAGTCACTGGCTTACTAGTGCTCTTGCATGCCGTCCCTAGCGTCACTTGAGTGGGTTGAGTTACTGACGTGATCTTCCTGTCCAGGTTGGCGCCCCCTCGGGTTCGTGCCGTGGGGGAGATCTTCGTGGGCTAAACTCAGCCTTGTCTCAGGGTAGTAAGTTGGTGGTTTGCGGATATTTTTTTATTTATTTAACCTTTATTTAACTAGGAATCCCTCTAGTGGTGTGGGGGCTGTACTTCGGCAAGGTGGGTGGGGTTATATCCTGCTTGGTTGGCCCTGTCCAGGGGTATCGTCGGACGGGGTCACAGTGTCTCCCGACCCCTCCTGTCTCAGCCTCCAGTATCTATGCTGCAATAGTTTGTGTCGGGAGGCTAGGGTCAGTCTGTTATATCTGGTGTATGGAACCCTGACCTGTTCACCGGACATAGTATCTTGTTCCTGATCTGTTTTTCGACTCTCTACCGCCCCTGCTGTCTCGAACTTTGAATGCTCGGATATGAAAAGCCAACTGACATTTAATCCTGAGGTGCTGACCTGTTGCACCCTCTACAACCCTGCTGGTCATCTATGAACGTTTGAACCTCTTGGCCATGTACTGTTATAATCTCCACCCGGTACAGCCAGAAGAGGACTGGCCACCCCTCAGAGCCTGGTTCCTCTCAAGGTTTCTTCCTAGGTTCCTCCTGCCTTTCTAGTGAGTTTTTCCTAGCTATCGTGCTTCTACATCTGCATTGCTTGCTGTTTGGGGTTTTAGGCTGGGTGTCTGTATAGCACTTTGTGACATCGGCTGATGTAAAAAGGGCTTCATAAATAATGATTGATTTGATTGATCACTTCTTGACGAAAAGAAAGATACATTTTGAAATTAGTTCGACCTTGCCATAGTTCAATAGCTGAAAAGCCTTCATTAACATACTCCCAGAGATAGCAAGACATTCAGTATTCATTGAATGAAGTAGCCTACCCATCCCCCATTTACAATTTCATTCATCAATTAAATCAATTATATTATAGCACATTCAATTACATTATTATTGTAGACTTTTGGCTATTCCTGTATCTACCTTGTACAATACCGTAATCATTTAATGAAGTAGCGTACCCATCCACATTTATCATTTCATTAGTCAATTAGATAAATAATACAAGCACAAACAGTTACATTATCGTAGGCTACTCCTGTATCCACACTATATTAGGATACCATTATGATTTCATTGGTCTTGTCAGGCATGATTTTAAGGTCTTCAATCGAAGTTGTATGTCTTACCTCGTTCCCTTCTTCAGTGAAAAGTAGTTATGCATCCACCATTCAATTCAGTTCGAGTGTGAATGTGTAGGCCAATTGACAGTGGAAAAATAAATGTATAGCTCCAGCACATAATGGCATGTAGGGGTAGTGTATTACAATGTAAAATATGTATATATTCTATAGTACAATGGCATGTAGGGGTAGTGTATTACAATGTGAAATATGTATATATCCTATAGTACAATGGCATGTAGGGGTAGTTTATTACAATGTAAAATATGTATATATTCTATAGCACTACGTGTGTACATTTTCATTTACAATTTAATTCATCTATGAAATAAATAATACTAGCACATAAAATGACGTTATTATTGTACACTAGCCTACTCCCCTATCAACACACTAAATAACATTGCCTATGTGCTTTCGACAATATGTTATCAACTCGTTATCAACAATAAGTAATTATTTTAAATAAACCAAATTTACCTTATCAACACTGTAGGCCTAAATATTTCATAATGATATCACAACTTAAATATAGCCTACTTACTCCTCAATCGGATCAAGGACATCTTGGTAATTATTTTCATCTTCTCTAAGGAAACTATCTAAAGACATTCTCTAAAATTGGGTCTGCCGCTTGTAAAAAAGCAAACAAATTAACGTCTGTTTCACCACCGAGCTTTCAAATACCATGCCGGTCTCTCACTCTATGAACGGTCACTGCTATCCGGATTCCTTGGGACGTCCCTACCCAGAACCCGAAACCCTAAACTATAACCCTTAGCTAACACTAAACTTAACCGTTTTACATTTTTAATTGATTCGGGATTTACCAAGAATCCCGAATATAACGGACCCTCTGGGAAGGCCTATGAACTCTTTTTTTATTTAAAAAAAAATGTATTATAATTATATATATAACCTATAGGTTGGACATAATCTTTTCTAGGCAATTAGCGATAACAGGAAATACACAATCCATAGGCTACACTATAGCTCAAGGTGGCTAATTCGGTAATGTCGGTTTGCGCGGTAAAAACGGTACGTTTCTAACATTTATGGTTGAGATTAAATTAATATAAACTATTCACCTTATAACTGTCATTAACATGCAAGCGTCACACAGACGTTAGTAAGGCGTTGGTATGATGACATGTTAGTTACACACAGGCGTTGGTACAGTTGAAGTCGGAAGTTTACATACACCTTAGCCAAATACATTTAAACTCAGTTTTTCACAATTCCTTACATTTAATCCTAGTAAATATTACCTGTCTTAGGTCAGTTAGGATCACTTTATTTTAAGAATGTGAAATGTCAGAATAATAGAGAATTATTTATTTCAGCTTTTATTTCTTTCATCACATTCCCAGTGGGTCAGAAGTTTACATGCCCTCAATTAGTATTTGGCAGCATTGCCTTTAAATTGTTTAACTTGGGTCAAACGTTTCATGTAGCCTTCCACAAGCTTCCCACAATAAGTTTGGTGAATTTTGGCCCATTCCTCCTCACAGAGCTGGTGTAACTGAGTCAGGTTTGTAGGCTTCCTTGCTCGCACACGCTTTTTATATTCTGTCCACAAGTTTTCTATAGGATTGAGGTTAGGGCTTTGTGATGGCCACCAGCCATTTTGCAACACCTTTGGAAGTATGCTTGGGGTCATTGTCCATTTGGAAGACCCATTTGCGACCAAACTTTAACTTCCTGACTGATGTCTTGAGATTTTGCTTCAATATATCCACATCATTTTACTTCCTCATGATGCCATGTATTTTGTGAAGTGCACCAGTCCCTCCTGCAGCAAGCACCCCCACAACATGATGCTGACACCCTGTGCTTCACGGTTGGGATGGTGTTCTTCGGTTTGCAAGCCTCACCCTTTTTCCTCCAAACATAACGATGGTCATTATGGCCAAACAGTTCTAATTTTGTTTCATCAGACCAGAGGACATTTCTCCAAAAAGTACGATCTTTGTCCACATGTGCAATTGCAAACCGTAGTCTGGCTTTTTTATGGCGGTTTTGGAGCAGTGGCCTCTTCCTTGCTGAGCGGCCTTTCAGGTTATGTCGATAGGACTCGTTTTACTGTGGATATAGGTACCTGTTTCCTCCAGCATCTTCACAGGGTCCTTTGCTGTAGTTCTGGGATTGATTTGCACTTTTCGCACCAAAGTACGTTCATCTCTAGGAGACCGGTACGTGTGTCCTTCCTGAGTGGATTGACGGCTGCATGGTCCAATGGTGTTTATACTAGCGTACTATTGTTTGTACAGATGAATGTGGTACCTTCAGGCGTCTGGATGAACCAGACTTGTGGAGGTCTACATTTTCTTTCTGAGGTCTTGGCTGATTTCTTTTGATTTTCCCATGATGTCAAGCAAAGAGGCACTGAGTTTGAAGGTAGGCCTTGAAATACATCCACAGGTACACCTTCAATTGACTCAAATTATGTAAATTAGCCTATCAGAAACTTCTAAAGCCATGACATAATTTTCTGGAATTTTCCAAGCTGTTTAAAGTCAACTTAGTGTATGTAAACTTCTGACCCAGTGGAATTGTGATACAGTGAATTATAAGTGAAATAATCTGTCTGTAAACAATTGTTGGAAAAATTACTTGTGTCATGCACAAAGTAGATGTCCTAACCGACTTGACAAAACAATAGTTTGTTAATTAACAAGGAATTTGTGGAGTGGTTGAAAAACAAGTTTTAATGACTCCAACCCAAGTGTATGTAAACTTCCGACTTCAACTGTATCATGTCATGTCAGTCAGATGTTCAATGATAGGTGACAGCCACATGGTGGTACAGTTGCCTAGGCTTAATTCTGGTATATATCCCCCCCCCCACAGTGTGTGTGTGTGCATGAGTTGAAAGAGCACTTCAGCTATTGGCTTAGTCAAGTGAGCAATAGGTGAGAGAGCAGCATGCTGGCATGTCTTGTCAACTTTTTACTAGTTGTAGGTAGGTTATTTAGATTGTCATTATGGAGACACCTGTTTCCAAGAAATAATGGAGACAAAGCACTGGAAAACAACTTTGTGCACACTAAAGTGCATTACATAAATTTGCTTGGAGTTGGTTTAAACTGCATTCTATTGTTGACTTTACTTAAAGAAAACGGGATCAAGCGAAGTGTTTATGCATGCTCAGTTCTTGGGTCTCGGGGCTGCCCGAGTTGCCACCAATAGGCATATATCCCTTTTAATGTATCAAAAAAAAAAAAAAAAAAAAAAACACCTTATTTTAACCAGGCAGGCCAGTTGAGAAGTTCTCATTTACAACTGTGACCTGGCCAAGATAAAGCAAAGCAGTGGGACAAAAACAACAACACATGGGATAGACAAACGTACAGTAAATAACACAATAGAAAAATCTATATATATTGTGTAAGATTAGGGAGGTAAGATTAGGGAGGTAAGGCAATAAATAGGCCATAGTGGCGAAATAATTACAATTGAGCATTAACACTGGAGTGACAGCAGATGATGATGTGCAAGTAGAGATACTGGGGTGCAAAAGAGCAACAAAAAAAAAACTATGGGGATGAGGTAGTTGGGTGGGCTATTCACAGATGGGCTGTGTACAGGTGCAGTGATCGGTAAGCTGCTCTGACAGCTGATGCTTATAGTTAGTGAGGGAGATATAAGTCTTCAGCTTCAGTGACTTTTGCAATTCGTTCCAGTCATTGGCATCAGAGAACTGGAAGGAAAGGCGGCCAAAGGAGGTGTTGGCTTTGGGGATCACCAGTGAAATATACCTGCTGGAGCGCTTGCTACGGGTGGGTGTTGCTATGGTGACCAGTGAGCTGAAGTAATGCGGGGCTTAACCTAGCATAGACTTATAGATGACCTGGAGCCAGTGGGTTTGGCGACGGATATGTAGCGAGGGCCAGCCAACGAGAGCATACAAGTCACAGTGGTGGGTAGTATATGGAGCTTTAGTGACAAAACGGATGGCACTGTGATAGCAAATTGGATGTAGTCTGAGTAGAGTGTTGGAGGCTATTTTGTGAATGACATCGCCAAAGTCAAGGATTGGTAGGATAGTCAGTTTTACGAGGGTATGTTTGGCAGCATGAGTGAAGGAGGCTTTGTTGCGAAATAGGAAGCTGATTCTAGATTTAATTTTGGATTGGAGATGCTTAATGTGAATCTGGAAGGGGAGTTTACAGTCTAGCCAGACACCTAGGTATATGTAGTTGTCCACATATTCTAAGTCAGAACCGTCCAGAGTAGTGATGCTAGTTGGGCAGGCGGGTGCGGGCAGCGATCAGTTGAAGAGCATGCATTTAGTTTTACTAGCATTTAAGAGCAGTTGAAGGCCACGGAAGGAGTGTTGTATGGCATTGAAGCTCGTTTGGAGTTTTGTTAACACAGTGTCCAAAGAAGGGCCAGATGTATACAGAATGGTGTCGTCTGCGTAGAGGTGTATCAGAGAATCACCAGCAACAAGAGCGACATCATTGATATATATAGAGAAAAGAGTTGACCCAAGAATTGAACCCTGTGGCACCCCCATAGAGACTGCCAGAGGTCCAGACAACAGGCATTCCGATTTGACACACTGAACTCTATCTGAGAAGTAGTTGTGAACCAGGCGAGGGAGACATTTGAAAAAACCAAGGCTATTGAGTCTGCCGATAAGAATGCAGTGATTGACAGAGTCAAAAGCCTTGGCCAAGTCGATGAAGACGGCTGCACAGTACTGTCTTTTATCGATCGTTTAGGACCTTGAGCGTGGTTGAGGTGCACCCATGACCAGCTCAGAAACCAGACTGCATAACGGAGAAGGTATGGTGGGATTCAAAATGTGATCTGTTTGTTAACTTGGCTTTCGAAGACTTTAGAAAGGCAGGGCAGGATGGATATAGATCTGTAACAGTTTGGGTCAAGATTGTCTCCCCCTTTGAAGAGGGGGATGATTGCGGCAGCTTTCCAATCTTTAGGGATCTCAGACGATACGAAAGAGAGGTTGAACAGGCTAGTAATAGGGGTTGTAACAATTGCGGCGGATAATTTTAGAAAGAGAGGGTCCAGATTGTCTAGCCCAGCTGATTTGTAGGGGCCCATATTTTGCAGATTTTTCAAAACATGAGCTATCTGGATTTGGGTGAAGGAGAAGCGGGGGCTTGGGCAGGTTGCTGCGGGGGTGCAGAGCTGTTGGCCGGGATAGGGGTAGCCAGGTGGAAAGCTTGGCCGGCTGTAGAAAAATGCTTATTGAAATTCTCTATTATCGTAGATTTATCGGTGGTGACAGAGTTTCCTAGCCTCAGTGCAGTGGGCAGCTGGCATGAGGTGCTCTTATTCTCTATTGAATTTACAGTGTGCCAAAATCTATCCTTTGCTTTCCTAACTGACTGTGTATATTGGTTCCTGACTTCCATGAAAAGTTGCATATGCTAATGCTGTAACGCCCAGGCCTGAGATGACAGGCTGGAGCGTGTTGGTTTCGTTTTGGTGTAGGGTTTGTGTGTTCTAGGGTGTCTATTTCTATGTTGGGATAATGGTTCCCAATTAGAGGCAGCTGAGTCTCGTTGTCTCTAATTGGGAACCATATATATGTTTGGGAGTTGCACTTTAGTTTCGTGGGTTATTGTTTATGTCATGCTTATCATGTTCAGTTCGGTTCTTGTCTTTCGTGTTTAGTTAGGTTCTGCCCTTTGTGTTTCGTTAAGTTCAGCCATTCGTGTTTAGTCAGGTTTCGCTAGTCATGTTTAGATCTCTGTGTTCAGTTTAGGATTTAGAGGTAGGGTTCACGTATTGTTTATCGTTTATTGTTTTGTTCCGTCTCGTCCCGTCGTGGTTAATAAACATGTATTCTGGTTACATCGCTGCGTCTTGGTCTGTCCCCAGAGAAGATATTCATGACAAATGCAGTATGCCACAGGATGTTTTTGTGCTGTTCAAGGGCAGTCAAGTCAGGAGTGAACCAGGGGCTATATCTGTTCTAGAAATATATTTTTTTAACAGAGTATACTTATTTAAGATGGTGAGGAAAACACTTTTAAAGAACAACCAGGCATCCTCTACTGAAGGGATGAGGTCAATATCCTTCCAGGATACCCGGGCCAGGTCGATTAGAAAGGCCAGCTCGCTGAAGTATTTTAGGGAGCGTTTGACAGTGATGAGGGGTGGTCGTTTGACCGCGGACCCATTACGGACACAGGCAATGAGGCAGTGATCGCTGAGATCCTGGTTGAAGATAGCAGAGGTGTATTTGGAGGGCAAGTTGGTCAGGATGATATCTATGAGGGTGCCTATGTTTACGGATTTAGGGTTGTACCTGGGTGTTAAGCATATCCCATTGTAGGACGGCCGGGGTGTAATGTATATGCCATGTATGCTACCATTTGATACAATAAATATGTTGAAATTATGATATCACTGAAGTTAGTGCAAATCAATTTGTGCCACTTGTGTAGCCTACCTGTAGCTGGAAAACCAATTTAATAAATACCCTATAACTTCAGTTTATTGTTGTTGTAGCCTTGTGTTATTATGCAATTATTAAAGGGAATTTTTTGTTAATTAAATCACAATTGACGAGCAGTTGTTAGAACGCATTAGAATGATGGTAACAGTAGTCAGACTAGGCTACAGGTAAAACAAATTCTAAAAAATAAAGAATGGCTGTTGACAAGCGTATTCAGTTCATGTACATATTATTAATATTTTATATTGAAATTATGACCCCATCCTCAGTAGCCTATTCCAGCAGGTTATTGGGAAACACAAGCACTTCTTACCTGGAAATTGCCTCGCTATTCATGTTGAATAAGTTAGTCTGTTAACCCTTGTGTGGTGCTCAGGTCTGTGGGACCCATTTTCAATGTTTACTAAAATAGAAATTATACAATGAATAATTTTTTTAACCTGAGACTCATTGGCCTTGGCTTATTTTCTGTGAAGAACATGTAAAAGAGCACATTTTCATTGAGTGCACACCGGGCAGCCGCCTACACTTTTATATTACGTATGTGGTGTAATGAAACAAAAAGGTTTGCTGTGTGCCTTCACGCTGTCTTCCTCCTCCCTGGGCCTGCTGTTTTAACATAGGCAGGGAGACAGACCGGTTCTGCGTGCTGTCACCCGCTTTTCTCACACTCTTTACCCTTTGTAGTGTGTGAAACTACACAATGTGTTGCGGGAACATGCACAAAGTCATTACAATACATTATGTTGATACATTGTAAAATGAAACTGTATTTTCCCACACTCTACCCCAGCCAGGTACAAATTGGGGGAGGGACACAACAAATACATAGCTTTGTACGTGTGGCTCCTTACCACAATCAATCAGTATGGCAAAAATAATCTCTGTTCAGAAGGCCTTAGAAATAATTTTAGCAGAGAGAGAAGCTAGTGTGGAAGGAACATCTTTCACTTTGGAAGATGAAGAATTTTCTGAGTATAAGGATCATGTCTCTGTCAATTCGTAGTCAGTGAGTTGGAAGAAGAGACAGTGAGTTGGAAGTGAGTGACAGTGAGTTGGAAGAAGAGGATGAGATTGACCCTCAGCCAGCCCGTCAGCAGTCAGCCCCAGGACCAGCCCGTCAGCAACCAGCTCATCAGCAGCCTACAGGAGGAGAAATATGGATGTCAAAGAATTGTGAAATTGAGTGGTCTTCTTGCCCAAGGAATGAGCCACCCCACAGACACCATCCAGAAAATCATTCTGGACTGCACTAAATAGGAGGAAAGGGTGTGTTTTTGGAGAGAGATGGAAGGAGATGGACCAAACTCATTTACATGCATACTTTGGGGTTCTTATCCTTGCTGGTGTTTTCAGATCCAATGGGGAATCCACAGAATCCCAGTGGGATGCAAACACTGGTAGATAACTTTTCTGTGCAACAGTGTCTCTGGAAAACTTCCACATTATTTCCAGGATTATCCACTTCGATAACCGAGGCACAAAACCAGCTCGGCGGCCGAGAAACAAGCTTTGGGAAAAATAGGGCTGCCTGTGATGCTGCTTCATCATATGCATGGAACTTGCAAGTGTATAAGGGGAATGCCAGATGGAGGAGCCCCTGAGAAGAACCAAGGGATGCGGGTTGTCCTGGACGTGACACAGGGACTCCGTGGCCACAACATCTCATGCGATAACTTTTTTACTTCGCACAAGCTGGGACAGGAGCTCCTCAAGAGGAAGCTGACGATGGTAGGAACAGTACGAAAAACAAGCCAGAGCTCCCACCTCAGCTGTTGAATACACATAACAGGCCTATCAATCCTTATAAGTTTGTGTTCATGGCCGACACGTCCCTAGTGTCCTACGTGCCAAAGAAAGGCAAAAATGGGTTTCTCATGAGTAGGCAGCATAGGGATGGGATAATCTGTAACAAGGAACATCAAAAACCTGAAATCATAATGGATTACAATGCCACAAAAGGAGAACCCTAAGCTGCCCACTTGTGATCTTCAACATCTTGGACATCTCGGCGTACAATACGTTTGTCATCTGGATGGCGCTGAACCCAGATTGGAACAGAGAGAAGCTCCAGAGAAGACGGCTCTTTCTCGAAGAGCAAGGCATTGGTAAGACAACAAATCCAGAAGAGGCAACATATCCCAAGGCCCATAGCTTCTGCAGCCTTCATGAGGAGGATTCAGGAAGAGGATGCTGGTGCCCCATCCGCCCGACCCACAGAACCAACAACTCGAATACCGGAGGTAAGTGTGAGTGATGTTGCATGTGTGTGTGTGTCTGACTCTCCTACCTTGGCCTACTGTAACTATATATGTGAGTGAGTGAGATGTTAGTAAAATTCCTGAACTAAGTGTTTTCATCATTCTAGTTTGCAGCCGGTAGCAACAGGAAGAAGCGCTGTGATGTGTGTGGACCCAATAAGGACAGGAAGACACAGTACGCATGCATCAAGTGCAATAAATACATTTGCAACATACACAGAGTAAAACTCTGTCCCTCATGTTGTGTGTAGACCGGCCTTAATTTGTGTTCAATGGGGCTCATTGATAATTTCCATATTATACTGTATGTAAAATTTGTCTTTCCAATTTGTTCAGTTCAAAGCAATAAACATCAATAGTGATGAAAACCTTGTTTGATATATATTTGTTCAAGATAAACATGATTTATTCCACTCACATGTTGATTCTAGTTGATTTTTGTTTACAAAAATCACATTTAAAAAAATAACAAATATTTGCGCTTTTATTGATAAATGTGATCTAGCAGAGGTAAATGGCAAATATTAACCATGAATGCTGTCTATATTGCTTGTAATTGATATAAGTCAACATCTACTGTTTTTACATTAATTGTTATGGCTGTATTGTTTTAAAAACCCAATAACGTTGTGGGTCCATCAGACCCGCGAACATTGTGTGATTAACAAAAACACCACACAAGGGTTCATTTGAACTAAGAGATGCTAAATCCTTCAGTTTACATCTTGCCTACATCATGTCTAGGCTACTGTAGACTGAAATCTGAAATGAGATGTAGGCCTATCAGGGGCTATAGATGATTTAATAATAAAAAATAAATTATTTAGCTAGGCAAGTCAGTTAAGAACAAGTTCTTATTTACAATGACGGCCTAGGTACAGTGGGTTAACTGCCTTGTTCAGGGGCAGAACGACAGATTTTTACCTTGTCAGCTCAGGTATTCAATCTAGCAACCTTTCGGTTACTGGCCTAACACTAACCACTAGGCTACCTGCCTTTAGCTAAGCAAACCATGGCAAAATTGAATTCCAATCATGAACCCAGATTTTATTCTGTAGACTATGCCTATTGAAATGACAAGTCAATCTCACAAATGGGCTATTTATAACGGTTTGTTGTCTTATCATCAGGCACATAATAACGGTACAATTGCCAGAAAATAGCCTATCATTAGTTTTTTTTTGTTCTTCCAAGTGTTTCTTGCTCAGAGATTGAGATCCTCTGTCCAACTTTCATCACTCAAACTCTCCTGTCGGATTTAATATAGTTATGCACACGTGCAAAGGGGATTTATTTACAATTATAAACCTGGTTCGAACCTTGAATGCTGATTGGTTGAAAGCCATGGTATATCAGACCATCTACCACAGGTATGACAAAACATGACTTTTTTACTGTTCTAATTACATTGGTTACCAGTTTATAATAGCAATTAGGCACCCCAGGGGTTTGTGGTATATGGCCAATATGCCATGGCTAACGGTTGTATCCAGGCACTCTGCGTTGTGCCATGCTTATAAGAACAGCCCTGAGCAATGGTATACTGGCCAAATACCATACCCCATTGTGCCTCAAACGAGTTAAATCTACATCCATTTGAAAATAATCTGGCGAGTTTAATCAGGGCGAACTATCTTTTCTCTTGCCACATATTCAAATTCCTTTATTACGTCATGTAATAGCTTGCAATAATTATTATTTTGAGGAAACACAAATGTTGCTTCTAATGTCATTACAAGTTTTGATGCTATTCCTTCTCAATTGGCTTGATAACAATTTGGGAAAAGGGTTTATAAATATGTCAACTCCTCTCTTACTGTGGGGAAAGAAACGAGGCTAGTTTTCAGGCCTTTTGGGTGGGTTTTGAGTGGACATTGGGCTAGAAATCTTAGGTTGACCTAGCAATCCTGCCCGAGGGCGCGCGTTCAGTAGCACCGTGACTGCCGCGCAGCTCCCCCGGCACTGCCACACAGAAATATCAGCCCACAGAGATAATCCAATCAAATTTTATTTGTCACATGGGCCAAATACAACCGGTGTAGACCTTACTGTGAAATGCTTACTTACAAGCCCTCAACCAACAATGCAGTTCAAGAAATAGAGTTAAGAAAATATATTTCCTAAATAAATAAAGTAATTCTTTTTTTTAAAGTAACTCAATAAAATAACAATAACTGGGGAAGGGGGGATAAATGTAAATAGTCCGGGTGTCCATGTAATAAATTATTCAGTTTTATGGCTTGGGGGTAGAAGTTGTTGGACCTTTTGGACCTAGACTTGGCGCTCAGGTACTGCTTGCCGTGCGGTAGCAGAGAGAACCCACGCAGTCGTGGGTGAACAGGGAGTACAGGAGGAGACTGAGCACGCACCCCTGAGGGGCCCCTGTGTTGAGAATCAGCGTGGCAGATGTGTTGTTGCCTACCCTTAACACCTGGGGGCGGCCCGTCAGGAAGTCCAGGATCCAGTTGCAGAGGGAGGTGTTTAGTCCCAGGGTCCTTAGCTTAGTGATGACCTTTGTGGGCACTATGGTGTTGAATGCTGAGCTGTAGTCAATGAACAGCATTCTCACATAGGTGTTCCTTTTATCCAGGTGGGAAAGGGCAGTGTGGAGTGCGATTGAGTTTGCGTCATCTGTGGATCTTTTGGGGCGGTAGGCGAATTGGAGTGGGTCTAGGGTTTTTGGGATGATTGTGTTGATGTGAGGCCATGACCAGCCTTTCAAAGCACTTCATGGCTACCGCCGTGAGTGCTATGGGGCGGTAGTCATTTAGGCAGGTTACCTTCGCTTTCTTGGGCACATGGACTATGGTGGTCTGCTTGAAGCATGAACAGAACCAGTCAAAAGTTTGGACACACCTACTCATTCAAGGGTTTTCTGTTATTTTTTTTACTATTTTCTACATTGTAGAATAATAGTGAACAAAACAAATCTTTGAAATAACACATATGGACTCATGTAGTAACAAAAAAGTGTTAAACAAATCAAAATATATTTTATATTTGAGATTCTTCAAAGTCCACACCCTTTGCCTTGATGACAGCTTTGCACACTCTTGGCATTCTCTCAACCAGCTTCACCTGGAATGTTTTTCCAACAGTCTTGAAGGAGTTCCCACATATGCTGAGCACTTATTGGCTGCTTTTCGCTCCTAGTGGCCGAGGATGAGCATTTTCGTGTTTGCTTATGGCCTCATACAGCTCGTTGAGTGCGGTCTCAGTGCCAGCATTGGTGTGTGGTGGTAAATAGACAGCTACACAAAATATAGATGAAAACTCTCTTGGTAGATAGTGTGGTCTACAGCTTATCATGAGGTACTCTACAACTCAGGCGAACAATACCTCGAGACTTCCTTAATATTAGACATCGCGCACCAGCTGTTATGGACAAATAGACACACACCACCACACCTCGTCTTACCGGATGTAGCAGTTCTGTCCTGCCGATGCATGGAATACTCAGCCAACTGTATACAGTTGAAGTTGGAAGTTTACATACACAAAACTATAGTTTTGGCATGTCGGTTAGGACATCTACTTTGTGCGTGACACAAGTAATTGTTCCAACAATTGTTTACAGACAGATTATTTCACTTAATCACAATTCCAGTGGGTCAGAAGTTTACAAACACTAAGTTGACTGTGCCGTTAAACAGCTTGGCAAATTCCGGAAAATAATGTCATGGCTTTGGAAGCTTCTGATAGTCTATTTGACATAATTTGAGTCAATTGGAGGTGTACCTGTGGATGTATTTCAAGGCTTACCTTCAAACTCAGTGCCTCTTTGCTTGACATCAATGGAAAATCAAAAGAAATCAGCCAAGACCTCAGAATTTTTTTTCTTCTGTCTCCTAGAGATGAACGTACTTTGGTGCGAAAAGTTCAAATCAATCCCAGAACAACAGCAAATGACCTTGTGAAGATGCTGGAGGAAACAGGTACAAAAGTATCTATATCCACAGTAAAACGAGACCAATATTTACATAACCTGAAAGGTCGCTCAGCAAGGAAGAAGCCACTGCTCCAAAACCGCCATAAAAAAGCCAGACTACGGTTTGCAACTGCACATGGGGACAAAGATCGTACTTTTTGGAGAAATGTCCTCTGGTCTGATGAAACAAAAATAGAACTGTTAGCCATAATTACCATTGTTTTGTTTGGAGGAGAAAGGGTGAGGCTTGCAAGCCGAAGAACACAATCCCAACCGTGAAGCATGGGGGTGGCAGCATCATGTTGTGGGGGTGCTTTGCTGCAGGAGGGACTGATGCACTTCACAAAATACATGGCATCATAAGGAAGGAACATTATGTGGATATATTGAAGCAACATCTCAAGACATCAGTCAGGAAGTTAAAGCTTTGTCACAAATGGGTATTCCAAATGGACAATGACCACAAGCATACTTCCCGAAGTTGTGGCAACATGGCTTAAGGACAACAAAGTCAAGGTATTTCTGACCCACTGGGAATGTGATGAAACAACATGGCTTAAGGACAACAAAGTCAAGTTATTTCTGACCCACTGGGAATGTGATGAAAGAAATAAAAGCTGAAATAAATAATTCGCTCTACTATTATTCTGACATTTCACATTCTTAAAATAAAGTGGTGATCATAACTAAGACAGGGAATTCATACTAGGATTAAATGTCAGGAATTGTGAAAAACTGAGTTTAAAAGTACTTGGCTAAGGTGTATGTAAACTTCTGACTTAAACTGTACGTATTATCCGTGTCGTCGTTCAGCCACGACTCGGTGAAACAACATAAGATATTACAGTTTTTAATGTTCCTTTGGTAGGATAGTCTCGAACGGAGCTCATCCAGTTTATTTTCTAGTGATTGCACGTTGACAAATAGAATGGATGGTAGAGGCGGGTTTCCCACTAAATGCTGCAATTGTAGTGGTGAACATGCATTAGAATTTCTGAAGTGTCCTGTTAGGGTGAAGGAGACAGAGGTGGCAAGAACAAAGGCTGACCAGAATGTCTCCTATCCAGAGTCATTGAGAAGAGTGGAAGAAAGGATTGAAGTTGAAGAAGATTAATGGTAGTACACAAGATGATGTTCCCTGTCAACAGAGGGATCCTGACAACAGAGGGATCCCTCCCATCGGTGTCCCTCTAGCGGGACTACCTCCGGTGAAACTGGAGGGCGAGTAATTCAAATATATTCGAATAGTTATTATGGATTTTAAACATTTAGGTACATATAAGTGTCTTATATCGGCTGAAAGCTTAAATTCTTGTTAATCTAACTGCACTGTCCGATTTTAAGGTAGCTATTACAGCGAAAACATGCCATGCAATTGTTTGAGGACGGCGCCCCACATCAAAATATTTTTACACCGGCACAGGTTTCATACATTCACATATAAAGATGAAATATTCACTTACTTTTTGAAAATCTTCCTCTGATTTGTCATCCAAAGGGTCCCAGTTATAACATGTAGTGTCGTTTTGTTAGATAAAATCATTTTTTATATCCCAAAAAGTTTTGTTTGGCGCCATCGATTTGAGTAATCCACCTGTTCAACTTGCAGAGAGCAAATCAAGTGCACTATAGGCCTACCGCTGGCCAAACGGATGGCTCAGATTACCATCTCTGCAGTAATGTAGCAGATAAGAAATCTACATAAAAGTTGATACTGTGAGAGTTCAAAGCATTTAAAACCATTACTAGAGAGAGACTGTCAACAAATACAGCAAATAACTGCTTTTTTATGAGTGAGCTCATGTTTAAGTTCTTACTCAGCACTGTCAGCCTTTTGTAATTCAACACTTTTATAAGCCATAAATGTGCGTACTTGCTATTTCCATTCAGCGCTACAACAAGCACTGCATTAGTAATGAATGAGTAGGAAAGTGTATTTTTAGGCTTGCGTTGTTATTATTAGCAGCTTGGGTCTTCTTTAATATCGAGGAACATTACACTTTCTCTGTTTATAGGAGTAACAACATGAATTTGGCATGAGGCAGAAATAATGCGGTGCAACTCGAGTTCCGCCATCAGCTGGAAGGCTGTGTCCCTTTTTGGTCAGTGTGGAGGAAACGGAGAGCGGAGGGCTATTGAGAGGCAGACCCTCAGTCTGCTCCTCTGTCCTTCCGCTGAGACTGACCATCAAATGCAGGCACCATCAGCCCAGTAAAATAAAAAATAAAAGCAAATGATTTAAATGTATGCTCACTCTGCTGTGCCTCACAAGTAATACAACAACGGATCTATTACCGATGTGTTCATATAGCCTACCTCAAATTTGGACATTTTTTAAATGGCCTGAACAACAATACATTGGCAGGGCAATTCAAGCAAAGCCAATATGCGGTGATAATGTGTTGGGCTTATAGCTTACTGCACAAACCTCATCACTACAGTACTGTTTTTAATTGGTTAATGTTGCATAGGCTTACGTTTTTTTTAAAGTCATGTTTAAAAAAATCATAGTGGTAGATCTCGGCTTGCATTTTGACTCAGAAAGTGATCTTGACTCAGAAAAGGTTGGTGACCACTGTTCTAGAGTATTCCGTTAACACTAACTTTTTAACATTTTCCCACCACCAGCTTAGAATCAAAGTACAACTCAAGGAACCTGAAGGACCCCACCCTCTCCAAATTTCTCCTATTCAACTTCAGGCGTATCTCACCTTCCACCTTGCTCCTGATAAAGAACACTTTCTACGTTTTCTCTACAGCGAACCTGAATCCCCACTTTAATAACCACCACTCCACCTCCTCAATTACTTCCTGTACCTTCCCAACTAGCCACTTTAATAATGGAACACTAGTCACTTTAATAATGTTTACATATTTTACTAATAGCATATCTATATACTGTATTCTATTCTACTGTATTTTAGTCTATGCCACTCCGACATTACTTGTGCAAATATTTATATATTCTTAATTCCATTCCTTTAATTTAGATTTCCATTCCTTTAATTTAGATTTGTGTGTATTGTTGTGAATTGTTAAATATTACTTGTTAGATGTTACTGCACTGTTGGAGCTAGAAACACAAGCATTTGGCTACACCTGCAATAACATCTGCTACACGTGTATGTGACCAATAAAATGTTATTTGATTTGTGTAAGGTACATTTCTTCCCCTCTTCCATAAGGCCCCATCATCTGCAAATAAAGACTTTCTAATATCCAGCCGTACACATCATTGATCATGATTCAGAACAAAAGAGAACTAATCACACTCCCCTGCAGTGTACCGTTATCCACCAAGTAGCTGCCTGATATAGATTTCCCCACCCTCACCTGGATAGACCTTCCAAACAGGAAGTCCTTTATCTAGTTGAATATTCTACCTCCTACGCCCAAAAGATCAAGCTTGACTAGCAACCCATCCTTCCACATCATATCGTACGCCTTCTCCACATCAAAAAAAGACAGCCACAACCGTCTCCTTGTTCATTTGGCCTTCCTGACCTCTGCTTCTGTACAGAGCACTGAGTCCATAGTTCCCCTCCCTTTCCTAAACCCACTCTGATGTGATGGTACTAGCCTCGTGCTCTCCAGGAAGTAAATTAATCTCTCCATAATCATATGTTCCATAATCTTACATAAATGGGATGCTAGGGCTTTTGGCCGATAGGTTGTTGGCCTTGTTGGGTCTTTCCCTGGCTTCCAGATTGACACCACTATTGCCTCCTTCCAGCTGCCCGGTAGCTTCCCTTCCCCCCACATTCTGTTGTACAGGCCCAATACCTTATCCATTCTACAAGGTTCAATAGATTCTGTTCTCCCAGGTGTGTCAGTGTATAATTTCCTTGACAACGTATTGCTGGTGATATGGAATTGTTTGACTTGTTCAAATATGAATACTATTACAATATTTACATTGAACAATGTCTTTTTAAACATATTGTATTTTTATTCTAGGATTTAGGATTGCTGTTGTATCCAACATACAGTCATTGAGCCAACCAGACATGCTAAACAATGTATTGATTTGGTGCTAATGGGTTGATCACCAAACACTTTCACATGCATCTCTGGGTGTGACCTAACCTTTGTGAAACATGTCCAGTGATACATCCCCTGCTGTGGTGGAACTGCACCTGAATATTCAGTCTGTCACCTCAAACTGAAACCATGTCCAACCTTCCAAGTTCATGCAATCCACAAAAAACTCAGATTATAGTGACTACAGGACTAAACACTAAAACATTTCATATAAACATAAACATTTATAAACATTTCAAAACGACACGTATAAGAACAAAACCAATGTTTACCCTGTACCACATGGTCAACTGGATTCAGACTTTGCAAATGTACTGTAATTACTCCGAAATAATTAATCTCACCATAAAGGCTTATTATTACAGTGTTCTCCCCAAAGAATGTAAGATGTGGCTGCGCCACTACGTAAAAAAAACGTAGCTTGTGTGGCTTGTCGTTCTCTGCGAGAAAGAAATATTAAAAACATACAACCACTGTACATAAAAAAAAAATAAAAAATAAGCATTGAGGCTGATTCATCAGATCAGAACGTTTAACTTAAAATGTTTATAAACTATTATTTATTCACATTATAAGCACAGCAATGCGCACATGGCGCAAAATTGGCCCAGCGTTGTCCGGATTAGGGGAGCGTTTGGCCGGCTGGGATGTACATGTCCCATCACGCTCTAGCGACTCCTTGTAGCGGGCCAGGCGCATGAACGCTGACTTTGGTTGCTAGTTGTATGGTGTTTCCTCTGCCACATTGGTGCGGCTGGCTTCCGGGTTAAGCAAGCAGTGTGTCAAGAAGCAGTGCGGCTTGGCAGGGTCGTGTTTCGGGGGACGCATGGCTCTCGACCTTCGTCTCTCCTGAGTCCGTACGGAAATTGCAGTGATGGGACAAAACTGTAACTACCAATTGGATATAACGAAATTGGGGAGAAAAAGTGGTAAAAAATAAATAATACAAAATAAAATTGCTTCAAAATGCTGACTGCCTCCGCTAAGATTTCAAGGTGGGTGATTGAACAGGTAGTATTAGTAGGCCTAAATCCCTGTTTTTTTTTTACCGATCCACCTATAGAGGCATTGGAAAACATCCCTGGTCTTTGTGGATGAATCTGTGATTAAAATCCACTGCCCGACTGAGGGTCCTTACAGATAATTGTATGTGTGCGCTACAAAGATGGTAATTCAAAAATCATGCTAAACACTGTTATTGCACACAGAATGAGTCCATGAAACTTCCTCTTGGGCAATTGTGTGTAAAACACATCTCACTGTCCTCAGACATGATGAAAACATGCCCATATTCCCACAGGGTGAAATTCCCTCATGAGCACATTTTTACTCCTGAACTTATTTAAGCTTTCCATAACAAAGGGGTTGAATACTTATTGACCCAAGACATTTCAGATTTTTATTTTTAATTAATTTGTAAAAAAATTTAAACATAATTCCACGTTGATATTATGGGGTATTGTGTGTAGGCCAGTGCCCCAAAAAATCTAAATGTAATACATTTTTAGTTCAGGCTGTAACACAACAAAATGTCGAAACAGTCATAGGGTGTGAACACTTTCCGAAGCCACTGTAAATGTTGTACTACAATGAACTAAAATATAAACTCAACATACAACAATTTCAAATATTTTAATGAGTTACAGTTCAAAGCAAATCAATCAATTCAAATAAATGAATTAGGCCCTACAGATATGCATCTGTTGGTCACAGATACCATTAAATAAAGGCAGGGGTGTGGATCAGAAAACCAGTCAGTATCTGGTGTGACCACCATTTGCTTCATGCAGCGCAACACCTCTTTCGCATAATTGATCAGGCTGTTGATTGTGGCCTGTGGAATGTTGTCCTACTCCTCTTCAATGGCTGTGCAAAGTTGCTGGACATGTCATACATGTTGATGCAGAGCATCCCAAAGATGCTCAATGGGTGACATGTCTGGTGAGTATGCAGGCCATGGAAAGACATTTTCAGCTTGCAGGAATTGTGTCCAGATCCTTGCGACATGGGGCCAAGCAATATCATGCTGAAACATGAGGTGATGGTGGCAGATGAATGGCACGACAATGGGCCTCGGGATCTCATCACAGTATCTCTGTGCATTCAAATTGCCATTGATAAAATGCAATTGTGCTCATTGTCCCTAGATTATGCCTGCCCATGCCATACCCCACCGCCACCATGGGGCAGTCGGTTCACAACGTTGACATCAGCAAATCACTTGCCCACACGACGCCATACACATGGTCTGCGGTTGTTTGGCCGGTTGGACGTACTCCCAAATTCTCAAAAATTAAGTTGGAGGCGGCTTCATGGTATAGAAAATAATATTAAATTATCTGGCAACAGCTCTTGTGGACATTCCTCCCTCAAAACGTGAGACATTGTGTGTCAAAACTGCACATTTTGAGTGGGCTTTTATTGTCCCCCAGCACAAGGTGCATCTGTGTTTATTTATTTTACAAGGCAAGTCAGTTAAGAACAAATTCATATTTTCAATGACCGGTCTAGGAACAGTGGGTTAAACTGCCTTGTTCAGGAGCAGAACGACAGATTTTTACCTTGTCAGCTCAGGGATTTGATCTTGCAAACTTTCGGTTACTAATCCAACACTCTAACCACTAGGCTACCTGCCGCCCTAATGATCATGCCACCCTAATGATCATGGATTGTCTTGGCAAAGGAGAAATGCTCACTAACAGGGATGTAAACACATTTGTTCACAGAATTTGAGAGAAATAAGCTTTTTCCTGTGAATGGAACATTTCTGGGATATTTTATTTCAGGTCATGAAACATGGGACCAACACTTTACCAGTTGTGTTTATATTATTGTTCCGTATACATAAAAATATGAAATAAAAATTTAGATAGGAAATATTCAGTCTTTGCTCTTTTAATTTCAAATTATATTGGATTTATCTGTTAAGAGATTTAATACATGCTGTTTAGTTTATTTAGTAAATTTAGTACATATTTAGTACATTTAGTTTAGTGTACTTTGTGAGAAGCAAGTTAATACACAAAGTAAAAGTTTTGCAGAATTGTTTGTCAGGAGTTCACAAGTTGCTGCAATTTATTTTCCACAAAACTAATTTGCACTTGAATTGGCCAAATTGGCCAGAAGCCTGTTTTTTTCAGTATGGGACCAGCAGGGATATTCATTTGATAAGAATTCTGGCCAATAAACCTGAAGATGACAATGCACATGATGAAGGCTGCTTACCTGTGATCAGTGAAAATAATAGTTTGAAAACTGGTGGCACCGCAAGTCTTGATTGCCCGGTTAATTACATTTTCACATCTCCAGAGAGTGGGGTCCTCCCCCATTCAAACACAAATGAGCAGCAGCAAAGGGTGATACCATGCCATTGTCTGAGGCGCTGATCACAGACGATACCTCTGTTGTTGTGCAAATACATCAGTCTTATCAATTTACATCAGGAACAGCATCATTGCAGTTTTAGATTATGCAAATGTTATATGCTATTCAATTATATGACTTTTGTTTTATGAACTAGCTCCATAGTGCACCTTAAAATAAAACAGTTTATAGCCATTGACTGTTGCTATTATTTATCCCAATTGCAATTTAGATTATGTAAAGGTTAAAGTGGCAATCTGTAGTTGAAACATTAACAAATTGTTTTCCCTGCCACTGCTGAGGGATGGGGCTGGAGAAATGTAACCACTCTCAAATTCATAGACAGAGCTATGGATGCAAGGACTGACCATACATGATATCCAAATGAAGGTGTTTTGCATGCTTTGAGGGTATACAGTGTTTGTATTCATTTACTTTGTTTACAAACATTGGAGTAAAACAAGCATTGACAGATATTAGCATTGACATGACATCAGTCAAAACACAAACTGCTAAGAACAAGATAAAACAGGGAAACAGTGAAGATGTCATTGTTGCTAGCGATTTGACCATTCAGAAAGGTTCAGAATCATAACAAGGCGCATCCGGCCACATCAAAGCGCGCACATAATTTTTCGTGACGTTGTCAGTCAACCCGTCTACTGACAACTTCATGAATCGCAGGTTCCTCATTTCAGTTAATCTTATCTTGTTGTTGATACTATGTCTTGTTTTGAGATGTTTTGACTGATGTTGTCTGTGCTAATATGGCAAAAATCACTAGCTAGCTAACCAACAACATTACTGATGTATTTGAGAGACAACAAGTGCTCATTCTGAACATTTATTTCTGTTTTCAATTAACATTGGAGACAAAATATAGTTTACAGTGTCAACAATGTAGCCAACCCTGTCTGTTTTACCCCATAGTTGCGCACGCATCAGTTTTGCTGCTAAACAACCAACCCCTCTATACAGCTTGTTGGAAACTGGCTTGGGGTATAATTTTATGATGCAATTAACACAGGCAATTTCAAGGGATAGAAACATAGAGGGGAAAGGCCCTAAAACTTGTCAAAGACTCCAGCCACCCTAGTCATAGACTGTTCTCTCTGCTACCACACGGCAAGCTGTACTGGAGCGCCAAGTCTAGGTCCAAAAGGCTTCTTAACAGCTTCTACCCCAAGCCATAAGACTCCTGAACAGCTAATCGAAGGGCCACCCAGCCCCCTCTTTTACGCTGCTGCTACTCTTTGTTTATAATCTATGCATAGTCACTTTAACTCTACCTACATACATATTACCTCAATTACCTTGACTAACTGGTGAACCCGCACATTGACTCTGTACAGGTACCCCCTGTATATAGCCTTGCGTGTTATTTTACTGCTGCTGTTTAATTATTTGTTACTTTTATTTTCTAATTTTTACTTAACACTTATTTTATTTTTATTAAACTTCTTAAAGCATTGTTGGTTAAGGGCTTGTAAGTAAGCACTTCACTAAGGTCTACTAGACCTGCTGTAATTCGGCGAATGTGACAAATAAAATGTGATTTGATTCAATTGAATGGTGGGTAGAAATTCGCAAAATCACAATAAAGTGAAGTTCGTCACACATCAAAAAAGTACGAGCACTTTGGCGGTTGAGGTAATCTACAGATCTCTGCGCAGCGTTTGCTACATACTGACCCTACTGAACAAACCCAATTTAAGGGGCGTAACGGTGTTGCTGTAGTCTGACGTCACTATAACTTCGCATAAAAAGGCCTGGATTCCATTTCTTGACTCCACCTCTAAGCATTGCTTGTACATTTTTTTGTTTGTCGAGCAACGCGGTCGTTCCTGTCGAATAATGGATAACTCCTCTCAACTTTGCAAACTTTTTGTTGGTGGATTGAACGTAGATACCGACGATGACGGACTCCGCAAGCATTTTGAGCAGTACGGTCAACTGACCGACTGCGTTGTGGTTGTGAATAAGCAACTACAGAGGTCCCGCTGTTTCGGCTTTGTAACCTACTCGAGCGCTGAGGAGGCAGATGCAGCAATGGCGGCAAGGCCACATGTCGTTGATGGCACCAACGTGGAGTTGAAAAGAGCGGTCGCTCGTGAAGATGCCGGTAAACCCGAGGCACTCGCCAAGGTCAAGAAAATATTCATCGGGGGACTGAAAGACGACATCGAAGATGAACATCTGAATGAGTATTTTTCCCAGTTCGGTGAAATCGAGAAGGCCGAAGTTATCGCAGAGAAGGAAACCGGAAAGAAAAGAGGGTTCGGCTTTGTTCACTTCACAGATAACGATTCGGCGGATAAGGCAGTGGTACTTAAGTTCCACAACATCAATGGGCACAAGGTGGAGGTGAAGAAAGCCCTCACAAAGCAGGAGATGCAAGCTACAGGCCGCGGTGGTGGAAGGGGAGGAAGAGGCATGAGAGGAGGACAAAATGGCTTCGGAGGCGGTTACGACAGCTACGGGGGCGGTTTCGGTGGGGGCTACGGGGGCAGTGCTGGTGGCTATGGCGGTGGCTACGGAAGTGGAGGCTATGGCGGGGGCTATGGGGGAGGCGCAAGCTACGGAGGTGGCTACGGCGACCAGATGGGAGGTTATGGTGGCGGCAATGGCTACAGTGACTTTGGCAGTGGGTACAGCCAGCAGTCCTCCGGTTATGGGCCCATGAAAGGCGCCACCAACTACGCCGGTAGGAGCCCTGCTCCGTACGCCCCCCGAGGCGGTGCTGGTGGCTACAGCAGAGGGGCGTATGGCGGCTACTAAACCAGTGGCTACGACAGACTTTTTGAAAGTAAATCTCAACACATACCCGTCTGATCATCAAACCGAACTCAAAATTCAGTCATCGGGCATTTGGCAAAATGCGGACACTGTGAAACCAAATCATTTAAGAAGACCTCAAAACCAAACAGGTAGGAAGATCACTTCCCAGAACCTGATTTGCACGTCCAGCTCTTGCTATAGGACACGTTCGATTGCTAAATTCATTTTTCATTTATGTTCCAAGATGAGGGCGTGTAGCTTGTCTTTAGTTGGCCTGCTTTTTATTTTACGTATGCGTACATTCGTGTTTAGTCATAAATTGTTTTGTTTGATACTATACTTTCTCTTATAACAAGTAAGGAATTTCCCAAGGATCTAGTCTACAGGGGATTGGGACGCATGTGCTATATAATTGGATTTATTAGCTCTGACTATGTAAATGTGTATTCTGTCCACTAGCCTATAGGTTGTTGGTTACGCGTATTTGATGGGCCGGATCCAGTTTAATTTTCTTGCCAAAATGTTTTGTAAATCAACGAAGTACGTCAGTAATTTCCCAACACGCAGCGTTCAGCTATGAGCTTAATGTTCCTTTAATTTACTACATCAATATCTCATGTTTATTGTATAATCTGTCTGAACATCAAACTACAATTGTTAAGCATTGGTATGCATATGTATGTTCATTTTAAATAAAAAGTTAAACACATTTAGCTAGTTTTTACTCATTTTACTAGGTTGCCTTAAGTCCACTTCTGATATTGGTTATATTATGTGACTTATTTGACCGTAAGTAGTAGCTTAATGGCATTTCTTCCATTACACTTCCTGGGTGAAGAAGGGATTGCAGTTTGCCCATGGCCAATGCATGGAGGCATTGTAGGTTGGCAATAACAAATGGTTCCATGAAGTTACCCGGCTTTTGAATATTGTGGACCTGAGGGCTCATTTTATCTTTGATTCCTACATTTAGGTGTTCATACTGTTATCCAAGTACGCCAAAATAGCAGTATCAGTTTGACTTTATACAGGGACCCTGTGCAATACCTGGGGTCGATTGTCATAGGATTCTGAAATATCTCTTTAGGATCACATCCAGCAAACTAGGTATGTAAATCAACCTGTCTTTACTGTGTTGGTCAAGTATTCAGATATGGTACTGAAATGTACTCACTTGATTTCACATTTATAGTTCTTGCATTTATCCGTAGTTGCTCTTATTTTGCCATATGCATCTTAATTTAAGTGTTTACTGCACGCATTTGGTCTTAAATCTAAAATGAGGCTGAGGATATGAAGTGCACATTCTACATTAATGAAAATCTATAAACTGGTACATTAAGGCATACCTCCTGTCATGGCATGATGGTTTAACTGCAATGTCTCATTCTTTACACTCTTCCCCTCTCCTCCAGGTAGCCATGGTTTCCTGGCAGCCAGGTCACCAATCTGGCAACGACTTGGCTACATCAAGACCTGGGGTGGGGGGGGTGCAGCTAAGGCTGTCCCACTGCCACAGGTGATTTGGAATCCAGGACCTTCTGCCCATGTAAAATTGGGTTGCAATGATGGCCAGCAGGTATCTACTAGTGTCAAGTCAATCTAGGTGGATGGTGTAATTGACTACTTCTGTTCTCTTACCCTTTGTAGGAAGACTGGGTGTGAATGTTAGATCACCGCGTACTATGGAAAAATGGACACTGCGTTGACATTGTTGGCGTTGACATGCTAATGTATTCATCACTTGCTACAATTGAAACATTTTTGAGAATGGACAATTGGTTTGAAGGGTAACAATGCATGAGAGTTATAGCCTTATAGGCTTGCACTCCTAAGTCAAATGTTTGTAAATAACAATTAGTTACTCATATTAACCTGTTAATTCAAATAATTAGATTCTCCATATTTTAGAAGAGGTAGCCAATTTGTTTTGAGCATTTATTACCATGTATTGTCCCTTTGCAGCTGACCCATGTTTAGTAATGTTTGCAATAAAATGAGTATCAAGTCACAGTACGTGTTGTGATATCGTGTAGTCTGACAATTCTCAGCCCTAATGCAGATATGCCATGTATGGAGCAGGTTCTGATGTTCTAATGTACTAGTGAAGTTTAGACACCTACTCAGTCAAGGGTTCTTTAATTTTACTATTTTCCACATTGTAGAATAATGGTGTATACAAACTATGAAATAAGTGTCACAATGTGAACGGTTCTTCAAAGTTGCCACCCTTTGCCTTTGCCTTGACAGCTTTGCACACTCCAGGCATTCAACAGACTTCATGGGGTGCTTTCCCAACAGTCTTGGAGGCGTTAGTACATATGCTGAGCACTTGTTGGTTGCTTTTCCTTCACTCTGTGGTCCAACACATCCCAAATGGGTTGAGGTCGGGTAATTGTGGAGGCCAGCTCATCTGACGCATCACTCTCCTTGGTCAATGGCCCTTACACAGCCTGGAGGTGTGTTGGGTCATTGTCCTGTTGAACAACAATTGATAGTCTTACTATACAGAAACCAGATGGGATTGCATATCACTGCAGAATGCTGTTAGCCATGCTGGTTAAGTGTTGAATTCTAAAATCGCCACCTCTGTGCTTCATGGTGGAAAACACACGCGGCAGCTGAGTCCAAATTTGAGTTTGCCATCAGACCAAAGGACAGCTTTCTGCTGGACTAATGTCCATTGCTCTTATTTCTTGGCCCAAGATCTCTTACTGGTGTCCTTTAGTGGTTTCTTTGCAGCAATTTGACCATGAAGGCCTGATTCACGCAGTCTGAACTGTTGCTGTTGTGTCAATTCTGACGCAATTAGTTGGGCTGCAATGTCTGAGGCAGGTAACTAATGAATGTATCCTCTGCAGCAGAGGTCACTCGGCCTTCGTTTCCTGTGGCGGTCCTCATTTTCTGGATTGACTGACCATGTCAAAGTAATGATGGACAGTTTTTCTTTGCTTATGTGAGCTGTGCTTACCATAACATGGACTTGGTCTTACCAAATAGGGCTAATTTCTGTATTACACCCCTACCATGTCACAACTGATTGGCTCAAATGCATTAAGGAAATAAATTCCACCTGTTACTGGAAATGCATTCTAGGTGACTACCTCGAGAAGCTGGTTGAGAGAATGGCAAGTGTGCAAAGCTGTCAAGGCAAAGGGTAGTTTCTTTAGCATTAACACTTGGTTACATGATCCCATGTGCTATTTCATAGTTTGGATGTCATTCTACAATGTAAAAAAACGTGTCCATATCAAGTTTGTACTGCAAGATTGCATATAGAAATTGGTGTGTTCCACATTTATTCAGAAGTGTCCACTTTCTGACAATTGAATGTGCAATGCGTGGACACTGGAATGAGGTATTGGGGTATACTACAAAAGCAGGATCAGACTAATAAAAAAAACTGCTTGGAATAGGCAGTCTTTTTGATTCAACAAACAAGTCAATTGACAAATTCTAAAAACTGCTATTTGAATAAAATAGTTTGAGTGGAACAACCAATCAGGACTGGTGATTTATTTTTACCAATACTACGTCAGACGTCATTGCGTCAGCGGTCGCTGCTTCAAAGAGGGATACGATTTTGTCAGGTTCAATTGTATTTGCTCCATAACAACTCGGCTAGTAATCATGACGAACCAACTTTGTAAGCTGTTTGTCGGTGGATTGAACGTCGAGACTACAGACGATGGACTTCGGCAACATTTCGAGCAGTACGGCCAGTTAACCGACTGCGTAGTGGTCCAGAACCAGCAGCTACAAAGGTCCCGGTGTTTCGGCTTTGTAACATATTCAAGCGCTGAGGAGGCCGACGCAGCCATGGCCGCCAGGCCACATGTCGTCGATGGTACCAACGTGGAGTTAAAAAGGGCAGTTGCACGGGAAGATGCCGGTAGGCCAGAGGCACTCGCCAAAGTAAAAAAAATATTTATTGGTGGGTTGAAAGACGACATAGAAGACGACCATTTGAATGATTATTTCTCTCAATTCGGGGCTATTGAGAAGGCCGAAGTAATCAGTGACAAACAGACTCTCAAAAAAAGAGGATTCGGCTTTGTCTATTTTGAAGATAATGACTCGGCCGACAAAGCAGTGGTGCTGAAGTTCCACACAATCAATGGGCACAAAGTGGAGGTGAAGAAGGCCCTCACCAAGCAAGAGATGCAGTCAGCCGGTGGTCGGGGCAGAGGCGGGCGAGGAATGAGGGGATCTCAAAATGGCTACGACGGCGGAAGAGGTGGCGGCTACGGCAACTATGGCGGTAATTATGGAGGAAACGATGGCGGCTACGGTGGAGGATATGGCAACGGAGGTGGTTACGGTAACCAAGGGGGATACGGAGGAGGTTATGGCGATCAAATGGGGAGCAGTTATGGTGGGAACGGTTATAATGACTTTGGCGAAGATTACGGACAGCAGTCCTCCGGCTATGGTGCAATGAAAGGGGGTAATTATTCAGGCAGGAGCGCAGCACCGTACTCCCGTGGAGGCGCCAGTGGTTATGGCAGGGGTGGATATGGTGGTTATTAGACACCGTTGACCTCATTTGACCCAATAATTTGAAATGTTCAGAATTTCTGATTCAATGACCAATTACACACACACTGGTCTGAGTTGCCCATTTCTTTGTTGCTACTATTTTAAAGTACTCGTGCCCCTCGCCCACCCAAATGTACCCTCCTCCCTCCATCTGGACTACACCATTGTCCCTAGGCGGCGCTACTAAAGACATGATGGACGACTTTATTACCCGTTCAACTTTCTGACTTGTCAATGTAGTTTAGTGATTTCTTTCAATATTTTGTATTTAATTGTAGTTAACGTCGCTGCTTCCAAGACTTTGGTATGATACTGTATGTCATTAGTACCAGCCAGGTTAATAACAAGACATATTGCTTTAGCAACATGAAACTCAGGGGTATTAATGGAGTTGAAAGCAGTCTTAGTGTAAGCTTGAGTGTTTTAAGATCATAATATTTCGTGTCAAAGTATTAAGCACTTATGGTTATTGTATTATACTTTTTTTTTATGGTTACCTCCTAATGCTTTTCTCTGTCCAAGATGTGCTGTTCAATACCTTGCAAAGCAATTCAGTTTTGTGGAATGTTACTTAAATATTAGTTGGCTATTGAGCCTCTCTTTTGGCTGTATTAAAGTTTTTAATGTTTGAAAGCAATCAGTGCTTATTGTCAATTTTAACCATTCTGACCTCTTGTTTCAAAAGATAATCAAGTTAAGCCTTCAGATCATTCAGGATCACAGTTCGATCATGAGGCAGTTGCACACCCTACTGACATACTATCACTGGTAACTAACTTGTTCGGGAATGGACAAATATGGGACTGTGCTAACTGGCCAACAGTCATGCATTTTTTTTTTTAGGCCCTGTGTTACGTTAATACCAAAAAGCATTCTTGCTAATACTGTAAGCCTTTTTTGAATCACGTTTTCAATGAAGGGGATTCTTGGTTTATAATCGGTTTAAAAAAAATTACACGGGGACAAGGATTTTGCAGGTAACATCCCATGTCATTAGACACATTTGTCTGGCGCTAGTTTGTTTTGACAATGGCAGTGTCTTTTTTTCCCCTCCAGTACATCTGCTTTACAGCCTATCAACACCCAATTTTCTTTCTGCACAGGAGGCCAAAAATAAACTTGTCCATACCATGACATATAATTATAGGTTGTCATGTTCAAATTCCATGACAGCCCTGACTTTAATTTAGATTATTCAAATTTACCAATGTGCACATATATTTGGTCTTTGGTTATTGAAATCTACAAAATGTCAGTATTTACATTTTTTTGCTGTCAATTTTTTTTTAAATTTTACTATAATAGGCCAAATATGACAACAATTTACAATAGCTTGCCACTAGGAGACTTGTACTCATTACGTCAACCCCAACCATCTGTCTCCCTCCGTGATCTCTACATCTGCCATTTTAGACACCGGGAGAAGCACCATCAAGTCAGTGTTGACATAGCATAATCAAAGCAAGATACTAGAGATGTAAAATCAACTGCAAGCTCTTGGTTGGTGGACTAAATGTTTACACCACTGACGATGGCCTTCGTAAACCCTTTGAACAGAATAGCGAGCTAACCGATTGCGTAGTTATTCTGAACCAGCAACTACTGCGGTCTGGTTTTGTAACTGCTAGTGCTGTGGAGGCAGGCGCTGCAATGTCCGCACGGGCTCATCTTGGAACAGAAAAGTGCATGAACGAGTACTTTCAGTTCGGTGCTATCGAGCAGCCCGGGGTTATTAGCAACAATCAAACTGGTAAGAAGAGGGGGTTTCGTTTTTCGAAGATAATGATTATGCCGACTAAGCAGCGGTTCTTTAGTTCCACACCATTAATGGACATAAAGTTGAGGTGAAAAGCCCTCACCAAGCAAGAAATGCAGGCTGCTGGAACCCGTGGCGGGAGGGAAGCAAGGTCTCAAAATAGATATGTTGGCGGCTATGGCAACTATAGCGGGGGGCATCAAATCTCACTCAAAGCAGTCCCATCCCCCTAGTAACTGGTGGAAAAAGTACCAAATTGTCATACTTGAGTAAAAGAGACAAAAGAAAATGACTAAAGTGAAAGTCACCCAGTAAAATACTACTTGAGTAAAAGTCAAAGTATTTGGTTGTAAATGTACTTATCAAAAGTAAATGTATAAATAATTTCAAATTCCTTATATTAAGCAAATCAGACTGCATTGTTTTTGAGATTATTTTTTAAATTATTATTATTTAAAAAAATGTACAGATAGCCAGGGGCACACTTCAACACTCAGACAATTTACAAACAAAGCATTTGTGTTTAGTGAGTCTGTCAGATGAGGCAGTAAGGATGACCTTGGATTTTCTCTTGATAAGTGTGTATTAGACAATTTCCTGTCCTGCTAAGCATTCAAAATGTAGCTAGTACTTTTGGGTGTCAGGGAAAATGTAAGGAGTAAAGTACATTTTTTTCTTTAGGAATGTAGTGGAGTAAAAGTTACCCAAAAAACTACAGATACCCAAAAAACTACTTTTGTAGTGCTTTAAAGTATTTTTTACTTAAGTACTTTACACCACTGCCTAGTAAAAATGATGAACTCTTAATAACATTGTTCTGACCAAACATTCTATAATGGCACGAGAGTGACTGAATACTGAGCGTTGTGTTTCAGACAGGAAAGTTACTACAGTATTCACTATTTAAGGCTGACCTAAATAGGTAGCTAGAGTTTCTTGCCATCTAGCCAGAGTTACTCTGGCCATCTAGCAACTAACTACAGATACTCTTGGAGGCAGATGTCTCTACCTTCATAACTACCGTGCATTATGAAAGTATTCAGACCCCTTGACTTTTTCCACATTGTTATGTTAGTCCTATTGTAAAATTGATATATTTTTTGGGGTCTCATCAATCTACCCACAATACCCCATAATGACAAAGCGAAAACAGGTTTTTAGAAATTTTTGCAAATTTTATATATATATCTTATTTACATAAGTATTCAGACCCTTTGCTATTAGACTCAATTGATCTCAGGTGCATTCTGTTTTCATTGATAATCCTTGATGTTTCTACAACTTGATTGGAGTCCACCTGTGGTAAATTCAATTGATTGGACATGATTTGGAAAGGCACACAGCTGTCTATATAAGGTCCCACAGTTGACAGTACATGTCAGAGCAAAAACCAAGCCATGAGGTCGAAGGAACTGTCCGTAGAGCTCTGAGACAGGATTGTGTCGAGGCACAGATCTGGGGAAAGGTATTAACAAATTTCAGCTGTATTGAAGGTCCCCAAAAACACAGGCATCCATCATTCTTAAATGGAAGATGTTTGGAACCACCAAGACTCTTCCTAGAGCTGTCCGCCAGGCCAAACTGAGCAATCAGGGGAGAAGAGCCTTGGTTAGGGAGGTGACCAAGAACCCGATGGTCACTCTGACAGAGCTCCAGAGTTCCTCTGTGGAGATGGGAGAACCTTCCAGAAGGACAACCTCTACAGTACTCCACCAATCAGGGCTTTTATGGTAGATTGGCCAGATGGAAGCCACTCCTCAGTAAAAGGCACATGACCGCCCGCTTAGAGTTTGCCAAAAGACACCTAAAGGACAGACCATGAGAAACAAGATTCTCTGGTCTGATGAAACCAATATTGAACCCTGGCCTCAATGCCAAGTGTCACGTTTGGAGGAAACTTGGCACAATCCCTGGCACAAAGTCTCTGAATGTCCTTGAGTTGCCCAGCCAGAGCCCGGACTTGAACCTGATCGAACATCTCTGGAGAGACCTGAAAATAGCTGTGCAGCGACGCTCCCCATCCAACCTGACCGAGCTTGAGAGGATCTGCAGAGAAGAATGGGAGAAACTCCCCAAATACAGGTGTGCCAAGCTTGCAGCATCATACCCAAAAATACTTGAGGCTGTAATCGCTGCCAAAGGTGCTTCAACAAAGTACTGAGTAAAGGGTCTAAATACTTACAGTGGGGCAAAAAAGTATTTAGTCAGCCACCAATTGTGCAAGTTCTCTCACTTAAAAAGATGAGAGAGGCCTGTAATTTTCATCATAGGTTCACTTCAACTATGACAGACAAAATGAGGAAAAAAAATCCACAAAATCACATTGTAGGATTTTTAATGAATTTATTTGCAAATTATGGTGGAAAATAAGTATTTGGTCACATACAAACAAGCAAGATTTCTGGCTCTCACAGACCTGTAACTTCTTCTTTAAGAGGCTCCTCTGTCCTCCACTCGTTACCTGTATTAATGGCACCTGTTTGAACTTGTTATCAGTATAAAGACACCTGTCCACAACCTCAAACAGTCACACTCCAAACTCCACTATGGCCAAGACCAAAGAGCTGTCAAAGGACACCAGAAACAAAATTGTAGACCTGCACCAGGTTGGGAAGACTGAATCTGCAATAGGTAAGCAGCTTGGTTTGAAGAAATCAACTGTGGGAGCAATTATTAGGAAATGGAAGACATACAAGACCACTGATAATCTTCCTCGATCTGGGGCTCCACGCAAGATCTCACCCGTGGGGTCAAAATGATCACAAGAACGGTGAGCAAAAATCCCAGAACCACACGGGGACCTAGTGAATGACCTGCAGAGAGCTTGGACCAAAGTAACAAAGCCTACCATCAGTAACACACTACGCCGCCAGGGACTCAAATCCTGCAGTGCCAGACGTGTCCCCTGCTTAAGCCAGTACATGTTCAGGCCCGTCTAAAGTTTGCTAGAGAGCATTTGAATGATCCAGATGAGGATTGGGAGAATGTCATATGGTCAGATGAAACCAAAATAGAACTTTTTGGTAAAAACTCAACTCGTCGTGTTTGGACGACAAAGAATGCTGAGTTGCATCCAAAGAACACCATACCTACTGTGAAGCATGGGGTGGAAACATCATGCTTTGGGGCTGTTTTTCTGCAAAGGGACCAGGACGACTGATCCGTGTAAAGGAAAGAATGAATGGGGCCATGTATCGTGAGATTTTGAGTGAAAACCTCCTTCCATCAGCAAGGGCATTGAAGATGAAACGTGGCTGGGTCTTTCAGCATGACAATGATCCCAAACACACCACCCGGCAACGAAGGAGTGGCTTCGTAAGAAGCATTTCAAGGTCCTGGAGTGGCCTAGCCAGTCTCCAGATCTCAACCCCATAGAAAATCTTTGGAGGGAGTTGAAAGTCTGTGTTGCCCAGCGACAGCCCCAAAACATCACTGCTCTAGAGGAGATCTGCATGGAGGAATGGGCAAAAATACCAGCAACAGTGTGTGAAAACCTTGTGAAGACTTACAGAAAACGTTTGACCTCTATCATTGCCAACAAAGGGTATATAACAAAGTATTGAGATAAACTTTTGTTATTAACCAAATACTTATTTTCCACCATAATTTGCAAATAAATAAATTAAAAATCCTACAATGTGATTTTCTGGATTTCTTTTTCTCATTTCGTCTGTCATAGTTGAAGTTTACCTATGATGAAAATTACAGGCCTCTCTCATCTTTTTAAGTTGGAGAACTTGCACAATTGCACAATTGGTGGCTGACTAAATACTTTTTTGCCCCACTGTATGTAAATGTGATATTTCAGTATAATTTTTTTTATACATTTGCAAAAATGTCAAACCTGTTTTGCTTCGTCAATATGGGGTAGTGTGTGTAGACAGGGGAGGGGGCAAAACAATTTAATCAATTTTAGAATAAGGCTGTGTGGAAAAAGTCAAGGGGTCTGAATACCTTCCGAATGCCCTGTAAAATTCTAGACAGCAGTCTTCACGCCCATAGCAACTACAGAGCACTAGAAGGCAGATGTCTTCACTCTGAAAGGTCTCAAATAACTTAGGTCTAAATGTACATTGTCCACAAGTAATAGGACTACTCTTTGGATTATTTTGTTTTGAGCAGTGGAGGACTGCGGTTTTGTATTTTGCCCAGATGTTATTGAAATTAAGTTAATAGCTAAGTCTCTTTGCTTGTTAGTGGTTATCTTTTTTTTTTCTTTAGGCAATGTGTTATAAATAAATTGCATTTTGTTTTAAATATTTGGATTTAAGTTGGAGTGTTATTAATATGGGACCCCATGTTTGACTTACTAGCCATGCAGTCAATTGCAGTGAACTTGATTTTAGTCATTTTCTGCATCTAATTAGTTAAAAGGCAACTGAAGTTATATTGGCCATAAAAAAATATAATATTACTTGCCCCGGCACTATACCAAAGTATATGATCAAATTTGCCCAATACCGTTTGGTCTCAAAGGAAAATCTCCATGCAGTATTTAGGCTTATAAGGACTAGGTCAAGCTTTTTAAGTATTCTAGGTTCACTGCTGCTGTTCCCGAAATGTAGGCTATTTGTTTTAGTTTGATTTGTGATTTCCATTTAGTTTTAATGTTAATAAATAATTGTATCATTACTATGGTCATTATGCTATAGTTGTTACCATGAACATTGTCTCACTTCTCAACTACTTCAAATTCTGAAAACAGATTTTATCTAAGCGTTCCAGTTTTTCTATTTGACAGTAGAACCACAAAGGAATTCAGTAACAAGGCAAGAAAAAGTATGTGAACCCTTTGGAATTACCTGGATTTCTGCATAAATTGATCATCATCACATTTGATCTGATCTTAGTGGTTGGAGTGTTGTACTAGTAACCGCAATCCCTGAGCTGACAAGGTACAAATCTGCCATTCTGCCCCTGAACAGGCAGTTAACCCACTGTTCCTAGGCCGTCATTGACTTGCCTAGTAAAATAAAGGTAAAAAAAAAGTCACAACAATAAACACACATAGTGTCTGAAAAAGCAATTTGGAATCAGGAGTCAGCTAACCTGGAGTCAAATCAATGAGACGAGATTGGAGATGTTGGTTAGAGCTGCCTTGCCCTTTAAAAAACAATCACAAAATGTGAGTTTGCTATTCACAAGAAGCATTGCCTGATGTCAACCATGTCTTGAACAAAAGAGATCTCAGAAGACCTAAGATTAAGAATTGTTGACTTGGAAAGGGTTAAAAAAAAGTATCTCTAAAAGCCTTGATGTTCATCAGTCCACGGTAAGACAAATAGTATAAAAATTGAGAAAGTTCAGCACTGTTGCTACTCTCCTTAGGAGTGGCCGTCCTGCAAAGATGACTGCAAGAGCACAGCGCAGAATGCTCAATGAAGGTTAAGAAGAATCCTATAGTGTCAGCTAAAGACTAACATCTCTGTTGACGAGTCTACGATAAGTAAAACACTAAACAAGAATGGTGTTCATGGGAGGACACCACGGAAGAAGCCACTGCTGTCCCCCAAAATTATTGCTGCACGTCTGAAGTTTGCAAAAGTGCACCTGGATGTTCCACAGCGCTACTGGCAAAATATTCTGTGGACAGATGAAACTACAGTTGAGTTGTTTGGAAGGAACACACAACACTGTGGAGAGAAAAAAAGGCACAGCACACCAACATCAACCTCATCCCAACTGTAAAGTATGGTGGAGGGAGCATCATGGTTTGCGGCTGCTTTGCTGCCTCAGGGCCTGGACAGCTTGCCATCATCGATGGAAAAAATGAATTCCCAAGTTTATCAAGACATTTTTCAGGAGAATGTTAGGCTTTCTGTCCGCCAATTGAAGCTCAACAGAAGTTTGGTGATGCAACAGGACAATGACCCAAAACACAGAAGTAAATCAACAACAGAATGGCTTCAACAGAAGAAAATACGCCTTCTGGATAGTCCTGACCTCAACCTGATTGAGATGCTGTAGCATGACCTCGAGAGCAGTTCACGCCAGACATCCCAAGAATATTGCTAAACTGAAACAGTTTTGTAAAGAGTAATGGTCAAAAAAATATTATTTGGTACTTTGAATTAAATCAGGTATAAGTTAGGGTATGAAACAACAGTAAGTAACCTGCTGTGGTACAGAAAACGAAATCAGGGTTTGTGCTTTAAGCACCTTGAAATTAATTCCTAGATTTTACTGAATGTATTCTTTATACTTATTTTCTACCCACTCTTGTTTTGATAGCTATTCAAGGCAAACTATTTTCTATTCAATCAATCAGATTTGGTAGAGTAATGAATAGACTATTTTGTATATCTTTCAACATATACGTGTCTATTTCTTCATAAAATGTATTCTAGAGCTCTGTTCCAACACCCTTAGTGAACAAATAGGCTGGAGATACCTTAACTGTATCCTCTACTTCATGGGAATCTCCATTGTACTCCGAGTTGTAGAATTCCAGCTGAAAGTCCATAGGAAATGCTTCCATAAGACATCAGGTTTGTTACAATACTTTATACACAAGGCATTATTACATAATATAAATATTTAATCTTTAACATGGAGTCCCATTGATGCTCTGTACTACAGTCAGGTTTTCACATGTTGGTCAAACATGCATGAATCTGAACTATAGCTCAACAGTCAGTCACTAATTCCAGAGAAATAAGTAAATCCATTATATTTGAACTTTCTGGAAATTTGTGTCTTCAGCTCTTATCTTAACAGTGTAAATACAACAACCTAAAAATTCAAGCTTGGATGTGATTCTGGACCTTTTTTGTTTTATAATTATAAACCATAGCTATTTTAGACAGGAGCTTGGAGTTCCTGTGTTCTTGACGCATTAGTGCAGATTTTCTTTTTCCAAAAAAGCAAGGATAACCGCGTATTATTTGCAAGGTTTGTCGCTTCAGTTATTTGTCGTACATAAAGTATCCCTTCCCTCATCAACTCATCAAGTGTTTTGCCTGTGGGTTCTGCTTTTGTTTTCAACCATTTTACATTGGAAAGTCAATTAGTCCTGTTCTAACTGCTATAGTTTTGCCCTAGGCCTAGTCTTGCATCTAAAAGTATTTTCCATAGTAGCTTAGGTTCATTTGGTTAAATGACTGGTTCAATTTATTTTGAAGGATTGGCTGTACACAGTACATCGGTACACAGTACATCACACACTTGACAGGTACTCGTCCTGCATTCTACCCCCTTCCATGACAAGTTGTGATAGAAATTCCAACAACATGGTCCCTGTTCAAACATTTGTCATTGAAATAGTCCTGAGCCTATTTCATTTTACTTCACTGAGAAACACATTTTTGCCATCTGGATGACAATTTCTAAAATGTTATTTTCTTCCACAGAATGGATAGATGACACATTCTTCCTCATAAATCCTGCTGGTTGATGAGGATCTCAAGGGATTGATTGGACCAAGATGAGGAAAAATTCCTATAAGGAGGGAAACCCTGTTTATGGCACTGGGACGACTATGGTGATTTTACTTTTTGTACTCCTTTACTTATTAGAGGCATTCTGTTTACATACATGTAATTTGATATGGCCTACACAATTTTATTAATTCAGTGTTTATTTTCAGTCAAGGAACTTCTGTATGTTTTTGTCTTTAGCCTAAGGAGGGCAGCATTTCTTTGCTGATAAATGGTGAATGACTATCTGGTTTAAAATGTTGTTAAATTGACAGTGGATAGTAACTGGATACTGCATGGCTTTTAGAAATAGATTTAATGGTGATCTATTCGACTGTATTTTGACAGGTATGGCTCCAGTGGTCCTGTCATTACAGGATGAAGAATGTCTGTAAAAAATGTGGCGGTTTTGAAGGACCTCTTTGGCCTAATATCCACCTGCAAGGAAGGTTGAAACTTTCAATTAATCATTAAGATATGTATCCTTGTTTTGTATTCCAGTATGTGGAATCAATGTACACTGCCTGTTCTGTACTGTGATATTTGTTTGTGGATTCAATAAATATCTATTTGTTTTAAACCTATAGCTACATTCTTTGTTATTTTCAAATATAAAGCTATGCTTATGAGTGTGTGAGCTAATTTTGATGTAATGTAGGATGCATGCTGTTTTATCTGAATTGTAAGCAACCTCGAAACAATGATGACTTTATAAACAAAGTGAAACACATTAGGCCTACATTCACAGCTAGCCCTAAATAAGCTTCCACACGTTGCTAGCTAAAACTTTGTGTGATAGCTAACATTAGGCTATTCAAAATAGTTCACTCAAATGTAATGATTAGTTTATACATCAGTATTCTAAATGATCTGATTATGTCGATACATTACTACGTTATCTAATTGATGGCTTGCTAGTTTGTAATCGACAACTACAATTTCTCGATTGGATCCTTCTTCATCGTCCCGACACGCCGTAACCTAGCAACGCAGGAGCAAGCAGAACCAAAATTTTCCTCGGGTGGAACAAAGCTTTGCCGATTGGAAATGGGCGGGATGAAGCAGCAGTGACTGGGAAAAACATTCTCTAGCCTTTCTTGCTCAGTCAGAAAATAACACATGTTGTAATAGTTTAGGGTAGAAAAGGAAATAAGCAGTAACCACGAGAAGATGTCTGCTTATTAGATATGTCTATTTGTCAGCTAATGAATGTGTAGATTCGATAAGCCACCTCATGCAGTGAGTGTTGTGTTGGACTTTGAACGATTCATTTTGTGCATGGGCCCGTAGCCAACCCCGGAACAACTCATGCAGCATATCTGATATCATGGACTGTGCAACGTTGGGGTAAGTTGTCAGAGGGGTCGGGATGAAAGTGTAGTCTTCCGATGAATACTGTACAGCTGTTGTCGGATATAACTTGCCAGTTGATTAATAGAGATTTGGCATTTTCTATGAATAGCTGGCTAACTTGCTAGCTAACTACTGTACTGCACGCATTTTTATGCCGATGTAGCTAGCTAACATTAGCAAGCTAAGCGAACAGCGTGAACAAAAAGCAAGCCCAGGACAGCTGTATATATCTTCTAGTTTGTCAATAAGGGTAACACATACTTATTATATCGTGGTACTAGTAACCAAGTCATAGCTAAAGATAATAGCTGCCAAATTACTACATTTCTAGCTAGGTAACTAGTTAACGACCAACACATCAGCTGCTAGTACTGTACTCTGTGTGTTAGCACACAGCACAGGCGTTAGCCACCTAGAAACCGTAGCCACTGTACTGAAGCATACGCTACTATACGTTGTCCTTTAAAATATATTGTGTTCAGTTATTGAGCAGTGAGAATCCAGCATTGTCTTTGAAATTACAGTTGTATTTTGTTAATGCTATCTTTGGACAAGCTGGGGTGACGATAATTGACTTAACTCCACGGTGAAGGAAGTTTCTGATGACTAGCTCCGACCACATCGAAGTCAACTTAAAAAAATGTAAATTATGAAACGCCTACCGTGTACATAGGTTTGTGCTCTGTAGTTGTGAGGCTTTATTTTTTTTGCTGAAATCTATACTTTTTCAATAAACCTTAATCAAGTACAACTACCGACTGTTTCCTTGTTGACATTTAATTGGAATTTGCGCGGAGTTGCCATTTTACACCAATGAGCAAACAGTCAGAAAGGAAAGGAACACAACTACAGAGTACAAACATAGGTAGGCGTTTTATATATATATATATATATATATATATACACATACATACACACTACCTGTCAAAAGTTGTACTATTTTCTACATTGTAGAATAATAGTGAAGAAATCAAAACTATGAAATAACACATACAGAATCATGTAGTAACCAAAAAAAGTGTTATTCAAATCAAAATATATTTGAGATTCTTCAAATAGCCACCCTTTGCCTGCACTGGCAGCTTCATTAAATAGTACCAGCAAAAAAACTGTCTCAACATTGACAGTGAAGAGGTCGACTCCGGGATGCTGGCCTTCTAGGCAGAGTTGCAAAGAAAAACCCATATCTCAGACTGGCCAATAAAAAGAAAAGATTAAGATGGGTAAAATAACACAGACACTGGACAGGGGAAGGCAGACATCACTGTTGATGTTGAGACTGGTGTTTTGCGGGTACTATTTAATGAAGCTGTCAGTTGAGGACTTGTGAGGCGTCTGTTTCTCAAACTAGACGCTCTAATGTACTCAGTTGTGCACCGGGGCCTCCCGCTCCTCTTTCTATTCTGGTTAGAGCCAGTTTGCGCTGTTCTGTGAAGGGAGTAGTACACAGCGTTGTATAAAATCTTCAGTTTCTTGTCAATTTCTCCAATGAAATAGCCATCATTTCTCAGAACAAGAATAGACTGATGAGTTTCAGAAGAAAGTACTTTGTTTCTGGCCATTTTGAGCCTGTAATCGAACCCACAAATGCTGATGCTCCAGATATTCAACTAGTCTAAAGAAGATATTCCATAAAAAAATCTGCCGTTTTACAGCTATAATAGTCATTTACAACATTAACAATGTCTACACTGTATTTCTGATCAATTTGATGTTATTTTAATGGACCAAAAATGTGCTTTTCTTTCAAAAACAACGGACATTTCAAAGTGACCCCAAACTTTTGAATGGTAGTGTGTGTGTGTGTGTGTGTGTGTGTGTGTGTGTGTGTGTGTGTATTGAATTTGGGAGAATCGATGTAGTCTGAGCTAGATTCCACAAAGCCAGGTCTCTGCTCCACTCAGTTGGAGTCATCAGAAACTTCCTTCCCCATGGTGTGGAGTTTAGTCCGCTAGGGTTATGACTGAGGTTAATGATCTTTGAGCTGTCCTAGCTAGGTAAGTCTATTCATGACCAGTTTATCCCTGACCAGTCAAGAATCGAGTGTCCAGCAGCCGACCTGTGACTCCGAGGAGGATGCAGTGGATGCAGGGATGCACACCTTCAACCACACCCATATGATAAAGGCTTTTCAGCTGATGAATGACTTAAGGAGGTGGGTTGGTTTCACCCTTGCCTCGACACAGACGAGTGCATTTCTTAAATACACTTATGTTTTGAAATGGACCTCTCTAATCCTCTTCAAGCCAGAATGTTGAATACAATTAGATTTGATACAGTGTGAGCAGATAGCGCTGTTGGCTAGAGCACACCTATAGCCTACATGATGAGATTATTATGGACAAAATAGCGAGAATTTTTATTTGTCAAATGGCAGCCAAGCATCGATGAACATGTCACCAGAAAAATACCCTCAATAGTAATTGGAAAGGAGCATCAAGCTCATCACCTTGCACTTTCACCACCCTGTGAAGTTCATCATAACTTATTTCATCTTCATGTTTTAATGTCACATGCAAAAGCTTTTCTTGCAAGCTCTAAAACCAACAATGAAGTAATCATAATTTATTTCATCTGTAGCCTAGTAAACTGCATGCTTTCCTTCCCAACGAGTCATAGTGGGAGGACAACGCAACATGTCATTGCGTGACTACAAGTTTACTTTGATATGATGGTTATTATATCATAAAAGCATTTCCACCTACATTTCCCACCTTCTGTAGAATGTTTTGTTTTGTCAACATTTGGAAAGTTTACCGAAGCATTTTATGTTTCCATCAGGCCTGTCATTACATTTTTGATCTGACACGTACTTTACTTGCGTAAAAAGGTTGGATGGAAACCTGGTTAGTAAGACGCAAGGAATCCAAAGAAATTGTTAAAAGCCACCCACGGAACCCCCACTTTTATTTAACTAGGCAAGTCAGTTAAGAACAAAGTCTTATTTACAATGACGGCCTACTCCGGCCAAACCTGGACGATGCTGGGCCAATTGTGCGCCGCACTATGGGACTCCCAATGGATGTTGTTGGGGTGGGATTGGCGTGGGGTCTTATCTGTTTCTAAGTACAGAATCGATTTCAGAACAATTTTTATATGGTGGGTGTCATGGCTTGCTGAAATTATATGTAACGACCCCACATTGCAAAGCCGTGGTGTTCTTTTGTTTTATCTAGTTCCATAGTATCCCCTTTTTCCATCATTGAAAATAAGCCTTGTAATTTGTAAGTTGTCGATAATATAACCCAGTCATTATACACATTAATAGCCTACACATTATACATAACAGCCTATTCTTGGCACTGAGTAGCCTACTGTGCAATTACCTAATACAATGACCTTGGCACACAGCGGGAGCACTTATACATCCAGTTGACAGTTATTAAGAAATCATCAGTATGATGATTGTTGAAAACACCGTTCAACAAAAGCCAACCTTTCGGATCTTTTGTGTTTACAGTAAGAAAATGCTGTGCGACGTTCTGTTGGTGGCGGGAAACATAGAGGTGCCAGCTCACAAGTTGGTGCTTGCCTCCTGCAGCCCCTACTTCTGTGCCATGTTCACAGGTATTATTACACTTCATATAGTTCACGGTGAATAGTGTAGTGTATACATTTGTGCGTATTGATTACATTTGTCATCATTGTGAAAGTAATGGGTCAAGTGAAAAATGTTGTAAAAGTGAGGCCCGCTTTATTGCAACAGATGATTGTTTCCCTCTTGTCACATAAAACCTTCTCAAGTGGTTTCTCTCACTGTGTGTGTGTGTGTGTGTGTGTGTTTTGGACAGGGGACATGAGTGAGAGCAAAGCCCAGCAGGTGGAGATCAGGGATGTGGATGGCCAGACACTTAGGATGCTGGTGGACTATATCTATACAGCTGAGATTGAAGTAACAGAGAACAATGTTCAGGTGAGCTACAGCGTCCCTATCTGTGTCTCAACCGAGTTAAACTGCGTACAGCATTGGATTCCATGGATCCGTTCACATTGCTTTGGTATTCCTTCATTGGACTCTTCAAAGTTACTGACTGTTTAAGTGGCATAGAATTGTCTCCACCTACCCGGGCCTTTCCCTTTCTCCTGTGTTGACAGTCTGCTCCTTCCTTGCTGGTGAGGCCAGGGTTTCAGCAAGCAGGGCATTTCCTGTTATTATTAGCTCAGGAAATGTGCATGGAGCGAAGGGAAATCCTTTCAGTGTTTGCAACATGCCTGCTTGGATGTGTGTGTGTGTTTTAGAATGGCATCCAAGTCTTGTCGTAAGACTGGCTCATTTTTCATTGTGTGTGTGTGTGTACTGTACTTTCTGTGTGGGCTCTCTCAGAATGTGTGGACCACAGCTGCAGAAAACACCCACTATAATAGTCCGCCTGTAGCTCCCTTTTCAGACCTAAGGGCTGCAGGCAAAAACATGAATAATCACAGGGCTTTTCAAAGGAGAGCCTAGCTAAGTGACATCGTTTCTATGTGTCTGCACTGCGTGGGGATGTGGGCAAATGGGAGCGCTGGGCTGCCTGTTAAAGCACACAATAGTACTAAAAGACTGTCAGGATGGAGGCTAATAAACCAGAGAAGCCAAATGGCTCCTTTAGAATTTACCACCAGTACATATTATTCTAGTTGTCCGGTTAAAGTCTGAGAAACCGCCAGGGATGCAGAGTTCCCCTGTAATCCCCGCTGTCCCCGTTTTGTGGTTTTCCCAGTTTAAGCCCTTATCCTAGTAAATATTTGGCTGTTTCTGGCCCTTTGTCCATTCTGAGTCTGTTCTCTGTTTCGGTTGGCTTCTACTTTGGTATTAACTCTAACTCTGGAATTAAAGTGGAATGAGTCTGCTTCCAATAGATTCTTCAAACCATTCAATAATATTCGAATCCTCTGAGTTCTAATTGAAACATGGAGATTTGCTTGGCATTAGGAAAACAAGCACAATGAGATTTGTTTCCTGCTACTGTGTATTCTTCTAGTTGTCCTAATGATATAGTGGTCTGCGTCTTTTATGGGGTCTGCTCTCTCTTTTCTCTCTCTCCCTTTGTGTGTTGCTTGGAGGTCTGTTATGTTTATAGTGTCTCCTGCTGTGTGTTCTGACCTATGGTGTGTCTCTGTAGGTACTCCTGCCTGCAGCCAGTCTCCTGCAGCTGATGGACGTGAGGCAGGTGTGCTGTGAGTTCCTGCAGAGCCAGCTGCACTCCACCAACTGTCTGGGCATCCGAGCCTTTGCTGACCTCCACACCTGCACACAGCTCCTCAACCAGTCCCATGCTTATGCTGGTGAGTGGACTCCCACCTCACTTCTAGGATTCACCAGGCAGAGCGTGTGGGAATAGGGGAGGGGATGGAGAAACTGGCCTCTGTCTTGGTCAGAAGGCAGTTAAAAAGCCTACTGCAGAAGGGTTGTGACAGAATCTCAATACTAAATTTTCCATGGCAAAAATAAAAACAAGGCGCAGACCAAACCTGCTTTATGTCAAATATTGTGTCCTGTAGCTTGAAAACTAAACAAATGTAACTCTGGATGACAACATAATGATGTTTGTTTCCGCTACAGGTTTTCTTTCCTTGCCATACTTCTTTTGAGTATTGTGATAAAGGTTTTGTCGTAACGCTATACTCTATGAAGTTGGCATTTCTGATAGGCTACTTTCTACCACTGTAATCCTTGGGCGGGCGCCTAAGCCTTTTTTCCGGTCGCCTAAGTCCAAATTGTAATTTATTATAATTTAAAAAAATACATTTTGGGGATGTAAACTCAAGGACTAGAACCAGATAATGGACCTATATATATTTGTTTATAATATAATCTTTGAGAACCAACAATCACCTAAATAAAAGCTAGACAGGGAGAACTGAAAATTCCCCAAACAATTAATTTAGCAGTATTCATTTTGTTATTATGTTTAAGCAGAAGAACATAGCATTATCCATGGCAAAATGCATAGAATTGCAGGAAACTAGCTTTAAAACTGCAACATTTCTCTTGGCTGCATGGCAAAATGTGTAGAATTGCAGGAAATTTGCTTTAAAACTGCTAAATAAATTCTCAGCTCCATGGAGAAATTTGTGGAATTTCCAAAAATTCTCTACAGCGCCAAGAGTTGGGGAAGGGGGCTCTACATTTTTGCCGACAGCTGACCGCGCTCATTGACATGCACCCCTACCACGCCCCCTGCCACGCCCACCACCACACCCATTTTTTTGTCCATAAAAAACCCTGAGGAAGTTCTTGATTAAGACTACTGTTAGAAGATATTACCCTTGTCCTGTTTTGCATGGACATTCTTCTGCCAAAGCCCAGTATCCCAGCTAGCTGTCAAGACTGAGTATATCAAATTTGACCTTACATTGTGTAGACGTGGTAAACTACTGGAGCTTGCTGGCCATATGCTGATGACCGTTGTCATTTCTCAGGGGTGTAACGGACTGTGAGAAGCCTAGTTGTATTGCTTAACCATGTGCTTGTGTTTTGTTTAACAGAGCAGCATTTCTCAGAGGTGATGCTGGGAGAGGAGTTCATGGGCCTGTCACTACAGCAGGTGTGCAGTCTAATCTCCAGCGACAAACTCACCGTGTCCACAGAGGAGAAGGTCAGCCACCAGAACACCCCAAACCAACCCCAAACTTCCCTCTGCTTCTGTTCTGTTCAGTCACACACTGCAGGCTCCTAACCTAACCTATCCTATCCTATGAAGAGTACTTTACTTCCAATTACTATGCAAGACAAGTGCGTTCCAGGAACTCCACTCTCTGTGCTATGAATTAGCTCCGTAGAGCTCAGGCTCTCCAGCTCTCTCTTCCTGGTCTTACTCAGACGACACTCACCATGACAACAGACTCCTCATGACTCACTCCTGCTGTAGTATAGGACAGCCATGTCACAAACGGCCTGATCCCCGTCCCAGAGTGACTTACCACAGAGGGAGAGAGAGCTGCTGCTGCCAGTGCTGACCAACCCACTCCAGGTCTCATGCTCCACTTGCTAATGTGCTTACAAAACAAAGCCAACCCACATGTACACTCCAACATGACACCAGCCCTGTTTCTAATGTCTCTGCCCCCGTCTCCTGTCTCTTCAATCACGGCTCTGATCCTATCTATCTTCAGGGAACGGAGCAGGTTGGATGAGCTAGAGAGGGGAGTCACAGCACCGGTTAGATCCAGTTCTTGTCCTCCCCCGTAAATGTAATTAATTCTGTGTTCTCTCTCTCCTCAGGTGTTTGAGGCCATGGTTGCGTGGATAAAACACAACAAAGAAGCTCGTCTGGAGCACATGCCAAAGCTGATGGAGCACGTTCGTTTGCCACTACTGTCCAGAGATTATCTGGTGCAGGTGGGTCACACTCATCACCACCATTCATCTAGTTTTTTCACACAGCGTTAATAATGAATCAAACTCCCAAATTCTCCAGCATAGAAATCGTACTGTGATATGTTGAAAACCTGCGGAAGTGTTTTATTCCAGATGGTGAACTTGAAAATATTGTACATATTGCGCTTGTTTCACGTGGCTCTATTGTGTTCCTGTCTGCACTTTGTGTGTGCTCAATGTGCTGTTGTCCGTGGAGAAGATAGTGGAGGAGGAGGCCTTGATCAAAAACAACAACATCTGCAAGGACTTCCTGATAGAGGCCATGAAGTACCACCTCCTGCCCTCTGATCAGCGCCACCTCATCAAGACTGACCGTACACGCCCACGCACGCCTATCAGCCTGCCCAAGGTCAGACAACACACATATGCACGCGTGCATACACACACACGTACAGACACACACACACCGTTATTTATACCCTGAGACTGTTACATGTAGCTAAATAGGAGCCCTCTTGTTGTGTGTGTTAGGTGATGATAGTGGTGGGTGGTCAGGCTCCTAAAGCCATCCGCAGTGTGGAGTGCTATGACTTCAAGGAGGACCGCTGGTACCAGGTTGCTGACCTGCCATCTAGACGCTGTCGAGCAGGTAAACACACTGGCCTCTACTACCTCTGAAATCACACACTCCCCTCTGACTTTTCTGTTCTGCTGGGGAAACCTAAAAGCCTTTTATTGCAAGGCTATTCAACTATTGTATTATGGGGGCCAGACATTTTCTACATAGGATTACTCTTCCTAAAACCGGTATAAAAACAATGCATTATAATTATGGATTGTAATCTTATAAAGCACTTTTATTTAAATTACATAAAAATTCACTTAAAGAGGGAATTTTAAGTGCTTTAAGATTAGCCTAATTCAGTGCATCAAATAATGGAATACATTTGTACTTAACACAGTTGACCTGCATCACATGAATGATTTTTTTACTTTCCTGTTTGTTTTACATACATAGCTTTTTCATCTTTTGTTTTCATTTACACATAGAAACCTTTTATGCACAGCATTTCTCAGTTGACTAGTTTTTGCGGAGAAGACTCTCTCCCCGCTCATCAGTAGAGAACGGGTCCCTGTAACAAACTGCACCACCTCAATGGGGACTTCAACTCATCAAATCTCATTGCAAAGTTGGCTTTCAGTTTATCTAAAAACTTTGACATCACAGGAGTGGTTTGTACTGATGATGACTGAATATAGTTGCGCAGTGTAGAGAAGTTTAGCTTTTTTGGGGGCTAAAATCAGAGGAGAAAACAACTACTTTATTTAGAAAAGAAATCAGTTTCAATTATGTGAATAACTGTTTTATCCCTCCCCTGTAGTCCCAAATTAAGTCCATTCAATTGAATGAAGATGTCACTAAAAAACAAACATCAGATACAAACTCCTCATCAATCATTTGCTAGATATGTGTTGGCTTTCTTATGGCGGCAATCATGGAGAAAAGCAACTATCTCCTCCATAAGCTCAATTTTTTTTATTTATTTAACTTTTGTTTAACTAGGCAAGTCAGTTAAGAACAAATTATTATTTACAATGACGGCCTATCCCGGCCAAACCCGGACGACGCTGGGCCAAATGTGCGCCGCCCTATGGGACTCCCAATCACGGCCGGATGTGATACAGCCTGGTTAGGCTGCTCTCTTGCGAGCGTTATTACCCTTTGATGCAAGAAACCACTTTTTTTCCCCACAGTAGAGTGAAACATTGAGAGTGTTAACTAAAGGGGAAAACTGTAGAATGTTGAATGAAGTTCAATCTCATACTTCTCTGCGCAGGCTCATATTTCTTCCGTGCGGAAATCCGAGGGGAGCTGCGCGCTCGCGCCCGCAGTTTAGATGGAACATTGGCCATAACTGAGTCCATAGTGTTTTTTAACTCACTGCTGATTTAAGTGCAAAGCCCGTTCTGGTGTATCAGGCAGTGTAGTGATCTCTCCTGAGGTGAAAGAGCCAATAGGCGGGCAAACAGACCCTGTACCCCGTTAGCAGTTGTAATTGGCTGTAACTGCTATGTTGGATGATATTGATTGACAGCACTTAATGGGCGGGACTACAGGAAAACGAAGGTTACATATGTAATTACGGTTATGTGAGCTATTAGATCACTCCAATATAGTATCCTTTTCGAGACGCCGTAGATCACCGACAAGAGGATTAGAGTGATCCAATAGCTCACATATCCGTGGTTAGATACAGTGGGGGAAAAAAGTATTTAGTCAGCCACCAATTGTGCAAGTTCTCTCACTTAAAAAGATGAGAGGCCTGTAATTTTCATCATAGGTACACTTCAACTATGACAGACAAAAAGAGGAAAAAAAATCCAGAAAATCACATTGTAGGATTTTTATGAATTTATTTGCAAATTATGGTGGAAAATAAGTATTTGGTCAATAACAAAAGTTTATCTCAATACTTTGTTATATACCCTTTGTTGGCAATGACAGAGGTCAAATGTTTTCTGTAAGTCTTCACAAGGTTTTCACACACTGTTGCTGGTATTTTGGCCCATTCCTCCATGCAGATCTCCTCTAGAGCAGTGATGTTTTGGGGCTGTCGCTGGGCAACACGGACTTTCAAAGATTTTCTATGGGGTTGAGATCTGGAGACTGGCTAGGCCACTCCAGGACCTTGAAATGCTTCTTACGAAGCCACTCCTTTGTTGCCCGGGCTGTGTGTTTGGGATCATTGTCATGCTGAAAGACCCAGCCACGCTTTCATCTTCAATGCCCTTGCTGATGGAAGGAGGTTTTCACTCAAAATCTCACGATACATGGCCCCATTCATTCTTTCCTTTACACGGATCAGTCGTCCTGGTCCCTTTGCAGAAAAAACAGCCCCAAAGCATGATGTTTCCACCCCCATGCTTCACAGTAGGTATGGTGTTCTTTGGATGCAACTCAGCATTCTTTGTCCTCCAAACACGACGAGTTGAGTTTTTACCATCTGACCATATGACATTCTCCCAATCCTCATCTGGATCATCCAAATGCTCTCTAGCAAACTTTAGACGGGCCTGAACATGTACTGGCTTAAGCAGGGGGACACGCCTGGCACTGCAGGATTTGAGTCCCTGGCGGCGAGTGTGTTACTGATGGTAGGCTTTGTTACTTTGGTCCCAGCTCTCTGCAGGTCATTCACTAGGTCCCCGTGTGGTTCTGGGATTTTTGCTCACCGTTCTTGTGATCATTTTGACCCCACGGGGTGAGAGCTGCGTGGAGCCCCAGATCGAGGAAGATTATCAGTGGTCTTGTATGTCTTCCATTTCCTAATAATTGCTCCCACAGTTGATTTCTTCAAACCAAGCTGCTTACCTATTGCAGATTCAGTCTTCCCAACCTGGTGCAGGTCTACAATTTTGTTTCTGGTGTCCTTTGACAGCTCTTTGGTCTTGGCCATAGTGGAGTTTGGAGTGTGACTGTTTGAGGTTGTGGACAGGTGTCTTTTATACTGATAACAAGTTCAAACAGGTGCCATTAATACAGGTAATGAGTGGAGGACAGAGGAGCCTCTTAAAGAAGAAGTTACAGGTCTGTGAGAGCCAGAAATCTTGCTTGTTTGTATGTGACCAAATACTTATTTTCCACCATAATTTGCAAATAAATTCATAAAAAATCCTACAATGTGATTTTCTGGATTGTTTTTCCTCATGTTGTCTGTCATAGTTGAAGTGTACCTATGATGAAAATTACAGGCCTCTCTCATCTTTTTAAGTGAGAGAACTTGCACAATTGGTGGCTGACTAAATACTTTTTTCCCCCACTGTATGTAACCTTTGTTATGTAGCACTATAACGGATCACTCCAATCTGGTATCACAATACCATATTAATGGGTGAACTAGGCATGGCCAGACGAGTGAAGTCCCGTAAGACTGAGTTCAGGGCAGTCATGATTGCTGTGTGCCTCTATCCCCCTCCAGCGAAGTGGAGGCAACACCCAACACGTCCATCCTGACCTGTTTGCGGCAGCAACATTGACTTGATAGTACCTAGCAAAAGTGCTGGATGCCCATCTGGCCAAATACACTTTGAAAGTAGATGACGCTCGGCCTGCATCAAGCATTGATTGTAAAAAGTGTGAAACTGTTTGTACATCACACGACTCGAGGGCAACATTATGACCCTCACACCAAGTACAGAATATGCCCCACCGCATTTGATATGACGCGTTGGTGGAGGAAGCCCTGGCATTCTGCAATGTGTCCACCACATTGTCCTGAATGCCTAGACTTTCCCATTTACGCCTCTCAGGGGCCAAGCCCAATGCCGGAGGCGGCGTGGGTCTGGATGCCAGATCGTCCCCCGAGCCTAAGAGAGCAGGTCGGGTCTCAGCTGGGTCCCAGAGAGGAGGGACAACAGGGGGCTGAACCATGGTCGTCTCGGGAGCATCTTGAACTTGAGCTCCTTAAAATATTTGTTGATGCCGCGCAGGTCCAGGATCGCCCGAAAGCTGACGTCCTTTTTCGGCACTATGAAATACGTGGAGTAGAACCCACTTAGCCGTTCTAGTGGCTCTACCGTCCTGATTGCGTCCTTGCTCAGAAGCGAGGCTATCTCCAACTGGAGTGCCTCCTTCCTCACCCCATCTTCCACGAGGTGACCCAGATGCCCCTGTAGGAGGGCGTTCGGCATTAGAACTGGAGTTTGTATCCCCCCAGGACTGTGCCCAGTACCCAGGGAGACTCCACCTGCCTCTCCCAGTTTGCCCTTTGGGCCTGGGAGAGACGGATGAGGCCGACCGCCAGCACCTCAGGATGGCTGCCGGGCCTATCCTTCTTAGCCACGTGCCACTGCTTGTAAGGGTGGTCACGACGCCTGTTCTTGTGCTGTCGGGGTGTAAAACGCTGGTTCCCATTTCCCTGCCCCTGCTGTCTCGGTGGGGGAGGAGGGTGGCCAAGAAGTTGCTAGAACCCTCGGGACATCCTGCCCTGTCTTCCAGCTCCTCCGAGGGGCGGTGGCTTTAGGGCACCCAGTTACCAAGAACTCCTGCAAAGTCTCTCTGTCTTTACGCAGTTTTGTAGTGGATGATGTGTGCTGGATGATGTTGTTGACCCCTGGCCCAAAGGTGGAACCTGGCGTGAAGGGGAGCTCCAAGAATGTTTTCTGACCTGGCGGTGGCAGTTAAGACTGTGCCAGCCAAAGATGGCGGTGTGAAGTCACCACTGAAGCCAAAGCCATGTTGGCACGTGCCATGTCTGTCTGGAGCATAGTGAGTAGCCTTGACACCTCTGTGACCTCCTTAAGCTCATCACGACCCCCTGGGAGGCGAGGGATCATCAGGGCGAGGTATGATTGCGGCATCGTAGCCGCGTTTATGGTGCGCCATGATGGAGAGGGTACCGAAAATGCTTTGCAGCCGTTCATCGCTTACTCTTTCTGGTCCTGGTTTGAGGCGAGGCACCTTGCCAATGATCTCCTTGTCAGGGAGGATGGGGGGCAGATGGGAATAAGGAGCTGCTCAGATGGCGCTTCTTACAGCTTGATCTCAAGGGTGATAGCCACTCTCGCTAAAAGCTCCCATGTTGCTTCCTTCACCATCGGGGGTGCCGCCATAGCGGTGTTCCCAGCGTCTCTGTGGACTGGGTCGATCCCTGATGAGCTCGAAACACTGAAGCACTGTCACCCAACTCCAACTCGTCTCTAGCGAGGAGAGAGAGGGCATCGTCGCCGTTACCCCGTAAAGCGTTCACTTCCTCCTGCAGGCTTTTCGCCTGACGTTTGAGGCGTATCAACTCCTCAGCCGTACTAAGTTTGGAGGGGGGCCCCCAAAACTCATCACCCCAGAGGGGGGAATATGGTCATCAGATGAGTAAAGGGTCTGACTGTACTGGGGCCCTCATCCCCTCCAGGCGTTCTAAAAGCATGCGTTCTCTAAAGGAGGCGCAGACCAAACAACTATTGGGTTCTTTAACCGCTCTCTGTGCGTGATCTAACCCAAGACAGGTCATGCAGGCAGAGTGTGCTTCCCCCGTAGGCAGGGGTACCCCACGTCTCTCACATTGAAACACAATAATAGTTATTTAGTTTCTCTGTGAAAGTGAAGCCAACAGTGTGATATTACTATGTCTCTATACTGCGCAATACTGTAAAAGTCAGATACTATAGACCTACAGTACCAGCCTTAGTGTAAGAGACTATCTGAAGGAGAGGAGACGTGAACAGGGTATTAACTGCCTGATCGTGGGAGGAGGGGCAGAGCACACAAACTCACACACATTAGCTCAATCTTTGCTTATACAGTGCATTCAGAAATTATTCAGACCCCTTGACCTTTTCCACATTTTATTACGTTACAGCCTTATTCTAAAATGTATTAAATAAATGTTTTGCCTGATCAATCTACACACAATACCCCATAATGACAAAGCGAAAATAGGTTTATTAGAAATAAAAAAACATAAATACCTTATTTACATAGGTATTCAGACTCTTTGCTATGAGACTCGAAATTGAGCTCAGGTGCATCCTGTTTCCATTGATCATCCTTGAGATGTTTCTACAACTTGATTGGAGTCCACCTGTGGTAAATTAAATTGATTGGACATGATTTGGAAAGGTACACACCTGTCCCACAGTTGGGAGTGCACGTCCGAGCAAAAACCAAGCCATGAGGTAAAAGGAATTGTCCTTGGGGTTCTGAGACAGGATTGTGTCGAGGCACAGATCTGGGGAAGGGTATCAACAAATTTCAGCAGTATTGAAGGTCCCCAAAAACACAGGCCTCCATCATTCTTAAATGGAAGATGTTTGGAACCACCAAGACTCTTCCTAGAGCTGTCCGCCAGGCCAAACTGAGCAATCAGGGGAGAAGAGCCTTGGTTAGGGAGGTGACCAAGAACCCGATGGTCACTCTGACAGAGCTCCAGAGTTCCTCTGTGGAGATGGGAGAACTTTCCAGAAGGACAACGATCTCCGCAGCAATCCACCAATCAGGCCTTTATGCTAGAGTGGCCAGATGGAAGCTACCCCTCAGTAAAAGGCACATGACAGCTTGCTTGGAGTTTTCCAAAAGGCTCTTTCAGCGGCAGGGATTTTGGTACTAGTCATGATTTAGGGAAAGATGAACAGAGCAAAGTATGGAGAGATCCTTGATGAAAACCTGCTCCAGAGTGCAGGTTTTCAGGACTGGGGTGAAGGTTCACCTTCCAACAGGACCATGACCCTAAGCACACAGTCAAGACAACTCAGGATTGGCTTCGGGACAAGTCTTTGAATGTCCTTCAGTGGCCCAGCCAGTGCCCGGACGTGAACTTGATTGAACATCTCTGGAGAGACCTGAAAATGCCAGCGATGCTCCCCAACCTGAGCTTGAGAGGATCTGCAGAGAGGAATGTGATAAACTCCCCAAATACAGGACTGCCAAGCTTGTCGCGTCATACCCAAGAAGACTCGAGGCTGTAATCGGACTGAGTAAAGGGTCTGAATACTAATGTTAATGTGATATTTCAGTTTAGAATATTTTATACATTTGCTAAAATTTATACAAATATTTTTGCTTTGTTATTATGAGGTATTGTGTGTAGATTGATGAGGGAAAAAAACTTGTAATTCATTTTAGAATAATGTAATGTAACAAAATGTGGAAAAAGTCAAGGGGTCTGAATACTTTCCGAATGCACTGTGCGTGTGAGTCGGCTGTAACTCAATGGGATTGCCTTGCAGTTCTCCAGCTGTATCCACTGAAAGTGCGACGAGTGGAAGGATAACATATTAGAGTGATCCAATATAGTGCTGCATAACAGATTCTCCCATTTGGAGAATATTGAACTAGGGCTCTTTTTGGAACTTAACATGGTCTTTGTCTCGCTGATTCTTTTTATTAATGTTCGCAATTGATCAAAGGGCAATTCTAAATTGATAAATGTGCCGGATCTAGCCCACGGGCCGCCACTTGAATAGTTCTGCTTTAATGTGTGCACTCATAGGCAAGGGTAAGAGATTTATGCCAATCTCTCTCTCCCTTTCTCTCTGCCTCCGTCTGTCTCTCTCTCTCACTGTCTGTCTCTCTCTCAGGTGTGGTGTTCATGGCAGGGAGGGTGTACGCGGTGGGAGGCTTCAACGGCTCGTTGCGAGTCAGGACGGTAGACGTGTATGACGGGGTGAGGGACCAGTGGACTACAGTTCCCAGCATGCAAGAGCGACGCAGCACCCTTGGGTCGGCCGTTCTGGGGGACCTGCTCTATGCCGTGGGGGGCTTCGACGGGAGCACAGGTACCCATTCTTACCCCCTTGTCACTACTGCCCAAGACCAGTGTGTTTTCTAAGTGTTCCAGCAGGCCTTTGAGGGGCAGCGGAGCGTGTTACAGTGTGACTAAATGGAGCAGGGAGCAGTAGTGCCTCCAGAATGAATGTCTAGATTGTATGGTTAGACACAGTGGTGATGTCACCCCGACCGCATCTGATCATACTGATACACTGGAGCAAAGAGGAGAGAGCATTCGTGTTGGGCCTCATTTCATTTGAGTATTGTATCCTGCTTTCAGCACATTAGAGCTTTCTCCTCTCCCTTTTCCCTCCTTCCCTCCCTCCATCTCAGGCCTGTCGTCAGTGGAGGCCTACAACTCCAAGAGCAATGAGTGGATGTTTGTTGCTCCCATGAACACGAGACGCAGCAGCGTCGGAGTGGGAGTGGTAGATGGTAAGAGAAGAACAGTGTGTGTGTGTCAACAGTGCTATTTGTGAGCTTCTCATTTTGTCTGTCTACAGTATATCAGTGTGTGTGAGTGCTTCAGTGTCTATATAGAGCTTCTGTGTGTATCTGTGCTTGTGTATTTATCAGTGGGGGTGTTGTGTTTCTGGCTGTGGGTGTCCATTCAGAATCTCTTTGTACGTGTTCCTTGTTGTATTCCTCAGTGGGTGTGTGTTGTGTTGTACAGGGAAGCTGTATGCGGTGGGTGGCTACGACGGGGCGTCGCGCCAGTGTCTCAGCACGGTGGAGGAGTACAACCCAATCAGTAACCAGTGGGGCTACATGGCTGACATGAGCACCAGACGTAGCGGAGCAGGTACAGACCAGACCTCAGTATCAACAACCCTCTCTTGTCCTCCTCACAGACACAGCAGTAGCTTCTGTCTCGAGAAGTATGCAGTGCCACCTCTCAGTGGCCTACATACACACTGCACTCCACAGGAGGCAGCTCATATTAATGGCCGGAAGGGAGAGAATGGTTTGACATCAAACACGTGTTTTGATGTATTTGATACAATTCCGCTCAAGCCATTACCATGAGCCCATCCTCCCCAATTAAGGTGCCGTATTTTATCTAACGGGTGGCATCCTTAAGTCTAAATATTGCTGTTACATTGCACAACCTTCAATGTTATGTCATAGTTATGTAATATTCTGGCAAATTAATTACGGTCTTTGTTAGGAAGAAATGGTCTTCACACAGGCGGCCCAAACTGCTGCATATACCCTGAATCTGCTTGCACAGAATGCAAGAGAAGTGACACAATTTCCCTAGTTAAAAGAAATTCATGTTAGCAGGCAATATTAACTAAATATGCAGTTAAAAAAATATATACTTGTGTATTGATTTTAAGAAAGGCATTGGAGTTTATGGTGCAACGACAGTGTTTTTTCGCGAATGCGCTTGTTAAATCATCACCCCTTTGGCGAAGTAGGCTGTGATTCGATGATAAATTAACATGCACCTTATTGATTATATGCAACGCAGGACAAGCTAGTTAACCTAGTAATATGATCAACCATGTGTAGTTAACTAGAGATTATGTGAAGATTACCGATTGTTATGAACATTTTAAATCGGCCATGCCGATTAATCGGTCGACCTCTATGTATGTATGTACAGTTGAAGTCGGAAGTTTACATACATTTAGGTTGGAGTCATTAAAATTCGTTTTTAAACAACCCCACAAATTTCTTGTTAACAAGCTATAGTTTTGGCAAGTCGGTTAGGACATCTACTTTGTGCATGACACAAGTAATTTTTCCAACTATTGTTTACAGACAGATTATTTCACTTATAATTCACTGCATCACAATTCCAGTGGGTCAGAAATGTACATACACTAACTTGACTGTGCCTTTAAACCGCTTGGAAAATTCCAGAAAATGTCATGGCTTTAGAAGCTTCTGATAGGCTAATTGACATAATTTTAGTCAATTGGAGGTGTACCTGTGGATGTATTTCAAGGCCTACCTTCAAACTCTGTGCCTCCTTGCTTGACATCATGGGACAATCAAAAGAAATCAGCCAAGACCTCAGAAAAAAAATTGTAGACCTCTACAAGTCTGGTTCATCCTTGGGAGCAATTTCCAAACGCCTGAAGGTACCACGTTCATCTGCACAAACAATAGTACACAAGTATAAACACCATGGGACTGCGCAGCCGTCATATCGCTCAGGAAGGAGACGCGTTCTGTCTCCTAGAGATTAATGTACTTTGGTGCAGTGCTCTTCACTGACGAGTCAAGGTTTTGTCTCAACCGGGGGTAATGGTCCGATTCGCGTTTATCGTCGAAGGAATGAGTGTTATACCGAGGCCTGTACTCTGGAGCGGGATCGGTTTGGAGGTGGAGGGTCCGTCATGGTCTGGGGCGGTGTGTCACAGCATCATCGGACTGAGCTTGTTGCAGGCAATCTCAACGCTGTGCGTTACAGGGAAGACATCCTCTTCCCTCGTGGTACCCTTCCTGCAGGCTCATCCTGACATGACCCTCCAGCATGACAATGCCACCAGCCATACTGCTCGTTCTTTGCGTGATTTCCTGCAAGACAGGAATGTAAGTGTTCTGCCATGGCCAGCGAAGACCCCGGATCTCAATCCCATTGAGCACGTCTGGGACCTGTTGGATTGGAGGGTGAGGGCTAGGGCCATTCCCCCCAGAAATGTCAGTGAACTTGCAGGTGCCTTGGTGGAATATAATCTGCACCCGGCACAGCCAGAAGAGGACTGGCCACCCCTCACAGCCTGGTTCCTCTCTAGGTTTCTTCCTAGGTTTTGGCCTTTCTAGGGAGTTTTTCCTAGCCACCGTGCTTTTACACCTGCATTGCTTGCTGTTTGGGGTTTTAGGCTGGGTTTCTGTACAGCACTCTGTGACATCAGCTGATGTAAGGGGGGCTTTATAAATAAATTTGATTTGATTTGGAAGAGTGGGGTAACATCTCACAGCAAGAACTGGCAAATCTGGTGCAGTCCATGAAGAGGAGATGCACTGCAGTACTTAATGCAGCTGGTGGCCACACCAGATACTGACTGTTACTTTTGATTGTGTCCCCCCTTTTGTTCAGGGACACATTATTCAATTTCTGTTAGTCACATGTCTGTGTAACTTGTTCAGTTTATGTCTCAGTTGTTGAATCTTGTTATGTTCATACAAATATTTACACATGTTAAGTTTGTTGAAAATTAACGCAGTTGACGTTTATTTTTTTTTGATAAGTTTACATGACATACATACATACTGTCGGAAGTTTACATACACCTTAGCCAAATACATTTAAACTCAGTTTTTCACAATTCCTGACATTTAATCCTAGTAAAAATTCCCTGTCTTAGGTCAGTTAGGATCACCACTTTATTTTAAGAATGTGAAATGTCAGAATAATAGTAGAGAGAATTATTTATTTCAGCTTTTATTTCTTTCATCACATTCCCAGTGGGTCAGAAGTTTACATACACTCAATTAGTATTTGGTAGCATTGCCTGTAAATTGTTTAACTTGGGTCAAACGTTTCAGGTAGCCTTCCACAAGCTTCACACAATAAGTTGGGTGATTTTTGGCCCATTCCTCCTGACAGAGCTGGTGTAACTGAGTCAGGTTTGTAGGCCTCCTTGCTCACACATGCTTTTTCAGTTCTTCCCACAAATTTTCTATAGGATTGTGGTCAGGCTTTGTGATGGCCACTCCAATACCTTGACTTTGTTGTCCTTAAGCCATTTTGCCACAACTTTGGAAGTATGCTTGGGGTCATTGTCCATTTGGAAGACCCATTTGCAACCAAGCTTTAACTTCCTGACTGATGTCTTGAGATTTTGCTTCAATATATCCACATAATGTTGCTCCCTCATGATGCCATCTATTTTGTGAAGTGCACCAGTCCTTCCTGCAGCAAAGCACCCCCACAACATGATGCTGCCGCCCCTGTGCTTCACGGTTGGGATGGTGTTCTTCGGGCTTGCAAGCCTCCCCCTTTTTCCTTCAAACATAACAATGGTCATTTTGGCCAAACAGTTCTATTTTTGTTTCATCAGACCAGAGGAAATTTCTCCAAAAAGTACGATCTTTGTCCCCATGTGCAGTTGCAAACCGTAGTCTGGCTTTTTTATGGCGGTTTTGGAGCAGTGGCTTCTTCCTTGCTGAGCGGCCTTTAAGGTTATGTCGATATAGGGCTCGTTTTACTGTGGATATAGATACTTTTGTATCTGTTTCCTCCAGCATCTTCACAAGGTCCTTTGCTGTTCTGGGATTGATTTGCACTTTTCGCACCAAAGTATGTTCATCTCTAGGAGACAGAACGCGGCTCCTTCGTGAGCTGTCTGACGGCTGCGTGGTCCCATGGTGTTAATACTTGCGTACTATTGTTTGTACAGATGAACGTGGTACCTTCAGGTATTTGGAAATTGCTCTCAAGGACGTATCAGACTTGTGGAGGTCTACAAATTTTTTTCTGAGGTCTTGGCTGATTTCTTTTGATTTTCCCATGATGTCAAGCAAAGAGACACTGAATTTGAAGTTAGGCCTTGAAATACATCCACAGGTACACCTCCAATTGACTCAAATGATGTCAATTAGCATATCAGAGGCTTCTGAAGCCATGACATCATTTTCTGGAATTTTCCAAGCTGTTTAAAGGCTCAGTCAACTTAGTGTATGTAAACTTCTGACCCGCTGGAATTGTAATACAGTGAATTATAAGTGAAATAATCTGTCTGTAAACAATTGTTGGAACAATTACTTGTCATGCACAAAGTAGATGTCCTAACCGACTTGCCAAAACTATAGTTTGTTAACAAGAAATTTGTGGAGTGGTTGAAAAACTAGTTTTAATGACTCCAACCTAAGTGTGTGTAAACTTCCGACTTCAATTGTGTGTGTGTGTGTATATAATATAGATAGATAGATATATCAGTACCAGTCAAAGTTCAAACGCATTAAGGAAAGAAATTCCACAAATGAACTTTTAACAAGGCACACCTGTTAATTGAAATGCATTCCAGGTGACTTCCTCATGAAGCGGGTTGAGAGAATGCCAAGAGTGTGCAAAGCTGTCAACAGGGCAAAGGGTGGCTACTTTGAAGAATCTCAAATATAAAATATATTTAGATTTGTTTAACACTTTTTTGGTTACTACATGATTCCATGTGTTATTACATAGTGTTGATGTCTTCACTTTTATTCTACAATGTAGAAAATAGTAAAAATAAAGATAAACCCTTGAATGAGTAGGTGGAGAGAGAGAGAAAGTGTGTGTGTGTGATTTATAATGAGCTTCTAGGCCTCAACTAACCTCACACAGTAACATTTACTGCCTACAGAGATTCCTGGAAATAGGAAATCATTTTTTGTAAATCATTTTCTATTGGGATGGTAGCTATGCGTCTCTCTCTTTCTCAAGAGTGCCGTTGTGTATTTTCCCTCCCATTCTGTTAACTTTGGTATTGTGAGAGTGTCTCTCTCAGTCTATGTTGTTGTTGCTGCGAATGTGAATGAGTCTCCTGTGCAGTCTCATTGTGCAGTCTGCTCAGCTGGGCAGAGGAAGTAGCACCAACACAATGCAGCCCCTTAATTCCTAGTGATGCTGCCTGGGTTCATCCAGGACTACACTGCTAACTAACTAGCTGGCAGCAGGAGCAGTGAGGGAACAGCACAACCATATCAATACCTACAAGTCAATATTCACCCAATATGGTTTTAATGCGCTGCAAGCAATGTTTTCCCTGCATGAGCGTATGTTAGGGTTGGGCGATATTACAATATCGACGATATTTGACAGCCATCTTCGATGGTGACGACATCATTATGTTCAATAAATACGTTATGTAGCCTACTGAACACAAGAGAGGCCAGACCGAGCGGAGAATCCCACCAAAGCAGAGCCAAATGTCTAGTCAGAAAATATTGTTTCTCTGTTGGATGCGTGGGCATTGGGCTGTAGCCTAAACATTTCAAAGCATTTTCTTTTATAACGGACACACCTTAACTACAGTGGGGAAAAAAGTATTTAGTCAGCCACCAATTGTGCAAGTTCTCTCACTTAAAAAGATGAGAGAGGCCTGTAATTTTCATCATAGGTACACTTCAACTATGACAGACAAAATGAGGAAACAAAATCCAGAAAATCACATTGTAGGATTTTTTATGAATTTATTTGCAAATTATGGTGGAAAATAAGTATTTGGTCACATACAAACAAGCAAGATTTCTGGCTCTCACAGACCTGTAACTTCTTCTTTAAGAGGCTCCTCTGTCCTCCACTCATTACCTGTATTAATGGCACCTGTTTGAACTTGTTATCAGTATAAAAGACACCTGTCCATAACCTCAAACAGTCACACTCCAAACTCCACTATGGCCAAGACCAAAGAGCTGTCAAAGGACACCAGAAACAAAATTGTAGACCTGCACCAGGTTGGGAAGACTGAATCTGCAATAGGTAAGCAGCTTGGTTTGAAGAAATCAACTGTGGGAGCAATTATTAGGAAATGGAAGACATACAAGACCACTGATAATCTTCCTCGATCTGGGGCTCCACGCAAGATCTCACCCCGTGGGGTCAAAATGATCACAAGAACGGTGAGCAAAAATCCCAGAACCACACGGGGACCTAGTGAATGACCTGCAGAGAGCTGGGACCAAAGTAACAAAGCCTACCATCAGTAACACACTACGCCGCCAGGGACTCAAATCCTGCAGTGCCAGACGTGTCCCCTGCTTAAGCCAGTACATGTTCAGGCCGTCTAAAGTTTGCTAGAGAGCATTTGGATGATCCAGATGAGGATTGGGGAGAATGTCATATGGTCAGATGGTAAAAACTCAACTCGTCGTGTTTGGAGGACAAAGAATGCTGAGTTGCATCCAAAGAACACCATACCTACTGTGAAGCATGGGGGTGGAAACATCATGCTTTGGGGCTGTTTTCTGCAAATGGACCAGGACTGACTGATCCGTGTAAAGGAAAGAATGAATGGGGCCATGTATCGTGAGATTTTGAGTGAAAACCTCCTTCCATCAGCAAGGGCATTGAAGATGAAACGTGGCTGGGTCTTTCAGCATGACAATGATCCCAAACACACCGCCCGGGCAACGAAGGAGTGGCTTCAGAAGAAGCATTTCAAGGTCCTGGAGTGGCCTAGCCAGTCTCCAGATCTCAACCCCATAGAAAATCTTTGGAGGGAGTTGAAAGTCCGTGTTGCCCAGCGACAGCCCCAAAACATCACTGCTCTAGAGGAGATCTGCATGGAGGAATGGGCCAAAATACCAGCAACAGTGTGTGAAAACCTTGTGAAGACTTACAGAAAACATTTGACCTCTGTCATTGCCAACAAAGGGTATATAACAAAGTATTGAGAAACTTTTGTTATTGACCAAATACTTATTTTCCACCATAATTTGCAAATAAATTCATAAAAAATCCTACAATGTGATTTTCTGGATTTTTCCCTCATTTTGTCTGTCATAGTTGAAGTGTACCTATGATGAAAATTACAGGCCTCTCTCATCTTTTTAAGTGAGAGAACTTGCACAATTGGTGGCTGACTAAATACTTTTTTCCCCCACTGTATATTGACTAGCTGTTTAATGATAAACGTAGCCTATATTCCCTTCTCTCTCTCATTTCGATAGGCTATGAATATGACTGAAGGCTACAGTTAATCGTTTTATGCTTGGACTTCTCCCAATCAAACAATGAATCTAATGGAGTTCCATCTCCAAAAAGTTATTTTAATAGCCAAAAACATAAGGTAGCCCGGGGACGAATAGTGAGAGAGAAAAAACGATATCAGTAGCCTATAGAAAAACCGAATGACAAGTTCAATCAAATTTAAGCTTATTTAGAAAGAAATTATCCACGCGGGGGGCCCGGGAAAAACCCTCCATGTGAGGTTGAAAACAAAATGGTCAACAAATTATCCTCCTACTAGGCCTATCATACAAGCTGCAAAGTTACAGTTATGAACAGTAGCTTATTTCCCAAATATTCAAACCTACGAAGGTGTTGTCCTAAAGTTGTGGCTTTGAAGAGTAACAAGAATGAAAATCTATAGCCTAGGCATAGGCTATTCTCAATCACACCTTTTTATGAGAGAGAAAACAAACCGTATAATTTTTTTTAATTATTATTTTGCGAGGCAAATAAAGCAATTATTATCCAGTTCTGAAGACGGTAGACTACTGCTACTCAGCCCATGATGGAGGTCTATAACCTAGCTCTCTACGGTTATCAGATAGTGAAAACTTCATCAGGTGCACCAAACACACACCTCTGTTCTTCTCCTCCACCAGAACGGAATATTAGAAAAGATTTGCCATTGCCAGCACTTAGCCTCTGCCCAGGCGTTCATCATAAACTTTTGTCACGATTCGTCCAGTTGCATTCGATTTCGCGCTATAAGGGGCGATAGCTCCGTACATCACTATGTTTTATGGGTACATAATCACGATAGGACAAAGATTTAACATCACCCAACCCTAGTATACAGCGATCTAAACCGAATGAGCGTTGACATTAGATTACTGCCTTAGAGGTAGAGGGTGCCATTCACAAGAGAACTACTGGAGTTGATACTTAGCTCCAGCATGCGGGTTATTAATGGCCTACCATTATGGCTGGTGAACATCTGTAGCATGTGCAAGTATATGTGTTTATGTGTGAAGAGATATAACCGGACGTGTGTGTGTGGTGGTGTGTTTGTAGGTGTTGGGGTGCTGAGCGGGCAGCTGTATGCGGCGGGGGGCCACGACGGGCCCCTGGTGAGGAAGAGTGTGGAGGTGTACGATCCCCCTAGTAACACCTGGAAACAAGTGTGCGACATGAACATGTGTCGGAGGAACGCCGGTAAGTAGCCTAACACACACACACACACACACTAGAGACCATGAAATGCAGAACATTTGGGCATAGTGTGTGTGTGTCTCTAACCTCTCCCCCCCGGTGTTCGTGCAGGAGTGTGTGCCATAAACGGACTGCTGTATGTGATCGGAGGAGACGACGGCTCGTGTAACCTCTCCTCAGTGGAGTATTACAACCCTGCCACAGACAAGTGGAGCCTCATCCCCACCAACATGAGCAACGGCCGAAGCTATGCAGGTAACCTTTCACCTTTGACCTTTCAGACCCCCTATTCAAATGCTTGTCCATGCATCCAAACTCGGGACCTTCTGGTCTGAAGAATGAAGTCCTCTGTTATCTCCCCCACAGGTGTGTCCGTCATAGACAAGCTTTTATGACTATCAGCCCCCGACTGCAGGACCCCACAGCCACACGCAGCAGCCAAAGGGAGCCACTCTGATGCACACACAGACGTCTGATTTCACTGTCAACTCCTTGAAGTAACACTAGCTTGACAGGTGGCTCTGAGCATGGGCCTGGGCTGCCATAGAGAGAGAGAGGAGGAGAGGGAGAAAGAGAGCGGGGGGGAACATTGGCTTCCATGGTCAAAGTGACCCCAAGACTCAATGCTGCCTAAAGCAGAGTGTCTTAAGACTGGCTGCCAAAGTGTTGGGCCAAGCAGGGCTGGAGGGAGACTGTTGTCCTACAGACTCATAGGGGGCCATTTAGCTCTATTAGTATTAGGAGGACCACACTCTCCTCAGACTCCTTTACAACTGAACAGAGAGGGAGAATAAACTGGCCTTTTTTAAAGGGATAGAATAATGAGCTATGACCAAGAAGAAGGTTGTTGATTGGCCTAGGAAACTACACTGTGGCCAACAGAGGCCTCTCAAACCAACCATGGGCTCTTGCTATGCCATGTACTGCTGTAGAAATGCACGGATGATCATCAGGTCAGTCAGTCGGTCTGTTCTCTACTGGAGAGCCATGGATGGACTGCAGACTCCCAAGGTGAAGCCCACAGGCTCTCTCACTGTCTGCAGCCTGAGTGGGTCCTCCCTTTTAAATACCACCTGAGATAATTATCTGAGGAACTCAAGACAGATTGGAGGACCAACCTGGACCAGCATTCACCAGGAGCCACATGCCTCAAATGCATACAATTTCCAATTTGGAATCGATCATGTTTTTTTTCTCATATTGGAATTGGGCGCAATGGGGGACCATGTTAATGTGGTGTTTTAAATGCACTGTAGATACATAATTGCAAAGTGATTACCAATATGCTGTCAGTCTTGACTTGGCTTACTTGATGTGCCATAATGCTCTCTCATACTGTATTTGAGTGTTTGTTTGCAAACCTTTGTATCTGAAGGATATGTGCCAAATTGATGCAAAAACATTAGACAATGGACATCATGTCAAAGAATTCACGCATTAGCACTTTTTTTGTTTTGTATAAAACAAATTTCCTGTAACATAACCAAAAGACTACTTTACAACGTCTGCATCAGGCACAATAATTATGGTTAACATTATTCCAAGCTCAACACATCTTTTACCAGGGTTGGGTTCAATTTCATTTCAGCTCTCATCAGGAAGTGAATTGAAATTCAGTTAATGAATTGGAAATTTGAAATTAGAATAAAACCTGACTTGAAATGGAATTGACCCCTACTGTCTTTTTCTACTCCTAGTCATACTGTCATTTTGTTCAGAGATTCTGGTATTTCTGATTGAACTGATTCTATTTACTGCACCATCCATAGGTTTACTATGGTTGTACTTAGCCACCCCAGAGCGATGTTGAAATATGCAGGACATAGGCAACTTGTATAATATTAAGTGTATTATATCGGTGAAATATTTTCTCAAGTTTCTTCTATTGTGGATATTAAATAATAGTAAATATCATTTTTAATGAGCATTGTTGTGTGTACCACGGCCACCTAGAATCCCTTTGAGCATTTTTCTTCTCGTATGTTCAATAAGTGGATAAATGGTTACCGTGGGTGAATTGATCATTACAATGTATAGAACATCCTCCTCTCATCATAACATATAACCTAACCTGGCTTTTTAATTAGCTTGGACTATGCAGCTTGACTGTGAGCCACCATTGTAAGATGGCGTTAACAGGGTGGATGAGAGGAGATGTCTGTGTGACTGGGAGTGTATGAGGATGATTTTTATTTTATTTAACCCTGGCAAGTCAGTTAAGAACAAATTCTTATTTACAATGACATCTGTTGTCAGGGAATGCCATTAGCAGCCATGTTCGTGGCCTTGTACATTAGATTTCAGGCCACTTGTGACACGGAATGTAGGGATAATCTCTCCATTGGTGGTAATGGTAAAACTTAAAACATTTCTACTAGCAAGCCACACATCACTGACAATCCCAGACTGTGTCCTCCTTAACCTCTCACAGCTGAGTCACAGGGTCCCTCTTGAGAGGTGCGGTCAGATGTCAGAGCTGGACCACTCCGGGATCTGCACTGAGCCAGCCTAAGGATGCCAGCCTAAGGACACCAGCCTGGATCTACAGACCATGAGTGTCCAAAACCCTGTATGGACTGACTGAATCCATTCCACCTGACAGTCTTCATATGTCTTCAGCTGCTCAGTTTATGACTGACAAAAATGGCCTTTCATTTTAAGTGGGGCCTTGAATCATTGTCTAACTGTGCTGAACATTAACATAAGACTGTTGTAGGGACTGTGTGCGTTTAGTATAAATATCTATATTAATTAAAACATGGATATGGTGTCATTCTTTTTATGATATATTATATAATTCAACAACTATATATGTAACCATTAAAAGAGCATGGCACACTAGCAAGTTGCAACACCAAAGTTGTGTGTTCCATTCCCACAAGGATCAAATACACATACTAGGGTTAGGGTTAAAGCAGCCATGCAGTCTTTGTAATTGTATTTTAAAATCATCACTGTATATCTAATAAATCACTGTGTTTATTAAAATAACTAAAATGTATATAAATGTATTTTCCTGAGCCTCCTTTGGCCCCTTAAAATGCTCAGTCTGATTGTGTGGGTGTTAGGAAACAAATTTGAAGATATTTACATACACAGCCCTGATTGGCTGGTAGGATGGTCTAGAACCCACCCTCTTACCCAGACTAACAGTCATTGTTATTTATTATCAGATCACATTGTGATGTCATGATGTGGGCCAAAATTTCCATCACACCTGAACAGGCTGAAATTCCAGGCGTAAAAAAAAAGAAAAAAACATCTACACAAAAAGGGCATTTTTATTTTAACCCCATAGTGTGGACATATCAATTAGGGTCAGGGAGGGTTGAGCTGGGGTGTATTCATTACGTCAATTCTGTTGCAAACTGTGTCTGTTGCAAAAAGTTTACAACAGAAACCGTTTACTCTAAATGGAAAACAAATTTCTATTGGACGAATTCAGCTAAGTCCCTCCCTGTTTCGTTTCATTTGCTGTTTGCTTCTTAAACGGTTAACAGTTTTCATTGCAAGTGGTAGTGAATACACCACAGCTATTGACCATCTAGGCAGACTCTTCTAATTAAGAGGCCCTCTCAAACATTCATATCATTTCATGATTTGGTTTTGAAAGTGGTGCTCATGAGCCAAAAGTGGTCCCCGTTTGTGTACTACATGTTTTATTTTTGCAATTTGTATATGTTATGAATTTGTGCTTAAGCTCCTGGAAGGCATTTTTTAAGCATTACCAAAGCTCTTCATAAAATGTGGTGTTACCTAAGTGTTAGTGTTGGCTGTGAACACTAGAGGGCAGCAGTAACAAAAAAAGACATGGCCATGCTCATTCTAGAAGTGTACGAAAGCCAGGCAATGAAATATGTTTTTTTTTGGTGGCTCAGGGATACATTGACCATTCACTAAATCTTGCTAGAGATGCACGTGATAAAGCCTAAAGATGGTCTGCTGATCAACATGTGCTATGGCAATTCAAGGGCCCATGGAGATGGATTTATGTGTATAGGGTGTAATATATATATCACTGTTTGGGTTTGTTCCAACCGCGGCTTCACGTGCTGACCTCTGGTCTTTGCAGACTCAGGAGTTTTTCCACTCTTATTCTGCCGGGTCATGGTCAGCCCGCCCTCACAACCATCTCTGTCCTCCATGAAAACAAATTCCTGCTCTTAATGGCATTCACCTGACTCAACACACTGCAAACCACTTCGCTAGTTATTGCATGCATACTGGGCAATATATGGTGCAGTATACTTTAGATACATAAGCTATATTGACTTATATTTATATTGTGCAGCTGGTTTAAGTAACCTTTCCCATTAGTTTGAAGACAACTTCAGCATGAGGCATGTACATAACAATATTTACTTGTATTTTTTATTTTAATATACATTATTACTGATTGTACTTTATTATGTGTAAATTAAGGAAAACAAGCATTCACAAAAACACTTATAGACACATATATATAGATGTAAAACACAGCTCCACATATAGATAGGGAGGCTCTGGGAGCCAGTGGTTGATCGGCTAGTCAGTTGATGCAACCTGCCACCGGCTCCGTGGGTCAGAAAAACAAACATGCGTGGGATGGCATTGGGCTATGAACAGGGTCAGTGTACATCCTTATAGCCTGTGGGCTTCACATGAGTTTTACCACTTGTTGCAGGCACAACACAAAATAAGAGTAAAAAGAGGAAATAACAATCGATCGACCAATTTCACATTTATTTCCTTTTAAAATAATATAAATCGGAATGTTTGGTCCAAATATACCTCCATCATTGTCACCACATTGATAATCTCTTATCATTTGGTTAAAGCAGTGCCCCAGAAAACATTATGCTGACAACAAGTGGTAAAAATGCTGGTTTAGCAGACAGAAAACTGAGTCGCGTTGGAACTCTCACAGCAGTTAGTCAAGTGACAGTTTCATGGGTTGGCCTGCAAGGTAAAAAACAGCAGACCAAGTTAGTCCCATTAATAGATTAAACATTAATCAGCCATATACTCAGAAAATGCACATAATGGGTTAACAAGGCCCCACATTCCATTGATGCTAATTTATTGCTTAATCTTCATGGCACAAAAATAGAAACGATACAAATCTTTGCCATGCAAGCCAACTACTGAGACTAGCTTATACAAAACAAAAACATAGCAGATTATTAGCCAATACAGAGGTACTACACTGTATAGATGTATTAGTGAGGGGTAAATTTTTTTAAATACAAAATAATGGTAATAAAAAAAACATTCTCAAGTTTGAACATCACAGAAATTGAAACAAGGGGCCAAATGTGTTAGAAATAATTTAAATTCTGACATTCATCCTTCAGATACAAGTAGTGCTTCTAAAACAAGGAACAAATTGACAAACAAAACAAGGGCTGCATTCTCCGAATGCTGTGCAAATAACTTCTAGAACCTCCCCACACTGTCCACCCATACATAAACCACACCCTGCCAACTCAAACAAAAGGTTACATGACTTGGTTTTGACCCAGTGAGGGACCAAGGCAAAACTCTTGGTTCAGCGCGAACATCCTTCATGCAAAATTAGATTCCCTATATTCTGGGTGTGTTGGTCTGACTGACAATGTACTTCATTATTCCACCTCCTGAAGCAGATGCAGATCCTTACAGTTGGTGCCACTGATGGCAGCTTCCCATTCCCAACAAGAAAACAGCGCTAATTCCCCTTCCCACCCTAATGTGCAGAGACATTTAGTCTACAATTTTATTGCCAGGACTAGAACTAGTCAACTGAACAGACGAAGGGTCGCTGCTCCACTCCAAAGCTCCTGCTTGGTTTTGTCAAGTCCAGAGAGCTTCTGAAGGATAGTGATGTGATGCTGCCTTTGGGCTGACTGCTAGTTTAGCTAGGGGTCAAAGGTTAGGATCAATTACCTTTAAGGAGTGGCAGACAGCACTCCGAGGCGGCATTATGCCGACAGACCAGACACACCTCATTCCAAATATGCGTAACTTGGACTCTGTTGTTGTTGCATGTGACCTTTATATTGAAGCCCAGAAGAGCTTTTGGGCTCTAGCAGACAATTTATGTCAAGGGTCAACTTATTGATGTCAGGGGTCAAGGTGCTGTTGGTTCTGCTTGGCTGTGGTAAAGCCTTCTCAGAGCCCTGTGGTCAGACAACTCCCCAGGACCTGACAATGACCTGGCTCTACATTGCCTGGCCAAACACTCTGGCTCACTATGGGACATTACCCATAATGACAAATAGACCACCAACTGACCAACACCCAGCGAGAGAGAGAGACCTTAGCACCAGAGAAAACATGTATAGCAATAGCCTGAAAATTGTGTGACTCTAGATTGAAGGAATGTAGCTCCTTTGCAGTGGGTCAGTGATACCTAACCAAGGACACATTGAACCTTTGGTGCAACAACATACAGTAGCAAGATGTGACAAGTCGTTACAAGCCAGGAAGTCAGCTGATCCTGTTCTCGGCTCGATTTGGGAACTTCCCTTTGAGACACCGTCCTGCGTAATAAGTGAAACCTTAGACGAAGACGCCTAGTTTACCTCACACTGGATATGGGATGCATGAGAACTCATTTAGCTGGTGTTCACATTCCCCAGGGACTAAAAGGAGATTATGACATGAGGACTGTTTGTCATCTTAACCTGGGCACAGGGCTGACTGGACCTCCAGACTGACTGGCAGCCAAATGGTGATAACTTATCTATGGCTGTCCTCAAGAAGCCGGATGGTCCGCCTGACCACTGTCCATCAGCACACACACACACACACACCACACACCACTGGGGGTTAAATACTGGCTGTGTGGCAGTAGGGTGTTGGTCAACACACCTGGTTGTATAACTGGGCACCTGGGAGTGATAGGGAGCATCTGTCTGCCATACTAAAGGTTGTCACTGACTGGAGGATGGAACACTAGGTTAAAGTCCATCTAACAGGGCTAGGAACCGTCCGTCACACCCTAACATTGCCATATGCTGTATTTAGCATAATACTGATGTAGTTGAAACTACCTTAACTTTAATCCAACAACCGATCCACCCCCATTCTGGACACCTCCCAACAAAGATTCACTCTGCAACTGAACTTTAAAACGTATAAAACAAAAAACAAAATATATATAGAGAAAATAAGTCAAGCGGTCTAGCTTTGTTGCCAGGCAATGGAGACGGTTAAAGGTACAGGAACACTAAGTGATACACCTAACTGGCTGTCCTGCCCACCTGGTGTGTGCCAAACTCCTTTCAGTGACGACTGATGATCCAAATATACAAAACAGCAAAGAGAAAAGAACAGCACAACCAGTCCCAACTGATAAAACGCCCTCAGTTTCCATAGTGGCAAAGGGAATAGGATAACATACTAACACCGTAAGTTTCTTTTCAAACCAAAAGAAGGAATTACTCTTCATTCAAGAAAAACAACATACTGTAACATACAAACATTTATGTGTACATATTGATTTACAAGAATACATACACAGTAATTACTTTTTCGTCTCTCCCAAAAACTCACTCAGACGACACAAAAGCGTCCCAGTGTTGAAGGATGAAGATTGAGTTTGTTTAACTGAATCCATGCGAGTCTGAATGTCTGAAATAGGATGACCAGTCTCCTCGCTGCAAGGGAGGGAGAGTTCAGTTTGTTACGTCTAAACAGGTGGCCAGGTGACTAAAATGTGCTACAAAACAGAGCTCCTGTCCTCTCCAATATGATTTCTCAGTATGAGAAACTACCGTACGTGAAAAGTTCAGGAAAAAAAAGCTACAACGAAAACAAAACTAATGAGGAAGGGGGAACTCCTCTGAATGAAACTGACAGAACGAAGTAAAAAGGGGTGTGTTGAGTCTTGACTGGTGGAATGAAGATGTGACTCTTCTCCCTCAGAGTCCCCGGTGAGGATCCCTTGACTGTACATGAGCTGGGGGTGGTAGGAACAGGTGGGTTGTGAGACTACCTGCGGGTGCAGGTAGGGGGATGGTTGATAAGGGATGGGGAGGGGTATGGGCCATGTAGGGGTGACATGTAGGCCTGGGGGTGAGGCGGGTGACCCTCTGTGTCAGGTGGGATGAAGCAGGGTGGCCGCTCCCTCTCTAGATGGACTTGGAGGAGTCCTGCTTGCTGATGAGCACCTCCAGCAGACGCAGTTTGGCCTTGATCCGTTTATACTCTTTGTATTCATCCATCATGGGGAGCCTGTCCTCCTTCTGGACATTCCTGTAGAGGGAGAGCAAAGAAGGTCTGAGACACCAGTTGGACATGTGCCTGTTTACTGCATCCCAAGGGTGCACAATCATAAACAAACAAGCAGTTGTAAATAAGTTAGGATCAAACAGGGCTCCTGTCTGAGACCACTCAACCAATCATCTCAAGCTCTTCCTCTGTCACCAAGACTGTTGTTGACGCAGGTGCTAAAGCTTCAGCACCACTGTTTGTAGGGCTGTGTTTGTGTGTGTGTACATGTGTACCGACCTGCCGTTCTGCTGGTAGAACTCGTCTTCAAACTCGCGGATAGTCTTCCTCAGCTTCTTCTTCTCTGCCCGGGTCTTCCACAGCTGCTCCAGGAGCTCGGGCCTATGGGATACAGAAGGTATACATTAGCACACTAAGCGAGGGGCCTCATATCAAAACAGGAAGTGAGTGTGAGTTTAGGGGCAGGAAATGACCTGGCAGTGGCCCTGTGTGGGCATGGAAGCAGGTCAAGCTGTGGCCAGGGCATACCGAGACCAGATTACAGAGGTCAGGTTAGGTTAGGACCTTGGGTCATGGCACCTGAACCAGCCCTGCTGCCTGGGCTTTGAGCTGGCCTGGCAGCCCTCTCTGCTGCTTGCCCGGGGCTATGCGCTGGCTTACGCCCCAACCAGATTACTGCTTTATCCAGCTTGAGCTACTAAGACCAGCGACTGTAGTAGATATGAACCCTGTTCCAGGTGCTTTACATAGACGTCATATGACGGCCAGAGCCCATTTAACCTGCACAGCCAAACACGTTTGTGTGGATGTTCAGTTGTGTTTATGTGTAGCCAACATGGCAGAGTTACACTGGTTACTGTACTAAGTTTATTGAGGAGGCTGTTGTGAATTGAGTGTAGTGGATGTTGTGAGTGTGTCTGTGCTCACATGGACGAGGCGTTGGAGCTGGACAGGCGCAGGTCCAGGGCCAGTTTCCCAGAGGTCTCCTCCATCTTGGGCCTGAGCAGGCTGTCTCTGTCTCTCTGGGAGCTGGTCTGGGGCTGGCACACTGGGTCTAGAGCCATTATCACCTCCGACCCCGAGCTCTGGACCTCCTCGGCTATAGCCTCCTCCTCGCCCTCCTCCTCCTCCTCGATCTCGTCACAGAAGTGGGCCGTCTCGCCCTCGATGATTGGCTGCAGGGTCTGGTTGCGTCTTTTGCTGGAGGGGGAAGCGATGATGGGGGTGATGCTGACGCGGGTGAGCATCTGCTTGACCAGACGGTAGCGGTCGTACAGCGGTTTGACCACCAGCCTCTCCTCTCTGGTCACAGGTCGGCCGTGCAGTCCCTCGTAGTGCAGGAGGTTCTTCTGTAGGACCGTCTTCTCACACGACAGCTCCTCCTTGGTCATTTTCTACGGGGAGAGAAAGGAAACATAGGCAATTGACACAATATTGATTTACGCTTGTTAAAGTATGTCTGAGGACAGGACTCGCTGGATTGTATAGCTGTAGGGTTCTATTCCAAGTGTCTCTATGGCCTCTCTAAGAGGCCATAGAGTATTTTCACCGGTCTCACCTTGATGTCCTCTGGCCAGCCGTCCTCCTCTCTCTTGCCCTTGACGCGGCGCTGGATGAGGTCCAGGGTCTCCTCTTTGGTGGGCTGGTGGCCCTTGGCCTCTTCAACAACCTCGTGGACTGTCTGTTCCAGGGTGGAACCAAAGCTCTTGGGCAAGGTGTTGCTGCGTGGCCGCATCTGAGGAGTCAGTTCAGCCTCTTTGTGTTTGGCATCTGGCGGGTGGGGTGGGAGGGAGAGAGAGAGAGAGAGAAGAGACATGAGGGTGACTGAGGAACAGAGCGGTTAGTTCACATAGTTGAAAGTGGGCATGCAGGTGCTTTATGGGCTGTTATTGCAGCTGCCATGAGTCCTCATGTCTGTCTGTCTGCCAGAGACCGAAAAAGGGGATAGCCCTGACGACCAACTACACAAACATGCCAAACTACCCACTACTACAGGTCTGTCTGAAACCACAGGAGAGGATGGATGAGCAGCAAATGAAACAAACCAGTCAGTCTGCACGGAGGTATTTTTGCTCTCAAGGACCATGTCCATTCAAGGAATCCAGCTTCCACACTTTGGCTAGACTCCTACCCACAAAGATGTTCACCGCAGAATTTACACCCAAATGACAACACTACAGAGTACATGACATACTGCCAAACCCCTGAGACTGTGGGATATGCTTCTGTATGATCAAACAGATAGAGAAGCACAAGAGTAATAGAGGTACAGAAAAAGAAAAAGAGAGAGGAAAAGAGAGCTATAAGAAGAGAGAAAGAAGAGGCAGAGAGAGTCTACCTGCAGTTCAAACTTAACAAGTTGGAAGTGTTTTTGGTTTCTACTTACTGCTGTTAGAGTGTACTTACATAGGTAGGGTGCCTGTCTACAGGCAGTGAGGGGGCGTGCAAGTGTAAAATGGGATGTGTTCGGGGCGGAGGAGGAGGGGTGGTGACGTCTGTATGACTGAAGCACCGCCTGGTGCCTCAGGGACCCTTTGGGAAAGAGATGCGGTCTTCCTGCCGATGGGGGACGTCCGTTTTTTTTTTATTTTAAAGAAGAGAGAGAAACTTATTCGGCTTTGCATCTCCTGATTGGGGCGTTCATATGGAATGGATATAGATGGGTGGAGGGGGGTGGGGGAGGTGGGGGACTTTCACAAATGGACCAACACAGTGAAGGAAGGCCACATGTGAGAGCCACATTTGGTGTGTACTCTAACACGCATGCATGCAGTGATGAGAGACTGACCCAGCTCTGCCACGACTGGGCAGTCAGGCGGGCAGGTGGGTCAGGGCAGGACCAGGCTGCCCAGGGGAGGAACAGGATGGCACACAGAAGTTCACCCGCCCCGCCGAGCCCACCCCATCCCTGTCATGGAGTCAAGCACCCTCCCACTCCCCCTAACATGACCATACAGGCACAGAGACTACTCTTACCTTTTAACTGTTTGCGGATTTTGGTGAGGTCTGTCATCCACTTGAGGACCTTTGGGTTAGCTGCTCTATCTCCATGAGACGGCTTGGGGAAGTGGAGGACAATGAATAGAAGTATCCGAGTCTAATGGTGAAGTATTTGACACTAATAGCAGAATATATTCAAGATTTCTTAACACTAACTCATATCTTAACACTAACTCATGTTCCTCATATTGCAGTATCCATCTTACCTTGTAGTTCCGCTCATTCTCAAACTGTTCCTCAAATTGTTTGATCTTCTTCTTGAGGCTCTGTAGTTTTTTGGTGAGCTGGTGGGAGACAGAGTCGTTCCTCAAACCGCTCTCTTTGGAACTGAAGGAGGCACGGCGAGGCCTAGATGAGGGACACACAACAATGGAGGCAAGTGAGAGAGAGAAGGTGGTTGACCTGCACCTGCAGTCTCAATGCAAAAGCCCATCTACGCTCTACATAGTGTGTAAAGCACATACCGTCCTTGAAACACTGCTTATACAGAAATCATAACGAAGAATCATAATGAGCCATAGCCAATCTGTTCATCAGCTAGAATAACTAAACAGGAAAACATCAAAGCTGCCTGTCATGTCTGTACAAATTACCATTCCTGATTTGTCGGTGTGTGTGTATGTCTCAGTGTGTGTGGTCTCACCTCCCGAGGGAGTGGTGGGCTTTGGTGGGCAAGGTTGCGTCGGGGTCGGAGTGCTGCAGGAACCGTTGGCTGTGGCCAAAGTCCAGGAAGCGACGGGCCACGAGGGGGTGAGCATCCTCCTCGTGGGGCAAGGGCACCATGCGCCCCGCCAGGGGGGACAGCTGGGCCTCGCCAGAGTCACTCTCGTCCTGCCATGACTTGTAGGCTGGCACTGGGTCTGACCCGGGACACAAAGATAAACACAGGTGAGTCTTGGAATGTAACATGAGTCATTGGATAAGTTGGAGAAAAATGTTACCATTGCCAGCACTGTGGTTCCAGGATCTAAAGAGACCGGACAAACACACAGATATACAGATAATGTTCCCGGGATAGGGCCAGGGAAAGCACACTGTCATTCTGTACACATCTAGAGACAGGAGAGAGAAGGCTGGAGAGTTGGAAGACAGCAGCAAAACACTTGTGGCCTGGTGCATCAAGTAGCACTTATAACTTGCACATAAATTGAATTACTGAGGCTGATGTTTGAGGATTTTCAGCACGCGGTAGTGGTGCACTGACACACAGGGGCAGTGCAGGTTCAACACTGGAGCAGGTGTGGGACAGGAGAAGGTTTACTCTATGGGGCCTTCCTCTCTGGAACTCTAAGATACTGGTGAGGTGTGATGAACTTGACCGACTCATTGTGTGATTAACAACAAGGAGTCAGCTAGCCCTAAGTGGGTCGCCCAGGAGAGGGAGAGAGCGAGTAAGAGAGAGCGAGAGCTCTCTGGATTAGTCTCACTGAAGGCCTGGATTACTGAAGAGAGGGAAGATGAGGGAGGAAGAGGGAGGGAGGATGGATGGATGGATGAATGAAGATCTCCTACTTACCATGGCCTCTCCCTTGAAGGTGCATACAGTGCCCTCAGAAAGTATTCAGACCTCTTGACTTTTTCCACATTTTGTTAGGTTACAGTCTTATCCTAAAATTTCCCCCCCCCCTTATCAAACAACAAACAATACTCCATAATGACAAAGCAAGAACAGGTTTTTAGAAATGTTTGCAAATTAAAACATTTAAAACTGAAATATTACATTTACATAAGTATTCAGACCCTTTACTCAATACTTTGTTGAAGCACCTTTGGCAGCGATTACAGTCTTGAGTCTTCTTGGGTATGATGCTACAAGCTTGGCACACCTGCATTTGGGGAGTTTCTCCCATCCTTCTCTGCAGATCCTCTCAAGCTCGGTCAGGTTGGATGGGGAGCGTCGCTGCACAGCTATTTTCAGGTCTCTCCAGAGATGATCGATCGGGTTCAGGTCCGGGCTCTGGCTGGGCCACTCAAGGACATTCAGAGACTTGTCCCGAAGCCACTCCTGCATTGTCTTGGCTGTGTGCTTAGGGTCGTTGTCCTGTTAGAAGGTGAATGTTCGCCCCAGTCTGAGGTCCTGATCGCTCTGGACCAGGTTTTCATCAAGGATCTCTCTGTACTTTGCTCCGTTCATCTTTGCCTCAATCCTGACTAGTCTCCCAGTCCCTGCAGCTGAAAAACATACCCACAGTATAATGCTGCCACCACCATGCTTCGCCGTGGGGATGGTGTCAGGTTTCCTCCAGACATGACACTTGGCATTCAGGCCAAAGAGTTCAATCTTGGTTTCATCAGACCTAAGAACCTTGCTGAGCTCAATTTCGAGTCTCAAAGCAAAGGGTCTGAATACTTATGTAAATAAGGTATTTCTGTTATTTATTTGCAAAAATGTCTAAAAACCTGTTTTTGCTTTGTCATTATGGGGTATTGTGTGTAGATTGCTGAGCAAATTGTTTTATTTAATACATTTTAGAATACGGCTGTAACGTAACAAAATGTGGAAAAATTCAAGGGGTCTGAATACTTTCCGAAGGCACTGTACATATGAAGTCTATGAGGGGGAGATGGTTTAGGGATGGTGCTAATGCAGTAAGGAGAGAGGGAGAGCGATATAGCAGAGAACACCGCCGTGAGCCGAGGTTTGAGGCAACCAGCTGGAGCTTAAGCTACTTTCTAAGGCACTTTCATACCTACCTACCTACCTACCACAACCCAACATTCAATTAATATGCATCCAGGTTAACTTGAAAATGCATTTTGATTCGTTTCAACTAACTTCACTCTATCACTATCCTAACTGTCCCCTGTGGAACGTTGGTCTATAAAGCACAAAACAACAAAGGTAAGAAAGTTACCTTCCCACTGGCTGTGGGGGAAGATACGGCTGAGTTGGAGGTGGTGCGAGCTGGCAGGGTGGTAGGGGTACCCCCTGGCCTCGGTGTTGGGGTTCTGGTCACACTCATCAGAGTCCTGGATGGAGAGAGAGAGTGTGTGAGAGAGGGAGAGAGATAGGAGGGTTAGACAGTGTTCAATACACATTTGTCATGTGAAGAAGAGAGGATGGGGTTGTCAGAGACACTTACACAGGTGATGAGATCGGCCTGGTCCACCTTGTCACAGGATTGGCTTTCTTGCCTGCAACAAGAGAGAGAGGGAGAGACATGAGTACTGGCCGGTTTGAAATGCGTTTTTGCTATGGCTATTAAACACAACGCATTATGCACAACGCATTATAGTGAACATTGATCAGCTGACTGACGACTACTGACAGGCTTTTGTGCGCGTATGCTTGCTTCATGTTGACCCCAATGATGAGCTGAGGGAGGACAAAACCCTATCCAACTGATTAGAATAGACAATGGGTCAAGTGTCCTCCCCTCAGCAGCACAAGAAAGTCTCATCAACAGAAGAACGCCTCATTACAGCAAAGTCAAACTTTTCAAAGCCATGCTATGGCTGTTTGTGTTGTACATAACTAAACAAAACAGCAACATAAAATCCCAGAGTCCCGATTAGCATACAGTATGATTAGCTTGTTTCATTGAATGCCAGCCATCAGCCTTCTCTGGGAAGGCAGGAAATAAACTAGACGGCAAAGCCTGGCGTTTAAGCAGTTGAGGTAATTGTGTTGTGTATCAATACTGTAACGCTTTAAAGCCAACCTGGCAGTGTTGATATTGTTCTCTGCATCTACAAGAGCCTCTGCGGCATCCAGGTCCATTCCAGAACTCTCCTCCAGGATGGCGCCTTGGGAGTCACAATCCTGGACCTCCTAGGAGAAAACACGCAGAAACAACATATCAAGTATTAGATTTACCTCATTTCTTGATCACAATTGACACATTGAAGAGCATCCACTTGCTAAGCATAAAAACAACATAAAACAGTACCCTGAAGCACAGCCCAACATGTAGACTATCAAACGGAGGCTGCATCAACAGCAAACGCTTTTAAAAAAAAAGTTATATTGATGAGACGCTAGCTTGAATTCCTGGAGGGTGGCCTCCTTTTTTACAAAGTAGGTGGAGATTGACCTGGTTGAACTGCATACAGTGTGTGTATGTATGAGAGGGGAGGGAGGAGTGTTTGAGGTCTGAACAGATGTTGCTGTCATTCTTTGGGGCCAAGCTGACTATTTAAAAAGAGGGTGACCCAATTCGGAGGGTCCCACCTCTGGGCTGAGGGGCTGTGGAGCCCAGCCAGTAGCCAGGTCTGTGGTGGTGAAGAATAGGAGGAGAGGGTGGGCAGATGTCAGCGGAAACTAGCTGCCATTTTATCTAGGGTTCAGCCAGCCTCTATCCAAGGTTACTAGCCAGGAGTGCTATAATGCTTCCCACCTCCATGTCTTTGTCTCTCTTCCATCCTCCAATCTATGACCTGTCATTTTATGCTATATAGGCTAAATCTGATTCTGTGTAGGATATCTAAAGTTCATGGAATTGTCTCTTATCTATGATGATGTTATCAAGTAGGACTGGCTGTGCTCGGGGAGAACAGAAGACAGTCTGTATCTGACAAGCCTTCCCTTGTCCCCCACTACCTCAGCCCTCCCAGCCCTCTTTGTTATGGGTCACACAAAAGGCCCTGCTGATAAGTAGCAACAAGCGTCAACCTTGTAATAAAGTGATAGGCACTATTCAGCGATAGGGCTCGGTATGGTAAATGTTCAATATTCGGTTTACGGCCAGAGCTTGTGGAGTTGTTTGTCTGGGGTGTGTGTCTGCATCGCTCTCCAGTGACCTGGAGTGACTGACTGTATAACTGACCTGTTGGGCCTGTGGGCTGTGTTCGGAGTGCCTCTCTGTCTCTGGGGCTGACAGGGGACTGCTTGCGGGGCCCGCCTTACTCGTACACGGGCCCTCCTCTCCATGGCCATCAAATGGCCCTGGCCCCGTCACCTGCTTTTCACTGGGTCCCGCTCTGTGGAAACCAAACAAGTCATTAACTAAGCAACTATCAGCATTGCTCGCTGTCAACTGCGGTAACATGAACTTTCTGGAGCTGCCTGCCACCCAGTGTTAGGCAACAGTATGGGTGACAAGGGAATGCATGTTAGAGTGTGTGGCTAAGTGAGTATGTTTGTATGAACGTGGATACATGTCGTTCTGTACGTGTGTAAAAATGTGCAGGCATTATGTGCATGTAGTGTGAGATGGAGCACAAGTGTGTGTGTTCACTGCTCACCCTTGGCTCTCATAGCTGCTGATCTCCTGGACGATGGAGCTCTTGAGGTCAAAGAAGTGCTGTTCCACCTCGGCGCGGATGGTCCTCTCTATAATGCTGCGGAAACAACACAAGCACAAAGTATTAACTCCTGTTGGCAAAGTAAGAACCCTCTGAATCCATCTAATAAGGAACATTAGCAACATTAGAGTTCAACCGCTCGGCGACCCATTTCCTGCTCTCTGGCACGTTTAATAAGGTCAACCAGGGAACTCTGACTAAAAAAGGGAACAGTCCTGTGCTCTAGAGTCCTGAGATACATAATCCAGCACTATCTGAACTAAGCACCAAAACTCCCTGCTCATTTAGCTGTACTGAACTCTACTGTATTCTTTGGCGTCTGACGTTTTAGCCCACGGATAAAGGCTTAGCTTTAGTGAACAAACACGGGACTGTGTAGTCTGTAAAATCTTGCTGGAAGCTATAGCCTAGCGAATGCATTGCTAGCCCTGAAGCTAGCCACCAGCTATAGCTAATGCATAAGGTTTACTATGCCTGGAGCTAGCCACCAACTATAGCTAATACATAAGGTTTACTATGCCTGGAGCTAGCCACCAGCTATAGCTAATACATAAGGTTTACTATGCCTGGAGCTAGCCACCAGCTATAGCTAATGCATTACTAGCCCTGAAGTTAGACACCAGCTAAAGCATTAGGATACTACTCCTGGAGCTAGCCACCAGCTGATGCACATTGCGCAAGCATCCTGAAGCTACAGTACAGTAGCGACCAGTCAACATTATCACTCGCCCCTTCTCTACACCCACAGATGAACCAGACTGAAGGCATGTCATGTGATGGATGTGCTCAAGTCTAAATGTTTTGTGACGAAAACGGTTTGGTGATGGGTTGACAAGGCTTGCTCCTCCCCCTCCCGTTCCCTTAAACTCCTCCTCAGTGGATTAGCAATCAGCTTTTATCTATGTCTTTGAAAAACCTAGTCTAACCAGAAAGCGGTTTACACTTTTGGGGATCCTTTGATTTCACACTTTATTTAGTGGCAGAAATTGTAGCTAAAAGCAAAACATTTGCACTAAATCATTCAAATGGCTATAGGGTTGAAGCGCCTGCTGTTAAAAAGGGGTACATGGTGATTTAGAAGAAGTACTTACTCTGCAGATCCTGGAAGAACGCTGATGGGGGAGATGTGTGAACTGAGAGGAAACAGAAAGCAACATTAGAACATCACGTACCACCTACTCGCCTTCGTCCTCCCTGTTCAACCAGGACCTTCCCTTCTCTGAGTGTTTTCCATTGGAAACTCTGTGAGCAGTGAAGTGGCCTCAGTTCAGCTGGGTCCTAATCTGGGCCCGTTATGCAACAGTTCTACCTAGGGAGGGAAAGTACATCCAAAGGGCCGGGTATCAAGGGAGTTCACACACCTCTGGAGAGCACTGCATGAGAGCACGCACACACGCATGTTCTTTCCTTTTGTCATTCAATTCACGCCTCTCAATAGCTACTCCCAGGCGCCGCCAAGGGGGTGCAGTGGGTGGGCACACAGGATGGGCTGGCGGGTAGGCAGAGGCCCATTTTCTGTAAATAGCGTCCATTTTCTGTACCCGCCACACAAAAACAGGGACCATTCCATTGATGTGGACAAATGTCAAACAGGACACAGCCTGCCTCTCATCAGGCAGTGCCGATGCTTGTGACAGGAAGAAGGGGCCGGTTGATTCAGCAGTCTGCGCTCGACTGCCTCATAAACAAAGTGTGGCATGCCAGGAATCTGTGCTTGCATAACGCACTGGCCCTGCTGGTTATCCCACCACTGTTAACGGCAGTGTTGGGTTTAGCGGTATCCTTCGGGGGGCAACTAACAGGGCACCTGGGGTGGGGACCGGCGCTCTAAAGGTTGATATTGACAAGGTGGGTCACCTCCTCACGCAAGCAACACAAAAAAAACACGCACAAACAGGCACAAAGTTTAACTGTAGGATGGTGTTGGCCTATTCCTGTCAACAGTTCCATCCACCAGTGTATAGTTAGGATGATTCTAACTATTAACCAACTAAACCTGGGAGATGGCTGCTACCTAGAGACAGTCTAGCCTGCCCTATCTTATCCTCTCACTGGGGCCTTAGTTAGGCTACAGCTTTCAAACCACTGACAGTAGGGATTCTCAGACTCAGACCCGCCACAGAATGTTAGAACGTGGGGTCCATCTCCAGTATCGCTTTTCACAGCCAAGCCCCAAAAGGACCTACATGTGCCAATAGGATTCAGAGTGCTCTCTCTAGTGTTAAAGATACATCCCTTTGGCTCACACCTCAGTCTGCATCTGCCCAGCAGCTCAAATCACATCAATAGCGCCTTAATTATTTAGTTACCCCTCCCCCCTCTTCCTGTTTACTGAGAAAAAGGCAGCGCTCGGATTCCGCACTGACTGACATTGTGTCCTTGAAGAGCTGTACAGAGCCGTACAGTGAGAGTGCAGTAAGCGGCATTAAACACTGAAGCCTCAGGCTGTCAGACAACACACAGACCAGACGCCCACCATCACACCTCCTGTTCTGACAGTTAAGTTAAACATGCAGCTCGGCCCTGTGAGAAGAGTCACGTAAAAGTCCCAGCACACCTCCACCTTGATACCTGCATTGGGACTTTGGCCAATGAAATTGGCAGTATGGATCAATAGAGAGAGTTGACTATTGGTCTACCAATTTCAGATGACATAATCAACACCATTCCATCTCACCGACTCCAAGGTAGTAGTCATTTTAGAGTCAGCAATGTTCTGTAAGTCGAACCTTCTTGCTCTGCCTTGGAAACAACGAGAGCGCACTGTTGGATGCCACACACAGGCCAGCGAGCACAGCACAGAGATATCCGTTACGGCATATCTCCCTCTCAAACACTCTGGATTATTCTATTACTTGTTCTGAATCAGATCAGACTCACTCAGATCAGGCCTGATTCCCAGGCTGTGGAGAAATCAGTTTGTGTGACTAGACGGAACACCAGCCAAGGTTTCCGGAGTCAGAGACAAAAAAGCTTTACCAGCTTTAAAAAGCCCTGGAGTGCCTCACGCAATCGGCTAACCTAATGAGGTGGAATAACCGCACCAGCTTTGCCAAAGTGATTTGGATAAGGAGGACTGCCATATAATCTGCCACATAGCTCTTTGTAGTATGCTGACCCGGCCTCAGGGCAAAGGGCTCGAGCGGTAGGTCAGACCAGTGTTTTTCTTTCAAAATAGAGGTAGCTTAACAGCGTCTGGCCTAGTCACGTCATGGAGAACCGTGGGTATGACAGATAGGAATAGAATTGCAGTAAGATGAACCTTAAGGGAACTGCTGATGCCTATTGTGGACTTCTGGTCCACTGACTAATGCGGTTACTTAAGTCCATATTTCCTTCCACTAATAAGGTTACTTAACAGTGCCGGATGAAGAGACGTCCTAGGATACCATAGCCTGACTGGTAACACCGACAGGAGTTCAGTAAGGTAGCTAGCTGAGGACCTACTGATGTCTATTGCTGTTCTAATGAGAGATCAGTGTGTGATCTGCTGCCCAACTAAAAGATCACCAGAGGCAAAGATCCAGGAAACAATGAGCTTCCTCCAACTCTGCAATTTAGCTTCATCATCCCATAGTCAGCTTATTGCTAGCTGTCATATGAAAACATTCTGTAAACACACACACACACACACACACACACACACACACACACACACACACACACACACCTGTTATTAGTACGAGTGGCTGAGTCGCAGCAGTAGAAGAGGTAGCCAGGTAGTTGTGATTCAGCAAGAGCTGCTCTGCTCAGCACTGCGTCTGTAGGTTATGTCCTGGGTCTGGCAGAGAGTAGCGCCGCAGTGTGCTTGCCATACATCACAGTTTCAGCAGGTACTTCAAGAAAAGCCCACACACTCTCTACCAGGCATCACTCTTCAGCTCGTAAAACACCCGTTATCCCCTTGATACACTATCTCTGTGTATTAAAACTAAACGTGTCGGTTACGCAGACCAGCATCCTCCCGTGAGAGTTGTAGAATTAGTCAGTCAGTCAATCTTAAACACCACCCCCCCCCACTCGCGATGTAATACGAACCCTTAACAAGTTCATCCGTAAAGGTTAAGCGGGCATGACCCATCAGAGATACCATGGGGCTGCATCAAGTTATCATAAAACATACGCCACAAATAGCCCTGCATCCCCACATACTGAATACATCTCAAAAACTGATGACAATGTACACACACTGTTACAATCGCTCCCCAATGACTTTACCTGAGAAGCAGAATTTCACACGCCATTTTCACCGGTTGTCGGTTCAGCTTGGTTAGTCGTGTTGTTTTGTTTATCAAGCCTGACGTTTTTTTTTGTGGGTTCTCTGGTTATCCAGACTGAGCGCTTATTGGCGATAAAGTCTGTATGAGCAGGTTGAAGAGCAAAACCTGACTCCCTGGGTACATATTGTGGAGAGCTCTGTCCTCAGCTGGCTTGCTGCGTCGTGTTGGGCTCGGGACTCTCTGCTGAAAAGTGCTGCAGTAAACAATCCAGAACCCTGCTCAAATACAGGGCTGCTTGACGCAACCGGGCAACCAACACCGCTGGCCAATCACCTGGCCCGAGGGGGGCAGGTTTCCCCAACCAACGGCCAGTAAAAACTGACTACAACACAGCAGCCCCCCGGTCATCCACTGGCTTTTATATAACCTGCACATCACCCTCATGTCCGACTGGTAGCCACTGACATCCTATTCAAATCATAGCATACTGGCTGGGCTGGCTCATTTATAGCTCTGACTGGAGCTCACCTAGGGGGACAGGGTGGCCACTGGCCAGGCCACACCCACACACTGAATCACAGGCCCTCTTTAGCAGTTTACTTCTGCTCGCTCATATCTACGTTTGTCTCGGAGTGAACACACACCGTTGCACATCACACACATCCTGAGTAAGGTCACAGGACTGTCTGAACTGACGATGACGGTTCAGTGAGTCCTGTGTGTTCTGAGAATGCTTCATTGTGTCCACTAGCAGGAAGCGGGTCAGGTTTGCTCTTAATCCTATCTTGCTTGACCCATTTATCATTGCCACAGTTAAGTTGCGATAAAAGTAATCTTTCCTGGGTGGAAAGTGTGTCAGAACTCCTAGGAATGTAAGATGAGAAGCCTGTCCAAGTACTGTGGCTGAGAACTGATAACATGTGTTATGTTTGTTATCTAGGTCGCATGGACATCATACTCCAAGCACAGTGTAGTACCTGCCTATCAGAGCAATATATGCTAAATACAGTATATGGTGCCGGTGCCTATAGCCTTGACAAATCAGGTAGTGAGGGGGGCAGTAAGATGTAACTAAGATGCAAAGGGGATGAGAGGTAGCTGAGAGCAGTGGACATAAAAGGATCAGCTACTCAAAATAAAGCAAGGAGTAGATTCCAATACCAGGAGTGGGTATATGGGATAGAAAAAGTAAGAGGCACTTGTTTTGATGGGCACAGGCCACAACAGGAGCAGGTGTCCACCTTGTAGGGTGCTGTTAACCATGTAAACGTCTGTCTGTGTGTCCATGATGAGTACTGGGTTATCACTCAACCGCCCTCATGAAAGAGACAGCAAGAGTTCCGTTGACACATATAAGAGGGGCAGGTTTCTATGGCATGCAGTGGCCTAAAAGCCCTCATAAATAAATGTCCACAGGCTCCTCGGGACAGGTCTGGCTGGAGAAGATGGACTATGACAAGGAAAACATGTTGGACCCAGGGGCTGATGACCCTCTGGTTCTGACGCAGTCCCAAATGGCACCTTAGTCCCTATATAGTGGTCCCTGGTCCTTATGGGGTCTGGTCAAAATGTGTGCGCACTCTAGAGAAAAGGGTGACATTTGGGACAAAGCCACTGGCTAGGTTTACAGGCCTGGCTGGCCTGGTGGTGTTGTGAGGGAAGGCACGCAGGCTGACATGAGTTGGAGAGGTGAAAGGGTGAGAGACGGAGGACAGGTGGAGGGTAGGAGGAGGGAGGTCTGTGACCCTGCCACTTCCCTCAGACAGTCATTATGGCGCAAACACCTGTTCACACATTCCCCTGTCTCAAACCTCGCCAAACAGCGTGTCTCTAGGAAGCTAGTCTTTATCACTGGAGTTTATTTTTGTGCCCCATGAAAAAGACTTTCCACGGAGCAGGGAACAGGATGTATGGTGGACCGTCCAACAGGCTTATATTTAGATTTGACGGGAGCTGTCGCTGCGAGGCTTAATGGCTGTCAAGGCTCTGCACAAACAAGTCAGCAAAGGCTGCACTTTCTCCCTCTGACTAGAGTTGCAAAGGGAGGATATATTACTGGAAACTTTAGAAGTTCACCAGTAAACTACTTAAATTGTAGTATCTTTCAAAGATGTTATGCAATAAACTCTAGGTCCAAAAGGCTCCTGAAAAGCTTCTAACCCCAAGACCGCTGAACAATTAATTAAACGGCCATCCGGACAATTTACATTGCGCCTCCCTCTTTTTATTTTTACACTGCTGCTACTCGCGGTTTATTATCTATGCAGAGTCACTTTACCCCTACCTACATGTACAAAATACGTAGACTAACCTGTACCCCAGCACATTGACTCGGTACCGGTACCCCCTCTATATAGCCTCGTTATTGTTTCTTTATTGTGATACTTTTTTAAACTTTTTTTTTTTTTTTAACTTAGTTTATTTAGTAAATATTTTCTTCATTTCTTGAACTGCATTGTTGGTAAGGGCTTTTAAGTAAGCATTTCACGGTAAGGTCTACACCCTTTGTATTCAGCGCATGTGATAAATACAATTTGGTTTTACATCTAGTAGCCCTTTTGGGAACTTCAGACTGTCTAACAGGTGTCTAATTATCTCTGGCCCTGTGTGGCATCATTATGTAAAATACACTGCTCAAAAAAATAAAGGGAACACTAAAATAACACATCATAGATCTGAAGGACTGAAATAATCTTATTAAATACTTTTTTCTTTACATAGTTGAATGTGCTGACAACAAAATCACACAAAAATGATCAATGGAAATCAAATTTATCAACCCATGGAGGTCTGGATTTGGAGTCACACTCAAAATTAAAGTGGAAAACCACACTACAGCCTGATCCAACTTTGATGTAATGTCCTTAAAACAAGTCAAGATGAGGCTCAGTAGTGTGTGTGGCCTCCACGTGCCTGAATGACCTCCCTACAACGCCTGGGCATGCTCCTGATGAGGTGGCGGATGGTCTCCTGAGGGATCTCTTCCCAGACCTGGACTAAAGCATCCGCCAACTCCTGGACAGTCTGTGGTGCAACGTGGCGTTGGTGGATGGAGCGAGACATGATGTCCCAGATGTGCTCAATTGGATTCAGGTCTGGGGAACGGCGGGCCAGTCCTTAGCATCAATGCCTTCCTCTTGCAGGAACTGCTGACACACTCCAGCCACATGAGGTCTAGCATTGTCTTGCATTAGGAGGAACCCAGGGCCAACCGCACCAGCATATGGTCTCACAAGGGGTCTGAGGATCTCATCTCGGTACCTAATGGCAGTCAGGCTACCTCTGGCGAGCACATGGAGGGCTGTGCGGCCCCCAAAGAAATGCCACCCCACACCATGACTGACCCACCGCCAAACCGGTCATGCTGGAGGATGTTGCAGGCAGCAGAACGCGTTCTCCACGGCGTCTCCAGACTCTGTCACGTCTGTCACGTGCTCAGTGTGAACCTGCTTTCATCTGTGAAGAGCACAGGGCGCCAGTGGCGAATTTGCCAATCTTGGTGTTCTCTGGCAAATGCCAAACGTCCTGCACGGTGTTGGGCTGTAAGCACAACCCCCACCTGTGGACGTTGGGCCCTCATACCACCCTCATGGAGTCTATTTCTGACCGTTTGAGCAGACACATGCACATTTGTGGCCCGCTGGAGGTCATTTTGCAGGGCTCTGGCAGTGCTCCTCCTTGCACAAAGGCGGAGGTAGTGGTCCTGCTGCTGGGTTGTTGCCCTCCTACGGCCTCCTCCACGTCTCCTGATGTACTGGCCTGTCTCCTGGTAGCGCCTCCATTCTCTGGACACTACGCTGACAGACACAGCAAACCTTCTTGCCACAGCTCGCATTGATGTGCCATCCTGGATGAGCTGCACTACCTGAGCCACTTGTGTGGGTTGTAGACTCCGTCTCATGCTACCACTAGAGTGAAAGCACCGCCAGCATTCAAAAGTGACCAAAACATCAGCCAGGAAGCATAGGAACTGAGAAGTGGTCTGTGGTCACCACCTTCAGAACCACTCCTTTATTGGGGGTGTCTTGCTAATTGCCTATAATTTCCACCTGTTGTCTATTCCATTTGCACAACAGCATGTGAAATTTCTTGTCAATCAGTGTTGCTTCCTAAGTGGACAGTTTGATTTCACAGAAGTGTGATTGACTTGGAGTTACATTGTGTTGTGTTCCCTTTATTTTTCTGAGCAGTGTATATTACAATTAAATAAAATAGAATGAAAAAGCTGCAAAACATTATCCTAAATATAAACCATCAACTTAGTGAATAGCATTGGTGTTTAACATGAGGGTTTAAGCAAATTATATTTTATATTTGAGATTCTTCAAAGTAGCCACCCCCTGGCCTTGATGACAGCTTTGCACACTCTTGGCATTCTCTCAACCAGCTTCATGAGGTAGTCACCTGGAATGCATTTCAATTAACAGGTGTGCCTTGTAAAAAGTTAATTTGTGGAATTTCTTTCCTTCTTAATTTGTTTGAGCCAATCAGTTGTGTTGTGACATGGTAGGGGTGGTATACAGAAGATAGCCCTATTTGGTAAAAGACCAAGTCCATACTATGGCAAGTACAGATCAAATAAGCAAAGAGAAACGACAGTCCATCAATACTTTAAGACATGAAGGTCAGTCAATTCGGAAAATTTCAAGAACTTAAAACGTTTCTTCAAGTGCTGTTGCAAAAACCATCAAGCGCTATGATGAAACTGACTCTCATGAGGACCGCCACAGGAAAGGAAGACCTAGAGTTACATCTGCTGCAGAGGATAAGTTCATTAGTTACCAGCCTTAGAAAATTCAGCCCAAATAAATGCTTCGCAGAGTTCAAGAAACAGACATCTCAACATCAACTGTTCAGAGGAGACTGCGTGAATCAGGCCTTCATGGTCGAATTGCTGCAAAGAAACCCCTACTAAAGGACACCAATAATAATAAGAAGAGACTTGCTTGGGCCAAGAAACACAAGCAATGGATATTAGACCAGTAAAAATCTGTCCTTTGGTCTGATGAGTCCAAATTTTAGATTTTTGGAACCAACCGCCATGTCTTTGTGAGACACAGAGTAGCTGAACAGATCGCCGCATGTGTGGTTCCCACCGTGAAGCATGGAGGTGGTGTGATGGTGCTTTGCTGGTGACACAGTCAGTGATTTATTGAGACTTCACGGCATACTTAACCATCATGGCTACCACAGCATTCTGCAGCGATACGCCATCGCATCCGGTTTGTGCTTAGTGGGACTGTTGGAAAAGCATTGCAGGTGAAGCTGGTTGAGAGAACGTCTAGAGCGTGCAAAGCTGTCATCAAGGCAAAGGGTGGCTACTTTGAAGAATCTCAAATATATTTTGATTTGTTTAACACCTTTTTGGTTACTACATGATTCTTAGTAAAAATAGTAAAATAAAGAAAAACCCTTTAATGAGTATAAATTACATCAAAAGGCAGAGCTGTAACTGCATAATCCCTGACATCACAGCAATAGTTGTGGGGGATACAGGCAGCTACCAATTCTGTTGGTTGCCATTTAATCTCTGTTAATTTCAGTGCTTGCCCCAACTCCACCCTTCTATCTACATGAGTCTGTCTGGGACCTAATTCTGCAGCAGCTGCCACCCAAAGCCTTTTCCTATCCCCCCAAACCCAAAATGGTAGCCAAGCGGTTAAAGCGTTGGGCCGGTATAGTGTTGGGCTGGTTCTAATCCCCCAAGCTGACAAGGTAAAAAAATATGCCGATGTGCCCTTAAGCAAGGCACTTAGCTCTAATTGCTCCTGTAAGTCGCTCTGTATAAGAGTGTCTGATGAATGACAAAAATGTCAATGTAAAGTCCAGCCACCACCCAAATCCCACAATGCAATACAGTGAGATCCAAATGTATTGGGACAGTGACATTTTTGTTGTTTTGGCTCTGTACTCCAGCACTATGGATTTGAAATGATACTATAGTATAGAAATGATACTATAGAAATGACTATAGTGCAGACTTTCTGTACTTAGTCCACCCACTTTAGGGGTATTGGGAAAGATTCACTTATATGTAATGTTCCCTCAAATCTTTTGGGGGCATTGAACAAATGTTTGGTCTTGTGAGCGTAAATGTGAGAATTTTGTGCAACTTCCGGCGCACGTTTACAGTGAACACTGAGGCTGTTCCCTTACAGTTTTAGACAGTAGCCAATAGGCTATTGTGGCTATTTGAGCATAATGTGGGCCTACCAACAAAACCAAAATGCAATTATTATTATTAGCATACAGAGAAAGACAATATTCAAGCCTGTCTCAAAATACAACACTGCCCCTTTAATTAAGACATTAGCTTTTTACCTGACTGGCTTTTCAAAGCCCGCTTGAAATGTAGCCTACACATTTTATGCTCTTGCAGGAAGTGCTAACTCCCCATTGCTGACCTATACTTATAAGTGGGCTAATAACTTGCTAACTAGCAAAGAATATCAACAAATGTGCACACGCGTGGCTCTCTGCTCTGATCTGATCTCCGTTGCTCTCTGGCTCTGCCTACAACAAAATCAGACTCAATCTTGCAAAGTTCAATTTGTTTTGTTTAGATTGAAAAAGGGGTTGATATAAAATGAGAAGACACACAAATATCCCCCCCTCCAAATCCAAAGTGCTGGAGTAGAGCCAAAACTGTGTCACTGTCCCAATACTTTTGGAGCTCCCTGTATGCGCAGTGGGTGTGTCACTGTCTCAAGCCTTTCTAGCTATTTCCCCCTGCCGTGGTGCATGTGGCTGTCTGTTTGTGTGGATTAGGGATTTAATCACCTTAACCCTTTACACTCGTGAGAATTGGCCTATATGAATAGGGCTAAGTTGAAATGTTTTCTACAGAAAAAATATGAAAAGCATATGCATAACCATGGTAGCAGTTGAAAGAACATTTTGGAGATTACAGGAAAATTATTAGACCAAAAGGTGAGGACAACAGTTCACCTGAAAACTGAATCCAAACATTTACTGTTGATTTTATGTGCAATTTACTGTACTTATTGCCGCATTTGTTGATACCGAAATCTGAAAATACTCTGGATACATTCAGTAAAATTATAAGAAGATTCCTGAAAAATATGGGGTAGGTGCAACATAAGAAAAAAATGTATAAGAGTTTGAGTGAGAGGACTACTGGGATTTCAAAGTGGCCACACACACCTCTCCAAAGAGTGCACAGTTCCTAAGTCATTTCAATGCACTTTTATGACTCAAAGAAGTCTTCAACTATAAAGGTGCTTTTTTTTGGTTCTCCTAGCTGTGCCGTTGATGAACTAGAGCAAGGTAGTTGTTTTGGTTGGAACACAACCCTGCATCCCTGCCATCAAAAAAATGGTTGTTTACGAAATCCCAAAACGGTCCATTCTAAATCTCAAATCGGGGTCAGGTGGGCATGGTTGGAAAGCGTGTTCTATTGCCAACATGACTAGCTAAGTTATAAAATACGATATTACAGTGTTAGGCTTTCACAACGCAATTCAGGGAAACGGACTGTAATTTTGGTGCGCATAGAAAGGAGTCATGAGTGCATTCAGGTACGTGTGCCGCAGCAGATTTTCTTCACAATAAACAAACATAGGCTCGTTCTGTTCAGAACAACCCAGGGCATGACAGCATGTCACCTTGGAACTGTACATCAAACATAGTGATCATAAACATTGACAATGTATATGACATGAGTTTTATTCTATGGAAATTGCACATTTGGACTATAAGGTGTTTGGCTTGCTTGTATGACATCAATGCAGTATATCATCATCCTCCTCAACGTCTCATCTTTAAAAATACATAGAGCCCTCTTAATTTAAAGTATTTCCCTCAGACAAGAAATGTGCAAAAGCTGCCTAATTAGCAGGAGGGATGGGTCAACTTCTTGTTGCGCGAGGTGCTCAAGTTCAGAACGACTGTCAGTCAAAACCCATACAGCGCTGGGAAGCGCATAGCCAGAGCTCTGACGTCATGTATACTGCAACATGTTACTGTACAGCCATGTCTGGGATGTTGGGAAAGTTGTGGGACGATAGGCCAGAAAAATATAAAATGCATACAACAGTGGTTCCATACTAAAATGTTAAAACACAAAGACGAGGATGAAACCGATCACAACATTTAGCTTAAAAGTTGATAAACTACGAATAACTCACATTACAAGTGCACAAATATGTTCACTCGTCTCAGCCATATGCGTGAACGTTCCAAAATGCTATAACGGGAGAACACCATTCTCAAACGAGCACCTGATGCGAGCAGTTTTTAATAATGTGTCAGATGGATATACAGCATAATGGTAATAACTTAGAAAGAGGGAATATCTGAAGACGCAACAATAGGATTGTGCCTTACTGCCTTTGGACAGTAGAATAAGAAATGTTGGTTTAAATGGCATATCAGGAAATCTTAGCTTTTTTTCTATGGTCGGATTTTGGCTGTAGGCTATTAAAAGCAAGATAAGATTGTTTGAAACCTGTACAACCTATGATATTGCTTGCTAGGCATCGCATTTGTAATTATTTCAGTTATGGAAATGTATAATATTAGAATATCATTCCAATGTTGGGCAAATAGGCTTACTAGAATGCACATTTTACTCTCTCCCAGCCTGTTTGTGGCCTGCCGGGCCAAGAGCTGAGGTTTCATGTGCCGGGAGTTGCTGTGGCATTTGCATTGTCTGTAGGCTATGGCTAGCTACGATGGTATTCTTGTGAATATGGTTGTATCTCCCTGACCTAAACCGAACGCACACTGTAAAATGTGTAATGTATTTCTGCTTCGCGCTGCAACACTGCCTGTCTGGGCGCTGTGCGTGGGCACGTGAAGAGCAGAGTGCCAGATTCATTTTTAGAGGTGATGTGCACAGGCATAAAAGTTTGTTTAAATTCCACGCTTCTGTGATATTTTGGTTAAAAGTATTTTTTGTGTTTTGTTGGTGTGATTTTAGCAACAACCCAAAAATATTTGGGCTGGTAAAAAAATTCTGAATGGCTGTTAGATTTTGCCAAATGCAGGTAGATTTTGGCATTGTCAGACATTCTTTATTGTATTTTGTTGTGTTTAAATGGGGCAGATGGTGGTGGAATGGAATGTTTATTCAGTAATCAGTTCACAATAACATTCTTCTCTCTTCAATATATTGTATACATGTGGTTAGCATGTTCAATTAATAAAGTAGAATTATTAATAATGTAATGGGTGTTTGTTTTCATTAAGATGCAAAAAGGTTTTTGTAATATAGACTATTTATCGGTCTCAGAAATAAACCAATTACCTTAAAAGCACTGCAAATGACCTAGACCCATGCTTGCATATCAAAACATAAAAATAAAAAAAAAGTTTAATTTAAATTATGGGACGGTTCAAGTTCAGTTTGTGACCGTTGAAATTACACAAAAAAGTTAGTTGCGAGCCCTGTAGCCACTGCGTTCCAATGTAGGCGTTTATCAGTGCCCAAATGTGCCATTTTCAACCAGTATACGGGCTAGAGTGTAAAGGGTTAAATTCAGGGCAAGTGGGCCAGGCAGAGCCACCCAAACCCACTCTGATTGAGGCAGCTGCAAAGCTTTACAGCTCTGTTTCGATTTAAACAGGAAGCTACACCACCAACAATCTAGGAAAACAAGTTCCTAAGCAAAAGCAGAACATCTAGAGGCCTATGCTCTAAATTGGAGGCTGACTGGGATCTTTATCTTGAAAGTAATTTGTTTACTTTGCACTAGTGAATCTTTACAGCCGCTTGTACCTCTTGAAACAATCCAGGAGGGCAATGAGTCACTCTTAAATCCCTATCGTTCTTTATACTCTTATAATGGCTGTGTAAACAGTACGCTCAGAATGTGGAGGAGGGTGGCCATAAAAACAGACAAAATTGTGTAAAGGAATGACAGACTCGCCCCTCTAAAATTGTTCTCCATTAATACAATTTAAGCAGCCTGTCATACCAGACCATTCTGACATTTAGCTGCTGTATGGTGGCCCTGTGGCGGAGCTCTCAATAGCCCTGTTGGCGCTCCGCTGAGATAAAAGTGGGTAAAGGTGGAACTAAACAGATAGAGGAGAGGAGGAGAGGAGAGGAGGAGATGAGATCAACAGAAAGACTTCGATTATCTTTCATGTCTAGACCTCCGGACTTTTGAACGGAGACACTCATCCGTTTAGTAGAGTGGAGATCAGCACAGCTTTTACATGGCAGACACACTGCTGCCTGGTCCTGAACTAGCACCATTTTGCTCAGTACATTGAATGAGAAAAAAACGTTATCATTATGTAATACACTATTTTTCTCAGTGTATTGAAACTTGGGGTCAGGAGCCCACGTGGAGTCACCCGATTGAAAAATAGTTACGATCACGGTAGGAAATGAACACCCGCCAAATGCAGGTCGGTTTTGGCATTGTTAGGTAAGAATGTCTATTTCAACAACCAAAGCATTTGGGAATAGTAAAATGTAGAAGTTGGTCGAGGTGGCCTGAAAGGCTAGTTATATTGTTTTGTTGTTTTTCAATATTAGTTGGGTTTGCTACAAATGTCTGCTGCTACGGAAGAGACACAGTGATTCGCATGTCTGACAGAGATGGCGTGCCCCTTTACCATGGTATTGGCCCAGCCCGGGCCTTAGTGGCTGCAGAACATTTATGTCTTCCCTAAAACATTTATTCATTAACTTCAAGTAATTTCTTATAATTAAAAAACTCAAATAATTTAATTGTGATCCTAAATGTCAAATGATTTACTCCTTGTAAAAAATGTCAGCGTAGAGCCCTGAACATTTCCCACCATGATTGCTATCACTAGTAGGCTACCACCCGGTTACTCAATCCTGTACCTTAGAGAATGCTGCCCTATATACAGAGACATGGAATCACTGGTCACTTTAATAATGGAACACTAGTCACTTGAACAATGTTTACATACTGCTTTACCTATTTCATATGTATATACTGTATTTTAGTTAATGCCACTGACATTGCCCGTCCTAATATTCATATATTTCTTAACTCCATTCTTTTACTTTTAGATTGGTGTGTATTGTTGTGAATTGTTAGATACTACTGCACTGTTGGACCTAGGAACACAAGCATTTCGCTACACCCTTAATACCATCTTCTAAATATGTGTATGTGACCAATAAAATTTGATTTGAACTGTAATAATAAATAAGCCGTATCACTCAGAACTTTGTGGAAATTGCGATTCCAATTATGTAACACTCTCATGTGGGAGCTGAGCTGACCCAATAACATTATACTGTAAGAGATCTTTATGGCTTCACCCAGATACAAGGGCATAGCTGTGGTGGAGCAGGCCGCTTGGTTGGAATGGGACATATATCTTACTTTTTTAATAATTTGCTACCATGTCAGTTGTCTTTACTTGGCACTGGAAAAAAGTATAGAGCCCTGCCGCTAATGTAAAGTAACTGTTGATAAATAAAAATAAAAAATAAAGTTAGTTGGATTTATTATCAAGCAAAATACACCGCTCAAAAAAATAAAAGGGAACACTAAAATAACACATCATAGATCTGAATGAATGAAATAATCTTATTAAATACTTTTTTCTTTACATAGTTGAATGTGCTGACAACAAAATCACACAAAAATGATCAATGGAAATCAAATTTATCAACCCATGGAGGTCTGGATTTGGAGTCACACTCAAAATTAAAGTGGAAAACCACACTACAGCCTGATCCAACTTTGATGTAATGTCCTTAAAACAAGTCAAAATGAGGCTCAGTAGTGTGTGTGGCCTCCACGTGCCTGAATGACCTCCTACAACGCCTGGGCATGCTCCTGATGAGGTGGCGGATGGTCTCTGAGGGATCTCCTCCCAGACCTGGACTAAAGCATCCGCCAACTCCTGGACAGTCTGTGGTGCAACGTGGCGTTGGTGGATGGAGCGAGACATGATGTCCCAGATGTGCTCAATTGGATTCAGGTCTGGGGAACGGGCGGCCAGTCCTTAGCATCAATGCCTTCCTCTTGCAGGAACTGCTGACACACTCCAGCCACATGAGGTCTAGCATTGTCTTGCATTAGGAGGAACCCAGGGCCAACCGCACCAGCATATGGTCTCACAAGGGGTCTGAGGATCTCATCTCGGTACCCAATGGCAGTCAGGCTACCTCTGGCGAGCACATGGAGGGCTGTGCGGCCCCCCCAAGAAATGCCACCCCACACCATGACTGACCCACCGCCAAACCGGTCATGCTGGAGGATGTTGCAGGCAGCAGAACGTTCTCCACGGCGTCTCCAGACTCTGCCACATCTGTCACGTGCTCAGTGTGAACCTGCTTTCATCTGTGAAGAGCACAGGGCGCCAGTGGCGAATTTGCCAATCTTGGTGTTCTCTGGCAAATGCCAAACGTCCTGCACGGTGTTGGGCTGTAAGCACAACCCCCACCTGTGGACGTTGGGCCCTCATACCACCCTCATGGAGTCTGTTTCTGACCGCTTGAGCAGACACATGCACATTTGTGGCCTGCTGGAGGTCATTTTGCAGGGCTCTGGCAGTGCTCCTCCTTGCACAAAGGCGGAGGTAGTGGTCCTGCTGCTGGGTTGTTGCCCTCCCACGGCCTCCTCCACGTCTCCTGATGTACTGGCCTGTCTCCTGGTAGCGCCTCCATGCTCTGGACACTACGCTGACAGACACAGCAAACCTTCTTGCCACAGCTCGCATTGATGTGCCATCCTGGATGAGCTGCACTACCTGAGCCACTTGTGTGGGTTGTAGACTCAGTCTCATGCTACCACTAGAGTGAAAGCACCGCCAGCATTCAAAAGTGACCAAAACATCAGCCAGGAAGCATAGGAACTGAGAAGTGGTTTGTGGTCACCACCTTCAGAACCACTCCTTTATTGGGGGTGTCTTGCTAATTGCCTATAATTTCCACCTGTTGTCTATTCCATTTGCACAACAGCATGTGAAATTTATTGTCAATCAGTGTTGCTTCCTAAGTGGACAGTTTGATTTCACAGAAGTGTGATTGACTTGGAGTTACATTGTGTTGTTTAAGTGTTCCCTTTATTTTTTTTTGAGCAGTGTAGTTATTAGCCACGATACATATCGCCCAGCTGTAGTATAGATAAATCATTGATAAATCACACATGAACTGCCCCTTTTAATTCTCATAGTATTTATTTCCTAATGGTCTATGCTTGATATATTTTTGTATACACAGAGCTGCAAACCAAAATTCCCCTTTGGGAATCATAAAGTCATTAATCAACTTATCTTACCTTGAAGAGGGAGTGACCTGGGTGTTACTGTGTTGGGGGGATTCGGAGGCGGAGGGGGGGCCTTCCTCGCCCTCGCCGTCCTGGGGCAGCTCCTCACACGCCTCTAATTTCTCATCATCCAGGAGCTCAGTGATCTACAGGAGAGAGAGAAGGGTCAGGGGACATTTTAGAAGGGGGAACTCCACTCCAACAGCTGCCTTTTCATAGAAGTAGGCTAGGAGGTTTAAGTATCATCATACATGACACCTCTGACAGGACACAATGTGACTGAGCTGTACCAGCACAAAATGTGCAAACAGACAACATCATGTAATACACACACACACACACACACACAATATATATATAAATAAATTCCTTGTCTTAAGTCAGTTAAAATAAAGTTGTGATCCTAAGAATGTGAAATGTCAGAATAGAGAGAATTATTTATTTCAGCTTTTATTTCTTTCATCACATTCCCAGTGGGTCAGAAGTTTACATACACTCAATTAGTATTTGGTAGCATTGCCTTTAAATTGTTTAACTCCTGACAGAGCTGGTGTAACTGAGTCAGGTTTGTAGGCCTGACTCAGTGTGCCTGTCCCCATTTGCAGTTGCAAACCGTAGTCTGGCTTTTTTATGGCGGTTTTGGAGCAGTGGCTTCTTCCTTGCTGAGTGGCCTTTTCAGGTTGTGTCGATATAGGACTCGTTTTACTGTGGATATAGATACTTTTGTACGCGTTTCCTCCAGCATCTTCCCAATGTCCTTTGCTGTTGTTCTGGGATTGATTTGCACCAAAGTACGTTCATCTCTAGGAGACCGAATGATGAAGCCGGTGACTGATGTGGTATACTCGTCAATGTCATTGGATGAATCCCGGAACATATTCCAGTCTGTGCTAGCAAAACAGTCCTGTAGCGTAGCATCCACGTCATCTGACCACTTCCATATTGAGCGAGTCACCTGTATGCAGGTATCAGGAGGATAGAATTATGGTCAGATTTGCCAAATGGAGGGCGAGGGAGAGCTTTGCACGTGTCTCTGTGTGTGGAGAAAAGCTGGTTTAGAGTTTTTTCCCCCCTCTGGTTGCATGTGACATGCTGGTAGAAATTAAGTGAAACGGATTTAAGTTTGTCTTCATTAAAGTCCCCGGCCATTAGGAGTGCCGCTTCTGGATAAGCAGTTTCTTATGGCCTTATACAGCTCGTTGAGTAGGGGTCTTAGCGCCAGCATAGGTGTGTGGTGGTAAATAGACGGCTATGAAAAATATAGATGTGGTCTACAGCTTATCATGAGGTACCTCAGGCAAGCAATACCTCGAGACTACCTTAATATTAGACATCGCGCACCAGCTGTTATTGACAAATTGACACACACCCCCACCCCTCATCTTACTGGACATAGCTGTTCTGTCCTGCCAATGCAAGGAAAACGCAGCCAACTGTATATTATCCGTGTCGTCCTTCAGCCACGACTCGTTGAAACATAAGATATTACAGTTTTTAATGTCCCGTTGGTAGGATAGTCTCGAACAGAGCTCATCCAGTTTATTCTCCAGTAATTGCATGTTGGCTAATAGAACAGATGGTAGAGGCGGTTATCCACTCGCCGGCTAATTCTCACAAGGCACCCTGATTTCCGCCACTGTATTTGCTTATTTTCTTTATGTGAATGACAAGGATTTGGGCCTTGTCTGAGAGCAGCATTATATCCTTTGTGTCAGACTCATTAAATAAACAAATCTTTGTCCAGTTTGATGTGAGTAATCACTGTTCTGATATCCAGATGCTCTTTTCGGTCATAAGAGACGGTAGACGGGATTATTTAGTCTTTTTTTTGTTCATCTTTATCAATGGTGCCAACAATTTTTGATCCGACTGTATATACACAGTACCAGTCAAAAGTTGACACCTACTCATCCAGGGTTATTTATTTATTTTGTACTATTTTCTTCATTATAGAATAGTGAAGACATCAAAACTATGAAATAACACATACGGAATCATGTTGTAACCAAAAAAATTATTAAACAAATCAAAATATATTTTATATTTGAGATTCTTCGAAGTAGCCACCCTTTGCCTTGACAGCTTTGCACACTCTTGGCATTCTCTCAACCAGCTTCAGGAGGTAGTCACCTGAAATGTATTTCAATTAAGAGGTGTGCCTTGTTAAAAGTTCATTTGTGGAATTTCTTTCCATGCGTTTGAGCCAATCAGTTGTGCTGTGACAAGGTAGGGGTGGTATACAGAAGATAGCCCTATTTGGTAAAAGACCAAGTCCATATTATGTCAAGAAAAACTAAAATAAGCAAAGAGAAACAACAGTCCATCATTCCTTTAAAACATGAAGGTCAGTCAATCCGAAAAATGTCAAGAACTTTGAATGCTTCAAGTGCAGTCGCAAAAACCATCAAGCGCTATGATGAAACTGGCTCTCATGAGGACCGCCACAGGAAAGGAAGACCCAGAGTTACCTCTGCTGCATAGGATAAGTTCACTAGAGTTAACTGCACCTCCGATTGCAGGCCAAATAAATGCTTCACAGAGTTCAAGTAACAGACATCTCAACATCAACTGCTCAGAGGAGACTGCATGAATCAGGCCTTCATTGGAAAATTGCTGCAAAGAAACCACTACAAAATAACACAAAGACGAGACTTACTTGGGGCAAGAAACACAAGCAATGGACATTATACCAGTGGAAATCTGTCCTTTGGTCTGAGTCCAAATTTGAGATTTTTAGTTCCAACCGCCCTGTCTTTGTGATACACAAAGTAGGTGAATGGATGTTCTCCGCATGTGTGTTTCCCACCGTGTAGCATGGAGGTGGTGGTGTGATGGTGCTTTGCTGGTGACACGGTCAGTGATTTATTTAGAATTCAAGGTACACTTAACCAGCATGGCTACCACAGCATTCTGCAGCGATACGCCACCCCATCTGGTTTGCGCTTAGTGGGACTATCAATTGTTTTTCAACAGGACAATGGCCCAACACCTCCAGGCTGTGTAAGGGCTATTTGACCAAGAAGGAAAGTGATGGAGTGCTGCATCAGGTGACCTGGCCTCCACAATCACCTGACCTCAATCCAATTTAGATGGTTTGGGATGAGGGACTGAGAGTGAAGGAAAAGCAGCCAACAAGTGCTCAGCATATGTGGGAACTCCTTCAAGACTGTTGGAAAAGCATTCCAGGTGAAGCTGGTTGAGCGAATGCCAAGTGTGTACAAAGCTGTTATCAAGGCAAATGATGGCTACTTTGAAGGATCTAAAATATACAATATATTTTCATTTGTTTAACATTTTGTTGGTTACTACATGATTCCATATGTATTACTTCATAGTTTTAATGTCTTCATTATTATTCTACAATGTAGAAAATCGTAAAAATAAAAAACCTTTGAATGAGTCTGTGTGTCCAAACTTTTGACTGGTACTCTATACAGTCTGCAAACAAAGCAAGAATCTCTTATGCAGGACAGGTCATGTGGGCTCAGATGTTTTCTATGTACAGTGTACACAGAGACTATAAACACCAAGACATCTATTACAATTACCAATTAGTGGTTGCTGCTGTACATTTTCAGCCAGGCTCGCTGTTCCTTGAATAGGTCCTAACTGAATCAGTGGTGCCGACATCCCTTGAAATGTACCTAGCGTTAGACGTTGACACTGCAGTCAGTGCAGAGCCTGCTGCTAATATGGTGGGAGGTATATTACATTGTACAAGATGTTCCATAAAGATCTAAAGATAGGTCGCACCATTCACCACCTTGGCTGAAAATTGTTCCGTGCCCTATGTTTAATGTCATAATCGCAAGGAGAGTAAGAGACTCGTGGGGTAACCTAACTGAGAATAGGAATGATTCCTAATAGATATTCTGGCTGTGTCTTTGGCTGAGGTACAAAGGCAGCCTAATTCAGCTCTTTTCTTTCACTAAGAGGTCTTCTGATTAATCAGATCATCAGCTCTGAAAAAGATCTGATGTGATTGGCCAAAAAAGTTCAGAACTCAGCTGCCTGTGTAAATACAGCATATAAGACACCACATTCCCCCCTCCTATTCTGAGATGTTTCAGAACCCATAAGCGCTGACTTTATTTCTCTCGCTCTCCCCCTCGCCAACTGCATCTGCTGCTGCGGTGTCACAGCCACATTGCCATAGCAACAGCTCCCTGACACCTCTGATTGGATTTCAGGGCCTTGTCCCTCATTGTGTATGCAGATGGTTATGAGTAATGGTTGTGTGTTGTCATGGCGGCGGTATCTGTCCGCTGTCTGTAGTATAGCAACAGAAAGAGAGCCTAGGGGAGAGGATTCTCACACTGTTCTAACGGATTAGACACATTTATCCACATCAAAGACCAGAACATAAAGCATTTCTCCAAAGGTTAAATATACTGAAGGGGGAGACAACTAAAAGATATCTGAGCAGAAAAAGAGCTCACACTTAAAGGTCTCTAGTAGATGAATGCGGAGTCAAAGTAACCTTCACATTTTACAACACCAGGGCCTGACAGCTGTAAATGCTCACAATGTGTTACAGAGACCATGGAACTTTCTGTATCATCTCCACAAGCTTTACATAAACCACCGGGTGCGGACAATGATTATTACGCATTGAGAATTTCCTAGAACCATTTCCTCATGTCAAATTCAGATGTAGAAAGGCTTGATTCTACAAATTTTTGTGGATTGTTTTCTCAAAAGTTTAGAATATTTTTCTCAAACGCATGGAATATTTATCCAAAATATGAAGTCATAGGCTAATCAATGTTTACATCTACAGCGCCTTCAGAAAGTATTCATACCCCTTGACTTATTGCACATTTTGTTGTGATATAACCTAAATTCTAAATATATTAAATGTATTTATTTTCTCACCCGTCTACACACAATCCCCATAATGACAAAGTGAAAACTCTTTTTAGAAATGTTTGAAATACAGAAATCTCAATTACATAAGTATTCACACCCCTGAGTAAATACTTTGTAGAAGCACCTTTGGCAGCGATTACAGCTGTGAGTCTTTCTGGGTAAGTTTCTAAGAGCTTTCCACACCTGGTTTGTGCAACATTTGCCCATTATTCTTTTCAACATTCTTCAAGCGTAGTCAAATTGGTTGTTGATCATTGCTAGACAACCATTTTAAGGTGTTGCCATGGATTTTCAAAACTGTAACTCAGCCACTCGGGAACATTCACTGTCTTCTTGGTTAGCAAATCTACTGTATATTTGGCCTTTTTGGTTATAGGCCTGCTGAAAGGAGAATTAATCTCCTAGTGTCTGGTGGAAATCAGACAACCAGGGTTTCGCCTGTGCTTAGCTCCATTCCGTTTCTTTTTTATCCTGAAAAAACTCACCAGTCCATAGCGATTACAAGCATACCCATAACATGACGCAGCCACCACTATGCATGACAATATGGAGAGTGGTACTCAGTAATATATTGTTATGTTTGGGGCAAATCCTATACACTTTGTATTTTGGACAAAAGGTGTCTTACTTGGCCACGTTTTTGCAGTATTACTATAGAGCCTTGTTGCAAAAAGGCTTCCTTCATTTCACTCTGTCAATTAGGTTAGTATTGTTGAGTAACAACAATGTTGTTGATCCATCCCCAGAGTTTAATGGCTGTGATAGGAGAAAACAAACTGTTTTAAAGTCACCATTGGGCACATGGTGAAATCCCTGAGCTGTTTCCTTCCTCTCCGGAAACTGAGTTAGGAAGGATGCCTGTATCTTTATAGTGACTATTATTGAACACAGGATGAGTCCATGCAACTTGTGACTTAAGCACATTTGCCATAACAAAAGGGTTGAATACTTATTGACCCAAGGAATTTCAGCTTTTTATTTTTAATTAATTTGTAAATGTTTCTAAAAACATAATTCCACTTTGACATTATGGGGTATTGTGTGTAGACAAGTTACAGGCAAGTCTATGGGCCAAATGTCCCCTCCCGGAACTAATGCTGCTCGTTATCTCATGCATCCCATTGTATCATGACAGATACACGATACCATTTATGTTTCAGTAGTCTGTCCATGAGAGATTGATATTATGTAACAGTATCAGCGGACTTCATCTAATTCCACCATGCTTGAAATTGGCATCATACAGAACAGAAAATACCAAGCGGTGGAAAACACTTTCACAGTCACCTGTTATTATGAATAGGACACCTCAGAGAGTTTCTGACTAGCGAATGTGATTTCTAATATCCTAGGCTGTCGGGTAAATCCATTTGAATTCAATCACTTTTTGACAGCAAGCCCTTTTGATTTAAACAAAACTTTCCTGATATTTTGGCCCATGGAAGAAGTGGTCAGAAAGTGACTTTCTGGACCTGAATGCCAAAACATTCATGTCTACATCGCTGGAAATGATAAACGGTTGAGTTTGAAATAATTTAAAAGCTTACAAAAAACAGGGTTGTCAAACTATTTAGTAAATTTGTAAAATCATATAAGCTATTCGCATTTTGTAACTTAGACCCTACTATATATCTGAGGTTTCTGTGTTTTGCCCTCCATCAGTTGAGACAACATGCTCTTGAATATAGGGTAGGTGTACTCAAATCATAGAAATTAGAGCCGGGACGATACCAGTATTGCAATATTTGTTCCATGGAAAAAATGAAAACAAGAAGCAGATCTAACTATTAGGTATTTTAAAAACCAGCTGTATGTAAAATAGTGTGTGCTATTGCATAGAAAATAAATAAATGTAACTCTGCAATGACAACATAATGATGTTTGCTTACAACATTAGGGCTTTCTTTTCTAAAGAAGTTAAATCCGCTTCATGTTCTGTTTCCTTGCCGCGATAATAACGAATATCACAATACTGGTATCGTCCCTGCCCGAATAGAAAGGACCGATCCCTTCAGACCACTGCCATTTAGCTGACACACCATTGAAATTGAAATGTTAAATTCTAATTACTACCACAAAGATGGCTGCCGGTCAATGTAATTGGACATGTCTATTCTATATATAGTGCCTTCATAAAGTATTCATCCCTCTTGACTTATTCCACATTTTGTTGTGTTACAGGCTTAAATCTAAATGGATTAAATAGATTTCCCCTCACCCATCTACACACAATACCCCATAATGAAAGTGAAAACATGTTTTTAGAAATCTTTGCAAATTTATTGAAAATTAAATACAGAAATTTCATTTGCATAAGTATCCACACCCCTGAATCAATACTTAGTAGATGCACCTTTGACGGCGAATACAGCTTTGAGTCTTGGGTATGTCTATCAGCTTTACACATTTGGATTTTATCCCATTCTCGGTGCAGATTTCCTCAAGCTTTGTTAAGTTAGATCGGCAGTGAACAGAATTCTTCAAGTCTTTCCACAGATTTAATGGAATTCAAGTCTGGGCGACTTACACACTCTTGTTCTGAAGCCATTCCAGCGTTTCATTGGCTTTATGCTTGGGGGCCATTATCCAGTTGGAACGTAAATCTTCACCCTCATTCTAAGGTCGCACTCTGAAGCAGGTTCTCATCAAGGATTTGCCTGTGCTCGGCTACATTCCTTGTTCCCTCCATCCTTACCAGTCGCTGCCGGTGAAAAGCATCTCCATAGTATAATGCTGCCACCAGCATGCTTCACGGTGGACAAAGACATAGTGCTTTTCATTCAGGCCAAAGAGTTCAATATGTCTCATCAGACCATTGAATATTTTTGCCTTATGCGCTCAGTCTCGCTCTCCCATAAAGCCCAGATTGGTGAGGTGCTGTACAGACTGTTGTCCTTCTGGCAGGTTCTCCCATCTCAGCCAAGGATCTCTGTAGTTCTGCCAGTGGTCAATGGGTTCTTGTTCACCTCGCCAACCAAGGTCCTTCTAGCCAGGTTTCTCAGTTTGATCGGACACCCAGCTCTAGGCAGAGTTTGGGAAGTTCCATATTTTTTCCATTTCCCAATGATGGAGATCACTGTGCTCTTGGAAACTTTCAACACTGTAGAAATGGATTCCTACCCTTCCCCAGATACATGCCTCATCACAATTCTCTCTCAGAGATCTACGGGCAGTTCCTTGGACTTCATGGTATAGTTTCTGCTCTGACAAGTACCGTCAACTATGGGACCTTATATAGACAGGTGTGTTTCTTTCTAAATCTTGTCCAAACAATTGAATTGGCCACAGGTGTACTCCAATCAAGTTGTAGTGACATCAAGGATGATCAAAGGAAATTGGATGCACCGGAGCTCAATTTGGGGTGTCATAGAAAAGGGGTGTGAATACTTATGTTATTGAGATATTTCTTTATTTCATTTAAAAAAATGTTTTATTTTATTTTCACTTTGTCATTATGGGGTACGGTGTGTAGATGGGTGAGAATTGTCTATTTAAATCCATTTAGAATTCAGGCTGTAACAACAAAATGTGGAATAAGTCATGGGGTATGAATACTTTATGAAGGAACTGTACAGTATTTATATGATTTCAATAGGTTTCCTATGGAGGATTGACAGTATAATTTAAAACAGATAATCCCATTCAAACATTCTCTGATGTGTGGACCTCCATCTTTGTGGTACCCTTTGAAAGTAAAAATGTCTATTTGATTCCCATTCTAGTACATTTATCAGCCAAAACATGACACCCAACCTGTATTCAAGAGCATGCGTCTCAACCGATGGCGGGCACAAGACTAACTCCAGATGTAAAACAGGGTCAAAGCTACAACATATGCAAATATGAAAAAAAATATATATATTAAATCTAGAAATTATCAAAAAGTTTGACAACCCTGTTTGTAAGCTTTTCAAATTACAGCAATCTCAACCGTTTCTTTTCTCCAGTGATGAAGACATGGATGTCTCCTGGTATGGTATACAAAATAGATAAACATTGAGCATATTTCTCTCTTGAATGTTTGCATTCAGGTCCAAAGAGAGAGAAAAAACTGTTGGGGGAGGTTCTCTTCTGCACTGTTCAACTAATCCAGTAAAATGTGGAGTAGTTGAGATGGAGTGTCGCCTTGTTACCGTCCAAAAGCGGAAGTCGTATCACAGGCTCTTTCAATTTCCCCTAAAAACCGGATGCATACGGTTTCTTCCATCCACGCTGAGGGTGGCTAAAGGATTAAATGTTTCAGAAAGAGGGCTCTGTGTGTTAGCCACTCAGCCCGAGCAAGTCTGCCCGCTCGCTAAGGACCAGTGGGTAGAGACAAGAATGTGAGGAACAAAAGGGCATAACCTTGGCTAGGGCTAGAGCAGGGGTTCCCAAACTTTTTCCACTCGGGGGCCCCTCACGTCTATGGCACTGTTCATGACACAAACTGTTCACACGCCTCGTTGGTGGAGAGAATTTTGCAGTTTTAAAGCTAATTTTCTTGCAACTCTATACATTTTGCCAAGTCTAATGTGTATTCATATGATATTTGAGTGACAAAAGAAATTACAACAATATCTATTGGCAAAATTTAAAAAAATAAAAGTTAGCTGACATGGGCTAGTTGATCTGGACATTTCTGACAAGCTATAAATGATGCACTACCCAATTTTGAAATTGTACCTTGTGCATTCATTGTTTTATCTTGTTAGACTACTGCAATGCTCTACTTTCCGGCTACCCGGATAAAGCACTAAATAAACTTGAGTTAGTGCTAAACACGGCTGCTAGAATCTTGACTAGAATCCCAAAATGTGATCATATTACTCCAGTGCTAGCCTCTCTACACTTGCTTCCTGTTAAGGCTAGGGCTAATTTCAAGGTTTTACTGCTAATCTACAAAGCATTACATGGGCTTGCTCCTACCTACCTTTCCGATTTGGTCCTGCCGTACATACCTACACGTACGCTACGGTCACAAGACGCAGGCCTTATTGTCCCTAGAATTTCTAAGCAAACAGCTGGAGGCAGGGCTTTCTCCAAGAGCTCCATTTTTATCGAATGGTCTGCCTATCCAAGTGAGAAATGCAGACTCGGTCTCGACCTTTAAGTCTTAATTGAAGACTCAGCTCTTCAGTAGGTCCTATGACTGAGTGTAGTCTGGCCCAAGGGTGTGAAGGTGAATGGAAAGGCACTGAAGTGACGAACCACCCTTGCTGTCTCTACCTGGCCGGGTCGCCTCTCTCCACTGGGATTCTCTGCATCTAACCATATTATGGGGGCTGAGTCACTGGCTTACTGGTGCTCTTCCATGCCGTCCCTAGGAGGGGTGCGTCACTTGAGTGGGTTGAGTCTCTGACGTGATCATCCTGTCCGGGTTGGCGCCCCCTTCGGGTTCGTGCCGTGGGGGAGATCTTTGTGGGCTATACTCTGCCTTGTCTCAGGGTAGTAAGTTGGTGGTTGAAGATATCCCTCTAGTGGTGTGGGGGCTGTGCTTTGGCAAAGTGGGTGGGGTTATAGCCTGCCTGGTTGGCCCTGTCTGGGGGTATAGTTGGACGGGGCCACAGTGTCTCCCGACCCATCCTGTCTCAGCCTCCAGTAATTATGCTGCAATAGTTTGTGTTGGGGGATAGGGTCAGTCTTATATTTGGAGTATTTCTCCCGTCTTATCCTGTGTGAATAAGTATTCTCTCTCTCTCTCTCTGAGGACCTGAGCCCTAGGACCATGCCTCAGGACTACCTGGCCTGATGAGTCCTTGCTGTCCCCAGTCCACCTGGTCGTGCTGCTGTTCCAGTTTCAACTGTTATGCCTGCGGCTATGGAACCCTGACCTGTTCACCGGACGTGCTACTCTCTGCTGCCCCGGTTGTCTAACTCAATGCTCAAATGTGAAAAGCCAACTGACATTTACTCATGAGGTGCTGACCTGTTGGACCCTCTACAACCACTGTGATTATTATTATTATTAGAACCTGCTGGTCATCTGAACATCTTGGCCATGTACTGTTATAATCTCCACCCGGCAACGCCAGAAAAGGATTGGCCACCCCTCAGAGCCATTCCTCAAGTTTTTTTCCTGTCTTTCTAGGGAGTTTTTCCTATCCACCATGCTTCTACATCTGCATTGCTTGCTTAATGGTTTCTGTATAGCACTTTGTGACATTGGTTGATTGATTGATTGGAGGTGGGGCCTTAGAAAATAAAACATAATATACAATTGAATACAGGAGAGCATAATATTCACACAAATTCCCGTCTTCGGTTTCACTCTTGCAAGAGCGAGTATGCTGTTTTCTCCGTTTAGTTAATCCAGGTTTCCGTTTTTTTTAATTTATTTTTTTAAGGTTCGCTCTCTCTCAAGAAATCACTTTTTTTTATATAAAAACAACAAAAGTGGATATTCTAAGTCCACAACAATGCTTAAACCACATCAGGAGACCACTTTTGAGGTCTGGGAAAAATAAAGACATTGCGATTTTTGGTTGTAGCTACCCTTTAATGCAAGTGCGCACCAGCATGAGACTGCTGTTTGGTTAGAGATGTTTCTTTAGCGCTCATGTGATTGCAATGTTTGCATCAATTCAGTGGACAATTGTTTTGAAAATGATCATATCATTCTGCCAGGCATAGGCTACTTTGTAGTTAACATTTAATTGACAAGGTTTTTGGAAAAGCCTTTCCAACTATACCAGAAGAAGATTATGAATAGCATCATCGCAAACGGCTACACAAAGTGGGGCATTCCTGTGGCGTTTCAGAAAGTTGCAGGAAAATACAAATCATTTTGTTCATGTCTTATGATCAACTTGGGCAAATTCATGATCTTTCTAATAAGGTCAATACATTTAGTTGATTTCCTACAAAGTTTCAAAAAGATTTTTGAATATCGTTTTAATGTCTGGATTCAGTATGCAACACTGATTTTATAGGGCACCCACAGGTGCCATATGCCTTGCCTGTAAGAAAATGCCCTATCCCAGGCTAAAGTAGAGCAGCTTCATCAGAATGGGCCAGAGACAGGTATCTTATGTAGAACAGGCCTGGAGGGAAACGATGGGTAACGGTAACGTCCCCATCACAACCAGACATTCCAGCAGCAGAGTAGGGAGCAGCTGAGGAGAGAAGCTGGCAGGGAACCTGAGATTTATGCCTGGATTAATTACCAGGGACCCTTGTGAGCTGTCAAGTGCTCCTCCGCTACCCTGGCTCAACTCCAACTGGGTTGCTGTTTCCTTCTCCAATTAGCTGCCTACCTACACGAGTTTCTCTCCTACTCCACAGCAGCACAACACTGAACCTCATCGACCCTGCAGAGCTTCTTCAGAATAGGATGACCCTGCTTTATTCAGATGTGTCACTGTGTAACAGGATGACCTTTCCTAGCAACAACACAGCGCAGTCCCTCGCAGTTATGACTAGCCCAACCCTGCCTCAAGGCTCTAGGCTACTACTACTCCTGATTAAATGCAGTGAAACTGAAGGCAAGGAAGCGCTTCCCACCACCCTATGGTCTCTTGCCAGGCAGGATGGAATAAGCACTGCTGGCTGCCTGACTGTGCGGTGTGAGGGTGACTTAGCCTGGCGAGTCAGTCTTAATACTCCTTGAGGTCCGTTAGGAAACCCAGACGTCCCCGGAGATGGCCGAACGTGTCGGTTCCACCGCTACATCAACACAGCGGTTACACATTTTTCTTCATACAGAACAGAGGGCCATTTCTGAACAGCATTTCCCTGAGCTAGTCGGTCACAAAACAGGAGGGAGAAAAGAGTCATATGAAAGGAATTTGCGGCTTATCATTGTCAGTTTCCTGTGTAAGAGAGTGCCTGCCTCTGGAACGCAAATATGCGGCCGCCATCGAGGAATAGGTCGGGATTTGAGAGGGTGCAGCAGCACATCTGCCTAACGCTGATCTGAAGACTGCTGTGTGTGTGTGTGTGTGTGTGTGTGTGTGTGTGTGTGTGTGTGTGTGTGTCGGGGAGCTATGGCCGAGAGGAGCTCATGAACACCCATTTTCCCACAAAATACTGGGAACTTCTGGTGCAACCATTGCTACTTCATAAAGGCAGGCAGACAGGTGTAACTCAGAAGCCATTTCTCAGGCTCAGGACCATGACTGTGAACACTTGCTACTGACACACCTCTAGGCGTCTCCATGGGAGTAGAAGGCTATTATAAAAAAAGGCGTGCAGACAACAAAGGGAACTTTAACTCCACCCCAAAGCCTCTTTACTTTCTCTATTCTCTCAACAGTTGTCTTTGGCTTGGGTCGGAAAAACTATCCTCAACATTTGACTGATTTGAATAAACAACACTGCAGTAATTCCATAATCTCCATTTCTTAATCAAATTTTTTTTTCATGGCAGTGCCAGACTCAAGAGTGGCTGGAATAATGTTAAAACCCTCTACTTCCTCATTACGGAAATTCAACAGAACATATTTTCAGTCAACACATGCATGGTGGAATGGAGTAAATTATTATGTTAGGTAATAACAACCAAAGACCATTATACCTTGACGTACGGGCTCCCTACCGCCAAGCATTCAACCTTTAACCCATGCTGCAGGGTGAGTGAGGTTTTACAGTGCATTCGGAAAGTATTCAGACCCCTTTCCACATTTTGTTAAGTTACTGTCTTATTCTAAAATGTATTAAATTGTTTTTCCCCCTCAATCTACACACAATACCCCATAATGACAAAGCAAGAACAGGTTTTTAGAAATGTTTGCTAATTTATAATGGAAAGAAAATGTATATCACAAGTATTCAGACCCTTTACTCAGAACATTTAAGTCCAGGCTCTGGCTGGGCCACTCAAGTACATTCAGAGACTTGTCCCGATCCACTCCTGCAATGTCTTGGCTGTGTGCTTAGGATCGTTGTCCTGTTGGAAGGTGAATGTTCGCCCCAGTCTGAGGTCCTGAGCGCTCTGGAGTAGGCTTTCATCAAGGATCTTGTTTCTCATGGTCTGAGAGTCCTTTAGGTGCCTTTTGGCAAACTCCAAGTGATGTGCCTTTTACTGAGGAGTGGCTTAAGTCTGGCCACTCTACCAAAAAGGCCTGATTGGTGGAGTGCTGCAGAGAGTTGTCCTTCTGGAAGATACTCCCATCTCCACAGAGGAACTCTGGAGCTATGTCAGAGTGACCATCGGGTTCTTGGTCAACTCCCCTGATCCAAGGCCCTTCTACCCCGATTGCTCAGTTTGGCCGGGCGGCCAGCTCTAGGAAGAGTTAGTTACAAACTTCTTCCATTTAAGAATGATGGAGGCCACTGTGTTCTTGGGGACCTTTAATGCTGTAGAAATGTTTTGGTACCCTTCCTTAGATCTGTGCCTCGATGCAATCCTGTCTCGGAGCTCTACGGAGAATTCATTCGATCTCATGGCTTGCTTTTAGCTCTGACATGCACTTTCAAATGTGGGACCTTACATATACATACAGTGAGGGAAAAAAGTATTTGATCCCCTGCTGATTTTGTACGTTTGCCCACTGACAAAGAAATGATCAGTCTATAATTTTAATGGTAGGTTTATTTGAACAGTGAGAGACAGAACAAAATAATCCAGAAAAACGTGAAAAATGTTCTAAATTGATTTGCATTTTAATGAGGGAAATAAGTATTTGACCCCCCTCTCAATCAGAAAGATTTCTGTATAAAAGACACCTGTCCACAGAAGCAATCAATCAGATTCCAAACTCTCCACCATGGCCAAGACCAAAGAGCTCTCCAAGGATGTCAGGGACAAGATTGTAGACCTACACAAGGCTGGAATGGGCTACAAGACCTTCGCCAAGCAGCTTGGTGAGAAGGTGACAACAGTTGGTGCGATTACTCGCAAATGGAAGAAACACAAAAGAACTGTCAACCTCCCTCGGCCTGGGGCTCTATGCAAGATCTCACCTCGTGGAGTTACAATGATCCTGAGAACGGTGAGGAATCAGCCCAGAACTACACGGGAGGATCTTGTCAATGATCTCAAGGCAGCTGGGACCATAGTCACCAAGAAAACAATTGGTAACACACTAGGCCGTAAAGGACTGAAATCCTGCAGCGCCCGCAAGGTCCCCCTGCTCAAGAAAGCACATATACATGCCCGTCTGAAGTTTGCCAATGAACCTCCTTCCCTCAGCCAGGGCATTGAAAATGGGTCGTGGATGGGTATTCCAGCATGACAATGACCCAAAACACACGGCCAAGGCAACAAAGGAGTGGCTCAAGAAGACGCACATTAACTTCTTAGGGAGTAGCGCACGAGGTTACCGTTTTGGAGAGCCTGGCGTGCCCAAAGTAAAATGCCTCCCATTCAGGCCCAGAAAATAGGTATTTAGTACCATTGGATAGGAAACACCCAGAATTTTCTAAAAGTGTTAACATTTTGTCTGTGAGTGAGTATAACAGAACGGATATGGCAGGCGAAACCCCAAGGAATTTCTGTCCTGGAAAAAGTGGTTTTGACACATTGCTCATTTGGAACCCCTCCATTATGAAAATGCCCATATAAGGGCATATGAATGCAGTACCTATCGCTTCCTCTGGATGTCAACAGTCTCGAGAAAGTGTTCTGATTCTTCTTAGCTGCTTTTAGAGCAGAGAAGAAGACTAATAAGGAAGTGTCCCCACAGATGTCCTTACAAGAAAATGCACGCTCCCGGCTGGCGCGCTCTGTGGTTTTTTCCTTTCTTATTGCCCAGTTAATATTCCGGTTGACATATTATACATTAAAGTGTTCCTAAGGATACATTATCAATTATGTTTGATTGTTCTTGGACAAGTTTATAGGTATAAGTTGAACGAGTTCTCTTCACGTTTCAATAGACTATTTTCTCATTCTAACGCGCCAACCAAACAGCGATTTATGGATATAATACATGACTTTTTCTAACAAAAGAACCATGGATTGTCTTCGTTGGACACTTGGGAAGCCCTCAGCAGAAGTTCTTCAACAGGTAATTGATTTGTTTTCGCTGTGAAATGTGTTTTGTGTGAACCGTGATGGCTTATGAATTCATGGTAATGGAAAAATATTGAAGGTGCTACCCTCAAACAATCAAATGTGGTGCTTTCGCCGTAAAGCCTTTTTGAAATCTGACAACGCTGTGATATTGCCAAGAAAGAGCTTTTGATGACTATGAAACACTTGTATATTGATGCATGTTTAATAATTCAACTTTTGAATTTGGCGCCTTGCATTTCACCTGGTAGTGTCGGGAGTGGGGCGCTAGCGCCCCAGCGCACCTTGCTGCTCCTTAAGAAGTTAAGGTCCTGGAGTGGCCTAGCCAGTCTCCAGACCTTAATCCCATAGAAAATCTGTGGAGGGAGCTTAAGGTTTGAGTTGCCAAACGTCAGCCTTGAAACCTTAATGACTTGGAGAAGATCTGCCAAGAGGAGTGGGACAAAATCCCTCCTGAGATGTGTGCAAACCTGGTGGCCAACTACAAGAAACGTCTGACCTCTGTGATTGCCAACAAGGGTTTTGCCACCAAGTACTAAGTCATGTTTTGCAGAGGGGTCAAATACGCATTTCCCCTCATTAAAATGCAAATCAATTTATAAAAAGTTTCACATGCGTTTTTCTGGATTATTTTGTTGTTATTCTGGATTTTTTTGTTGTTATTCTGTCTCTCACTGTTCAAATAAACCTACCATTAAAATTATAGACTGATCACTTTTTTGTCAGTGGGCAAACGTACAAAATCAGCAGGGGATCAAATACACACACACACACACACACACACACAGGTGTGTGCTTTTCCAAATCATGTCCAATCAATTTAATTTACCACAGATGGACTCCAATCAAGTTGTAGAAACATCAAGGATGATCAATGGAAACAGGATGCACCTGAGCTCAATTTCAAGTCTCATAACAAAGGGTCTGAATACTTATGTAAATCTGTTTTATCTTTGTCATTATGGGGTTTTGTGTGTAGATTGATGAGAGAAACAATTAATCAATTTTAGAATAAGGCTGTAACGTAACAAATTGTGGAAAAGGGGAAGAGGTCTGAATACTTTCCGAATGCACTGTATATGCTCTCTTGGGTAAATGAAACTAGCTCCAGTAGACAAATCCTTTTGAGTGTGAACTATATAACTGTACTGTATTATATGAACCGGAATTACGCACATTGTTCAAACCATGATAAAGCAGGGAGAAAACATGCGATTCTGTTGCAGAGTTACAAGTACAGGGTAACGAATTTGATTTTAATTTGGAAATATATTTTTGTATAGTTAGTATAAGGTCATTAGAGTTACCAGCCTAAATAAATGCTTCAGAATAGATTAACAGACATCAACTGTTCAGAGGAGACTGCCTGAATCAGGCCTTCATGGTCAAATTGCTGCAAAGAAACCCCTACTAAAGGACACCAATAAGAAGAAGAGACTTACTTGGGCCAAGAAACACTAGCAATGGACATTAGACCGGTGGAAATCTGTCCTTTAGTCTGATGAGTCAAATTTGTGAGACGCAGAGTAGGTGAACGGATGCTCTCCGCATGTGTTGTTCCCACCGTGAAGCATGGAGGTGGTGGTGTGATGGTGCTTTGTTGGTGACACTTGTGATTTATTTAGAATTCAAGGCACACTTAACCAGCATGGCTAACACCTTATTCTGCAGCGATACGCCATCCCATCTGGTTTGCACTTAGTTGGACTAGAATTTATTTTTCAACAGGACAATGACCCAACACACATACAGGCTGCGTAAGGGCTATTTGACCCGGCCTCCACAATCACCCGACCTCAACCCAATTGACATGGTTTGGGATGAGTTGGACGCAGAGTGAAGGAAAAACAGCCAAGTGCTCAGCACATGTGGGAACGCCATCAAGCCTGTTGGAAAAGCATTCCAAGTGAAGCTGGTTGAGAGAATGCCAATAGTGTGCAAAGCTGTCAAGGTAAAGGGTGGCTACTTTGAAGAATCTAAAATATATTTTGATTTGTTTAACACTTTTGGTTACAACATGATTCCATGTGTGTTATTTCATAGATTTGATGTAAAAATAAACAAAAACCCTTAAATTATTAGGTGTTTCCAAACTTTTGACTGGTACTGTATAACTTTCATAATATTTCCCTTAATGTTATTAGCCTACCTCCTCTCTCAATTGTTGCTTCATTCCTTCCTCGCTTTCAACAGTTAAATGAAATAAGTTTTGTTGTCCTTATTTATCATTCTAATGATATCCTTGAATAATGTAGGACTAAAATTAGATTCAGAAGGCTTTCACTTCTCTTCACAAAGATTGAACGGTTTTGGGTCTGAACAAATAACTGCTATAGCCTACCACCATAGCGCATTCGCTCTTCTAAAACTACCTTTAAGTTCCATTGGCTGCTGTATTTAACATTTAGTAAACAAGAGCTTGTGTCCCTCTTTTCGAATAGTCTATTGGTATTAGAAATGCTAAAAAGAATTATGTCCAGCAAGCTATTCTAGTCTAGCTTTTCCTGCATGGGACTCCAAGAGCTAAGGAGTGCTTTTTAAAGGGAGAGGCTAGTGGAGCACAGGTGCATGCATATTGCACAAGAGACAGAGGCTATAAGTTAGAAGCTTATTATGCATAAACGCATCATTAATTAGCTAAATATAAGGCCAACACTGCACTGAAATGTATTACCTGAAAGAGGTAGGCTAGGACATCTATATATAGGGCTATATATTAATCTAGAACAGGATTATCTTTTTTGGATGCAATTTGAGAGAGACAAAGACTGTGAGAGTGCTAGCACGTGCACTGATTTAAAGCATTGATATTGGAGTTAAACGTTTTTTTAAAACTGCAATTTAAAAAAAGAATCCTTACAACTTAAAAAATAAAGGTGAAAGCCAGATGGATGGGTAAATTAGACGCGCATTCTGTCTTTATAGCACTGTAGCATAGACTATGCTGCAGCAAATTCATGCCTCCCGGTCACAAGAACAAAAGTTCCCACGAGGTACAGTAGGTCTACATGCATTGTGAATTGTGCGCCATACTAAGATGGGCGGTCTGTCCCCACCCTGAGCGTTGATTCATTATGCAGAGGCCATAGAGAAGCCAGAGTTAGACATTGCATATAATTTAACAGTTCCATTTTACACCATGCTGTTCATATAATGTATTATAATTTACTGGTTTCTAGCAGTTATTTATCCCGGGAAAAGGGAGTGGTTTTGGGCAGGAAAGCCCGGTAAATCTCAGTAACCGGGTTCCCGCCATTCAACCCTATTGTAGATATGCTGCCCCAAAAGAGGGAACAAATGTTAGCAGAAATCAGTTTGTAGACCATTAGCATGTTTCTCCGCGATCGCTACATCGTAACGTTGGGTCAGCAGAGTGCAGCAGCAACTGATTCGGGAGGCTAATACAGTAGCTAGCTAGATAGCTTTTGGTGGAAGCACAAAGCATTATGTGTGCAGCACAATGTAGCTGGTTGGTTAGCAGCATCCCATTTGTTGTATATGAAATGTGACTGGCTCAGCTGGCAAGTTTGTTGGACAAATTTAAACTAGCTTTTGTGCACATTGACAATCTTGAGAAATACTGCTTGTTGAAGTATAGAACTCCTTTGCTAGATGTAAAATGGCGCGATTAAGATTTCTTCACAAAAAAACTAAGAAATTGACAGATGTATTTTTTTAGCTTAGATTAATTCCAACAGAAATTGGGTTCGGCAGATGATGTAACCTAGGTAATATCAAATGTTATGACAACACGTTGTGGCCAAACTACTTCTGATCTATCCCATTACTGTTTGCGAGATACAAGATAGACCAGTGCAGGCAGAATCAATGCCAAGACAATGGCCCAGAATAGAACATCTCTAGAGGGGAGAATAGGAGTGTCCTTACCTGTTCGTTGATGGAGCTGTAGTCGGTGGTGGAAACGTCATCGTCCTCCGAGTCAAAGAACTCCTCCTGATTCTCCAGCAGCTCCGCCAGGATGCGGCTAACTGACTCCTGCTCCTTCAGATCCTCCAAGTCCGTGTCTAAACTAAAGTTACAGAAGATATGACCTGAGATCAGCTGTTATCATAAAACACACGTGTCGCAACTACAATATACAGACAAGAAACAACCTTAGATCAGCTTTTATCACTACCATCCCACCTTACAATAATAAAGTCACTCATTGCATCATTAAGTTTGACTTTAGTTTGAGTAATCTGACTCCACATCAGATGACTAAGAACTGGTGCTAGTAAGTACACAAACATTCATATTCAATAATTAGATTCTAGCATTGACAGAACAGCTGTTCTCTACCTTAAGTCAACAGAACACAGCTTTTTTCAGAGCATTGGCCACAGACACGCTAGTCTAGAAAATTCTCTTACTATTATTATTATGCAAAACAACCCCTCCTGTGGCTGCAAACATGTCTAAGCGTGATCACCTGGGTGTGTTATATATTTCATTATATAAATGAACATGTTACCAATATAATTTCTGTCCTATAAGCACTTATACAGCACCATTTCCTGTGAGAATTCCAGCAACGTGAGATTGCCATTATGCAGGTATGTACAAGTAAAAAATCTGAACACCAAGTACAAGTACTAAAGGCCTGTGGAGGTATGGGTGTATGGATAGGCGAGGTGCTGTGTTGTTGTTGGCCTTACTGGAAGATGTCTGGTCCGAATACCGCGGCGAGGGCGCCGACGCTCCAGCTTTCCTCCTGGAGCGAGGCCACGCTGGACAGGAAGCGGCACAGGAAGCGCAGCAGGCTGTAGTTAACCTGAGGCAGCTGCTGGAGGAAGTACTTCATGTTGCGGGCGAGCTCTTCCTCGCTGCTGTAGTCTGGACAACACACAACAGGGGATTAGAGATAGATGGTGCCAAGGGAAAGAAGTATGAGAGTCAGATGAGAGAGAAGGTGGAAAAAGATGGAGAAGGATGATGAAGAGAGAAGGAATTATGTGCAGCGCCTGTATAGGGAGTACAGGTCAGACAAACAGAAACAGAGGAGGAGGATGAAGAGGTAGAAGACTGAAGAGGAGAATAATAATGATGAAAATTAGGATGACTAAAATGAGCTTACCTTGGTAGAGCTGCAGGATGTGGGACTGCATGCCTGCAGGGATGATGGGCTCTGGGAGCTCCTGCAGGAAGAGACGCAGCAGGCTGACGGCAGAGGCCAGGTCAGCCTCCTTCTCCAGGTCCACCTCCTCCCCAGAGTCATAGCGCTGTCGTAGCCACTCAACCCGCTCCGCGTTACCGTTGACTAGGAACAGCCCCTCCAAATCCAGACGCCCTGAGAGCAACAGAGACAAAGAGGATAGCAGTCAATCACTTGCTCTGTCTGCTCAACAGTTATACACTGCTCAAAAAAATAAAGGGAACACTAAAATAACACATCATAGATCTGAATGAATGAAATAATCTTATTAAATACTTTTTTCTTTACATAGTTGAATGTGCTGACAACAAAAATCACACAAAAATTATCAATGGAAATCAAATTTATCAACCCATGGAGGTCTGGATTTGGAGTCACACTCAAAATTAAAGTGGAAAACCACACTACAGCCTGATCCAACTTTGATGTAATGTCCTTAAAACAAGTCAAAATGAGGCTCAGTAGTGTGTGTGGCCTCCACGTGCCTGAATGACCTCCCTACAACGCCTGGGCATGCTCCTGATGAGGTGGCGGATGGTCTCCTGAGGGATCTCCTCCCAGACCTGGACTAAAGCATCCGCCCACTCCTGGACAGTCTGTGGTGCAACGTGGCGTTGGTGGATGGAGCGAGACATGATGTCCCAGATGTGCTCAATTGGATTCAGGTCTGGGAGCAGGCGGGCCAGTCCTTAGCATCAATGCCTTCCTCTTGCAGGAACTGCTGACACACTCCAGCCACATGAGGTCTAGCATTGTCTTGCATTAGGAGGAACCCAGGGCCAACCGCACCAGCATATGGTCTCACAAGGGGTCTGAGGATCTCATCTCGGTACCTAACGGCAGTCAGGCTACCTCTGGCGAGCACATGGAGGGCTGTGCGGCCCCCCAAAGAAATGCCACCCCACACCATGACTGACCCACCGCCAAACCGGTCATGCTGGAGGATGTTGCAGGCAGCAGAACGCGTTCTCCACGGCGTCTCCAGACTCTGCCACATCTGTCACGTGCTCAGTGTGAACCTGCTTTCATCTGTGAAGAGCACAGGCGCCAGTGGCGAATTTGCCAATCTTAGTGTTCTCAGGCAAATGCCAAACGTCCTGCACGGTGTTGGGCTGTAAGCACAACCCCCACCTGTGGACGTTGGGCCCTCATACCACCCTCATGGAGTCTGTTTCTGACCGTTTGAGCAGACACATGCACATTTGTGGCCTGCTGGAGGTCATTTTGCAGGGCTCTGGCAGTGCTCCTCCTTGCACAAAGGCGGAGGTAGTGGTCCTGCTGCTGGGTTGTTGCCCTCCTACGGCCTCCTCCACGTCTCCTGATGTACTGGCCTGTCTCCTGGTAGCGCCTCCATGCTCTGGACACTACGCTGACAGACACAGCAAACCTTCTTGCCACAGCTCGCATTGATGTGCCATCCTGGATGAGCTGCACTACCTGAGCCACTTGTGTGGGTTGTAGACTCCGTCTCATGCTACCACTAGAGTGAAAGCACCGCCAGCATTCAAAAGTGACCAAAACATCAGCCAGGAAGCATAGGAACTGAGAAGTGGTTTGTGGTCACCACCTTCAGAACCACTGCTTTATCGGGGGTGTCTTGCTAATTGCCTATAATTTCCACCTGTTGTCTATTCCATTTGCACAACAGCATGTGAAATGTATTGTCAATCAGTGTTGCTTCCTAAGTGGACAGTTTGATTTCACAGAAGTGTGATTGACTTGGAGTTACATTGTGTTGTTTAAGTGTTCCCTTTATTTTTTTGAGCAGTGTATATGAATGACTCCTCTCTGTGAGCATCTCCATGAGGACTGTGAATGCATCTTTCACTTTGAGTAGAATGGCTACATGAATTTCTCAAACAGATTCCACACTGATTTTAGTACATGAATAAACTGATCAAGTTGAAGGCCTAATTTCTCAAATGAGTAAAATTGACAATTTCCCAGATTTGTTCAGTTGTACTATAATTTGTGCAGTTGTACTAACAGCTCAATAACAGGGCATATTAAATGTAAGGGAGGAAGGAATGTTATTTTACCAACAATAGATGCGGTAAACGAGACCAACAATGGAATTGCCATGGCAACGCATGGAGGGGGGAAGATCCCAAAGTCTCCTCATTGCCCCTCAGCAAAATTAGCCTACATTTAGGCTATTGTTTATATGTGTATTTCACACTGAGTATAATGCTTGTATGCCTGTCAACCCCAACACATGTTCATGTCATCAGTTAAAAATGACTGACTACCACCACCACCTATTTCTGTATGCTAGCTATGCTAACCAGCTTATACGAATGAGAGTTTGCATTTAACGGTCACTTCTTCTAAACCTGAAAAGGGACAACTTATAAATGTTGTGCAGCTAAAACAGCCAAATATAAATCCGGATGGATTTGAGGAATATCCACTTGTTAGATCAGATTTGTTGAGCGTGCGCCAATCTGGTCTGCATTCCATTTACTTTTTTACCACATCTATCCCATTCAATGTGCGTTGGTTGGTCGTGCAAGTGGCTTCCTGTTTCCAGATATACAGCGGGGGGGGGAATACTATACACAAGGAAGTCTCCCAACCAGGAAGAAGAGCACACCATCATTACACTGTCATGTCGTTCCACAACTCTGTTTTGTTCCACCACAGAGAATGAGGAGATCTGCAACTAGGATTTGTTCAAAGTGAGCTGCCTGGTTAAGGAAAACAGTGGGTGGGTGGTAGCTGTAAGGCAGAACACCATGGTATATTGCAATGGCCATTCCCCCCCTTCCCTCTATGCCCACCCTACCCCACTGGGGCTACAGCAGCAGCAGCCTGCTGGCCTGGGCCCCTGCTGCAGCTTACAGAGGTCTCATTAAGTCACAATTATGGCATCCCGTTCTGAGTGCAAACAGACAGATTAAAGTATTTTCAATGCCTGATTAACTTCTGGACTGCACAATTATCATTAATATGGCAGCAGGGGAATGAAAGGAGGTGTGTTTGGGGGGTGTAGTGTATTACATAACCACCCAATGTCTGCTTGATGTCACATTCAGTTGACTGGAGACATACCTGGAGATAAATCAAGTTGAAACAAATGAGGAAGTGAAAATCCCTGCCATTGTAATAAGAACTAAATCGATGTTTATGCCTCTGGAGTTGCAGCTTATGCCTGTGTTGGATTGACTAGCTCGTTCCCCCTGCACCCAAACTTTCAGTTGAAAGGAGTCTAAAATGTTACGCAACGGAGGAAGCACATCTTTTTGATCGCAGTGCATTTAGAGTTCAGCTTATCAAAGAGAGCATCTCTCCAAACAACATATTTGGTTTATCGTGATGCAAGAAGTAATCTTGGTTGGCTGCAACTGTTTTTTTCTGCTCGTCTAAAGCCACGCTCACTTGTTCAGCTTTTTTTTTTTTTTTTTTAACTAGGCAAGTCAGTTAAAAACAAATTCTTATTTACAATGACGGCCTACCTCGGCCAAAACCTATGGGACTCCCAAACACGTCCGGTTGTGATACAGCCTGGAATCGAACCAGGGTCTGTAGTGACGCCTCTAGCACTGAGATGCAGTGGCTTAGACCGCTGCGCCACGCGCCAGGGATGGGAAAACTGTCTCAAGGGCCACATCGGGATTTCGAAATTCACAGACTTATTTGTCAGTCAAAAACAAGTTTCAACCCAGAAAAAGAGCAGTTATTTGAAAATATAGGTCCATTACTACATACTTTATCTAGTTTTAGACATTCCATTGTGACCTGGAGTAAAACAAATTCATACCAAAAATAAATCACCCCCCCCCAACCCCCAAAATATATTTTTACGCCCATGGGCCGTGGTTTGCACACCCGTGGGCTAGGCTACATGGAACATGAACAGATTTTTTACAAATAATAAAAACGCACACAATCATTTAATATATATATATATCAGCTTTGATGTAGAAGCATCTCCAGTGGGGTTTCATACAATAAGCTGAAATTATGACAGGTAAAAGGTAATCGCTCTCCAAAGTACCTGGAGGAGTTGTCAAAACAAGCCACAACGATATAAAGCAAGACACAGTGGAAGTATAATGGGATTTACTGAGCACATAAAAATATACTCTAAGGTAAATGTGATGCTCAAAGAGGTGAATCATTTGCCAGAGAGAGAGCATGTATTTTTTTAGGTCCCATTCATGCAGCTCTCCTGTGTCGCACACGGTAGATAGGTACAAACACTAAATAAGTTATTGGACAAGGTAGTGGCCTTCCATTTCTTGCCTAAGGAATACCTCTGCAGTTAGAAATGCAATGCGTGTCTGCCACTCACCATGTTCCTCGATGTACTCTACGATGTGCCTGACCAGTAGGGGGACCTCCTGGCCTGGCTGGCCGCTCTGCTGCACCACATCTAGGGGAACCCCAAAAACCCTGGCTGGTGTCAGGGAGTCGCTGGGGGAAGGAGAGAGGCTTTTCCTCATCGCTTCCACAGCCGAGCTGCTTCCGAAGGTCTGGACACCCGCCACCGCCAAACCACACAGAGGAGAGACAGAGAGGCAGATACACTGTCACAGGCTGTGCTCTCCATCCAACATACATATACAAAACACACACACAGGGCGGACGGCGGGGCAGGTCCCAGCATTATTCAGATGAAATCTGACAAAATCTGATCGGGCCCCGTCTGACCCCTCCCTCCCTGCCTGCGCAGATATCAGGCCCAGCTAGCTCGGAGCCAGAGTGTTATGTAAGTATAGTGAGAGTCAACTGCAATTGTGTCTGACAGCCATCAGAACAGGCATGTTTACAATGCTAACGGGAGCAGGTGCCTGGGCTTGGAGCGTTTGAGCGCTAGCTACGCTACATTTCAGTTACAGACTTGAATGATCTGTGCCCTATTAAACAAACACACACCGACCAGGCTAGCGGACCTTTCTAAAGATCGGCTCTGTTACAGGTCAGCCAGGGGCATATTAGGCTGTGAAAACAAATACCAATCCATCCAGACACCAATTACTGACTGCAGTTTTAAAATCATAGAAATGATTTAAAAAAATGGCTTTCCATTTGTTATAGTAAACATGTTCAGGACCAACATATTACATCAATGTTAAATGTACAGAAACGGAAATGGATTAGATTGTAGGCCTGTGTGTTGTTTTTGTTGCTGTACTCACCGTTTAGCACTTAAAACACCCAGTAGTTCACCTTATCTTCAGCACCACTCACTAGCAGTGAATCAAATGGTCATCTATGGCTGCTTCAGGCTATGGCAAAAGATGAGCCTGTAGTTCCTCATTGACAGACCGCGAATCCTGATCAGGACTTCAGTAGCTAAGCTGCAGGGGAGAAAGGAGGGAAAGAGAGAAGGGGAAAAAAACGTGTTGGAAAGAAGTTGCTTGCTTAGATTCTGAAACCACAAGGTCACAATGATCACTTAAATTTGGCCAGCAGGGATGACCTTGTCCCATCGCGCTCTAGCGACTCCAGTGGCGGGCCGGGCGCATGCACGCTGACACGGTTGCCAGGTGTACAGTGCTTCCTCCAACACATTGCGCGGCTGGCTTCCGGTTTAAGCGGAAATTGTTTCAAGAAGCAGTGCGGTAAAAGTAAAGAAAAAAGTACATGCTTATTATTACTGCATGTAGCCTAGTTCAAATGAAATGTAGTTCTAACGCATTACATAATTTGACAAAATACAAATATTTTCAGCAGATATACAATACTAGTGATGGGGCGGGGATCTATAAAGTTACCGTCGGGATATTATTTGACGATATACCGTATCATTTTGACAATATCGCATTATTATTTTTGCGCTGGTTGGCTGTACCAAAACTAAAGTAATTCAAAGCTTGTTAGCTATCTTTTTAAATTAGGGTGCCAATTTGTTTCAGAACTTTTATTTCCACGACTGATCAAAACTAGTTTTCTCATGGCTTTGTTGTCCCTATGCAGAAGCCATACACTACATAACCAAAAGTAGGTGGACACCTGCTCGAACATCTCATTCCAAAATCATGGCATTAATATGGAGTTGGTTCCCCCTTTGATGCTATAACAGCCTCTCTTCTGGGAAGGCTTTCCACTAGATGTTGGAACATTGCTGCAGGTGACTTGCTCCCATTCAGCCACAAGAGTATTAGTAAGGTCAGGCACTGATGTTGGGCGATTAGGCCTGGCTCACAGTCAGCATTCCAATTCATCCCAAAGGTGTTCGATGGGGTTGAGGTCAGGGCTCTGTGCAGGCCAGTCAAGTTCTTCCACACCGATCAACAAACCATTTCTGTATGGACCTCGCTTTGTGCACGGGGGCATTGTCATGATGAAACAGGAATGGGCCTTCCCCAAACTGTTGCCACCAAGTCGGAAGCACAGAATCATCTAGAACATCATTGTATGCTGTAGCGTTAAGATTTCCCTTCACTGGAACTAATGGGCCTGGCCCCAACCATGAAAAACAGCCCCAGACCATTATTCCTCTTCTACAACACAGTTGGCACAATGCATTCAGGCAGGTTGCGTTCTCCTAGCATCCGCCAAACCCAGATTAGTCCGTCGGATTGCCAGATGGTGAAGCGTGATTCATCACTCCAGAGAACACGTTTCCACTACTCCAGAGTCCAATGTCGGCAAGCTTTACACCACGCCAGTCGCTGCTTGGCTTTGTGCATGGTGATCTTAGACTTGTGTGTGACTGCTCGGCCATGGAAACCCATTTCATGAAGCAACAGGAAATTTGGAACTCAGTAGTGAGTATTGAAAAAGAGGACAGACGATTTATATGCGCCATGCGCTTCAGCACTCTGCGGTCCCGTTCTGATAGCTTGTGTGGTCTACCACTTTGCGGCTGAGCCATTGTTGCTCCAAGACGTTTCCACTTCACAATAACAACGCTTACAGTTGACCAGGGCAGCTCTAGCAGGGCAGAAATTTGACAAACTGACTTGTTGGAAAAGGTGGCATCCTGTGCCACGTGGAAAGTGGTGCAAGGATTCTTCCTAATTAAGCTAGTGTAAGCTAGATGGTGGAACTGAAAGCTGTGCATACTGGCCTGTCATGGTCTCCCAAACGAGTCCACCAGCTCAGGAATCATGAAGCAAAACAAAGTTGCGATAACTAACAAACAGGCTGCCAATGCCTGTTGGCTAAGTAAGGGAGTTGCCTTCTCAAGGGAGAGAGTGGGGTGTTAAAATATTAACAGACTAGGCTGTACTTATGAATGGAGCGTCGTTAAGTGCACTGTGCAGTAATGTCTTTATAAGACCGATCTGAGGCATAACTTAGGCTAGCTTCACAGGTTTTTAAAAAAAAGGTTCAAAAGCAGCAGTTCTCAATATCAAATAATTTCTGAGTAACAATTAAGTACCTTACTGTGATTCATTTAAAACAAAGTGGTCAAAATATTGAGAGCACTAATTTACCACCTGGTGATGTCACCAGGCAGGCTAAAACTCCATCCTACCAAAACAGGCTGACATTTCAAGCGGCCTTTTCAAAACAGCTCTAACACTAAAAGGGCATTATGAGCATTAAAAATTGTACAGTATTATTCCAACTGCATAGTGTGGAAATATATATAACACAGAAGAAAAAAATGATGCATTCAGGTTAATGACTGCACTGGGCCTTTAAGAAACCCAAATGAAGTCCACACTCCCAGCTTGAGAGTCAAACCGCTTCATGGTGTGACGGTCATTCTCACCTTCCAAAGGGATGTGATTAGACGTCATGCTATTAAATTTTCCGTGTTCTGACCCAGGCTGCACCATTCCAGTGCACACGCCCACCTAAATCAGAGGATTGTTTCAAATTCATCTCACTAGGAAAATGGAATTTCCTATCATGGAGTCAGTCTTTGCCACACACACACACCATGTTCCGCAACAAATGACCTACATTCAATATGAAAGTCATTTCTACAAGATGACGATGAATCGCTTGCCCCTGGCCTCTTTTCAGTGGAACACTCAAAGAAACCCTCTTGTTCTGTACATGAAACTAGTGCAGCTCCTCAATTACTTTGCATCCCTCTTGACAAAGGGCTCTTTTGTGCTCATCAGAAGCCCTAGTTCTACTGTCTTACCAACAACTTAATTTCACTGCCTTGTTGAGTGTCTGCATCCCAAATACCACAGTATTCCCTATGTAGTGCACTACTTTTGAACAGGGACCATAGGGTTGTGCACTATAGGGTGCATCCCAAATCGCACCTTATTTGTCACCAGCCCCTCTGAAGCTTTGGTTTGGCCACTTAATGTGATCTTTTTACAACATACCATTTCCAGTACAATCTCCAATAAGCATGGTCTTCTTAATCAGATTGCTTTTAATTAGGCGAGGGTCACAGACAGACTTGATATAATAGGAAGATGGGCACAATGTGTACAGAGCAGGGACAAAATGTTCCCCAATCCCCCTGTAGTTGGCTTTCATGGACAGAATGGGCCAGTCTATCTTAAGCCCACATATCATGCGTGACAACCTTTTCATCCACAATGTCAGCCATTGTTAGGGGGAGGAGAGGAGGCCAGACAGAACAGAAGTATCAGGCAATGAGGTGGTGCATTGTTTGTCTGGTTCTGCATTTCAATTTCCCAAGCCTAGCAGCAGTCGTCTCACTTACGCTTTGGTTTTTCAACAATTAAACATCACCAATGCTAATGACATATCCGCAATTTAATAAAAAAAAATTAAAAAGCACTTAATCTGCATAAATCCTGGGAGTTTGAAAGGTTATGGTTATTGGAGAAGCTTGCATGACTCCATTGGGACTTGAGTTCCCTTACAATACTCTGAAAGAGAGGTCTGCAAAGGACTGATTTACTCATCAACCTCCCGCCTGCACCCCCCCTACACCAGCTGGCTTAGTGTCCGACTCCCACCCGCTACCGCAAGAACTGGTCCTGAACCCAACCACAGTCCCGCAATGTTAATTTAGACGCATGTGAAGCAGCTCACTTGGCAGTAATGGTCACAGCCATTTTGTGCCCTATAGGAAATATTAAAATGTGCAAAAATAACCTACCGAATACAGTGGCAAGAAGAAGTATGTGAACCCTTTGAAATACCTGGATTTCTGAATAAAATTGGTCATCAAATTTGATCGGATCTTCATCTAGGTCACAACAATAAACAGTTTGCTTAAACTAACAAACAATTTTAAGTTTTCATGTCTTTATAGAACACACCGTGTAAACATTAACAGTGCAGGGAGGGGCAAGTATGTGAACCCTTGGATTTAATAACTGGTTGACCCTCCTTTGGCAGCAATAACCGCAACCAAACATTTTCTGTAGTTGCAGATCAGACCTGCACAGTCAGGAGGAATTTTGGACCATTCCGCTTTACAAAACTGTTTCAGTTCAGCAATATTCTTGGGATGTCTGGTGTAAACTGCTCTCGAGGTCATGCCACAGCATCTCAAATCAGGTTGAGGTCAGGACTCTGACTGGACCACCCCAGAAGGTGTATTTTCTTCTGTTGAAGCCATTCTGCTGTTGATTTACTTCTGTGTTTTGGGTCATTGTCCTGTTGCATCATCCAACTTCTGTTGAGCTTCCATTGGCGGACAGAAAGCCTAACATTCTCCTGAAAAATGTCTTGATAAACTAGGGAATTCATTTTTCCGTTGATGATGGCAAGCTGTCCAGACCCTGAGGCAGCCCCAAACCATGATGCTCCTTCCACCATACTTTACAGTTGGGATGAGGTTGATGTGCTGTGACTGTAGTTCCATCTGTCCACAGAATATTTTGCAAAATCCAGGTGCACTTTTGCAAACTTCAGACATGCAGCATTGTTTTTTTTGGACAGCAGTGTATTATTTTGTGGTGTCCTCCCATGAACACCATTCTTCTTGTTTAGTGTTTTACGTATCGTAGACTCGTCAGAGATGTTAGCATGTTCCAGAGATTTCTGTAAGTCTTGAGCTGACACTATAGGATTCTTCTTAACCTCATTGAGCATTCTGCGCTGTGCTCTTGCAGTCATCTTTGCAGGACGGCCACTCCTAGGGAGTGTAGCAACAGTGCTGAACTTTCTCCATATATAGACAATTTGTCTTACCGTGGACTTCAAGGCTTTTAGAGATACTTTTGTAACCCTTTCCTGCTTTATGCAAGTCAACCATTCTTAATCTTAAGTCTTCTGAGATCTCTTTTGTTCGAGGCATGGTTCACATCAGGCAATGCTTCGTGATGCTCCTTTTTTATAGGGCAAGGCAGCTGAAACAAACATCTCCAATCTCGTCTCATTGATTGGACTCCAGGTTAGCTGACTCCAATTAGCTTTTGGAGAAGTCATTAGCCTAGGGGTTCACATACTTTTCCCAACCTCCACTGTGAATGTTTAAATTATATATTCAATATAGACAATAAAAATACAATAATTTGTGTGTTATTAGTTTAAGCACACTATGTCTATTGTTGTGACTTAAAATGAAGATCAGATCAAATTTGATGACCAATTAATGCAGAAATCCAGGTAATTCCAAAGGATTCACATACTTGTTCTTGCCACTGTAGGTTAAATTACCATTTGTTTTTTCCCAACAGATTATCTTCGATTGTATTTAAATATTGCGATATGCCTGGCTGGGTCTCTCCGCTTTCACTGACAGTCGCAACTCAAAAATTATCTATTTGGTATTTCCCGTGCACTCAGCTCAAATTACGTGCCTTTCCAACTGTAGATTGTGATTTTAAACAATTCACAGCTTTTGTACCTTTTAAAGAAGCTAAATGATCCTCTGTGGCCAAATCATGATTTCTGGTATATTAGCCTTTTTTGAATGATTTTATTTATTTCTGTATAGACCGGAGTAAGCTAATTAGGCTATATAATTTTGGCAATTTAATTAAATTTACACTGAAAAAATATAAAACGCAACAAGCAACAATTAAAGATTTTACTGAGTTACAGATAAGGAAATCAGTCAATTGAAATAAATTAGGCCTTAGAAAAAAATAATAATAATTGGGTCGTGGATCAAATAAACAGTATCTGGTGTGACCACCATTTGCTTCATGCAGCGCAACACATCTCCTTCACATAGGGCTGTTGATTGTGGCGTGTGGAATGTTGTCCCACTTCTTTCAATGGCTGTGCGAAGTTGCTGGATATTGGCGGGAACTGGAACTGTCGTACACGTCGACCCAGAGCATCCCAAACGTGCTTAAAGGGTGACAATTCTGGTGAGTATGCAGGCCATAGTAGAACTGGGTCATTTTCAGCTTCCAGGAACTGTGTACGGAGCCGTGCATTACCATGCTGAAACATGAGGTGATGGCGGTGGATAAGTGGCATGACAATGGGCCTCAGGATCTCACAAGGTATCTCTGTGATGGTTTCTCACAGTTTGTGCAGAAATTCATCAGTTATGCAAACCCACAGTTTCATGAATTGTCTGGGTGGTAGATCCCGCAGTTGAAGAACCCGGATGTGGAGCTCCTGGGCTGGCGTGGTTACACGTGGTCTGAGGTTGAGGCCGGTTGGACATATTGCGCCAAATTCTCTAAAAAGGACATTGGAGGCGGCTTATGGTAAATAAATTAACTTTAAAATTCTCTGGCAACGTCTCTGGTGGACATTCCTGCAGTAAGAATACCAACCGCATGCTTCCTCAAAACTTGAGAGATCTGTGGCATGGTGTTGTGTGAGAACTGCATATTTTAGTGTGGCCTTTTATTGTCCTCAGCACAAGGTGTACCTGTTTAATGATCATGCTGTGTAATCAGCTTCTTGATATGCTACACCTGTCAGGTGGATGGATTATCTTAGAAAAGGAGAAATGCTCACCAACAGGAATGTAAACAAATATGTACACAACATTTGAGAGGAGAAAGCTTGTGTATGGAACATTTCTGGGATCTTTTATTTCAGCTCATGAAACCAACACTTTACTTGTTGTGTTCATATTTTTGTTCGGTATACTTTGGGGAAAGCTTAGCTTCGTCTAGCCGCGAGCCTAAACGCTGATCCTCAACACTGGAGCTCCCAAGGGGTGCGTGCTCAGTCCCCTCCTGTACTCCCTGTTCACCCACAACTGCATGGCCAGACAGGACTCCAACACCATCATTAAGTTTGCAGATGACAACAGTGGTAGGCCTGATCACCGTCAAGACAGCCTATAGGGAGGAGGTGAGAGACCTGGCCGGGTGGTGCCAGAATAACAACCTATCCCTCAACGTAACCAAGACTAAGGAGATGATTGTGGATTACAGGAAAAGGAGGACAGAGCACGCCCCCATTCTCATCGACGGGGCTGTAGTGGAGCAGGTTGAGAGCTTCAAGTTCCTTGGTGTCCACATCACCAACAAACTAGAATGGTCCAAACACACCAAGACAGTTGTGAAGAGGGCACAACAAAGACTATTCCCCTTCAGGAAACTAAAAAGATTTGGCATGGGTCCCCAGATCCTCAAAAAGGTTCTACAGCTGCAACATCGAGAGCATCCTGACTGGTTGCATCACTGCCTGGTATGGCAATTGCTCGGCCTCTGACCGCAAGGCACTACAGAGGGTAGTGCGTACGGCCCAGTACATCACTGGGGCTAAGCTGCCTGCCATCCAGGACCTCTATACCAGGCGGTGTCAGAGGAAGGCCCTAAAAATTGTCAAAGACCCCAGCCATAGACTGTTCTCTCTACTACCGCATGAGAAGTGGTACCGGAGTGCCAAGTCTAGGACAAAAAGGCTTCTCAACAGTTTTCACCCCCAAGCCATAAGACTCCTGAACAAGTAATCAAATGGCTACCCGGACTATTTGCATTGTGTGCCCCCAACCCCTCTTTTTACACTGCTGCTACTCTCTGTTTATCATATATGCATAGTCACTTTAACTATACATTCATGTACATACTACCTCAATTGGGCCGACCAACCAGTGCTCCCACACATTGGCTAACCGGGCTATCTGCATTGTGCCCCGCCACCCACCAACCCCTTTTACACTAATGTTCCTAATTTATGCATAGTCACTTTAACCATAGCTACATACTACCTCAAATCAGCCTGACTAACCAGTGTCCGTATGTAGCCTCGCTACTGTAAATAGCTTGTCTTTCTACGGTTTTATTTTTTTACTTACCAATTGTTCACCTAATACCTTTTTTGCACCATTGATTAGAGCCTGTAAGTAAGCACTTCACTGTAAGGCCTACACCTGTTGTATTCGACGCACGTGACAAATAAACTTTGATTTGATTTATTGACTCACCACCTATGTATTCCATCTTTAAAATTGCTCATCGGAATTTGGTAAGAATGACACAGGCCGTTGCAGCCGAGTTGAATGTTCTGTTAAGATGAATTACCATAAACTAAATGTGATTTGTCATTCTGAGAACCGTGGGTGGACACCCTAATCAGGTTACACAACCAATACATATGGGTCCAGTACATTTCTTTAAATGTTTGGTAAATTTTTTATGCTGACTGCCAAGTTTGTCGCCACAATTTCCTAACAGAAACCCTGCAATCTAGTCATAGCCTAATCATATTTATGAAGTAAATTTCCTTGGAAAGAACTGCCCCACGCTTCTCCGCCCATGCATAGGCAGCCTACTCACTTTCATTGAGACCAGACATACGAGGCGTACTTGATCTTGCATGCACGTATGCCCAACTAGGGGAGGAGAAGTAGGCTACTTAACTTAAAGCAGAGAATTGATTGTGAATGCGACAAATGGTTTTTATTAAATTTTTAGAGAGAGTTTTGGTGGCAGTGTGTTGAAAGCAAGTAGAGAGCTCAATGGAGACTAGGTATGCCAACTAAAAGCACACAAGTAATTGACTTTCACCTCGACAGACTTTCTATTGTAGGGCTGAGGTGACAGTCTCACCTAACCTCTAAAGGCATCCGCATGCTTCCCATCCAAAACAGTTCGAACAGTGTGTGCGTATATTAGGACGACATTTGTCTTCGGCAAAGGGTTCTCAGCTGATCGTGGACACTACATTTTTTTCAAAGCAAGCTGAAATTCATTAGCCCGAAGGTTATAGGTCAACAGTAGGGATTCTTCAATTAATGTATTTTTTATTCAACTAGGCAAGTCAATTAAGAACACATTTTTATTTACAATGACAGCGTACTTCGACCAAACCCTAGGGTGATTCAATTATAGTTTTCACGCACATTTCTTCACTTGCGAAATACTGCACCAAACATCTAAGATGTAAAATTGCACGACTAAGCAAACATTGCTAAATTAATGATAGATTTCTTGAGTTATCTTAGATTAATTCTGACTATTTTGAGGGAGTGTATACTGGCTACGTCGTCTCAAGATGGAAAAACAGCACTATTGCCGCTGTGAGCACACTCGTTCAGTTAGGTGCCAGCCGATATTAAGCATGCGAAAGCCTTAAGTGGCACTGGCAAGTAAAGATAACAGGAGAGGTTGACATATTGACAGCACTGAGAAACAGATTTCACAACAGGGCAGTCTGATATTGACTGGAGGGAAGAGAGGAAAATGATATAGGGTAGGAGCAGACAGAGAGACAGCGTCTGCAGAGTCAACACTAGCGCTGAGTTGACCCTAATGCTAGTCCTGAGGTTGAACTCATTGACCTTTACTAAATCGCTAATGGCCTATATGGGTAGAAAGAGAAAATAGGGGGTAGTAGTAGGGGATAGGGGATGCTATGCTACTCTTGCCTTTGACACAGCAGTTGCCTGAGCATCCCATGGGACTGATTCCTTAATAACTAGATCTCTTTAGGGGACAGGAATGAGAAGGGCTTGTTTTTTAACCCAGAGGCCAGGGTGGCAGAGAGAAAAAGGTAATAGCTCTCTCAGTAAATCAGCACCTATTCATAAGTTACCGTTTATAGCATTGATGTAGCCTAAATTTATACAGGGTGCCAATTTATTGTTCTGTAGATGACATACTAAGTTAGCATATGGAACAGATAATCAGTTACGACCTAGTGGTGCAATGTCTCAGTCACAATGCCATCTTACTGTCTGAGCATGGGCAGAGCTAACCATTTGTTGTGTATTTGCATACAATTTCCATCTTGGATACTGATGTCGGCTGTCTGAAGGCTTGAGGTGTGGGTGTAGGCTTGAAATGGCTGCAACTTAGCCGTGTTGGGCCGCTTGCCTTAGACAATGACATTCTGATTATGGATTTAGCATCGACTTTATCACCTCTGTCCCAGCGCAAAACAAAAGTCCTATGCTTTGTTGCAAGGAACAGTCATTGCAGTGCATTAGCAATTAAAAAAAAACACCATTATCAAAATATTTTTATGTGGGGGGACAAACAGGTCTAGTTGATGCGGGTGAGTAATGGCTGCTAATGAGAGTTGATATTTGAGAGCTATGAATAGGGACAATGAATAACTAATGCATGGCTTAGCACATAGCAACTTCTTATAAACAACAGCAGGTCAAAGAGACAACTTCTGGTCAAAATATAACATTCAGAGAAATTAGCCTAACCTCGCCTGAGCCTACTAAAATCAAGACCATGAAAAGAAATGCACATCAGAATGACTTTGCAAACTGAATCTCCCTCCTTTGCCGCTCAAAAGGAAGTAACAACTGATTTATAACAAGGGTAGTGCTTCACTGAGACATGAGTCATCATGACAAAAACCTCACTGGGCAGATCAAAGACTGGAATGTTACAATGGAAGAAGACAGGTTTGTGTCAAAGATGTGAGGCCTATTGTTTAGCAATGACCACGAAGGGTAAAGCTTCAGAACATTGGAAAACTTCACTTACATGTTAATTTCAAGCAAAGCACATGCTATATTTGTAGGTGTAAATCATAGTAATGCCATCTTAGCTGGCTGTATAATATATCCTTTACTACACCCCTACTAATATCCAACTTGATGTATTTTATGTACTAGAAATAATTTAGCTAGCTAGCTGCCCATTGTTAGCTGGTAGGATGGGCAGCTAAGCAGGTTGGTATTGCATTGCTAGCCAGCATTGGAGATCGACAAACAAAGAAAAAAGTATTATGCCGGCTAGATAAAGCTGCTTTCGACCTTACCTAGAAGGGTTATGATACAAATGTCTAATTCGAAAATAGTTAGCTAACTAGCTAGCTTGCGGTCTTTGGGTTGCTTGAATGGCGTCACGTTCAAAATGCTCAAAAGCTAGCAGCAGCTTGATCCAGAACTAGCCTCCAGAAATACACTGCAGTGGAGAATAAGCATAGCAAAAACTCGAAACTCGATTATAATGTTCTAGGCCTCCTCCTCGTTTATCGTGATGCAAGAAGTAATCTTGGTTGATTTAACTAGGCAAGTCCGTTAAGAACAAATTCTTATTTACAATGATTGCCTATCCCGGGCAAACCCTAACGACGCTGGGCCAATTGTGCACCGCCCTATAGGAACTCCCAATCACGGCCGGTTGTGACACAGCCTGGAATCGAACCAGGGTCTGTAGTGACGCCTCTAGTACTGAGATGCAGTGCCTTAGACCGCTGCACCACTCTGGAAAAAAAAAACTATATGTAGGCTACTGAGCTTGTCTGATGCTTTAAGCACTGCTATTCAAAATTAAGACAAATAACTAAAGAGGGCGCCAGAAATCAATAGGCTAACCAGAAGAGAAAAAAAACAATTCCCAACCCTCCTCCTCCCGCTGCTGCTGCTGCTGCTATCCTTCACAGATTCTGCCATTAAGTTCCTGGTAATAGGCTACACCATGGGTCGGCAACCTTTTCAATTTGGAGTGCCATGTTATCGTACCATTTCTACTGATCTGCGTGCCAGTTATGTATTTTCATATGCACATGTGGTACAATTTAAATTTATAATAAAGTCTTCATATCTCAAAATCAATGTCATGTTAATCTAAATTATATCTAAATAAAAAATGATACAAATCTAAAAGTAGCTTCTATTGCCAAAATGTAAAAATTGGCAAAATAAAGCCAACAAATAAAAACATTGCAGCCCACAGGTAGAAAATATCCTGATAAAAATAAATATACTATAAATCACATTGGCTAGGCATGGCTTGTCTGTAACGAACTTGAAACATTGTATCAACTCTTAACTTGTTCCAATACAAAGCTGGTGCTAGCAAATTTGCAACACTGTATAAAAACTATTCTGGTCCCTCAAGAATATCCAGTCCCAGTGAGCTCCAGACAGACACTGCTGTAGGCTATTTTGTGCAGGGGATAAATAGTAATCAGGTAGGCCTATTTAATGATGTTTCCGTCTGATCAGAGCATGACATTTTTCCCCTTTCATGCTGAGTGGTAATCGAAAGAGAGCTCGAAAGATTACGTAGAAGAACTATTGTCATTGTTTTTACATCCGTTTAGAGACTTTGTTTACTTGCCGTTCGAGGCGAAGACAAAAAAATACTTTGAAAAGCTCCAGTGATGGTGAGTTAAGACAAATGAGAAAGAGCATTAGATCCCAAAATGGGCACATTTATAGGCCTACATTTGTGCGCAGGCCAGGTAGACTAGTCCTACTTCTATATGCGTAATCAGGTGGGTGTCTTTACTCACGATTGACAGGAGAGCTCCAAACAAAAAGACAAAGAATAAAATTGACAACTCTTAAATGGAAATAAATAAACCAAAACTTAGTGTAGCCTAGGTTGTGCGCTCTGCAAACATCGCCCCTAAGAGTGTCCAAGAAGCATTGGGTCGGGTGCCAAATAGGAGACTTTACTCCCAAGCTCATTTGGATCCTATCAGTCCAGAAAGTTTGCTTTGCTGTGCTTCCTACACCCTCTGACCTTGAGTGCGTACATACAGTGGGAAACTGATCTTGTGCCTTCAACTCCACTGCTCTCTCCACTCAATCAACAGGAAAACAAACTCAGCTCAATATAGCCTTTGGCATACGGTGCTTCACCACAGCATGTTAATCTTGTTCTTACAAACCACTCCCCTTCCGACAGACATTAGATAATATCAAACATTACATCAGGTTCTAACATTTCACTCATAAGGACATACAATAATAAATACATGTATTTCATCGGTCTAGTTATCACATGACAAGATATAGGAACATTTTTCACTTAATAAAAACTGATAGATTCACAAGACAGGCAAAAACAGTTATGTAGAGGGGATAATTCATACTGGTGCACCAAATGTCTCGGGACTGTCCAATGTCCATCTAAGCTGCCAGGGATGGCGATGGAAAGGAGAGCCTAATCCAACACCAGGAGGAGAGCTCACCAAGCAGAGAAATCCCCTGGCCTGATGGACAGCTGGTTTAGGCTGTGGTAATCTGAACAGACACACATTCAGCAGGTTTAAAGGGCAGGACACCTCAACGCATCTGCTGCAAGCATCCGATCACAAGATAGACCTGTACCCCATAGTGGGGCCTATCTTGTGATCGGATTCTTACTGGATATAGGCATAGGCCTACCCAGGGGCTCCAAGAAGCCAAGTTATTCTAGCGCCCGCCTTTTTCTGTTTAGAGAACCTCTGGGGTTAGCCCAGTTCCTTTCATTCTGCTGCGAACACATCGGTTTTTGGCCTTTTGGACGTCCTGTCCTAGGCTCATCTGACCAGATTTGGTTATGCTTGGCCCGTTTGCGTCACAAAACAATCCTCTAGCAACAACAATCTCACATGGCAGGAGGCTGTGCACTCGAGTGACTTTATTTTCCTTTCCTGCCATTCTCTCAAATGCTAAGGTACCATTAAAAGCTTGCCTGCAGACAAAACTCATTAACTATCTGTCTGACATAGAAGTATTTGAAGAGAGGAGATGACATTCAGTAACATAGCAGTCAGTTAAACATTCTGGTATTGATTTTAAACACTAAAAAGGTTGCTCATTCATAACCAAAATCCAAAAGATTAGGCCTAAATGTAATACAGTAGTTTGTTTCTAAGTCAATAGCACCAGTGTAGACATGGCCTAGTTATAGCTCTCCATCATCAGAGCATCACTGCTGCTGCTGTTGACCCTACGGATCCTACATATTTGCAGTACTTCACAATCTCAAGCTGGTGTTAGCTTTATTGAGGTGGGCCATTTTAATTCAGCTTGGCATTGATTACTCGGAATAAAATGGAATTGCAGAGGACAACGTATTTTAATCAAAATATTATTGTTGGATGAGGGATACTTGTGTTGCTTCAGCACAGCAGACTATTCTGAGAGATCATGCCATCATATTTCAGGCATCCACCATGCAATAAATAGGCTTGGTGTTTTTCTTTAGAGACAATGTCCGAAGTTAATCAGATGTCTAAAGAAAATAGCCAAATTAAAAACTCAATCACACATATAAAAAAGTGTCAAACCAGAACATGAAAAGAATAGAAATAGCATGTAACTGTGGCATCCTGTTGATGGTGACCACAGAATATGCTAACAAGCTAGCTAGTTAAACAACATACATTGCTAGATGAAGAACAGTCAGCACCTTTGTGTGTGAATTTTATTTTAAAAAGAAAAAAAATGGGATAATAAAAAAAAAACAGGTGTGGATTGTTCTCCATCCATCCTCTCCTGATTCAGACTATACCAATTTCATGGCATCCGTGGTTCAATAGCTACTGACGAGAGAAAACCGAATATCCAATATAAAACAAGCTTAAAATTACCTACCAGCTCTCTAAAAAGTCGGCTAAACAATACTAAAGATGTTTTATAACTAGCTTTATTCCTGTAGATGTGTCTAAAATGTCAAGCAGCTAAAGGTCAAACCTCACAGACAACCGGCATTCTATTCAACTTGTAAAGGCTTGTAAAGGAACATGTATTCGATTTTGTTGCTATTCATTTCAGGCCGTTTACATAATGTGTATTACAGTCTGATTAATCAGACTAGCCAATTCAGTGTGTAACGTTTACTAAATTGCAATAGAAAAATAAAAAACTATTGAATAAGCATTTGTGAGAAAACGAAAATGCAAATTGTGGTAATGTCTTACATTCGTATTAGCTAACACGAAACCGAAATTAAACCATTCTCTGGCAGGACTGACGGTGGAAAGCTAGCTAGCTTTCTGGTTAGCATATACTAAATGTTAGCAGGCTAACTGGCAGAAGCTGCTTTTCACCTTGTAAACGAAAGCTAGCATCAAATTCTTGGCAATGGGTTAAATGAAAACAAATGAACATCGCCAGTAGGCGTTTTAGCACATTCATACCCATCAGTCTGCGGATGTGACTACAGAATAATGCAATTATTTAGGCAAACAAAAACACCTGTACAAATAATTAAGAGATGTTAGCATGCTAACAACGTTAGCTAAACTGGCGAGCAAATGTTGTGAACCTACCAGATTAAATCCAACAGGAACGGAGAGAAATGACCATCAATTATCGTTTTGAGTTTTTAATTGAGGTCTTAACGGACGACAAATTTTATCAAAACGAAACAGATATTAGCAAAACAAACAATTGATAACATAGCTAGCTATTTGAAAACAATTCGGTTCCCGTTTGTTGAAATTCAGATACCGTTTGTAGCTCGTTGCTATAACGTCTCAGCTCACACCCACAAGAGATGAAGCTGCCAAATGTTGTCCCCGCCTCTCCCATTGCTCGAGGTTGTATTCATTGGGCACCAAATTAAATCAAACATACTAAAACAGGGAGGGACTTTATGGAATTGTTCAGGAAGAATCGTTTGTTTTCGTGTTCATTCGAAAAAAGTTTTAAACGTTTTGCTACGTTGTGTTCTAATGAATACCACCAGAAAAGCAAGTGGAAAACTTCCTCATCCATCCACATCGCATCTCACATCTCTCTAGAAGCAAGAATGTCAGATACAGTAGCAGTTTATGATATAGCATATGATATAATCGCTAGTTGTTGCCATTACATATTTTGAAGAGACAGTCACAAGTGCAGAAAGCTAGATGTTTCATTAGAAATGTTTTCAATGTAAAATTACATAAATTAATACAATAGTGGTTTACAAGCAACCTTCTATATGAATAAATACTCAAGAATCACATTGTCTATACAATCGCAGCAGTTCACAAATCATGTTGATCAAATTAAAACATACGGCTTGAAAAGAATGATTAAAACATATATAGCATGGACATGTAGGCTACTGATCACTCCCCCTTCGGGCTAAATTATTTGAATTTTCAGACTGTTCCAACCTGAATATCGTGGATAAATTGATTCGAAATTATTTAAAATTTTCAAAGATTACTTTATCTGATTCGATGCATCTTGGATTTGAAATTTTGGACTGTCCATAATGATCGGAAAGAGTTTGTGCGCCATCTACTGGGGGAAATACTACAGATTGTTTATGCTGTTGTGGCTCTTGCTCAATAACAAGAATGTGATGTGATTTGATAGCTAGAACGAGCTGTGGCTCAAAGCAGACAAATAAACGTTTTTAGTCAGACATTCACGTTTGCCAGTTCAAATATCTAGCCAATACATGTTGAATTGAATAACATTGCGTGTAATGAGTTTGTCAGAACTCTAACGATTTTACACTTTCGTAAGTACAAACGTCTATTAGTAGTAGTCATTGCTCCTGCTCGAGAGTACAACTTCTGGATGATGCGATACGTCATCGTCTCACTGGCTCGTTCTCTGGGGAGCTCTCATTGGCTATTGTTGATAGCCGTTGTCAAATCTTGCGGTTGCAAGTCTCACACTACAAGAGTATTGCTGATTTTGTGCGGGAAAAAAATCGAACATGTTTGAAAATATCGGGATGTCTGTGACTGCTCAAAGACGGGATCGAAAGTTCTCCGATGGCGTCTCTTTGACCCGCTCACATTAAACGATCGTCGACTATTAAATCGCAACTATTAAAACCTTCCCTGCAACTTTTAAAACCTTCCCCAATCAGAACCCGTGGATTGATGACAGCATTCGCGCAAAACTGAAAGCGCGAACCACTGCTTTTCACCAGGGCAAGGCGACCGGAAACATGACTGAATACAAACAGTGTAGCTATTCCCTCCGCAAGGCAATCAAACAAGCTAAGCGTCAATATAGAGACAAAGTAGAGTCACAATTCAACGGCTCAAGACAAGAGGAATGTGGCAGGGTCTACAGTCAATCACGGACTACAAAAGAAAACCAGCCCCGTCGCGGACCACGACATCCTGCTCATAGATAAACTAAACAACTTCTTTGCTCGCTTTGAGGACAATACAGTGCCACCGACACGGCCCGCTACCAAAACCTGCGGGCTCACCTTCACTGCAGCCAACGTAAGGAAAACATTTAAATGTGTTAACCCTCGCAAGGCTGCCGGCCCAGATGTCATCTCTGGCTGTGTCCCCAGAGCATGCGCAGACCAGCTGGCTGGTGTGTTTACGGACATATTCAATCAGTCCCTATCCCAGTCTGCTGTTCCCACATGCTTCAAGAGGGCCACCATTGTTCCTGTTCCCAAGAAAGCTAAGGTAACGGAGCTAAATTTCACTTCCGTTATCACCTCCATCCTGCCAGACACCCTGGACCCACTCCGATTTGCTTACCGTCCCAATAGGTCCACAGACGACGCAATCGCAATCACACTGCATACTGCCGTAACCCATCTGGACAAGAGGAATACCTATGTAAGAATGCTGTTCAAAGACTACAGCTCAGCATTTAACACCATAGTACCCTCCAAGCTCGTCATTAAGCTCGAGACCCTAGGTCTTGACCCAGCCCTGTGCAACTGGGTCCTGCACTTCCTGATGGGCCGGCCCCAGGTGGTGAGGGTAGGAAACAACATCTCCACCCCCTCCACCCCGCACCCTCAACACTGGGGCCCCACAAGGGTGCGTTCTCAGCCCTCTCCTGTACTCCCTGTTCACCCATGACTGCATGGCCAAGCACGCCTCCAACTCAATCATCAAGTTTGCTGACGACACTACAGTGGTAGGCTTGATTACCAACAACGACGAGACGGCCTACAGGGAGGAGGTGAGGGCCCTCGGAGTGTGGTGTCAGAAAAATAACCTCACTCAACGTCAACAAAACTAAGGAGATGATCGTGGACTTCAGGAAACAGCAGAGGGAGCACCCCCCCCCTATCCACATCGACGGGACAGCAGTGGAGAAGGTGGAAAGTTTTAATTTCCTCGGAGTACACATCACGGACAAACTGAAATGGTCCACCCACACAGACAGCGTGGTGATGAGCGCCTCTTCAACCTCAGGAGGCTGAAGAAATTCGGCTTGTCACCAAAAACACTCACAAACTTCTACAGATGCACAATCGAGAGCATCTAGTCGGGCTGTATCACCGCCTGGTACGGCAACTGCTCCTCCCACAACCGCAAGTCTCTCCAGAGGGTAGTGAGGACTGCACAATGCATCACCGGGGGTAAACTACCTGCCCTCCAGGACACCTACACCACCCGATGTCACAGGAAGGCCAAAAAGATCATCAAGGACAACAACCACCCGAGCCACTGCCTGTTCACCCCGCTATCATCCAGAAGGCGAGGTCAGTACAGGTGCATCAAAGCTGGGACCGAGAGACTGAAAAACAGCTTCTATCTCAAGGCCATCAGACTGTTAAACAGCCACCACTAACATACTGACTTAAATCTCTAGCCTCTTTAAATAATAGGAATTGGATGTAACAAATGTATCACTAGCCACGTTAAACAATTTTGTATATAATGTTTACATATCCGAAATTACTCATATCAAATGTATACACTGTACTCTAAACCATCTACTGAATCTTGCCTGTGCCGTTCGGCCATCGACTCAAATCTCTAGCCACTTTAATAATTAAAAATTGGATGTAATAAATGTATCACTAGCCACTTTAAACGATGCCATTTATATAATGTTTACATATCCTACATTACTCATCTCATATGTATATACTGTACTCTATACCATCTACTGCATCTTGCCTACGCCGGTCAGCCATCGCTCATCCATATATTTATATGTACATACTCGTATTCATTCCTTTACTCTTGTGTGTGTATAAGGTAGTTGTTGTGAATTTGTTAGATTACTTGTTAGATACTACTGCATGGTCGGAACTAGAAGCACAAGCATTTCGCTACACTCGCATTAACATCTTCTAACCATGTGTATGTGACAAATAAAATTTCATTTGATGATGGCAGTGCGCCTCGAGTAGGAAACATGTGTATTGTGTGTCTGATCTCAAAAACATGTCTGGGAGTGTTAAATCGGGGACAAAATTGCGTATACAACCATATTCTTTCAGTGTCGATCAGAGGTAAACGCCCAAACGTGTTCCATTTTTGTTGTTGTCTTTGTTTTATCGGCTGCCACATAATAAAATGTAGTGTTTGTGATGAAGACATTTCTGCATTTCTCAAATCATAATCAAATCACATTTTATTGGTCCATACACATGTTTAGCAGATGTTATTGCGAGTGTAGTTAAATGCTTGTGTTTCTAGCTCCAACAGTGCAGTAATAATCTCACAATACACACAAATCTAAAAGTAAAAAAATTGAATTAAGAAATATTAAGATGAGCAATGTTGGAGTATGAAGTATAAATATATATATATTTACACAACCATTCAAAAGTTTGGACAAACCTACTCATTCCAGGGTTTTTCTTTATTTTTTACTATTTTCTACATTGTATTAAATAACACACATGGAATCATGTAATAACCAAAAAAAAAGTGTTAAACAAATCAAAATATATTATATTTGAGATTCTTCAAAGCAGTCACCCTTTGCCTTGATGACAGCTTGGCACACTCTTGGCATTCTCTCAACCAGCTTCACCTGGAATGCTTTTCCAACCGTCTTGAAGGAGTTCCCACATATGCTGAGCACTTGTTGGCTGCTTTACCTTCACTCTGCGGTCCAACTCGTCCCAAACCATCTCAATTGGGTTGAGTTCGGGTGATTGTGGAGGCCAGGTCATCTGATGCAGCACTCAATCACCCCTCCTTGTTGATCAAATGTCTGTTGAAAAACAATTGATAGTCCCACTAAGCACAAACCAGATGGGATGGTGTATCGCTGCAGAATGCTGTGGTAGCCATGTTGGTTAAGTGTGCCTTGAATTCTAAATAAATCACAGACAGTGTCACCAGCAAAGCACCCTTACACCATCACACCTCCTCCTCCTCCATGCTTCACAGTGGGAATCATACATGCAGAGATCATCTGTTCTGCGTCTCACAGAGACACCGGTTGGAACCAAAAATCTAAAATTTGGACTCATCAGACCAAAGGACAGATTTTCACCGGTCTAATGTCCATTGCTCGTGTTTCTTGGCCCAAGCAAGTATTTTCTTATTATTGGTGTCCTTTAGTAGTTGTTTCTTTGCAGCAATTCGACCATGAAGGCTTGATTCACGTAGTCTCTGAACAGTTGATGTTGAGATGTGTCTGTTACTTAAACTCTGTGAAGCATTTATTTGGGCTGCAATTTCTGAGGTGCAGTTAACTCTAATTAAGTTATCCTCTATATCTTGTCATGCAGCAGAGGTAACTCTGGGTCTCACTTTCCTGTGGCGGTCCTCAGGAGAGCCAGTTTCATCATAGCGCTTGAATGGTTTTTGCGACTGCACTTGTAGCAACTTTCAAAGTTCTTGAAATGTTCCGGATTGACTGACCTGCATGTCTTAAAGTAATGATGGACTGTTGTTTCTCTTTGCTTATTTGAGCTGTTCTTTCCATAATATGGACTTGGTCTTTTACCAAGTAGGGCTATCTTCTGTTCCACCCCTACCTTGTCACAACACAACTGATTGGCTCAAACACATTAATTAACCTGATAATTTAAATGGATTCCAGGTGACTACCTCATGAAGCAGGTTTAGAGAATGCCAGGAGTGTCATCAAGGCAAAGGGTGGCTACTTTGAAGAACCTCAAATATAAAACACTTTTTTGGTTACTACATGATTCTATGTGTTATTTCGTAGTTTTGATGTCTTCACTATTATTCTGTATTGCAGAAAAGTAAAAATAAAGAATATCAGTTGTAAAGACAACACTTTAACACTTTTTTTGTTGCTTCCAGTGTGAAATAAAATGTAAACAATGATGGACTGGCATACCTGTTAACGACCTAGATTAACCTAATGGTGATGGTAATGGCTACACCTTTACACACATTCAAATCAGCCCAAGGCCAACCTTGACATGTGCCAAAAAATGTATCAGGTCAATCGCTTTGCCTGACAAATGAAATATCCTGCATATAGTATACCGTATACAGTGGGGAAAAAAAGTATTTAGTCAGCCACCAATTGTGCAAGTTCTCTCACTTAAAAAGATGAGAGAGGCCTGTAATTTTCATCATAGGTACACTTCAACTATGACAGACAAAATGACGAAAAGAAATCCAGAAAATCACATTGTAGGATTTTTTATGAATTTATTTGCAAATTATGGTGGAAAATAAGTATTTGGTCAATAACAAAAGTTTATCTCAATACTTTGTTATATACCCTTTGTTGGCAAAGACAGAGGTCAAACGTTTTCTGTAAGTCTTCACAAGGTTTTCACACACTGTTGCTGGTATTTTGGCCCATTCCTCCATGCAGATATCCTCTAGAGCAGTGATGTTTTGGGGCTGTCGCTGGGCAACACGGACTTTCAACTCCCTCCAAAGATTTTCTATGGGGTTGAGATCTGGAGACTGGCTAGGCCACTCCAGGACTTTGAAATGCTTCTTACGAAGCCACTCCTTCGTTGCCCGGGCGGTGTGTTTGGGATCATTGTCATGCTGAAAGACCCAGCCACGTTTCATCTTCAATGCCCTTGCTGATGGAAGGAGGTTTTCACTCAAAATCTCACGATACATGGCCCCATTCATTCTTTCCTTTACACGGATCAGTCGTCCTGGTCCCTTTGCAGAAAAACAGCCCCAAAGCATGATGTTTCCACCCCATGCTTCACAGTAGGTATGGTGTTCTTTGGATGCAACTCAGCATTCTTTGTCCTCCAAACACGACGAGTTGAGTTTTTACCAAAAAGTTATATTTTGGTTTCATCTGACATTCTCCCAATCCTCATCTGGATCATCCAAATGCTTTCTAGCAAACTTTAGACGGGCCTGAACATGTACTGGCTTAAGCAGGGGGACACGTCTGGCACTGCAGGATTTGAGTCCCTGGCGGCGTAGTGTGTTACTGATGGTAGGCTTTGTTACTTTGGTCCCAGCTCTCTGCAGGTCATTCACTAGGTCCCCGTGTGGTTCTGGGATTTTTGCTCACCGTTCTTGTGATCATTTTGACCCCACGGGGTGAGATCTTGCGTGGAGCCCCAGATCAAGGAAGATTATAAGTGGTCTTGTATGTCTTCCATTTCCTAATAATTGCTCCCACAGTTGATTTCTTCAAACCAAGCTGCTTACCTATTGCAGATTCAGTCTTCCCAACCTGGTGCAGGTCTACAATTTTGTTTCTGGTGTCCTTTGACAGCTCTTTGGTCTTGGCCATAGTGGAGTTTGGAGTGTGACTGTTTGAGGTTATGGACAGGTGTCTTTTATACTGATAACACGTTCAAACAGGTGCCATTAATACAGGTAACGAGTGGAGGACAGAGGAGCCTCTTAAAGAAGAAGTTACAGGTCTGTGAGAGCCAGAAATCTTGCTTGTTTGTATGTGACCAAATACTTATTTTCCACCATAATTTGCAAATAAATTCATTAAAAATCCTACAATGTGATTTTCTGGATTTTTTTTCCTCATTTTGTCTGTCATAGTTGAAGTGTACCTATGATGAACATTACAGGCCTCTCTCATCTTTGTAAGTGAGAGAACTTGCACAATTGGTGGCTGACTAAATACTTTTTTTCCCCACTGTATAACACACACTTCTTTGAATGATCTAGTATTGTAGCATTTTCATATAATTACCCATTTGGGAAATCATGCACACTGCATGGCAAGCTCTCGTATACCGACTGCACTCAAGTATCAAAATCAAGTGTGTGCTTTACCTTAGAGAAGGTCCAATTATTCCTGAAGCAAGCTGTGTTCTATCTGGTATCATATGAAAAGAAACACATTGAGAAAGTACAACATTTTCTTCAGAAATATCAAAAGTCATCTGTACTCTGACAAATGCACAAAAAAATGACTAAACTTCAAATTCCAAAGACAACCAAAACTCTTCTATCTTCACTTACTGAAGAGAATTATAACATATTAAACAATGACAAGTGTTTCAATTACCGAATAATTGACGGGTACAATTATCTTTTGAAGTCACATCTGAAGATGCAATTTGTATTATCCTCTACGGGATCGGTGTAACTATACCGGGACGGTTGAGCTAATGTCCACTAATGTGATTTGCATGACAGTTGTACAGTGAGGGAAAAAAGTATTTGATTTCCTGCTGATTTTGTACGTTTGCCCACTGACAAAGAAATTATCAGTCTATAATTGTAATGGTAGATTTATTTGAACAGTGAGACCGAATAACAACAAAAGAATCCAGAAAAACGCATTTGAAAAATGTTATAAATTGATTTGCATTTTAATGAGGGAAATAAGTATTTGACCCCCTCTCAATCAGAAAGATTTCTGGCTCCTAGGTGTCTTTTATACAGGTAACGAGCTGAGATTAGGAGCACACTTAAAGGAGTGCTCCTAATCTCAGTTTGTTACCTGTATAAAAGACACCTGTCCACAAAGCAATCAATCAATCAGATTCCAAACTCTCCACCAAGGCCAAGACCAAAGAGCTCTCCAAGGATGTCAGGGACAAGATTGTAGACCTACACAAGGCTGGAATGGGCTACAAGACCATCGCCAAGCAGCTTGGTGAGAAGGTGACAACAGTTGGTGCGATTATTCGCAAATGGAAGAAACACAAAAGAACTGTCAATCTCCCTCGGCCTGGGGCTCTATGCAAGATCTCACCTCGTGGAGTTGCAATGATCATGAGAACGGTGAGGAATCAGCCCAGAACTACACGGGAGGATCTTGTCAATGATCTCAAGGCAGCTGGGACCATAGTCACCAAGAAAACAATTGGTAACACACTACGCCGTGAAGGACTGAAATCCTGCAGCGCCCACAAGGTCCCCCTGCTCAAGAAAGCACATATACATGCCCGTCTGAAGTTTGACAATGAACATCTAAATGATTCAGAGGACAACTGGGTGAAAGTGTTGTGGTCAGATGAGCTCTTTGGCATAAACTCAACTCGCCGTGTTTGGAGGAGGAGGAATGCTGCCTATGACCCCAAGAACACCATCCCCACCGTCAAACATGGAGGTGGAAACATTATGCTTTGGGGGTGTTTTTCTGCTAAGGAGACAGGACAACTTCACCGCATCAAAGGGACGATGGATGGGGCCATGTACCGTCAAATCTTGGGTGAGAACCTCCTTCCCTCAGCCAGGGCATTGAAAATGGGTTGTGGATGGGTATTCCAGCATGACAATGACCCAAAACACACGGCCAAGGCAACAAAGGAGTGGCTCAAGAAGAAGCACATTAAGGTCCTGGAGTGGCCTAGCCAGTCTCTAGACCTTAATCCCATAGAAAATCTGTGGAGGGAGCTGAAGGTTCGAGTTGCCAAACGTCAGCCTCGAAACCTTAATGACTTGGAGAAGATCTGCAAAGAGGAGTGGGACAAAATCCCTCCTGAGATGTGTGCAAACCTGGTGGCCAACTACAAGAAACGTCTGACCTCTGTGATTGCCAACAAGGGCTTTGCCACCAAGTATTAAGTCATGTTTTGCAGAGGGGTCAAATACTTATTTCCCTCATTAAAATGCAAATCAATTTATAACATTTTTCACATGCGTTTTTCCGGATTTTTTTTGTTGTTATTCTGTCTCTCACTGTTCAAATAAACCTACCATTAAAATTATAGACTGTTAATTTCTTTGTCAGTGGGCAAACGTACAAAATCAGCAGGGGATCAAATACTTTTTTCCCTCACTGTAAGTAACAGAAAACTTTCCAGGACATAGACATGTCTTATATGAGCAGAAAGCTTAAATTCCTGTTCATCTAACTGCACTGTCCAATTTACAGTAGCTATTACAGTGATAAAATACCATGCTATTGTTTGAGGAGAGTGCACAACAAAATGCTCATCACGACAACTGGTTTGATACATTCACCTCTGAAGGTAAATAATGTACTTACATTCAGTAATTATATTCAAATGTAGGAACTGGATTCTACAGTTTGAAACCCTGCGGTCTCTGGCTCCACACCCACCCCACCCAGCCATCTAGATGTGAGAAAGTTAGTGTATAAGCTAATGATCCTGGGAGTGTGTAAAGTAAAATGTTGTATTACCATATAATTTTTGTATGTTCTCTATAGTTATGTACTTGAAAATGTATCAATTGACCAATCCGGCACATTTGGGCAGACTTGATACAAAATATTGTCCAGAATTGCAACGCTTCACTGGAACAATCTGAAACTTTGCACACACACTGCCTCAGGAGGCTGAAGAAATTTGGCTTGTCACTTAAAACCCTCACAAACCTTTACAGATGCACATTTGAGAGCATCCTGTCGGGCTGTATCACCGCCTGGTACGGCAACTGCACCGCCCACAACCACAAGGCTCTCCAGAGGGTGGTGCGGTCTGCACAACGCATCACCGGGGAAAATCTACCTGCCCTCCAGGACTCCTACTGCACCCGATGTCACAGGAAGTCCAAAAAGATCATCAAGGACAACAACCACCCGAGCCACTGCCTGTTCACCCCTCAGTACAGGTGCATCAAAGCTGGGACCGAGAGACTGAAAAACAGCTTCTATCTCAAGGCCATTAGACTGTTAAACAGCCATCACTGACACAGAGAGGCTGCTGCCTACATACAGACTCGAAATCATTGGCCACTTTAATAAATGATCACTAGTCACTTTAATAATGTTTACATATCTTGCATTACTCATCTCATATGTATATACTGTATTCTATACCATCTATCTTGCCTATGCCGCTCGGTCATCGCTCATCCATATTTGTATATGTACATATTGTTATTCTATCCCTTTACTTAGATGTGTGTGTATTAGGTAGTGGTTGTGGAATTGTTATATTACTTAGATATTACTGCACTGTCGGAACTAGAAGCACAAGCATTTTGCTACACTCACATTAACATCTGCTAACCATGTGTATGTGACCAATAAAATTTAATTGACAATAGCTTTCAACATACCAGTATTTGTGTAAACTTTCAAAATAAATAATGGTATAAATAATACATCAAATTATCCATACATTTTTTCAAATGGGGTTGCAATGCTGTGAAAAACAGCAATTCTGTACTAGTGCAAAAATTCTTTTTTTTGCATGATTGAGTTGCCAGCATAATATCCTGCTGCTAGAAGAACGCTGATCCCATCCCAGTTCATTGGGGAGCACATAGCACCTTCTAGCGATAACGTATGGACTGATATTTTTATATTTAGGCTGTCTGAAGGCTCATAGATTTGTGGAGTGAAAATATGTTGATTTAGCAAGTAAGATAAAATATCAAGGAAACAATGAAAGGGCTGTTTTTTTGTTTTTGTGTTTTTTATTGCTGTGCTTGTTGATTCACACTCCTTGGAATATTTTGAATGTGTGCTTGGTGAGTCAGTCCAAACACAGATACTTAACATTTCTGTTACCGAATGAACATTTAAATAGCAAAACAGTAACTCAGTAATACAATAAATTACACTAGAAAGTCTTAGAAGATTTCTCACAGAAGAATACAACATTTGTATTTATATATTAAACAAGAGGAATGCACATTCTTTGAAGAAAATGTATATTGAGCATTCTGTTTGGTGAAATAAAAATTCAACTGTCATTGTAGCAACATATATCAATAGCTTACAAAATAATCACACCTTTTCAAAGGTCATCATTCAAAAAGTGTTGGATAATATCATGAACATGCTCTATAATTAACCACTTCTTATGAAACAATTTCATGATTGAATGTATTGATTCTTATGAGGGGTACAATGAGATATTTCTTAAAAGGTTTCTTTTCCATAGGTAATGATGAAAACTTTCTTCTAAAATTAAACATGTTGATGAACTCCAGTCTTTGTAGAATACACCATAAGAAAACAGAAGACATCAGGACAAGGATACAAATGAGAGTAAATGGGCAACTTATAATACCATTGTTGTTTACAATTGTTCATACCAGGTACAGAAAATATATGTGTCTTACAAGATTTAAATTAACAGGTTGACTTTATATACCGCTCATAATAAACTACAACTGATTGATTGCATATGGGAATGGCATGGCACCAATGAAATGACTACACATTGACCTGGGTGTGTTTTTCTTGTGTCTAATTTTCTCTTCTCTTTGAATGGACTCAAATTCAAAAAAATTATTGACATACATTTGGGTGCTTGGTCTGAGTAATTAATAATTCCCTTCATCACGTTCCCTACACATGTATACAGTATGCTGTGTTGAACACTTCTGGAAGTACACAAAGATACAAGAAGTAGCAGTGTACAATAACAAGAATCCCATGACCTCTTTATGTTACAAGACATTGACATACAATAGTCCTTGGAACAAACAGAAGGTTCAAGGGCAAACATCTCCTATCCAAAAAAACGACATGGGCCAGATTCATCAAGGACCTTTCTCACAGCATTTCCTCCAGTATCCTACTCCACTGGTAAACAGCCTTGAACGTTGGCATTGGAGAAATACTATAATTATTACAGTTGAAATGACTTAAGTGAGTAACAATAATTAGCCTAATGGCCAACTAAAACGGCACCAGCAAACTAGAAATCTCTTATGTGCTTGATAAATCTCCAAGACGAAGTACTGATTGCTCTGAGATTATGCCTTGTACTTCATAAAAACAGTCTTAATGGCGTTTTTTCCCACTTGTTCCCTTTGTGCACATAATCCATGGTTTAAGCTTCATACACCCTGCTAAGAGAGAAGGGAAAATGTTGTTAAATACAGCCAAATATACAGTACATGATTACTCAGCTATATAGATTCCTATAACCATACTTTCCATAGCGGGTGAAGCTACACGGACACGCCTGGTGCCCAAATTGATGACGCATGTCGCGTAGTGAGATTCGAGTGTAGCCGAATGGATTCGGTTTAGTCTGTTCAGTCAGTCGTCCTGATGAGCCTTTCCCAACTAGCTAGTTTATGCTTGTGGCTAGAAATTTGAGACTTGTCTGCCGAAGTTGGGACTTGGGAGAGTGTTCCGAATATGTAAGTTTTTAGCAGAGTATATATATTTTTTAATGCCGTAGTTGTACATTTTTGGTGAAAATCCCTACAATAAATGTGCCTTAGCTGTCACCCTGGCCTCTAGTCTAAACTGTTCAATAGTTAGGCTATCCATATTACCGGAGCATCATCATATTCTTTGTATTTCTATGGCAGATTCGCAGCTACAATTTATGGAAAATGCCAACACTTTGGAGATAACAATAGATGGTGAAGTCAGAGATACTGGTTTTCCCTATCCATCTGTGGTTAAGTTTTCCCTAAATGCTTATGACAAATCCAGCTCCAGAACCAGCCATAGCCTAGCCAGCTGGCTAATATTTTGAATATGCTGTAGCAACAACAGATATCATTGGCTAGGTAGATAAGGTCAGCATGTTAGCTAGCTACACTGACAGCTGTCAGTTACTTATTGTTATTTCTCCACTCCATGTGGAAATCACCACAACGTTCCCACCCCCAATTCGTGAATATGTATTAACAGCCTGCATCATTCTTCGGCGGTGGAACCTAAACAAGAATTTCCGCTATAGGATAGACATTATGTCGAAATACGGGCGGTATTGCCCTCTGGTGGGGTCCGTTCAAATCATGGAGTGGGATGACCTCTCACCTATGCTTATCCTTCCAGATCCGGAACCACTTGACCAGGTTTTTGGTACTCTGCAGTTTGGGGTGCAGACAGTACTCCTGACCTTTGAAGCGCGACACGTTCTCCATGGTGACACTGACAAACAAAAGGAGAGAGAGAGAGTGTAAGAGAAAACAGCTAATCCACATTACTGCATGAACAGGCTTTAAAAACAGCACTGGGTATACATGATCCCTGAGCCTGGCTAGATGAACCCATTGACATTCAGAGCAGCAGTTGGAGAGAGTCGGTCTGTCTGTATGGCATTTTTGAGCCAGCCGTGACATGTGCTGTGTGTTGTGCACAGAGCTCTGCAGGGGCTTCTCAAATCAATCTCTTATAGTTTGTCTGCTCCTTAATTAATTATTCACCTGCCCAGCCAACAGAGGCCTTGGATAATTTTGTTAATTTCTAACTCTTCGTCGGAGTTGGAGGCACTGCTGTGACAGTGGAGGTGGCCCCGCAGAATGTTAAATTCTGAGACGTGAGCCATGCCAGCCAACAAAGGAGAGAAGGGGCACTGTTTCCGGAGCCCACTGAGTCTCATTTTTCACTTAGGTCAGTGGCCAGCAGCCACCATTTTATGCAAATAGACCAGCTTTAACTGTTTGGTGTTCAACTAAAATGTATCACATTGGCCCCAGGATATAAGACCCAGCAATAAATATCAGTTTAATGGTCCAAGGGGCCAACAAATCTATTTGTTGGATGGACCCTAAGGCCTTTTGATAAAATCAAGCGCAATGTACTGTAATCCAGCGGGACAGAAAAACATTTGACTTCATGGTTTTGGTTTTTCCGTTCATGGGAACACATCTGTGCAATACCTCAAGTGAACTACAGATGGCGAAAGAGTATGTGATTGTTTTTACAAAATTAAGCACCACTTCCACTGAAAATGACTAAAATGTGAGATCGGTGTCTATTTTGGAAAGGGATAGCAATAGTATAGGGCAATTCAATTCCATTTGGAACCCTCAAAAAGAGTTAGAAAGTCACTCATATCTGAAGAGGTAAAGTCCATATTGGATGCCTATTGATTTCTCCCACCGGAGCAGCATTTGTTGTCAAACTGGGAAAGCTGTTCTGACTTTGGGGCTGTGTTATCTGGTGGAAAATACACATTTCCTGGTTGCAAAAATTCTACACTGTCTGCTCAATTTCAGTTTATGTGAGACAACAAGCACTGAATAGTGTAGGGAATCATTGTACCATCAAAATCGCAGTGAAATATATTTTTAATAACAAAAAAATATAGTTTTTACAGCTGTTTGAAGCAGGTGGACAAAAAATGAAACATTCATTTTGGTCTACCAGCTTCAAACAGATGTAAAAACAGTATTTTTTTGTTATCGAAAAAATATTTCACAGCGATTTAGAGGGTACAATGATTCCCTACACTATTCTGTGCTTGTTTTCTCATATAAACTGGAGCGAAAAGTGTAGAATTTTTTGCAACCAGGAAATTACAGCGATTTCCACTAGACAACAGCCACAACGTCCGGCAGGAAAAATCAATAGGCGAATATCACAGCCAATCACAACACTGGCGGGTAAGTAATACTGTGAAACACTATCATTCCACTATTAGCACCAGATATAAAGTATTTTGGACAAATTCAAAAAAAAAGGCTGTATGTAACACCTTTAAGCTAATAGGTTCTCAAAATATCAGTTATCAGATTCCATATAAATTTATGAATAGGTCAATCAGCTGCTTTGATATAGTATGAGATTAGAACATTTGAGTGAATATTTATAAAAGTTTGTGCATTTGGTAAACAAACTGAATAGCACAAGGAGTGACTGACATCTCTGAGACAAGCAGACAAAAGCATTTTAGGGAGTGTGAGAGAGAGCAGGATAGAACTTATTCACAGAAATGACTCACAATATCATCTTCTCTTGGCAGAAAGGATGTTTGGGTTTGATCTCCAGCTTTTGCACATCCTTGTATCGAATTTTTGGCCCTTTTCTTGTGCACCTGCACTTGTAGGCTGTAGAATAAATAAAAACAGATGTGTTACAATAAAATTGAGGTCAAAGGAACAAGTTGGTCTGAACGTTTTTAGCCATCAGTAGATCTATATTTTCGGGTGAGAATAACTGAACATCAGTTATGATTTTCGACTTCACACAGATTGTCAAGTGTAGTTCTTATCCTGTATGAAAAACGAACAAAGAGAACGATTGAATAGGACTAACTAACTGTATTGTAAAACAGTAAACTTTATTATTGTCTCCACTGTAAATCAAAGCTTGTGGATTCCCACCGCCACTGAGACTGTTCAACACGCATGCAGATGGTCAGGTGAACCACTGTAGCAGACTCGTGCTTACTTTGAAACGTGTGACCCACATCTTCAAGGCTCCCTCATCAAAAGTCATCTCCAATTCCTCAACACCGGGCATTACAATTCTCATCAATCACGTGAACCAACCAAATCAGATAAAGACCAACGCCGGTTAGCATAAAAGGCTAACAACCATCATGAATTTGGTGAAATGTAAAACCTTTAAAGGATAACATTTATACAACGTAGCCTGGCTTCAGACTGTGGCTGAGTGGTTAACGCAATAAACTAACACAGCCACAATTGTACAAAACAAAAACAGCAATATAACTGTTAGGAGCAACAATAGCCTATACTGTTGCCAAAAGGGAGTAGATTTGGAGATGGTAAAACATTACAGAAGCAATTCGGCCGCACAACATTTCTTTTTCTTTACTCATTACCAACCATCCGATTAACATGTTTAACGGCTGAACACATATTATTTCCAATAAGTTTCAATAGGGTCTGGCTCCTTCACATAAGTTTTTCATTGCTCAAATATAAATATATATTTACCTTCTGTGTGGAGGGAATATAAGGCAATAACTAGCAAAAGCAACGCTGCTGTTGTACAACGATGCATCTCGCCTGCTGCTAAAGAACCTCAAATTCGGACCTCCCGGCTGGTTACCCCAACTAAACCTCACTCAATCGACAATATCTTGGTATTCGCCAGTTAATTTTAGGAGATGACAGGAGGAACAATGTTCGACGTCTATTCTTCCGAATACTCTCGAGTTTTCACGAACTCCGTGGGTCCAGAGAGCTCAGTTCAGAAACGTCATTCATTCGCTCAAGCTGCTTGCGGTCTATCCCAATATGTTGTTGAGCAGCAGCTTTTAAAAACCATCTCTGTCCCATCTCATTAACATGCACAGCCAGCCAACGAATCAAACACTTGTACAAGAGAAGTGGGATACATAAAAGAGAGGGGAATATAAGGGGAAGAACACTAAAGGAGTGGAAAGTTTAGAAACCAGTTGATTAAAGTGATTATGCTGATTCTCAAAGTTGCCTGGGACAGAGCACAATTTACTCGAATATTATAACAATGTAGGATCATTTGTGCATAGCCCACACATTACCTCTCCATTTCAAATATGTATATTCAGGCTATTCAGATTGATTGAATCTCCTGACTTCAGACTGAGACATGATTGAGGGCAAACATGTATTTTTATAATCACAGTGGTGGTGAAATAAGTAGGACAATTGGGACCATCTCAGGACTTTCTAGAAACGTAGGCACTTCAGAGATACTGTTTAAATTCTTGAGAAACAGACACTGACACGTCTGGAAGTAATACGATTGATGGAGGGACCTTAAATAGACATTGATTAGAATACATTTGTACTTAATTGTCACCATTCTGTTTTCTTCCATACCATAAAACAATAGAGCGCTGTTGTATTTGAGAATCTATCAAAACAAAATTATTGTTTTCAAAAGAGGAATTTAAAGTCAGCTAACCGAAGCCATGGTTCTTATACGTGTTGGCAGATTGACATATTAATATTTTTTTTAATAAAACAGTTATTTGGAACATTTGTGGACGAACAATGTTAATAGGGTGACATATTAATACATGCACCAATTGTTTCTTTGCAAATTACCATGCAGAGTATTTCCTTGTAAAAGATAGTCCTTGAGAAGACCATTTTACCCACCCATTCGTGCTACAATAATTTTGGGAACAAAAAGACTATACCCTTTGGCTCTTCAGCCAATCCTCTCATCCCATATTTCATCACTCATACCAGCCTCCCTCTTTATTCTCTCAAAAGCTGCGTGGAAAGTAAAATGTGAGCAAATTAAATGTGAAGCAAACCATACGTCATTCTTTGCAATCATAATGTAACATTTGCCCTGTTTGACTTGATGCTGATCACAACGTGAAGACGTTGATGAAGCTGGATTCCAATCAATTGGATAAGTCCAAATCAATTAAAGTTGATGTTTGTTGACCTGGTTCATGCATCTCCAAAGAAGGTAGTGATATCTACTCCATCCATTCAGGAAGGTTTGTAAGGGGAAATGAGGTTGTAAGTTGGTGGGTTGTTATTCAGTTTGTTATCCCAAATGTAAAAAATGTCAGATACTACAGAACATTCAACAGAGCATGAGTTGAGCACTTTAGTTGATTAATCAGAATGATTTCTTCTCCAAAAATAGCTGTGTTTACATTTATCGGTTACACAAGGTGCACAACTGTTTATGAAATTATAAACTCCCTATCTCATAGGAACACACCTGTATTGTGTCTGTGTGCTTTTAGTGCACTTGGCAATGGTCTATCCCAGATCGAATTCACAGCCCTAAGTAAACTTTCTCCCAAAGTCAAACATTTAGTTCTATTCTCTGTCTTCCACTGGATGCGGTGTTGGGACTGATGGAGGGGCCCTGCCAGAGATAGCCTAAATGCAGCCCTTTGTCTGCCAAGAGACGGTCATGCCATGAAACCCAAACAGATCAGCTAAGCAACGGTTCAACGCTCTGGGCTCTCAGCAGCAGCAGGAGCAGCAGCAGCAGCAACACCGCTAAATAAGGAGGCAACCCGCACACAGCATTGTCATATGATGTGTCCCAAATTGCACCCCATTCTCTACATAGTGCACTACTTTTGACCAGAACCCAAGAAGCTCACTATATAGGGAATAGGGTACCCATTTGGGAGGCAGACAGTCTCTCTGTCCCGGGGAGTTGGGAGGCAAGGCGGGGAGAGATGGGGGGATGGGTTCTGTCTCTTTGTTGTTCCAGTGAAGGCAACGATTTATCAAGTCTACCCAGTCTATCTCCACCACAGACGCCTGCTTGCTGACCGCAGAAAACACATTGGTTCACATTGATCACTGACAGATTCCCCTGTCAGGCTTCCACTGGGACAGCACCAAGGCCTACATGTGTGACATCATATGAGCCTGTGACCTTCTGAGTCCTTTTGAGGAAACACAATCAACTCCTGAAGTGGAGAGCTGTCGAATCCTGATCATATCTGATCCTGGTGATGGAGCCTCACTGATATACAGGGTCTGTCTCCTGGCGGCCCAATCAAAGTTGGCCATGTGGGTTGAGCTGCCTCAGACATCATTGAGTTGATATATGCTATGTGACTTATGCTGGCTCTCACCCCCCATGGATGACTTCTGTGATGACTGAAGCTCATTTACTGCATTTCTACACAATAAAAAACAAAAAATGTAATTGACTCCAGACATTATTACCTTGGCTGCTGTAACTTCATTCACCTCAGTCAACAGTGGACTTAACATTCTACAAACACATGTCATACAGAAATTAGCTGCTATGCACTAGCTCAACACCGGGATCAAAAACTCTAATTTAGTTTCATGTCAAGTTAAACAGCATTTATATAGCGTCTATGCACCATCCATAGTCCTAAAGCCAGCCAGCTGGGCAAACAGCCTTCCCGCCCTGCTCTGAGCCTACCACATGGTCCTAAAGCCAGTCACTAATACCTCTACACTGAATTTGCCTTTTAATCTTGATTGGAATGATTTGTTGGTGTTGAGCTAGGGCCTTACCCAATTGACCCCCTGGCTACTAGCCTACGTTAATTTATACGGTGCAGTGTGACTCCTGGGAGATATGAGTGAAATCAGCATCATGGCTGTGCCAGTGTTGACATTGGCAGGCGAATAAAGACGTTGGCGCCCCGTTCTAATTGGCCTGGGCCGGTAGGGGCCATAGATCATCCTGTCTGCGTCTCAAATGGCACCCTATTACCTTTAGAGTGCATTACTTTTGACCAGGGCCAATAGGGCTCTGGTCAAAAGTAGTGCACTATAAAGAGAATAGGTTGCCATTTGGGATGCAAACCCTGTCTGTCGGGGGAATTAGGGAGCAGGCCCTTGACTCAGCGTGATAGCCTTGTCCTCTACTGTAATGGGACATTAGTTACCCTGGTGCCCAATATAGTCCAACAGGAGCCGGCCTGGTCATGCACCACACAGCCTGATAAGGCATGGTTCTGCATGGTTCTGCCTAAAGACACGCAAATCAGAGAGAGGGGGGAGAAAAAGAGTGAATGATCATCTGTGTAGATAGAACATAATACTGGCTTGTTTTCTAAATTAGATTATATTAGGACAGGACATATAATTAGATTACATGTAATTGTATATTTTATGGACCACAAATTGATTTAATCGCAATTTGATTATACATATAGTTATTTTGTTTATTGTGTTACATATACACTGATTGTACAAAACATTAGGAACACCTACCTAATATTGAGTTGCAACCTGTTTTGCCATTGGAACAGCCTCAATTCGTAGGGGCATGGACTCTACAAGGTGTCGAAAGCGTTCCACATGGATGCTGGCTCATGTTGACTCCAGTGCTTCCCACAGTTGTGTCAAGATGGCTGGATGTCCTTTGGATGGTGGACCATTCTTGATACACATGGGAAACTGTTGAGCGTGAAAAAAACTCAGCAGTGTTGCAGTTCTTGACAAACTTAAACTGGTCCGCTTGGAACATACTACCATTCCCTGTTCAAAAGCACTTAAATCTTTTGTCTTGCCCATCCATTCACCTTCTGAATGGCGCACATACACAATCCACATCTCAATTGTCTCAAGGCTTAGAAATCCTTCATCTACACTGATTGAAGTGGATTTAAGGTGACATCAATAAGGGAGCAATAGCTTTCACCTGGATTCACCTGGTCGGTCAATGTGATGGAAAGAGCAGGTGTTCTTAATTTTTTGTACACTCAGTGTATAGGTCCCATCAAACTGAAGCCATTCAAAGTACTAGAGGATGCTTGGGTGAATCACTGTCAGTCTGGGAAACTAAATTGAGAAAGTGAGGGGGCATTTTAAATCCATGTTGGATTTAGAGCTCTAATAAAACAAGGTAGATTGGTCCTACTAATGTTCAAATGTACAAAAATGTATATAAAATGTAGCTGTACACATCAACAGCCATTGTTTTATAGAATAACACAAAAAATGTATGTGCCCCACTACTACATACAAGTGTATGCTCCTACCAACACGCACAGTTCAGCTCAACAGAATGAGCACCACTAGGCTATCAAAGATTCGTACAGGCTTCATAGCTTAAACTTCAATAATTCGAATTAGAGGCTACTTGCTGTCGAATTTGTGACACTACACAATGAGCGTGTAGTGCCAAGCCGCCACTTCTCCAGATGCGCAATATTTTCTGTGTGTGAGAGTTTCACGCACACACAATGGTCATTGTCCTCATACCCATCAAATAACGCAAAGCTGTATATCTACCAATGGCAGTTAGACCCGCAAAAGCGAGTGGCCTAATGACATTAAAAATCCCAGATAAATCTAAAACATGCATTGAAGTAAAAAGCAAAGGCCTAAACTATACATTACGTTCAATAATGAGCCAAACACCCAGTAAGCGTACATGCGAGAAAACCTATTAATAAAAAAGAGCCATAAAGGTTGTGGCTTTCCATTTTAAAGAGTTGCAGCCTCCTCGATGCTCCTCATGAGAAGTTTCTAATTCTATTCTCCTTCCTGGCGAAATGTACTTGTCAGGTCCCTCTTAAATGTCAGCTGGACAAGCTGGGCTTTAAGTTGATGTAGCATGCTCTGTGTTCAGAGTCTGTGTTCACTCAGCATGTTGTTCAGGGTGGAGAACGAATTGCTGTAGATGCCCCAAAAATGATAATAATGTTTCAGCATTGTCAGCACAGTCAGCGTTGTTGACAAAGGGCCGCTGTATCTTTGAAGAACACTTGAGTGGGGTCCATTTGTTGTTGCTTGCTGTGGTGTCGATTTCACTTTGCAAGAATGTGTGAGGCTGCGAGCCACTATAATCTATGCTTCCATTGGATCAGTTTTGGTTAGATTCAACAGGTCTTCAGGCGCTAGTGTCTGGGGTAACCCTCGTGCTGCTGGTGCTAGGCCCTGGCTCTTCTTGATCTTGTTGGTCAGCAGGCAGCCTGGGGGATGGGCGGGTATTCGATTTGATGCTAGGCTCCTCAACCTTGGTGTTTGGGCCTGCTGCAGGCTGGTCGGTGAGCTTGGCATCGCTCTCGACATGGTGGTCCTCAGATTTTTTGCTGTTGGCAGTGTTCAGCCATTTTCGGATATCCATGCTGCTGAAAGCTTAACCAACTAACTATAATTATTATTACCAAAATGTAATGAATCTAGTAGCTACTAGCTAGCCTATTGTTAGCTGTAGCTGTCAGAAAAAGTGAACAACTTTTCCCCCTCTCTGTTAGAAACAAAAACCTGCCCTGGGATCCAATGAGCTTCCTTAACAAGGTAATGAAGGCGGTACCATATGACATTGCATGGCTAGGTGCCAAATCAGAATGCATTTTTGGATTTTAACTACTAAATATGACATTATTACATCCCCCCTCCCCCACCCCTCCTCAGATCATGAGCACACACCCAGCATATAGCCTTTGTCCCAATCTGTGCTACTGGAAGGCCCAGCAGTGCTACATTGGCAAAACCGAGCAGGGTAATTTATATACCATTTGTTATGTTTATGTGGAAACAAAACTGGGAGGGCACACATTCTATCTGGGGGGGGGTCCATGCCCGGCTTTTACACCCTGTTAGAGACGGCCCTGAATGGAGGATTCCACTATTGACGTGTCCATACAGAATTAATATGTCAGGCAGGTGTTGAAAGTTAATTGCTGGCAATGAAGAAGCTCAGGTGATGGAAGTGTGTGTGAGTCAGATGGCCTTAGGCCTGTGGTTGTGGGTGGGTGTCAGATGCAGTGTTTTCACCACATGAATCCTACTACCACAGAAATTTAGTTAGTTCAGAATCCTGTTGAAGAACTCTCAATATTGAACAGACCACAGTTTTATTGATGATAGAATAAGCATTGTTTAGATTCCAGTAGCTATTAACTGTCAAACAAGATTGTGCACAACCGTTTCAAGGTTTGGTCATTCTCAAATCCTGAAAATAACCTGTATTAACCTGAAACATTTGTGTAATATTCGGTAAATCTTTTTTTTAAGGTACAAATATTAGCCAATAATTCAGAGTTTATAAGTATGAATATACAGTACCAGTCAAAAGTTTGGACACACAGACTCATTCAAAGGTTTTTTATTTTTACGATTTTCTACATTGTAGAATAATAAGTAAGACATTAAAACTATGAAATAACAGATATGGAATCATGTAGTAACCAAAAGTGTTAAACAAATCAAAATATATTTTATATTTTAGATTCTTCAAAGTAGCCACCCTTTGCCTTGATGACAGCTTGGCACACTCTTGGCATTCTCTCAACCAGCTTCACCTGGAATGCTTTTCCAACAGTCTTGAAGGAGTTCCCACATGCTGAGCACTTGTTGACCGCTTTTCCTTCACTCTGTGGTCCAACTCATCCCAAACATCCCAATTGGGTTGAGTTCGGGTGATTGTGGAGGCCAGGTCATCTGATGCAGCACTCCGTCATTCTCTTTCTTGGTCAAATAGCCCTCACACAGTCTGGAAGTGTGTTGGGTCATTGTCCTGTTGAAAAACAAATGATAGTCCCACTAAGCGCAAACCAGATGGGGTGGCCTATCGCTGCAGAATGCTGTGGTAGCCATGCTGGTTGTGTGCCTTGAATTCTAAATAAATCACAGACAGTGTCACCAGCAAAGCACCCCCACACCGTCACACCTACTTCTCCATGCTTCATGGTGGGAACCACACATGCAACGATCATCCGTTCACCTACTCTGCGTCTCACAAAAATCTCAAATTTGGACTCATCAGACCAAAGGACAGATTTCCACCTGTCTAATGTCCATTGCTTGTGTTTCTTGGCCCAAGCAAGTCTCTTTTTCTTATTGGTGTCCTTCAGTAGTGGTGTCTTTGCAGCAATTCGACCATGAAGGCCTGATTCACACAGTCTCCTCTGAACAGTTGATGTTGATATGTGTCTGTTACTTAAACTCTGTGAAGCATTTATTTGGGCTGCAATTTCTGAGGCTGGCAAATCTAATGAACTTATCCTCTGCAGCAGAGGTAACTCTGAGTCTTCCTTTCCTGTGGCGGTCCTCTTGAGAGCCAGTTTCATCATAGCGCTTGATGGGTTTTGCGACTGCACTTGAAGCAACATTCAAAGTTCTTTACATTTTTTTGGATTAACTGACCTTCATGTGTTAAAGTAATGATGGACTGTCGTTTCTCTTTGCTTATTTGAGCTGTTCTTGCCATAATATGGACTTGGTCTTTTACCAAATAGGGCTATCTTCTGTATACCACCCCTACCTTGTCACAACACAACTGATTGGCTCAAACGCATTAAGAAGGAAAGAAATTCTACAAATGAACTTTTAACAAGGCACACCTGTACATTTTTTTTTTCCAGAAATTACCTCATTGGCACACCTCCCCTCATATGCCGTACAACCACCACACAAGTAAAACATTTGACGTATACAATTAGCAACTATATGTCCATATACACTGAGTGGAGAAAACATTAAGAACTTTTTCCATCACATAGACTGACTAGGTGAATTCAGGTGAAAGCTATGCTCACTTATTGATGTAACTTGTTAAATCCACTTCAATCATTGTAGATGAAGGGGAGGAGACAGGTTAAAGAAGGATAATTAAGCCTTGAGACAATTGAGGCATGGATTGTGTATGTGCCATTCAGAGACTGAATGGGCAAGACAAAATATTTAAGTGCCTTTGAATGGGGTATGATAGTAGGTACCAGGCGTACCGGTTTGTGTCAAGAACTGGGTTTTTCACGCTCAACAGTTTCCCATGTGTATCAAGAATGGTCCACCACCCAAAGGACATCCAGCCAACTTGACACAACTGTGGGAAGCACTGGAGTCAACATGAGCCAGTATCCCTGTGAAACGCTTCAACACCTTGTAGAGTCTATGCCACGACGAATTGAGGCTGTTCTGAAAAAAAGCGGTTGCAACTCAACATTAGGAAGGTGTTCATAATGTTCATAAAGTTTTATATACTCAGTGTAGTCGCTGACCAATAACCTGCATTAAAGGGAATGACTGCAACAGCGGCACCAATAAGGTCGCTCTCTCACCTGTGCAACAGTACAGGACAGGTTCATGCGGGAAAAGGTGAAAGACATATATGAGGGATTTCTTGATTTGTTTAGTTTTTTTTATGTCTTGTGAATACATGCCTACTAAGAGTCTTATGGATGGGGGTGCAACTCAATATTAGGAAGGTGTTCTTAATGTTTTGTACACTCAGTGTATAAATGTTGGCTGTATGAGATTATATTATGAATCACAAAGGGACATACCTCCTCACACCCATGAGCCAAACCATAAAATGTTTACCTGAAACTAATTGTTTACATAAATAGTTTACATCAGACTTGAATGTTGGTTATATGACATATATATGAATCAATTTATTATGTCATCAAACTACACAAATCCTTAGTTTCAGGAAAACATTATATGCTTTTGCTCAAGGGTGTGGGGAGGTGTGCCCCTTTGCAATTCATAATTTAATCTTATACAGACAACATTCATATATGGAAGTATATATGTAACTTTAGTTGTATACATCAAGAGTCTGTTTCTTGTGTAACTTGCTCTTTATTAATTGTAAAAATGCCTTTATTATAGCTAATAATTTGGTTATTAAGGATTGGCCAGTACTGCATGACTTAGTGTTTGAATAACAAATCACTTATACTGAAAAAAATATATTAACGCAACATGTAACAATTTCAACAATTTTACTGAGTTACAGTTCATATGAGCGAATTAGTCAATTGAAATAAATGCATTAGGCCCTGATCTATGGATTTCACATGATTGGTCAGGTGGATGGATTATCTTGGAAAAAGAGAAATACTCACTAACAGGGATGTCATCACATTTGTGCACCAAATTTGAGAGAAATATGCTTTTTGTGTATATGGAAAATTTTTGGGATCTTTGATTTCAGCTCATGGGACCAACACTTTACATGTTTGTTGCGTTTATATTTTTGTTCAGTATAATTAATGCCTAATATATGAATAATAAGACATAATAAAGCCATATAAGCTACTTATATAGATACTTACAAACTACAAATTAGTGGCCAATATGTGCACCTTAAAATAAAGTGTTACTAAATATTAAATGCATATGAGCCGTGTAAAGATTTCGCATGAGATTATAGATTGTATGTCTGAACCAGGTCAGGAACTGTGGAAAGAACTTAAGCAGACCATAATGTCCTCTGTATATGATGTGTACTGTCACATAAATAGTTATCTTAATAAACTCTTTCAACTCTCTAAAAAAACAGTTTCTCTTAGCGAGAACCATTTAAAATCCTTTTAACCAAATGCTCCCACATCTCATTCAACACATAAACAGAAGGAGGCATTAGGACGTACCAGAAACCCGCAGCAGTGTTCTATGCTACAGTACACCAGGCAGACGACAGACTGTACACATGCCGTGCCTTATGCCTCAGCAGATTTACATACATAATTCTCATCATTAATATAGCTGGGTTTTGGTGAGTGGGTTAATGTGTGATGAGCAAATGTTATGTAAGTTCTAGCTTTAGCAGGTCCTAATTGAAGCAGCACATTTTTGCCAAGGATTTGTACTATTTTGAGGTTTTCTCAGTGAGCAGGTTGGTTGTTGATGTTATGTAAGTTACCGTGATATAAAGTGCAATTCTTAAAACATACAGTGCAGTCCAGATTTATCAGCTTACATATTTAGCTGAAATTTTAAATGCGTCAAATATATACTCCATGGAACTCTGTAGTCACTGTTTACTTGAATTATATAAACTTTACATAAAATTCACAAAGGAAATAGATACTCTTTTTTTATTTTATTCAGCTTTTTGTTTTATTTAGCTTTTTCCAGAGCCAGAGGCAGGGTCAGTCAGATTGGCTTGGGTTGAAAAAGTAAGCCTTCATCAGGCTCCAGGTTTGTTCATGTAAGTAAAGGAATCCAGGGCTGAATGTAATCCTGCGATGTCCCTGTACTTCTTATCATCAGGCTGTCAACAGTCCCAGATGGATGGTGATAACAGTTTCAGGCAGCAGGAAGAACATTCTGTGGTATGTACAAAGAGAACACATGGAACATTTCTCTGGTATGTTCATAGGGATTTGTCCTTATCTGGGATGCCAAGTAGTTTTATCGATTAGGCTACTTTTTATGCGTTTTTATTACTTTTAATGGTGTTTTGAGATTTTACTCTGTGATGCATTCCAGAACTAGGAACATTCCAGAATCATTCATGTCACTGAGAGAACCCCTTTGGTCTTCTGGAATATAACAAACACTTGTAAGACAGTAAGTGATTTGTGGTAGTAAGGAAGACATCTTAGTCCACTGATCCTCCAAAACACATTCAAGTGATTAATGCAGCACCAAATCAGAGGTTAACCTTTTCTCAGAGGGTCCATTTCATTGTTTTTCCTGAACATGATTAATCTGTAAGTGTTTGTGTCAAGAAAGAGAGAGATGGTTTATTTGAACTGTGTAGTGTGGGAGTGATGTAATCCAGTGGCGCGATAAATCCATCTGCATTGAAAACCTGCTGTCCAAACAGAGAGCTCTGAGCCCGTCAGAAAAGATGAAGGGAGTGGAGTAATTGTCGGAGGGGAGAACAATGGGAAGGAATGGAGGCAGGGTGAGATTAGTGAGGGAGGCTCGTGGGAAAATAAAGCCCTGCAGGTTTCAGCTGTCACTGAGGCTGCCAAGCCAGAACCAGAACATCATCACACCACAATGTAAATAAACAGCAGTTAAATAACCTGATTAGCCCCACGAGGCCCAACGCCTCCCCACATTATCTCCATACCACTGATGCTCTCAGGCTGCGTGTGAAATGGCTATGGGCCCTGGTCAAAGTAATGAATTATATAGGGAATAGGTTACCATTATGACTCAACGTCAGTCTGCACTGGGATATTGGCACCCTCGGTCATAGCAACATCTATCACTCCTTTCACTCAATAAGACCAATGTGTAGTATGTCTGTCTGTATCTTCTCTGGCACAGAGTATGTCTTAGTATTTAGATCTGAGTAATTTTGAAGCTATTACATACAGTATGGGTGTTCATCAAATAATCAACTGTTGCAAGAACAGCTGTGTCAATGTTTCTGAAGGATGATTAATTCTCAGAATATGAAAATTGCTGAATACTCAGAAACTATTTTCTTCAACGTGATTAGGTTTCATAGATTCGGAAAGTGATCAGACCCCTTGACTTTTTCCACATTTTGTTACGTTACAGCCTTATTCTAAAATTGATCAAAATCTCATCAATCTACACACAATACCCCATAATAACAAAGCAAAAACAGGTTTTTAGAATTTCTGCAAATGTATAAAATACAAAAAATGAAATATTACATTTACATAAATATTCAGACCCTTTACTCAATACTTTGTTGAAGCACTTTTGGCCGTGATTACAGCCTTGGGAACAGCCTTGGGAATGACGCTACAAGCACCTGTATTTGGAGAGTTTCTCCCATTCTTATCTGCAGATCCTCTCAAGCTCTGTCAGGTTGGATGGGGAGAATCGCTGCACAGCTATTTTCAGGTCTCTCCAGAGATGTTCGATCGGGTTCAAGTCCGGGCTCTGGCTGGGCCACTCAAGGATATTCAGAGACTTGTCCCAAAGCCACTTCTGCTTTGTCTTGGCTGTGTGTTTAGGATCGTTGTCCTGTTGGAAGGTGAACTTTCGCCCCAGTCTGAGGTCCTGATCGCTCTGGAGCAGGTTTTCATCAAGGATCTCTCTGTACTTTGCTCCGATCATCTTTCTCTCGATCCTGACAAGTCTCCCAGTCCCTGCCGCTGAAAAACATCCCCACAGCATGATTCTGCCACCACCATGCTTCACCTTAGAGATGGTGCCATGTTTCCTCCAGACATGACACTTGGCATTCAGACCAAAGAGTTCAACAAAACTGTGACAAAACTGCACCTTTTAGAGTGGCCTTTTATTGTCCCCAGCACAAGGTACACCTGTGTTATGATCATGCTGTTTAATCAGATTTTTGATATGCCACACCTGCCAGGAGGATGGATTATCTTGGCAAAGGATAAAAGCTCACTAACAGGGATGTAAACACATTTGTGCACAGAATTTGAGAGAAATACATTTTTGTGTTTGAGGTACATTTATGGGATTTATGGGACTTTACATGTTGTGTTTATATTTTTGTTCAGTATATATGTAGCATGTGTCCGAGACACTATCACCTGGCTTTTCGAAACTGGATTCTCTTCTCAAGTCTTATATTTCTTGGCCTTTGACTTTACTAGCACAGTCACAAACAGTCTGAACTGACCTTATTATTCATGTAGACCTCCTAAAACCTATTGCTATAAGTCAGTATGATTTTGATTTCCTGTGTTTCTTGCAGAAGCATTGCTAAATTATTGTAAAGTACTGTTATTTATCACATAAAAAAACATTGTAATCAGCCCAAATACATATAAAAGGATTGTAGAGAAGTCATTATTAACCTAGAGGAACGCATTATCCAAAGAATCACAGAAAATGTCACACAGCGTACACCTTCAGCTGACCAAGAACAAATACCTGCAAGAATATCGTCTTAAAACAAACAAATACTGCTCAGGGTGCAGATGATTTGAGCTCAGGCATAAAATCAGGCACCTTCCTCGTTGATTTAAGCTCAACCTCGGCTAGGCCTGGGTGACCAATCCAGCGTCCAAGCAACTGCTATTGACCTGCTGTGGAAACTATTTGTGAAAGAGACACAAGGTCCGAGACAAACCGGCACTCAGTGGGTAGGGTATTTTTTCATCGGTCATAATGGATGCTTTGTGCACACATTATCTGCCGGCTTGGAGAACCCTACTTGGAATGGCAGGCACGGGGGAAAGCTGATGCCTATTGGCGTAATTGCTCCAACATCAGCAAGCTGCAGTCTTGGACTGGACACAGCCACAACTGTTGCATAAGCCAGGAGGAACAGGCCATTTTGCATTTCAGAGCAGGCATCTGAGCCTCCATCTTTAGGTTAACATTTGAGTCATTTAGCAGACGCTCTTATCCAGAGCAACTTATAGTCAGATCTTGACTCCATCTCCATCCTGCCATTAATCCGATTCAGATAGCAGATATGTAATGGAATGAGTCAGAACTGAGTAAAACCTCTTTCTGTGAGATAAACCAAAAAATTATGACAAACGTCATTTTGGGTTCCATTGTTGCACTTGACTCTTGGTTATTATGACTCAGACATTATGAAAGGATACACTGTATAAGAGCAATTCAGCCCCTGAGTCATTTCCTACTGGGCACAAACTGGTTGAATCAATGTTGTTTCAACGTAGTGTGTTGTGACATGGAATCTACGTGGAAAATACACTTGATTTGAAAAAAGTAATCATTATTTAAATTGCTTTTAAAGTGCGACTCTGCACTTCTAGGCAGAGTTCCTCTGTCCAGTGTCTGTGTTCTTTTGCCCATCTTAATATTTTCTTTTTATTGGCCAGTCTGATATATGGCTTTTTCTTTGCAAATCTGCCTAGAAGGCCAGCATCCCGGAGTCGCCTTTTCACTGTTGACGTTGAGACTGTTGATTTGTTTTTGCGGGTACTATTTAAAGAAGCTGCCAGTTGAGGACTTGTGAGGCGTCTGTTTCTCAAACTAGACACTCTAATGTACTTGTCCTCTTGCTCAGTTGTGCACCGGGGTTTGCGCTGTTCTGTGAAGGGAGGAGTACACAGCGTTGTAGACTGATGAGTTTCAGAAGAAAGTTATTTGTTTCTTGCCATTTTGAGCCGAAAAATCAAGCCCACAAATGCTGATGCTCCAGATACTCAACTAGTCTAAAGAAGGCCAGTTTTATTGCTTCTTTAATCAGATCAGCAGTTTTCATCTGTGCTAACAGAATTGCAAAATGGTTTTCTAATGATCAATTAGCCTTTTAAAATGATAAACTTGGATTAGCTAACACAACGTGCCATTGGAACACAGAAGTGATGGTTGCTGATAATGGGCCTCTGTACGCCTATGTGGATATTCCATAAAAAACTGCCGTTTCCAGCTACAATAGTAATTTACAACTTCAACAATGTCTACACTGTATTTCTGATCACTTTGATGTTATTTTAATGGACAAAACAATGTGCTTTTCTTTAAAAAACAAGGACATTTCTAAGTGACCCCAAACCTTTGAACAATAGTGTATATATGTAATAGTGTAATAGTATTAATTCAACATTAAAATTAGTAACACATCCATGGCCATATTTTAAGTTTACTGTAACTATAAATGTCTTCTAATGTAATCATAGAAACTATGTTCAAGATAGCTTGCAAAGGTCTGTAGAGATCTTCACAATTGCTATAATAATCTGAGCAGAATCTCGAACAGCATTGATCACCTTCCCAATGTAATCTCAACTGCAGTCCAGGTCATTTAGTTGTGCAATTAGATGAAGCACAGCGAGAACACATTTAGTTGTTGTATTGATACAAAATATATGACACTGTATTGCCATTTGAACTTTGTTGTGCCTTTAAATGGTTGAAAGCGCAATGATAACATTCAGATGACAACTAAACCAAAAATCAGACATTGTTTGGGATAACAATGGGATAACACAATGGGAATTCACCAAACTTCTGGCTGTCTTTTTGAGTGGGTGAATAAAGGTTGAAATCTCATTGATCAACGTCTCAACCAAATATCACACACATTTTCACGTTGAAATGACGTGGTGTGCCCAGTGGGTTGTCCTCCCCCTTTGTGTACTGAAATTACCAGTTTGTTTTAGGGTGGAAATTAAACAAAGCAAAATCCATCAAGGAATCCTTTTGTCCCCCAAAAAATATTCAGTGACGTACTTTATATCCCACTGTCCCACTCAGTGTGCATATTTTTACATGACACACTTCTGGAGCACATCTGATCTGACGTAAGGCACATTTACCTACCTTCGTCATTAAACTTCCCCACATGAATATTTGGAAACTGACAATGAGGGGTTTACAGGAAAGACTACAGGAGGTCATTCCACAAAAAAATGGTTAGGGAAATTGACATCTATAAATCTTGCTCTCTGAGAAATGATGGAATGATTATCATGGGTAGATAGTCTTGTATTCCCAGAGGTCAAGTCAATAATTACCTTTACTATAATGTAATCCTCTTACTAACGGGACAGTGATACATTTCCCTAAGATTACCAGAAATGTGCTGAGGTTTTGTTATGCCTTGTCTTCCTAGAATCAGGGAAAACAAAAGACTACTGGCACATGGATCTGAAATGTCAGCCAGCAATGGAAAAATTGGTGTGTTCTATAAAACATGGGCTTCTGCAAAGGTGACAATACTTTGTAAGTTTATGACATAATACATTCTCGTTGTTTTATAGTGACTTGAAATCACTGGCTTGAAATACTTTGTGAGTCATTGCCCTGAGAGTCGTCCCAAAGTGAGAGTGCGTCACAGTTTGAATGGAAGCCTGAAGCACATACAGTGCCTTCAGAAAGTATTCATACCCCTTCCACATTTTGTTGTTACAGCCTGAATTAAAAATGCATAATTTTTTTTTTTTTACCCATCTACACCCAATACCCTGTAATGACAAAGTAAAAACATGTTTTTAGAAATGTTTGCACATCTATTGAAAATTAAATACAGAAATATCTCATTTACATAGGTATTCAGTCAATACTTTGTAGAAGCACCTTTGGTGGCGATTATAGCTGTGAGTCTTTTTGGTTAAGTCTCTAAGAGTTTTGCACACCTGTTACTTAAGTGCCTTGTTGCAAACAGAATGCATGTTTAGGAAGGACACCTGTATCTGTGTAGTGACTGTGTCACGCCTGCTCCCGCTCTTCCCCCTGGTGCTCGAGGGCGCCAGGCTCCCCAGCATTGCGCACTCCTGCCATCAGCATTACGCTCACCTGACTTCCCCCCGTCATGCGCATCAGCAATTTTTGGACTCACCTGGACTCAATCACCTCTGTCATTACCTTCCCTATATCTGTCTGGTTCCCCGCTCTGTTCCCTGATTCTTATGTCCTTGTATACCCGTGTGCTGACGCTGTTCCTGTCTTGTTTTATGTCTGTTCCTGATTAAACGTTTGACTCCCCGTACCTGCTTCTCATCCCCGGCGTCGGTCCTTACAGAATGCAGAAGCCATCATACGAAGCATCGGGGAGTGCTGACGTTCCGGTTGGTGGTGACGTCGGGTCTGGGGCCCGACCCCGATGGAACTGGGGGTGCCTAAGCCAGCTTGTCGGGCTGTCACGCCCTAGCTGGCTCGAGAGGTTTCTTGCCCTGGTTGGCTCGGAAGGCGCCCATCCCACGTCAGGCCTCAGCCGGATCGTCAGGTTTTTACACCCAGCCGGCTCGTCAGGCTGCTACGCCTCTGCAGGATCATAGGGCTCCCACGCCTCAGCGGGATCGACAGGCCTTCAAGCCTCAGCCGGATTGTCAGACTCCTATGCCTCAGCCGGCTCTCTAGGCTCTCATGCCTCTGCCGATTCGTCTGGGTTTCACGCCCAGACGGCTTGTCCAGCGCCCGTGCCTCGGCTGGCCTGTCAGGCTAGCCCAGGTGGGACGACAGGTGGCGCCCCAAAGAGGAGGTGCTGTCACGCCTGCTCCCGCTCTTCCCCCTGGCGCTCGAGTGTGCCAGGCTCCCCAGCATTGTGCACTCCTGCCATCATCAGTACGCACACCTGCCTTCTCCCTGTCACGCGCATCAGCGATTATTGGACTCACCTGAACTCAATCACCTCTGTCATTACCTTCCCTATATCTGTCTGGTTCCCCGCTCTGTTCCCTGCATCTGCATTGATTGTCTTATGTCCATGTATACCCGTGTGCTGATGCTGATCCTGTCTTGTTTTATGTCTGTTCCTGATTAAATGTTTGACTCCCCGTACCTGCTTCTCATCCCTGGCGTCGGTCCTTACAGACTGGGTGTTGATACACCTTCCAAAGCCTAATTAATAACTTCACCATGCTCAAAGAGATGTTCAGTCTGTCAATCGGTGCCCAATGTGAGGCATTGACAAACCTCCCTGGTCTTTATTTGTTGAATCTGTGCTTGAAATTTACTACACGATTGAGGGACCTTACATATAATTGTATGTGTGGGGTACAGAAATGGGATACAACATCTCCGTCACGCTGATTCTCAACATGGGGAAGCCACAATGGTGCTTGCCAACACATGCATTTTGCTACACCCGTAATAACATCTGCTAAACATGTGTATGTGACAAATACAATTTGATTTGATTTGCTCAGCCCCCTCCTGTGGCCATGCACGTCTCCAACACCATCATCAAGTTTGCAGATGACACAACAGTCGTCTGCAAATCAGATATCCTGATTTACCAATAATGACGAGACAGCTTACAGGGAGGGCTATCCAGAGGGTGATACTGTCAGCCCAACACATTAGCGTGGGCACACTGCCTGCCCTCCAAGATATCTACAGCATCCAGTATCACAGGAAGGCCAAGAAGATCATCAAGGAACTCAGCCACCCGAGCCACGGCCTGCTCACCCCACTACCACCTAGAAGGTGAAGACAGCTTCTACAGGCCATCAGACTGTTAAATAATCACCACTGCCCCAGTGCTTCATTTGTGAATTGGGAGGTGCCAGAACAAAATGTGTGCCGAGAGAGGGTTGACCTCGGGGCTCTGAGGTACTGTAACTCATTAAAAAAAATCACCTTTATAATAAAGCATTGCATGCATTATCATTGCTTTTGCATGCTTACATTAAGCAGTAGAGTAGAGACGCTTGCACAAGTTGCACACATGGGGGGTTCCAAGCTTACGGTCTGGGAAAATGATGTCGTTTTATAACGACATTTCATACAATTCTACATCATTGTAGATGGCTGGAGACTTTAGCAGAGTCTTTAATACCTAACAAATGATCGAAATGACAGGCTACTTTGACACTGACAAACTGAGAATCTGAGATTAATAAAAACGACCTTGTCTTGAAACCATCAATAGCCTAGGCTTAGAGAAACACACATATTATACCAGTTTCTCACTGATGCGCAGCTCACTCTCAGGCGATGGCTGATGTGCTTGTGCCAAAAGTCTAACTCTCTCTTGTTTTACTTTCTAAAACAATGCTCTTCGCTCAATAGGCTTATTTGGAAGTTGATAACATATTTGGTAGCCTACAGACAGATTAGTCTTCTCTTTTCAGCAGTAGCCATTTGCTTTCCAACCTGTGTTTTCCCTCAATTGTATTTGAAATATTGCGAAAGGCCTGTTTTGTCTGCGTAGTGTTCACTGATAGATTTGCTGCGCATTCCCAACTGTAGGGATGACTTGTGATTGGGCTACACACAATCCACAGCTAGGCATTTTTTTTAATAAGCTATTGATCCTTTGTGGCTAAATTATAGGCCTACTCCTGGTGTAGTATTCTGAATTATTTCAGCAGTAATTCTACTTTGGCAAATATATTTCAATTTATCAGCACCCTTCCTGCGGCTATGATTCTATAAGGAAATAAATAATGAAGTGCAACACTGAAGAGATAAGTTGCAGGCTCATGTCTATCAGGGCAGAGAGAGGGAGAGAGATATCATAGAAAGTGAATCTCATTCTGGTTCTGTGAGAGATAGAGGCGCGCTTCTCTCTCTCACCACAGCAATAGCCACGTGTTGGTCTAAAGCAGGACTAAAGATGAACGTACTTTGGTGCGAAAAGTGCAAATCTATCCCAAAGGCCTACTACCGCGGGCCAGATCCGTGGTAGTTTATTAATTTAAACTGGCCCTTTGATCAATTCTGAACATTGATAAATCTGCAAAAATATCCCCTCCAAAATCAAACATTCAGTGCCAAAATGACAAGCACTATTGTGGTTGTCTCAAGGGTGGTTGTCTCTAGTGTGGTTGTCTCTAGTGTGGTTGTCTATAGTGTGGTTGTCTATAGTGTGGTTGTCTATAGTGTGGTTGTCTATAGTGTGGTTGTCTATAGTGTGGTTGTCTATAGTGTGGTTGTCTATAGTGTGGTTGTCTATAGTGTGGTTGTCTAGCATTTTTTTAGCGGTTTCTAGCGCCTATATGGCATGTTGATTCTTTTTTCTTCATATGAATTTGGCTCTAGTGTTTGAGTGGTTTAATCTACAAAATATTATGACCCCATTCCTGACAGCTATGACTCTCACCACGCTGACAATAACTTGTTAGAAGGGAGTGTGACAAAAACAGTTAACCTAATGACTGAGGGAAATTCATTCAAAGCATACTTCCTTCAGACTGGAATTTGGCATTACCTGATTTGACTTATCTTTGTGTTATTCATTGAGATGCTTAGTTTTCAGATGATTTTAAAATAAAATAAATGGTGTGCGAGTGTTGTGCCTTTTTCTTTTCAATGATTATACACATTTTTGGTTGCATGTTGGTTGAGCACCCTCCACTTCTTTCCTAATTACTTCTAGCACCATTTCATTTTAAGAAAAGTGCTTTATTGGTGTGTGTGGCCCCTGTAAGAATATAGTTGAATAGCCCTGGTCTATAGGCTACAATGTTGCACAAACCATAAACCTGGGCCTGCCCAACACAAATAAGTTCTTAGAATATCAGCAACGTTGTTATGTTTTTTATGGGGCAGGAAAACTATAGAGGAGGCAACTTGAATTATGTTGGATTGCTTTCATTATAATTTTGACATTTCAATTTTTGGTACCGGAGCCTGGCAAATGGGTTACAAAACAGAACTGTCCAAAACTGAGAGGTGCCGGTTCCTGTTCCGGCAATATCCGGCTAAAATCAAACACTGCCCTGCCCTGAACTTAGTCACTGTTACTATGTGGCTACCACCTGGTATTTTACCTTGCACCTTAGAGATTGTTTACATACACTTAGGTTGGAGTCATTAAAACTCATTTTTCAACCACTCCACTAACAAACTATAGCTTTGGCAAGTTGGTCAGGACATCTACTTTGTGCATGACACAAGTCATTTTTCCAACAATTGTTTACAGACAGATTATTTCACATATAATTCACTGTATCACAATTCCAGTGGGTCAGAAGTTTACATACACTAAGTTGACTGTGCCTTTAAACAGCTTGGAAAGGTCCAGAAAATTTGTCATGGCTTTAGAAGCTTCTGACAACAGCAAAGGACCTTGTGAAGATGGAAGGAAATAGGTACAAAAGTATCTATATCCACAGTAAAACGAGTCCTATATCGACATAACCTGAAAGGCCTCTCAGCAAGGAAGAAGCAACTGCTCCAAAACAGCCATAAAAAAGCCAGACTACGGGTTGCAACTGCACATGGGGACAAATATTGTACTTTTTAGAGAAATGTCCTATGGTCTGATGAAACGAAAGTAGAAATGTTTGGCCATAATGACCATTATGTTTGGAGGAAAAAGGGGGAGGCTTGCAAGCCGAAGCACACCATCCCAACTGTATAGATGGCATCATGAGGAAGGAAAATTATGTGGATATATTGAAGCAACATCTTAAGACATCAGTCAGGAAGTTAAAGCTTGGTCGCAAATGGGTCTTCTAAGTGGACAATGACCCCAAGCATACTTCCAAAGTTGTGGCAAAATGGCTTAAGGACAACAAAGTCAAGGTATTGGAGTGGCCATCACAAAGCCCTGACTTCAATCCTATAGAGAATTTTTGGGCAGAACTGAAAAAGCGTGTGTGAGCAAGGAGGCCTACAAACCTGACTCAGTTACACCAGCTCTGTCAGGAGGAATGGGCCAAAATTCACCCAACTTATTGTGGGAAGCTTGTGGAAGGTTAGCCAAAACGTTTTGCTACCAAATACTAATTGAGTTTATGTAAACTTCTGACCCACTGGGAATGTGATGAAAGAAATAAAAGCTGAAATAAATCATTCTCATTCTCATTTCACATTCTTAAAATCAAGTGGTGATCCTAACTGACCTAACACAGGGAATTATTACTAGGATTAAATGTCAGGAATTGTGAAAAACTGAGTTTAAATGTATTTGGCTAAGGTATATGTAAACTTCCGACTTCAACCGTACATAGTCATAGTCTTTAATAATGTTTACATACTGTTTAACCCACTTCATATGTATATACTGTATTCTAGTCAAGGCTCATCCTATATAACTACTGCTGTACTCACCTTTCCAAATAAAATTAAATCAAACATAAAGTGCCTTCAGAAAGTATTCACCTCCATTGAATTTTGTTACAGAAATGTTCTGTCTCTGATCTGCACACAATACTCCATAATGTTAAAGTGGAATTATGTTTTATTTTTTTCTTAATAAAAAATGAATAGCTGAAATGTCTTGAGTCAATACATATTCAACCCCTTTAGTTATGGCAAGCCTAAATGAGTTCAGGAATAAAAATGTGCTTAACAAGTCACGTGATAACAGAGCATGGACTCACTCTGTGTGCAATAAAAGTGTTTAACATGATTTTCAAATGACTACACCATCTTTGTACCCAACACATACAATTATCTGTAAGGTCCCTCAGTCGAGCAGTACATTTCAAGCATAGATTCAACCACAAAGACCAGGGAGGTTTTCCAATGGTAGATACAGTGAGGGAAAAAAGTATTTGATTCCCATGCTGATTTTGTACGTTTGCCCACTGACAAAGAAATGATCAGTCTATAATTTTAATGGTAGGTTTATTTGAACAGTGAGAGACAGAATAACAACAAAAAAATCCAGAAAAACGCATGTGAAAAATGTTATAAATTGATTTGCATTTTAATGAGGGAAATAAGTATTTGACCCCCTCTCAATCAGAAAGATTTCTGGCTCCCAGGTGTCTTTTATACAGGTAACGAGCTGAGATTAGGAGCACACTCTTAAAGGGAGTGCTCCTAATCTCAGCTTGTTACCTGTATAAAAGACACCAGTCCACAGAAGCAATCAATCAATCCGATTCCAAACTCTCCACCATGACCAAGACCAAAGAGCTGTCCAAGGATGTCAGGGACAAGATTGTAGACCTACACAAGGCTGGAATGGGCTACAAGACCATCGCCAAGCAGCTTGGTGAGAAGGTGGCAACAGTTGGTGCGATTATTCACAAATGGAAGAAACACAAAAGAACTGTCAATCTCCCTCGGCCTGGGGCTCCATGCAAGAGCTCACCTCGCTGTCATTGTAAATACAAATGTGTTCTTAACTGACTTTCCTGGTTAAATAGATATGTAATTGTTCCAAGGAGCTCAGACATAGAGGACAACATTTTCAACTGTCTTTTACAGTAAAAAGAGAGGATGGGTTGGGACCCAAAAGTACCTTTTGTTGTCTAACTGCAATTGCTCAGCAGAAAAGTAATACAAAGGGTGGGTGCTCATTTTTCAGAGACAAATAATGTACTCTGTCTGTTCCCACTTCCGACAATTCAAAGGGTAAAGAGAACATGTACAATTAGTGGAGTTAGTGTTTGTGTTTACTGCGCTGTTGTGCAACAACATTGCTTCCACCTCTGTTTGATTGAAGAAACCAATATTGTAAACCTGGGATTACAGATGAAACCAGGAGCCATGACTTTAGTTAGTTTGCCTTTCATCTACCAAAACGACTGAACTTAGCCAAAGTGAGCTCTGCATGGGATGTTCTTTTGCTCCTGTGTTTTGTCATAAAATAAAGTTTCCAAATGGAAAACACATTTGAAAAATGTATTTGACAAGCTTCAAAGCTGTTTCACCTGTGACAACCTTTGTTACACACAAAGACACCTTTCTGACTCTTTCTTTGTCTCCTAGTAACAGTGTTTACCATAAACATGCCTCTGAATGCATTGAAACACAGTAATGTAGGACAAACCCTGACAACACAATTACACCACGGGTGGGACTGGAACATTCCATTAATCTAGAGAGGGGTGATGGTGGTGGTGGAGTTGAGTTGAAGGAGAGTGGTGGTGGTGATGGTGTGTGTATCCACCCCTTCCTGCACACTATTGGGTGGTTGGATCCTAGCTACTGTCCCCCAGTATGAGGCTAATTATTGTCTGTTTGGCGCCATGAGGGGTCTGACGATGTTGCCTCCGACACACCATGATTGGGAGAAAATACGTAGAGAGCTAGACTCTCTCACTCTCACTCTCTCTCTCTCTCTCTCTCTCTCTCTCTCTCTCTCTCTCTCTCTCTCTCTCTCTCTCTCATCAGCCCATCTCCTGTACCCCGTCTCTCTCTTGGGCCCTGAGCCCCTTTACCTAACAAATCCACTGCCTTTTCCTTCTCCTCTCCTTCTCCCAAAAAGGCCCCAGCTCCGCTCCCCTTTCATCTGAGGCTACGGCAGTGGCTCCCATGGGACACAATCACAACTCACATGCCCTACTTAGATGGATGGCAATAGTATTCATTCACAGGCAATTTGGTCTTTGTTTTGAGATTCTTTCCTATAGTATTATTGTTTGACTGGAAGGCTCTCTGGGTGGATTGAGGATTGCTGTTTGTTAACAGCTGCAGTTGAAGTTGGTCCTGTGTTTCTGGAGCTGTGCTAGACATAAACTGCTATTAGTTTATGAACCAAACGAAAGTCAGCAAGGACACTACTCTGTCTTTGACAGAGAGGACAACTTTATGTGAATACTAGCCAAATGAGTTGGCTTGAAAAAAGAGATCTTGAAATAATGGCACCTTATGTTGACAAAGGGAATTGAGCTGGTACTAGTTCCCATCGTTGGATACTGGGAGAATACTGTCAGGTCATGTTCGGTTGATTAGGCCAGAATTAATAAAACTGGAAGTACTTTACCCTTGTTGTAGTAAAGTCTAAAAATAACAAAGCTATCTTTTACCCTCATAGTCTATCTTTTCTGGCACCATAAAATGGTAGGTAATCTAATGTCTCAAGATAAATTCCATACATTCTGACCATATAATTACTTTGTTACTGACTCAGAAGTATCCACAGATTTTCCTCAAAGTTGCATTCCTCAAGTTCAGAGGAATTCTGTTTTTGTTATTTACAGTACTGTGCCTGAGGCTTATGTTTCATATGTTCCTTATAAAAGAGATGCTCAACTTAGATAACATGGAAGAGTTAACCTCAGTTGTACAGTACATTGGAAATGAGACTGGTTGCTGCCTGTGCTGCAGTACTTCAGAACATGAAATGGAATGTTTCAGCATGTATGGAGGAAAGGGAAAGTTGTTTACTTGACTAAGAGGTAGTTGTGCAACATGTCGTTTCAGGGAACCAGGCTAAAGCAGTGGTGTTTAGACGTAGGCGGGAGGTTGAGTCTGTAAACAAGGTACTGAAAGTAATTACATACCGTACTCAGCAATAGGGTGAGGCTACAGACCCCGGGGCTAAGCTAAACTTTCCACTCAACCCTCCAATCTAGTTAAAACACACTTTGATTGCTGGTGGCACATTTTGACCATGTCAGAATGATTGATTTCTTTCAAGATTTAATAAAAATTCCATATCTGATTAAAAATAAATTGGCACACAAGGCAGAGGCCAGACTACTCCACTACTGACGGTCCAAAGCCTGTTTGGCAGCTTACCTTTAGTTCCCGTTCTACTGTTCTTCTCCAAGTTATTTTGGGGTGTCCATGTTTGCGCCTTCCTTATATAGTTCACCTAAGCACTGTAGTGGAAAACACACTGAATTACATTTGGCTAAAGGCTGTGTTTGCCTTATCATTTAGTCAATCTGGGAGCAGCAAGAGCAGGAGTACTTTTAAACCAGATAGTACAGTAGCTCTGATGCTAATCATGATCATACCTGTATGACATGAAGCATGTGATGTAAAATGAATTCCTGTGTAAGCTGACAAAATGCAATCTCATCTCATCATCTATGGGTGGTTATTATGGGTGGTTATGAAAACATAACTGTAGTGTAGTGAATACTACAAGCTCAGACACATCGATTGGATTGTCAAACGTTTGCCTGCCGACAGTCCTTAGCACCTCTGAACAGAGTGTCTGTAAATCAAATCAAATCAAACTTTATTTGTCACATGCGCCAAATACAACAAGTGTAGACCTTACCGTGAAATGCTTACTTACAAGCCCTTAACCAACAGTGCAGTTAAAGAAGAGTTAAGAAAACATTTACCAAATTAACTAACACAAATAAAGTAACACAGTAAAAAATTATAAAAAGTAACACAATAACGTAACAATAACAAGGCTACATATAGGGGCTACTGGTACTGAGTCAGTGTGCGGGGTTAGTTTAGGTAATTTGTACATGTAGGTAGGGGTGAAATCAAAAGATTTGGCCAAGTCAATAAAAATAGCAGCACAATATTGCTTAGAATCAAGGGCAATGGTGACATCATTGAGGACCTTTAAGGTTGCAGTGACACATCCATAACCTGAGCGATGATGCGATGAGAGGGGCAGCAACCTTAAAGAAGAAAGGGTCTAAACCATCTGACCCAGATCTTTTTTGGGGTCAGGTTTAAGGAGCTCCTTTAGCATCTCGGCCTCAGTGACTGCCTGCAGGGAGAAACTTTGTAGCGGGGCAGGGGAAAAAGAGGGAGAAGCATCAGGGATAGTCGCGTTAGAAGGAGTGGGAGATGAGGAAATGTTGGACGGGCAAGGAGGCATGGCTGAGTCAAAATAGGAATCCTGACTTAATGAAGTGGTGATTAAAGAACTCAGCCATGTGCTTCTTGTCAGTAACAACCACATCATCAACATTAAGGGACATGGGCAACTGTGAGGAGGAGGGTTTATTCTCCAAGTCTTTAACCGTTTTCCAGAACTTCTTTGGGTTAGACCCACAGAGAGAGAACTGCTCCTTAAAGTAACTAACTTTGTCCTTCCGGATAGCCTGAGTGCACTTATTTCTAATTTGCCTGAATGATAGCCAGTCAGCCTGAGTATGCGTGTACCAAGCCTTTCACCAAATGCAATTCTTGAGGTGGAGTAACTCTGCAAGACCACGGTCGAACCAGGGGCTGAACCTGTTTTTAATTCTCTTTGTTTTTATGGGGACGTGTTTGTTAACAATACCATTGAAAATATCAAAAAATAAGGTCCAAATGTCTTCAACAGAGGGGATCATGCGGATTCTATACTAGCTACAGTTGTTAGCTAGCTTGGAGGAAATATTTAGTGTTGTGTGTAATTTATCTGTGCACTTAGCTAACTACCATTCCATAGCCTACATTGCATATGAAGTGTGACTGGCTCATCCGTGGATGTATGGAGAAAATTGCCTATTTTTTTTGTGTTCTCTGATTGGCTTAAAGTCAAGTTGTTGGCCACTGATGAGCATTGCGATTCTACAAGTAGAAACGGTAGGTTCGTCGCTACCAGATTGGCACACAGCAGGTACCGCTTTTGTTCTAGCAAGAGAAGGAATGGCCTCCCACTGTGGTAAGTACCTATCCGCAGTCTATCGGCAGTGAGATTCTCGGTGTGTTTCATGCTTACAGAATGAGGTCACAGCGCCTCTTCCCCCCTCTGGTCTGGTATTTGACCTCATTAGTTGCAGGCCTCCCTCAGGTAGGAGTGACATTTAGCAAAGAGCACAGAGCACTGTTCCCGGTTATAACCAGCACACCCCTCCCATCCCCCCTCCAACCCCACACTGATGGGAACAGTGTCTCCAACGAGCCAGGGCAGAAGTCTTCAGGGCGCTGGTGTACATCAATACTAATGCATTCCAGTTTCGCACGAGAAAGTACAATGGGCCCGTCTCAACAATCTGCGGCTGTGATTAAGCTGTGCTTACTAATGTGGGATTTCAGAAACATGATACACATGCCTGTGTGACCATGCTGAGTAGCAGATGTGTATCAAATGGCACTAATCTTTTTGGCTGTCATTTGGGCTGGTTAAGAACTTGTGAATATGTTTACACTGACAAATAAGGTCTAAATCTATACATAAAAAAAATCCTACTTGTTCTTTTTCAAGGAATCAATGTTGATTTTTTTAATTTTCTGCGTTAGTTTTATGATTACGTGAAGGCCTTGTTGTGAATGACCCTACAGACCAGGCCTGCTATAGACGTACTAAATACACTGGCACCAGGACAGGCCAGGTGTACATGAACAGGAAGCCTGTGTTACACTCTAATCAGGTTATCAGCAGCACTTCACACCTGCTGGATTCCCCCATCAATATGGAACAACCTGGCTTCAAATTACGGGGGTGCCCAGGGGTCATGGCTTGCTGCTTTAGCACTCGCTCCGACAACTCACCAGGGTACCACCTGTGTGTTGGAATATTAATGTGGTTGTGGACACCCCAAAAATTGTTGAAGAGATCAAAGTTGGTTCAGTCCACTGCTTTGCCTGCTGCCCCATGAGTCCCAGTGTAATTTGTGTGTTCAGTATACAGTATTGCCCTACAGCATTCCTGTTGACAAGACCAAGGAGAGGTGAAAAACGACTGTGTATAATCACAACTAGATGTAATCAGTCATAACTGTAGCAGGCCCAACTTGATACAATATAGCATACAGTGTATGTCCTGTATGCCATTCATATACAGCACGCACCAACTAAAGCAGTACAGGTATATGCCATGTAAGCTTATGAGCTGCATGAGTGCCCATACAACAGGTGTGGTATTATTTTTTCCAGTCCGTTACATTCCCTACTTGTTATTCTGAGCATGATCTGTACAATCTGCACAATACATGATCTGAAAAAAATGACAAGGTAGCAAAGAATTGTACCACTCTGATATTGCTCAGGTAGTCTTCACTGCTTAATCCTCACTGGCTAACCCTATGGAACCTCAGCACTTTAACCTGCTTACACTCTCAAAAGCTATTTCCAGGTATAAACCAGACATGTTTTAATACCCCATCATAGAGAGGTCAAGTTATCTTCAAAGATGTTTGAAAGTAAACAGCGCCTCTGGTGTCTTATTGGAGAGATGAGCTGTAGAGGTTTATCTGGGTTGATTGGTTATGTCAGGTTGAGGCTCTTCAACCCCTAATACCTGTCTCATGTCAGACTCCCAAGGAAAAAGACATGGACAACTCGTCAATACATTTACACCCTGAGAAATGCCTCTGAGATGCAGACCATCTGGTGTGAGATGGAAAAAAGAGAAGGAGAGGGAGGTAGAGGGAAGGAGAGAGGGAGGAAGACGGTGGAATTAGTAAGTGTGTGTTGACATGGGAGTTTTTCCATGCAGGAAGCAGAAGAGCAAAGACCACAAGTATATGCTGTTGCTTGGTGAAAATCCTCCTCCCTCCTCCACTCCACAGAGTGACAGGTTTACAACATGACAGGACAGATGGCAAACTCTACTGTAAAGACCACCAGGGAAGATAGCCAAAGACAAACCAATCAGCCAGACGCACAAAATCCTCTTTTACACATATTTCTCCTCTTTAAACAGCCACAGAATTCCCTCTAAATCCAAAGTGTTTTGTATACAGTTTAAAAGAAAACAACCAATATACACTGAGGGTTAAAAATATTAAGAACGCCTTCCTAATATTGAGTTGCACCCCCCCTCACCCTTTTTTGCCCCCTTTTGGTTTTGGGCATGGACTCACAATGTGTCGAAAGCATTCCACAGGGATGCTGGCACACATACATAATCCATGTCTCAATTGTCTCAAGGTTTAAAAATCCTTCTTTAACCTGTCTCCTCCCCTTCATCTACACTGTTTGAAGTGGATTTAACAAGTAACATCAATAAGGGATCATAGCGTTGAAATGGATTTACCTGGTCAGTCTATGTCATGAAAATGTTTTGTAGATTCAATGTATATACCCAATATAACCATCCACCCACCTCTGACCCCTTAAAGGGCTCACTCACTCACCAAGCCATTTTTCATCCTTTGTGTTAACATTCTTGTCTTGGCTTTTGGCAATATCCTGACTACCAGGCAGTTCCTGTTGTGTAAGTAGAACTAATGGCACTCCTTTGACATTAATCTGGTCTCGTTTAGAGTTCTCGCCTGGCTAATTATCCCCATGGTATGGAGTTTATTAGGTGCTTTGTTCTCTGTGTGTTTGCCTGATAAATGCACCGGAGAAGCATTCACAGGGTCGGCCAGATGGCTCTGCCTGGGGGCATACAGAGACTTCTGAGAGAGCCCCCTCTCTCTCCTCACCCCAAATCCTCTACACTTTCCTATCTTCACTCCAACCTCTCTCTTTTCATTTCTTTCACTTTCACACTGCTCTTTCTTTTCTTCTACTCCACTACCACACTCCTCTCGCCTTCAACTCCTCTCTCCCCTAGCTCCACACGCCTCTCTTTTCCAGCTTCTCATCACAGCTCCTCTATCCTCCAACACTCTCCTTTTCCCTCTCTTTTCCTATCTCATATCTCCTCTCTCCTCCAACTCTCATCCAACTCTTCTCCTCCTCACTTCAGCTCTTCTCTAATCACAACTCCTGTCTCCTTCACGTTCTCCCTGCTCCATCTTCATAGCTACAGTCTCCTAGCTACCTTCCAGATATGCACAGGTTTAGGGGACAAAAAAAAAAAAAACTCAGGTTGCAAGAGGACAAGTACATTAGAGTGTCTAGTTTGAGAAACAGACGCCTCACAAGTCCTCAACTGGCAGCTTCATTAAATAGTACCCGCAAAACACCAGTCTCAACGTCAACAGTGAAGAGGCGACTCCGAGACTGGTGTTTTGCGCATACTATTTAATGAGGACTTGTGAGGCGTCTGTTTCTCAAACTAGACACTCTAATGTACTTGTCCTCTTGCTCCGTTGTGCACTGGGGCCTACCACTCCTCTTTCTATTATGGTTAGAGCCAGTTTGCACTGTTCAGTGAAGGGAGTAGTACGCAGTGCTGTACGAGATCTTCAGTTTCTTGGCATTTTCTCGCATGGAATAGCCTTAATTTCTCAGAGCAACAATAGACTGACGAGTTTCAGAAGAAAGTTCTTTGTTTCTGGCCATTTTGAGCCTGTAATCGAACCCACAAATGCTGATGCTCCAGATACTCATCTAGTCTAAAGAAGGCCAGTTGTATTTCTTCTTTAATCAGATCAACAGTTTTCATCTGTGCTAACATAATTGCAAAAGGGTTTTCTAATGGTCAATTAGCCTTTTAAAATGATAAACTTGGATTAACTAACACAATGTGCCATTGGAACACAGGAGTGGTGGTTGCTGATAGTGGGCCTCTGTACGCCTATGTAGATATTCCATAAAACATCTGCCGTTTCCAGTTACAATAGTCATTTACAACATTAACAATGTCTACACTGTATTTCTGATCAATTTGATGCTATTTTAATGGAATTTTTTTTTTTTTTGCTTTTCTTTCAAAAACAAGGACATTTCTAAGTGACCCCAAACTTTTGAATGGTAGTGTACATACTACCTCAATTACCTCGACTAACCGGTTCCCCCGCACATTGACTCTGTACTGGTACCCCCTGTATATGGTCTCGCTATTGTTATTTTACTACTGCTCTTTAATTACTTGTTCCTTTTATTTCTTATTCGTATTTTTTTAAACTGCATTGTTGGTTAGGGGCTTGTAAGTAAGCATTTCACTGTAAGGTCTACACCTGTTGTATTCGGCGCATGTGACTAATACAATTTGATTTGATTTGATAATATTTGATTTGATTTGATTAATGGCCTTATACAGCTCGTGGTTTTAGTGCCAGCGTCGGTTTGTGGTGGTAAATAGACGGCTATGAAAAATATAGATGCAAACTCTCTTGGTAGATAGTGTGGTCTACAGCTTATCATGAGGTACTCTACCTTAGGTGAGCAATACCTTGAGACCTCTTTAATATCGGACACCAGCTGTTATTGACAAATAGACACACCCCTCCCCTCGTCTTACCGGACGTAGCTGCTCTGTCCTGCCGATGCAAGGAAAACCCAGTCAACTGTATGTTATCCGTGTCGTCGTTCAGTCACGACTCCGTGAAACATAAGATATTACAGTTTTTAATGTTCTGTTGGTAGGATAGCCTCGAATGGAGCTCATCCAGTTTATTCTCCAGTGATTGTATGTTGGCCAATAGAACGGATGGTAGAGGCGGGTTACCCACTTGCTGACAAATTCTTACACGGCACCCTGATCACAGCATTTCCTTCTTTTCTTCATGCGAATGACAGGGATTTGGGCTTTGTCTGGGAGCAACATTATATCCTTCGCATCAGACTCATTAAAGAAAAAAATCTTTGTCCAGTTTGAGGTGAGTAATCACTGTTCTGATACCAGAATCTATTTTTGGTCAAAAGAGATGGTAGCGTTAACATTGTGTACAAAATAGGTTCAAACAATGCAAAAGAACGGACAAAATAGCACAGTTGGTTAGGAGCCCATAAAATGGCAGCCATCCCCTCCGGTGCCATTCTTTTCTGGGACAGAAGGTTACATAAGACATAAGGTTACTTAAGGCAAAAACTAAAGTAGTATGGTTGGTTGGTGGGTGGACGTATAAGGCGTAAGTTTAGCAACCCAAAGGTTGTGTGTTTGAATCTCATCACAACTTTAGCATTTTCGCTAATTAGCAACTTTGCAACAACTTATTACTTTTTAGCTACTTTGTAACTACTTATCATGTTAGCTAACCCTTCCCCTAACCCTAACCTTAACCCTTTAACCTAACTCCTAACCCTAACCTTAGCGTTAGCATTATCCACCTAGCTAATGTTAACATGTCATACATTTTGCAAATTCGTAACATATTGTACAAATTGCAATTCATAACGTATCATACATTTTATAATTCATAACATATCATATGAAACGGATGATGGACATCCCCAAATTAATACATACCATAAAATGTAACATAGCATACCAATTGGAGTGTCTCAGATTTACATTTACTATGTTACATCTACCCCTGAGTCCAGGTTGCAGCAACTTAGAAATATGAATGTGAATGACAGCCTCACTATGTTAATAAAGCACTCTAAATGACTTTTTTTTAATGTCATACAGTAGATCTTCATGGTATTATTCCATAGGTGTATACCTGAGTGTCCAAGTACCACACCTTGGTTTGATTCTCCATTGACAACAAACAACACCCTTTTTTCTTGTAAACAAACCACAAGACTAGAACATTATTCTCTTCATGCTCTCATATGGACACATACTCCTTTTAGTGTTGGTGCCTTTTGTGTTTTGGGGTATTTTTCTATTAAACCATGTGGTAAACCAAGTGAAAACTCACAAAACTTTACAATCTTCAAACACTGTCAATTAATGTTAAGTATACAGTAAAAATTCCAGGGACTTTAAAATATACTGGTAACAAGCAGTTGCATGGGTAACCTGTCGTGTGTTCGCTGCTTTGGCTAAATCAAAGGTTAGCAGTGGCTCAGGTCACTCAATGACAGTGGCGGCCTCCTTCATCAATGGAGGGAAGGAAGAAAGGAGGGAAGGAGGAAGCCCACCTGTTCTCAGTGAAGCAGGACTATAGCCAGGAAAACACAGCAGATGAAGGGGTGCTGAGTCACAGCCCCAAGTCAACACAGACAGACGACACAGGATAACTGGGAGTGTAACGAGGGCCAAATTCATTCTGCTGGACCACAGAGGGTTAGGGAAGGTCACAGAAGTAGAAAGAGTCAAAGTAGACTAAGATCTTGCTAAGGAGTAAGGAAGGAGTCAGTGAAGAGATACTGACCTCAAACCAAGCATAATACTTTGATAGTGTATAATTCCAAAATATGGCTTTTGACCAAAAAAAAACTGTTCCGTGTTTGTTTAGCATTAATTCTATCAATAATGTATGTTATGTCTCTTAACGTATCATTTGAGGACTCCTCACCCACACCCACATGCACACGCACACACACACAAACATGAGTGTGTGTTGTGTTCTGACAAGTCTCTCAACCTACCTGGGTGTGTGTGAGGCTCTTGTCTGGTGGGAACAGGTATAACCACGCTCTAAGGCATCAGGATGATTGAATAACCTTTGATACATTTATGGTTATCATTATGCATGTGGCTGCAGTAGTTGTGCTGGGAAATTGGATTGGCACTGATGAGCAAATCTGCCACAGTGACAATTAGTTGGAGTGACACCTACTGTACGCAATGGCTCATTAAGAGGGAGTTGTGCTACTGTCTTCTCTAGAAAAATGAGAAAGTACTTTTACTTTACTTGCACTTGGCCTGATCTCAATTCATCATAAATTATTACTCAACTGCTTACGTGGAAAGGTAATTTAAAATAGAGGATCGACTGGCGATTGTGTGGAAAATTGGGGCTATTTTTCTCTCTCTCACTGACAGGTTTATTTTTATACTCGTAAAAAATAGATGCTTTGGCACTGTGGTTGTCCTCATTTCCCCACATATTTTCAATGACAGCCTGGGTTTCTGGCCATACCCACATGATAGAATACTACAGTACTTACTTTATAGAATTATGTAGTAAACTGTAGTATACTGTAGAATACTATACTACACACTGTAGTATCTCTCGATCATGTGCAGTAGTTACTATAGAATTGTATAGTATACTGTAAAGTAAATACTACAGTACACTACAGAATACTATAGGTGACAAAACTACATGCCATGTATAAACCATATATTGTGCTTCCTACAGGTTAAAGAAAAGAGCAGAAGCTCTGAACTATACGTTCAGAAAATTTGCTCTTTTGTCCGGTAGGTGTCACACCCTGATCTGTTTCACCTGTCTTTGTGATTGTCTCCACCCCCCTCCAGGTGTCGCCCATCTTCCCCATTATTCCCTGTGTATTTATACCTGTGTTCTCTGTTTGTCTGTTGCCAGTTTGTCTTGTTTGTCAAGCCTACCAGCATTTTTGTGTCAGCTCCTGCTTTTCCACAGTCTCTCTTTTCTCGTCCTCCTGGTTTTTGACCCTTTCCTGTCCTAACCATGCACCCACCCGCCTGACCACTCTGCCTGCCCCTGACCCTGAGCCTGCTTGCCGTCCTGTACCTTTGCCCCACCTCTGGATTACCAACCTCTGCCTAACCTGACACTGAGCCTGCCTGCCGTCCGGTACCTTTGCCTCTGTTGATGTAATAAACATTGTTACTTCGACACGGTCTGCATCTGGGTCTTACCTTGATACCCGATAGTAGGTTTCCTCAAGGAGAAAGCCCTCACTACCTATGTCAAATATAATAAGCCACACATTTTACAGTAATGTCTGCAAAAACACTACAGTAGATTCTACAGAATACTAAAGTGTGCAAAAACACTACAGTAAATACTACTGTATACTACAGTCTGTAAAAACACTACAGTAATTACTATAGTTTATACAATGGGTGGGTCTAATCCTGAATGCTGATTGGTTAAAACCACATTCCAACCGGTGTCTATTCCACAAGTTACCACCGGCTAAATCTATGACGTTAAAATGCCTATTTACTCTGTTCCATCTGACTGCGCAATCCACTGTCTCATCAGCCCAGCCATCTCCACTATAAAAAAGCATCTAGACATTATCCCACATTTCTTTTAGACAAAATTTTGTTTTCAATATTTATATAAACCTTGCTGTCTGTCTCTCCGACATTTGCAACATAGTTTCAATATTCAAATTCGATCTCCAGCTGTCCCATAGTAATGAATGTGTTGGGAGTCGGGATGAGACAGACAGGCAGCATTTCTCAGCCAGTCTAAATCATGAATCAGCTGGCATCATTTTTATGGATATATACAAAGAAATGTCAATTGAAAAGGGTACAACGAAAGAAGTGCAGCTAGTTTGCAGTCTTTCCAGCTTCAGTGATTGGTTATCTGTGTTGTTGGCTAACAACTGTGTCTTGGCGAGTGAGCAAATTTTATATGTCAGGCGAAATTGTGTCTCATTAGCTCAATGTTATGGAGGTATCCAAATAAATGTCACTAGAAAACAGCTTAAACAAATGCAAATGCGGCTACTTTGCTGTTATTCTGGCTGCTTTTTGACGTGACTGTAAGTTAGCCATAGTTGGTTAGCTAGCAAGCAAGGGATAAGAACGCTGCCAGCCAGTATGGCAATGGAACATTTAGAATGAATGACTGGGTCACGTCCATAGATACAGAACAAAAAGACTGAATGACTGGGTAGCGTCTCTAGCAACCGAACCGATAGAACGAACAACCAGCCAGCTTGGGTAGCAACCCTAAATTTGTGTCAGGATTATACCTTGTAGAAGGATAAAATAAGATGAATAAATGTATCAAAATAACGTTTTTATTGAAAGATGTCAATCATTATTTGAATATGTTGGTAACCCATTAATGCCCTCGAAGCCTGTGTTTGGAGGATATATTGGCCTCGACTTCGTCTCGGGCCAACAACACTCGTGCCAATATATCCTCCAAACACCGGCTTCTCTGGCATTATCACTTAAATATAGTACAGTTTTTTTACTACAGTATTTATACTTCAGTAAACTGTAAATACTACAGTATACTACAGTTAATACTACAGCAAAAACACTACAGCAAAAACACTACAGTGAATACTACAGGAAAGTCCGCCAAAATTACAATGAATACTATAGTATTTATACCATATTATACTATAGTATTTTTCGGGGCTCTGCCATCCGTATAGCGAATATGGCTCTGAACCATGCCCAAGTCCAAATGTCTCTCTCTCTCTCTCTCTCTCTCTCTGAGACACCCATGAAATACTGAATAAAACATAGAACATGAGCACAAGAAAGGTAGGAGGTGCATTGTAGGGTCATCTCCTAGGGGGGCTGTCTCTCGGGTGCACTAAATTATGTTGTTTTCTAATCAAGCTTTAATAGCTTTCTTTCTCATCTTGGTGAGCAGCTGGTCAGAAGGTGGGCGGCGCTCCTTGGGGATTAGGGGATAAATCAGAGAGCATGATGGGGGAACCAATGACCTGCTAGGAGATGTGTGCTGTGGCAGTGGGGTCACACACTCAGAGAGGGCAGCACATCTTTGAGTTGGCTGGTGGGGGGTGGTGGGCTACCAGTCGCGCCACCCTCCCCCCACCAGGATACCAGCCCCCCCTGTTCCCCCTCTCTTAGCCTCTTAGGGGAAAAATATGTCACTGGATTGTGAAACAAAAGGAAAACATAACAGTGACAATGACAAGGGACAATACATCCTTGGTCAAAGACAATCATTTGTGACTCTGGATGGTAAAGAAATTGGCGTATTTATGTAAGGAAGGATTCAGCCACATGACGTAAAGCTAGATTTACGTTCAACTTTATGTTGCAGGGTCAGGTGATATAGTTTGTTGGCCTTGACATTATAATTCTATCAACCAATGCTAGTTAGATTTACTCCTCTCAGTCCACTCCTGACAGAGGTCAAATTTAGAGTCTTTAAGATGCTCCGAGACTCCGTGTAACTAATCTGACAAGACAGCGATCAGAGGGACGGAGCAGCCGCCTCTTGGCAGCTGTGATTATAGAAGACAGTGAGGGATTAGAAAACATTAAAAAAACTATTTCACCCGGGCTGCTTTGGATGACTGATATAGATAGGGATTGCAGTCATCCCAGGAAAATACACTCACATGTCGTTGGGAATTAAGATGAGGAGAGGGAATGATAGGAAGAGGAGGGAAAATAACCTTTGGCCGGGGCAGATTGCAGCTACGGTATAAGGGGCATGGTGGAGGAATGTGATTAGTGTTACATTAGACCTACAAATTACTGTACATTTCATAAAGCGCTCGCTAGGCTAGCTGGCGACCAACTGGAACTAAGGTGCTATCTACTGCATGGTTAGAACAGGGTTGATGGTGCGCATTCCCCTTTACTATTGACCATATCACCTTTTACCAGGGACGTAATAAAAAATGTAGACTCAATCTAAAACAGGGCTGTTCTGCCTGACAACAGCATTGTCATTGTATGACACAATTGTTGCTGTTGGTTATTAGAGGAAGAATTACAACAGGCAGCAGATACTGTAGAACAGGGTGTCAAACAAAATCTGTCCCCGCTGGCTGCATTCGTTCTTCACCGAAATTTCTTATACTCTCTCTCTCTCTCTCTCTCTCTCTCTCTCTCTCTCTCTCTCTCTCTCTCTCTCTCTCTCTCTCTCTCTCTCTCTCATGTAACAAACAGGCTCTTAAGCAATGGCAGCCAGGATGCAAGCCCAGCAGATGCAAATCAATTCATAAAATGCAGCGCCATTATAGAATGGAGCAGCCAGCCCTGCCACATGATGGCCTTTCTCCTACTCTGAAGACTCTGATATGCGCTTGCTGACTGTGATATGTGGACAATGACTGTAATATGTGGTTGTTGACTGTGATATGTGGTCGTTCACTGTAAAACGTGGTTGTCTCAACTAGCTATCTTTAGATGAACGCACTAACTGAACGCACAAAGACTGTCTGCTAAATGACTAAAATGTTAAATGTAAATGATGGTTTCATGCTGCAGGGCACAGGTCTGTCTCAGCTGTCAGGCTCCTGCTAATGCTGACCAAGGTTACATCGCATAGCATGCTGGCACTGGAAAACTACCAGCTGACACCTGGTGGATTGTAGAAAGAAGGACATTTACAAAGAGACACCTGGAAAGGATGTTTTTTCTGATTCTTCCTGAAATGTAAGCCTTGGATGTACAATAATAATGGACATATTAACAATGTATACACTATACATATGATAGCATTTCAGAAGTCTGCATTTAATTTATGGGTCTGGCTTTTTAACCGTGTGAAAATGAGGCCTAAATCCACCAGATCTGTAAGGATGTTCTTGTAGTGTTTGCTCTCTGTTAACGATAAGCCCGTACAAACAGTCTTGAAACCGATTGGCTGCTGCTATTGAAAAACTCTTTGTGTAGCGAGCTGCACATGTTGTACCCAGAGTTTGTGTTGGGTCTCTTATTGAGCGTGGGATCCTGGTGGATGACAATAACATCAAAAACACACTGCCTCAGCCTTCATGTTCATACTCTCCATTGTGGGACTGTGCCCTCTCCTCTGGTATCAAAGCCTTCCTGTTTTACCAAACGCCGCCTTTGAACACCAACTCACCTTTTTTGATCTTTGACAGAAATTGTTAATGAATGATAGATGACACCAACCTGTTGACCAGAATAATGTTGTTACGCAATGCAAAACAAAACCTAACAAAACAAAAACCCAGCAAACGGCCTTAAAACAGCCTATTTCACCAATTCAAGCAAGGGCATTTCTCACTCTCTCTCTCTGCCAGTAGAAAAAGAGAACTAAAGACTTTCAATGACATATAGATGACCTCCCACATGAAGAAATACTACAGTTTATATAATAATACAGTACTTACTATAGAATTCTGTAGTAAACTATAGTATACTGTAGAATAGTATACTACACACTGTAGTATCCCTCGATCCTGTGTAATACTTACTATATAATTTTGTAGTACACTGTACACTTTTAGGTTAAATAAGGGTTCTTTGGCTGTCCCCATAGGTTAACCCTTTTGGGTTCCATGTAGAACCCTTTGTGGAAAAGGTTCGACATGGAACCCAAAAGAATTCTACTTGGAAACAAAAGGTTTCTACCTGGAAGCAAAAATGGTTCTTCAAAGGGTTCTCGTATTGGGACAGCTGAAGAACCCCTTTAGGTTCTACATAGCATCCTGTTTTTCTAAGACTATAGAGAACATTATAGTAAATACTAGAGTCATGTCCGCAAAAAACCTTACAGTCCAAAAACAATATTGTTTTTTACAGTATTAGCAAGAAACCATATTGATATAGCAACGTTCCAAGAAACACACCTGCTCCAAAAGGATCCACATAGAATAGAGAACCACTTGTTCTGGCTGCTGTTTCATCAGCCCAAATCAAAACTAAAGGTGTAATCATACTGATATAGAAAAAAATATATATAATTACCATCTTGGGTAGATGCGAAGACCAAAAAAGCAGAATCACTTCCTTAAATGTATCCATAATGGAAAGAAAAATGCCTTTATACTGTATGAAAATACAGTATAATTGATTCCAAATTCATATGATCCTACATGTATTGATTCTCTGAACAGCATGTTGTTAGAATTAACTGAATTCGGTGGAAGCCACCTCACTGGGAGCCCAAATATCTCCCAATGAACTCAAAAGGGCATTGGGTAGCATGAATAAAGGAAAATCACCTGGATGGGACGGTATTCCTCCTGAGGTCTATTTACAAATTTGGAATCAATTAGGTCCACTATTGCCAGTCTCAAGACTTACTTAGCCTAATTGATCCACATGGACCAATACATAAAAATACAAAATAAAACATGACCTTGAGCGTTTATCCTCTGATAACCTCTGCCTACATACAGACTTGAAATCATAGGTCACTTTAATAAATGGAACACTAGTCACTTTAATAATGTAACTTTAATAATGTTTACATATCTTGCATTACTCATCTCATATGTATATAGTGTATTCTATACTATCTATTGCATCTTAGCCTATGCCGCTCTGACATTGCTCATCCATATATTTATATTTCTATATTCCTATTCCATTCCTTAATTCGATTAGTGTGCATTAGGTATTGTTGTGGAATTGTTCGATACGTATTACTTTTTAGATATCGCTGCACTGTCGGAACTAGAAGCACAAGCATTTCGCTACACTCGCAATAACATCTGCTAACCATGTGTATGTGACCAATAAAATTAGATTTGATTGGATTTAGACTATAACATACAGTATCTTTGATGCTTCATCAGAAACAACAGCTCCTTGGGCTGTATTATCTCTCATTATCTTCTAGCTTTTGATAGACTAGAATGGTAATATCTCAGTCTGTCTTGGAACATATGAGAATTTGCTCCAATTTCATTCATATGATTAAAAATACTATATGCCAATGCCTCAGCCATATTGATAACAGGCAATATCTGAACTGCTCCCAACAGAATCACTAGAAGCAGCAGACAAGGAGATCCAATTTTGCCTCTGCTAATCTTATTATCCATGGAACCTCTGGCCCGTCAATCGAAGGAAATAAAACCAATTTCTCTAAAATCTACTGATTATTATTATTATTTTATCTCATTATACACAGATGATATTTTATTATATCTAGACAATGTTTCTCAATCACTCCCAAATGCACTGAAAATCATATATAAATTCAGCTTCATCTCAAATTATAAAAATAATCTAACCAAATTAAGACCCCGATGGAGTATTCCATCTCTACTTATGGGATCCCAATCATTTCCCATTTTAAATATTTGGGAGTAGATACAGTATATTTCCGTATTTAGATAAAATCATTGCCAGAAAATTTAACAGAACGTTCAAATCAATTAAATCCAACCTCAGTAGATGGAATAATAATGATAATAATATAGAGAGATATATGGTGTCTCCTATTTCCCTGAAAGAGGTGGTCTTCACTCATATATCCCTTAAACAATGGAAATTACGCTTTGGTCGTATTATTGCTCACACTATTTCTATTTGGTGCAAAGTTGAAAAACAACATAACTGGGAATCAAAATGGCATGCCCATACGTCAATATTTCACAATAATGCCTTGCATCCCCCCCTAGTGGTCCGAATGTGGAATTTGTACCCTAACCGATATCATGGACAGTAATGGTTTGAGAACATTCTAAGATCTGAAAGATGCATACTATGGCGTTCCTGGGGAAACCTAACTACCTAAACATCCAATGATGGTATTTATACATAAATGATATGGGCTCCTGATAGGACTCATCTCTATAATATATAAACAACTTTTGGAATGCTCATATTCTGAGCTAGCCATGAAAAAAGTATGGTCCACATGTCTAATTGAATCTGAACCACACTTTAACTGGAACAGAATATGGAACAATATGCCCTTGGCATCCCGTAATTCGAACCATCAATTTATACAGTTCATTTAAGTTTGTTCACAGACTGTATTTAACACCAAGGAAATGTTTTACGATGAAATTTTCCTCAACTCCCAACTGTTCACTGTGTCCCTTACATCAGGCAGGTGCATTCCTTCATACAGTATGATGTGGGAGTGCCATGCAGTTAAATGCTTCTGGGGGAAAACATTTATTTCAAAGTGCATGAATTTACAGTTGAAGTCGGAAGTTTACATACACCTTAGCCAAAAACATTAACTCAGTTTTTCACAATTCCTGACATTTAATCCTAGTAAAAATTCCCTGTTTAAGGTCAGTTAGGACCACCACTTTATTTGAAGAATGTGAAATGTCAGAATAATAGTAGAGATGTATTTATTTCAGCTTTTATTTCTTTCATCACATTCCCAGTGGTTCAGAAGTTTACATACACTCAGTTAGTATTTGGTAGCATTGCCTTTAAATTGTTTAACTTGGGTCAAACGTTTCGGGTAGCCTTCCACAAGCTTCCCACAATAAGTTGGGTGAGTTTTGGCCCATTCCTCCTGACAGAGCTGGTGTAACTGAGTCAGGTTTGTAGGCCGCCTTGCACGCACACACGTTTTCAATTCTGCCCACAAATGTTCTATGGGATTGAGTTCAGGGCTTTGTGATGGCCACTCCAATACCTTGACTTTGTTGTCGTTAAGCCATTTTGCCACAACTTTGGAAGTATGCTTGGGGTCATTGTCCATTTGGAAGACCCATTTGCGACCAAGCTTTAACGTCCTGACTGATGTCTTGAGATGTTGCTTCAATATATCCACATAATTTCCCTTCCTCATGATGCCATCTATTTTAGGAAGTGCACCTGTCCCTCTTGCAACAAAGCACCCCCACAACATGGTGCTGCCACACCCGTGCTTCACGGTTGGGATGGTGTTCTTCGGCTTGCAAGCCTCCCCCTTTTTCCTCCAAACATAACCATTGTCTTATGGCCAAACAGTTCTATTTTTGTTTCATCAGACCATAGGACATTTCTCAAAAAAGTACAATATTTGTCCCCATGTGCAGTCTAGCTTTTTTATGGCAGTTTTGGAGCAGTGGCTTCTTCCTTGCTGAGAGGCCTTTCAGGTTATGTCGATATAGGTTTGCTCCCAAGGATGAACCAGACTTGTGTAGGTCTACAATTTTTTGGCTGATTTATTTTGATTTTCCCATGATGTCAAGCAAAGAGGCACTGAATTTGAAGGTAGGCCTTGAAATACATCCACAGATACACCTCCAACTGAGACAAAGGATGTCAATTAGCTTCTAAAGCCATGACATCATTTTCTGGAATTTTCCAAGCTGTTTAAAGGCACAGTCAACTTAGTGTATGTAAACTTCTGACCCAGTGGAATTGTGATACAGTAAATTATAAGTGAAATAATCTGTCTGTAAACAATTGTTGGAAAAATTACTTGTGTCATGCACAAAGTAGATGTCCGAACCGACTTGCCAAAACCGACTTGTTGACAAGACATTTGTGGAGTGGTTGAAAAACGAGTTTTAATGACTCCAACCTAAGTGTATGTAAACTTCCGACTTCAACTGTAAATATTAAAATCTTTCCCTCTATTATGTTTCTTAACGATGATAGCCCCTTGAATCTCTCAAGCAGCACTGCTGCAAAACATTTTTTTGACTCTAAGATGGCAACCACCTCATTCTCTCCTATTTAACAAGTTGATACAGTTACTATTAGAAGGGGCGGTATAGGGGGTGGTTATCTGATCATTGTGGGTGGAGGGTGAGGGGAATTTGAGGGAATCTAAGGGGAGACTCAGGGGATAGTTAGGTGGGAGGGGGACTGATAAGCAACCTAGTTTGCTGGGTGGGACGGGAAGGGGTGGGAGGCTTGCTTTCTTTGGGGTGTGGGGGTGGTTCTGCGGGGTTGGACGCGTAGGTCAAGGTTATCATTATTTATTCAATTCAAATTCAATTTTTGTATCTGTAATTACTACAGTCCTAATTATTACTGTAGTATATACTTCAGTCCGAAAAAACACTACAGTAATTACTATAGTGCATACTAGAGTCCGCAAAAACAATACAGTAATTGCTATATAGCTTTTTTATTTACAGTATTTAAACTATAATAAACTGTAAATACTACAGTATACTTCAGTAATGTCTGCAAAAACACTACAGTGAATACTATAGTATTTAGTATTTTGTTAGCTGGCCTGTGTCATGCTGTCATTGCATGCACCTGTGACTGTCATCTGCAGGGCTTGTGTGCCGGACATTTTGACTGGGTGGAACAGATGGCAGCCCGGTGGAGGTGGAGAGGCGATGAGAACCTTTCACAGTGGACGATCCTGGGGCAGCTGAGCAGCGGGCCATCTGCTTGACACTCCTAAAAATGACCAACTTTCAACACCTCTCCATGACGCCTTGTCCTCCATGCTCCAACACATCCAACAGGCAGGAGCCACAGGAAAACTCTCAGGGCTTTCAAACAAACAACAGGTCCTCTTCACTCTCAAGGGAGTTAAAGTAAAGCTCCGGATACATTTCAGGTAAGTCAATGGATTTCTCAACATGATTCTCTCTACTGCATTGGGATCCTGTCTGTCTGAATGGCTCTTCTCAACAGGCCATCAGGTAGGCAGTGGACAATAGATGGCACTATGTTAAGGAGAGGAAGGGTGTGGATGTGGGTGTGGATCTGGATGTGGGTGGATGTGAGTCCAGCTACTGTAGGCGGGGTGTGAGCTTTGCTCTGCATAGGTTCAGGAGAGAGGAGGGTGGCCAGGCCAGTGCTATTTGGGACAGAGGTCCACGAGCCAGTGGGAGAGAGACTGCTTCTTGTCCCACACAGGACTGGACCTCCATCAGAAGCTAGACAACAAACTAGATACTGGCTACTAGTCATTGTTTGCCACTGCTAGGGGTCTTCACCTTTAGCTCGGACACTAGCCAGCTTTAGCTCGGACAATTACCTGCCAGTCTGCACAGCGTGATATCAACCCAGAGCATATCGGACTGCTTTTCTCCACCACATCACCGGATTTCCTGCCGCAAGCTCTTGACCATTACACCGGATCATCGCAGCTAGCTAGCTGCAACCGAGTGGCTACTGTTGGCTAATGCCTCTGTCCCGAAGCAAGCACCAGCTAGCCTTGAGCTAGCCTCAAGCTAGGCCCATCTCCTGGCCAGCCGACGGAGTATACCAGCTAATTCTTGGGCTACAATACCTCTTTTGCCAATTGTCCTGGACCCTTTATTGTCGACACGGCGCCCCACCGATCCACCACGACTGGTCTGCCGACGTAATCGTCCGATGTGGTTTCAACAGGCTTTTCCGTTGCGATGTCGCCGAAGACCCATCTGCTAGCCCCGGCCCGCTAGCTTTCTGAACACCGTGTCTCCCGCTCGCCTAGCATAGTAGCGACTACCGAACGTCTCCCTAACTCACCTATTGCTGCTCATTGGGCCCTATGATCACTTGACTACACAGCTGATGCCTGCTGGTCTGTTCATTAACACTGTACCTCATTTTGTTTATCTGTCGGCCCCAGCCTCAAACGCTTGGTCCTGTGTGTACCTACCTGACCCTCTCTGCACATTCATTACCCGTTGTTGTCTTAGCTCTCCCGACCTACACCCGTGATTGCTTTATGCCTAGCTCTAATGTCAATATGCCTTGTCTACTGGTGTTTTGGTTAGTTATTATTGCTTTATTTCACTATAGAGCCCCCAGTCCTGCTCAACATGCCTTAGATAGCTCTTTTGTCCCACCCCACACGCATGCGAAGACCTCAACTGGCTTAACTGGTGCCTCCAGAGATGCAACCTTTCTCATCGTCACTCAATGCCTAGGTTTACCTCCACTGCACTCACATCCTACATCCTACACATCCCTTGTCTGTACATTATGCCCTGAATCTATTCTACCACGCCCAGAAATCTGCTCCTTTTATTCTCTGTTCCCAACGCACTAGACAACCAGTTCTTATAGCCTTTAGCCGTACCTTTATCCTACTCCTACTCTGTTCCTCTGGTGATGTAGAGGTTATCCCAGGCCCTGTAGCCCCCAATTCTACCTCTATTCCCCAGGCGCTCTCATTTGTTGACTTCTGTAACCGTAAAAGCCTTGGTTTCATGCATGTTAACATCAGAAGCCTCCTCCCTAAGTTTGTTTTATTCACTGCTTTAGCACACTCCGCCAACCCTGATGTCCTAGCCTTGTCTGAATCCTAGCTTAGGAAGGCCACCAAAAATTCTGAAATCTCCATCCCCAACTACAACATTTTCCGTCAAAATAGAATTGCCAAAGGGGGCGGTTGCAATCTACTGCAGAGATAGCCTGCACAGCGATCAAACGACCACCCCTCATCACTGTCAAACGCTCCCTAAAATTCTTCAGCGAGCAGGCCTTTCTAATCGACCGGGTATCCTGGAAGGATATTGACCTCAGCCCATCAGTAGAGGATTCCTGGTTGTTCTTTAAAAGTGCTTCAATAAGCATGTCCCATTCAAAAAATGTAGAACTAAGAACAGATATAGACCCTGGTTCAGTCAGGAACCAATATGCACCGTCAGTTAGGAAAGCAAAGGCTAGCTTTTTCAAAAAGAAATTTGCATCCTGTAGCACTAATTCCCAAAAGTTTTGGGACACTGTAAAGTCCATGGAGAATAAGAGCACCTCCTTGCAGCTGCCCACTGCACTGAGGCTAGGAAACTCTGTCACCACCGATCAATCTACGATAACCGAGAATTTCAATAAACATTTTTCTACGGCCAGCCATGCTTTCCACCTGGCTACCCCTACCCCGGCCAACAGCTCTGCCTATATCCATCCTGCCCTGCCTTTCTAAAGTCTTCAAAAGCCAAGTTAACAAATAGATTACCGACCATTTCGAATCCCACCGTACCTTCTCCGCTATGCAATCTGGTGCACCTCAGCCACGCTCAAGGTCCTAAACGATATCATAACCGCCATCAATAAAAGACAGTACTGTGCAGCCATCTTCATCGACCTGGCTAATGCTTTCGACTCTGTCAATCATCGCATTCTTATCGGCAGAGTCAATAGCCTTGGTTTCTCAAATGACTGCCTCGCCTAGTTCACCAACTACAGTGAGGGAAAAAAGTATTTGATCCCCTGTTGATACTTATTTCCCTCATTAAAATGCAAATCAATTTATAACATTTTTCACATGCGTTTTACTGGATTTTTTTGTTGTTATTCTGTCTCTCACTGTTCAAGTAAACCTACCATTAAAATTATAGACTGATCATTTTTTTGTCAGTAGGCAAACATACAAAATCAGCAGGGGATCAAATACTTTTTTCCTTCACTGTACTTCTCAGATAGAGTTCAGTGTGTCAAATCGGAATGCCTGTTGTCTGGACCTCTGGCAGTCTCTATGGGGGTGCCACAGGGTTCAATTCTCAGGCCGACTCTTTTCTCTGTATATATCAATGATGTTGCTCTTCCTGCTGGTGATTCTCTGGTCCACCTCTACGCAGACAACACCATTCTGTATACATCTGGCCCTTCTTTGGACACTGTGTTAACAAAACTCCAAATGAGCTTCAATGCCATACAACACTCCTTCCGTGGCCTTCAACTGCTCTTAAATGCTAGTAAAACTAAATGCATGCTCTTCAACCGATTGCTGCCCGCACCCGCCCGCCCGACTAGCATCACTACTCTAGACGGTTCTGACTTAGAATATGTGGACAATTACAAATACCTAGGTGTCTGGTTAGACTCACATTAAGCATCTCCAATCCAAAATTAAATCTAGAATCGGCTTCCTATTTCGCAACAAAGCCTCCTTCACTCATGCTGCCAAACATACCCTCGTAAAACTGACTATCCTACCGATCCTTGACTTCGGCGATGTCATTTACAAAATAGCCTCCAACACTCTACTCAGCAAATTGAATGTAGTCTATCACAGTGCCATCCGTTTTGTCACTAAACCCCAATATACTACCCACCACTGTGACCTGTATGCTCTCGTTGGCTGGCCCTCGCTACATATCCATCGCCAAGCCCACTGGCTCCAGGTTATCTATAAGTCTTTGCTAGGTAAAGCCGCGCCTTATCTCAGCTCACTGTTCACCATAGCAACACCCACCCGTAGGAGGCCCTCCAGCAGGTATATTTCACTGGTCATCCCCAAAGCCAACACCTCCTTTGGGCCGCCTTTCCTTACAGTTTTCTGCTGCCAATGACTGGAACGAATTGCAAAAGCTGTAGACTTATATCTCCCTCACTAACTATAAGCATCAGCTGTCAGAGCAGCTTACCGATCACTGCACCTGTACACAGACCATCGGTAAATAGCCCACCCACACTACCTCATACCCATATTTTTTTGCTATTTTGCACCCCAGTATCTCTACTTGCACATCATCATCTGCACATCTATCACTCCAGTGTTATTGCTAAATTGTAATTATTTCGCCACTATGGCCTATGTATTGACTTACCTCCCTACTTTTACTACATTTGCACACACTGTATATATATTTTTCTATTGTGTTATTGACTGTACATTTGTCTATCCCATGTGTAACTCTGTGTTGTTGTTTTTGTCGCACTGCTTTGCTTTATCTTGGCCAGGTCGCAGTTGTAAATGAGAACTTGTTCTCAACTGGCCTACCTGGTTAAATAAAGGTGAAATTTAGAAAACACAGGAAGGGCTCATCAAACTGGAAAGTCCACTGATTTCAGCTCTCTAGGACAGGGCCACAGTAGAAGATGTTGGCCTGTGTGGACAGCAGGATTTTCCAGCTAAGCACTCAGACTCATTCCCCACAGCCCACCGCACACTGGCCCAAATCAATTGACACACATCCTGGACTAATGGACCAAGACACAGCTATTATATTGTTTTGGATGTTTTAGAGACCATTCAAACTTGAAACAACCCCATAAATGTCCAGTGGTACTGCAGTTTAGTTTACGGCTTCAATAAACTTTGTAATGAATTGAATCTCCTATCACTCCTATCGAAGAGTATTCTATTCAGTGCAATGACAAGAGTCAGACTATATGGTACACGGTTGGAATAGAAGAGAAATGAACCTCTTAGACTATTTAGCATAAATAGATTAGTATGATCTGATTAGGCACATGGTAGTTACTCACACACTGTTGCTGTTTCTCCTGATGGTAGGAAATGTACAGTACGTTTCCCATGTTACGGCCTTACGCTCTCCAAGCTGTGCTGTGATGTAGCCAGCTGCAGTGAATGGTGCCAAACAGTAGCTATAGCTGTGGGGGTTGAGCTTGTTTGAACCTGTTACCTATCTGCATACGGGAAAGACATCTAATCGCAACCACAACCACAACCAAAAACAGATTAGATAGCAGCTACTTGTAAAACAATATCACAATGTAAAGAGAAACATTGAAAACGTTTGCTAAACAAAAAAATGGACAGAGAGAACTTTGGGACCTTAAATACCCATACTAACTGAGACAGCATGTGTAGCTTAGCTGCTAAACGGCCATGTATGTAAGTGGGTGTATAATTTACTTCCAATATGTCACAGGAAAACATTGTAGAATAATTTGCCAGTCTCCAGTGTGATCTATGTGTCTGTGTGACACGCAGCCGAGCTGTAGTCTGGCTGGTAGCCGTAGAGCCAGTTGGGCACCATCTGCCCTGACTCCCTCCCTGCTTCTCATGTCCATGGGAGGGGAGCCAGCTGTGTGGTGAGTACTCTCGCTCTCCCCCTCTCTCTCAAACAGACAGTCTGTCATGCTCTCCCTCCGTCAATGTGATAACACCGCATCACATCCAATCTCATCAAATAAAACTCCATCTATCGCATCGCACTTCCTCTGAGCTAGCCAGGGCCCCATACCAAAACAATACACATGGATGGATGAAGAGATTTATAGGTGAGTGTATTAGGGCTGTTGAGGAGGAATGCATGTATAGTACATGCATCATCCATAATTTCCGTGCCTGAATTCACTCGTGGGTTGGATGAGAATCTGACAAACAGACAAGCCAGCTCATCCCTCTATTTCACTCACACTGCCATGGAAGACCTCCCTCACTCTACTGTGGTGGATAACGCTGATGAAATAGAAGTAAATTGAGCCAACAGTTCTAGGCACAGTGCTGCTATCCCACTGGGCACACACTGGTTGAATTAACGTTGTTTCCACGTCACTTCAATGAAATTACGTTGATCCAATGTGGAATAGACGCTGAATTGATGTCCGTGCCCAGTTGGATAGTACAGCCACCTTTCTCCCCCGGGGGGAGGGGCGCAGAGAGAATACCACCCCCATTCGTTCCATTATCGCCACCCTTTTACCATTCCCTCTTTTCTTCATAAGGCATGTCACGCAGCATAGTGAGGCAGAACTTTTTCAAAGGATTTGAAAAAGCACCCAAAAGGACAAAAAAAAAATCCCTCTTCAGAGTGGAGGGGTGGAGTGGAGGCACTCAGGGTAAAGACGCCCAGCGAAGGCTTTATTCTTTTGTAATTAACATGCGGAAGTCAGAGACTTGAAACATCCATTAAAGCCGGGGTATTTTGTTTTTTAATATTTGCAAAGCCGTGACTACACTGCATATCTGGTACTGCTTTAAATCCCTATTTCCCCCGGCCTAGCTTATCAGCCGTGATAATAGAGTTAGAAGTCAACTGTGACCTCAGTACCTTTATTCCCTCTTTGTTGCTACACCTGCCGCTGTTTTTAGATTTGATCTTCTCACAAGGTTTTCTCTTTCATCATGGTGACTGACCACTCTCTTACTGTGTAAGAGGGGAGATAAAGCAAGCTAGAAACAGTATTCAACGGACAAAAACATTTCTGACTGTCTATCTTTGACCTTGATCACACACACAGTTTTAAAGGTGCAATATGCAGAAATCGCATTTCCTGGTTGCTACAATTCTAATAGCTCAACTAATTTCAGTTTATGTGACAAAACAAGCAGTCATTGTGTGGAGAATCATTGTACCATCTAAACCGCTGTGAAATATATTTCCATTACCACAAATATTATATTTCAGGTGTTTGAAGCTGGTGTACAAAACCAGAAGTAAAAGATGCAAAAACTAAATTTAAGAACAGGAAACATAAAAATAGCGCACATAGAACAGATCTACCGCATCTTAGACTTGCTTTCAATGACAAAGTCTGATCTATAACTCACATTTCTAAGTGCATTTGGTAAGGTAGCCCAAAAGGTTACATATTGCACCTTTAATTATAATTACTCCACTGCATCACAGATTTACTGATGAAGTTACATAATAATACATATCTAATTGCTCTTCCTGTGATTCAGAAATAGAAAGCAGCCGGACAACTAAAGCTCAATGTTTATCCCAGCATAAATTATAATCTGTGGTTGGAATGTCAGTAGACCTAGATAGATTAACAGCTGGGGTGGATGGCACCATCTAGTGTTCAGTAATGATGTCACATCACACTGTAAACTTCACACAAGCAAGAACTAGACCAGTGGATCACAACCTTTTTCGGTAACTGTACCACCATGTCACAGGTTGTTGGTGGCACCTTAATTGGGGAGGACGGGCTCATAGTAATGCCTGGAAAGCAAATAGCCCACCTAATCTAACTACCTCATACCCATACTGTTTTTTTATTTACTTTTCTGCTCTTTTGCACACTAGTATCTCTACTTGCACATCATCATCTGCTAAATTATAATTTACCACGCTACTATAGCCTATTTATTGCCTACCTCCCCACGCCATTTGCACACACTGTATATAGACTTTCTTAATTTTTTCTGTATTGTGTTATTGACTGTACCCTTGTTTACTCTGTGTTGTTGTTTGTGTCGCACTGCTCTGCTTTATCTTGGCCAGGTCGCAGTTGTAAATGAGAACTTGTTCTCAACTAGCCTACCTGGTTAAATAAAAATAAATAAAGATTAATGGCATGGTATCAAATACATCAAACACATGGTTTCATGTTGTTGATACCATTCCATTTACTCCATTCAAGCCATTATTATGAGCCATCCTCCCTTCAGCAGCCTTCTGTACAATTTGCTCATCCCAGAAAACCCCTGAAGTACCCCCTCATGTGCATTTTACCAGTAACCCTAGGTCTCACCACTCATCGTACTAGGCAAATTCAACCTAACGAAGGCTGATTTAGATTAATTTCTTTCCGCCTCTTTCTTTCCACTGCTTTCCTCTTTTGACTTCACTGGGAAACCAGCCCCCTCCCACTTACAAGTAAGGCAATGCGCTTTACCTAATATTTACTAGAGTAATATTCACTCTCTCAAGACTCTCTCTTCTTCTATCCTATAACTTCTCCTGTCTCCTGACCCCTCCTCTTCGACCCTACTCTCTTCCCTTTCCGCATCCTTTGACTCACTGTCCCCTTTCGTCCCGTCCGGTTCGACCCTTCCCTTCCTGCTCCGTGGCTGAGTGACTCAGTGCGTCCTCACAGAATAGGGCTGCGGGCAGCTGAGCGAAAATGGAGGGAAACTAAACTTCTGGCCATTCCCTCCTCTCTACCTTCTCTTCCTATGTATCCACTGCTAAAGCCACTTTCTATCACTCTAAATTTCAAGCTTCTGCTTCAAATCCTGGGAAACTCTTTTCAACTTTCTCCTCCCTCCTTAATCCTCCTCCTCCACCACCTCCCCCCTCCCTCCTCCCTCTCTGCGGACGACTTTGTTGTTGCATAACTCAGCTATACTTCAGCTTCAGCTCATGGACAGATGGCCTGACATTCTCCTTTAGAATTCTCTGATACAGAGGAGAATTCATGGTCCCTTCAATGATGGCAAGTCGGATTCTGCTCTGTATCAGATCATTCTAAAGGAGCGTAGCTGGGTCATTGCAGCAAGACAATAATCCAAAACAAACAAGCAAGTCTACATTAGAATGGCTGAAAAGCAACACATTTAAAGTTTTGGAATGGCCTAGTTAAAGTTCAGACCTAAACCCGATTGAGATGTTGTGGCAGGACCTGAAAAAACGCAGTTTATGCTCGAAAAAACCCCACAAATGTTGGTGAGTTAAAGCAGTTCTGCACGGAAGAGTGGGACAAAATTCCTTCACAGCGATGTGAGAGACTGGTCAACAACTACAGGAATCATTTGGTTGCAGTCTCATTGCAGCTAAAGGTGATACAACCAGTTATTGAGTGTAATTACAATTACTTCTTCACACAGGGTCATTGGGTGTTGCATAAATAAATTAAATAAGTATCAACATTTTGTGTTATTTATTCACTTATGTTCCCAAAAAAATACACACTAACAACCATTGTGTTATTGTAATGCTCTCTGCGCTGACTCATTGTGAGATTTAGTTATACTTCCTCTCATGCACCATCCACCGATCACATTTGCAGTTCTGCGGTGAGAAGCTGTTCATACTTACCGCCTTTCAGTTTGAGTATTAGTCAGTGTTTCACGTTCTAGAGGAACACAACGACTATAGGAAAAGCTAACATTTCTGTTACCAGAAAGGTAAGAATAACATAATTGTATTATCTTTTTTTTTTTTTTTTGGGGGGGGGGTTAATTTTGCCTATCTTGGTCAGTGCAGTAATAGGCTAGTTGATTAGTAGGAAAATCAACAGAAACAACAAAATAATGATTTAATAATCAACAAACATAGAAATATTTCAAAGGAAATAGATAGATTTGTTGTGGGAATGTTATATGCAAAATAACCATAGGACAACCACACTCTCAAGCTGTAAGAAACATATGGTTCTCAGAACATTATGTGCTTCCTGGGAATGGACAATAAAGTGCATCCTGTCTTATCTAATCCTCAAACAGGCCTGCATCTAATTCCAGATGGTGCGTGTGGGTTGGACACACCTCCAAGCAGGCATCTGCAGTGTAGTTAGGCAGCAACACCCCCAAAGTCTTAGCCAAGTACAAACATTAACACATTAGTTTCATAGCTTCTTTGTTGAACAGACTGTTGATGTTCAAATGTCATGCTCACTGCCACAGGCTTACCTGGTACAAATAAATAGATTGTTATACTGTTCTGATTATGTCTAGTGATCTAAAATGGCGAATGTTCCCGAACTGCTGCTGGGGAGTTTTCAGGACCTGGATTCAGACGAGCTGAAGACATTTCAGTGGTACTTAAAGCGGCATGAGTTGGATAAATTTCATAGCATCCCAAAGAGCCAACTGGAGAATGCTAACAGACAGGTCACAGTGGATAAGATGGTGGAGAGTTACAGCGATGAGGGAGCTGTGCGAATCACACTGGAGATCCTGAGGAAAATGGGCCTGAACAATCTCTCAGAAAATGTTGAGAAGAACTACAAAGCAGGTAATACAGAAGTTTATAGAACTGGTTTGGAGATATCTGTATTGACTGACTGAAGAAAGTTTGAAATTAGCTTTATTAATAGAGCTAAACATAAGATATTTTTTATTTTAGTGCAGTGATTCTCAATAATTGCTTACCAAATCATGTTATTATGTAGGAATCTCTCGGAAGCGGTTCTGGAAGCAGGCTGAGAGGGATGAACTGAATGAGGAGGTCCCAAGCTGCTCATTTGAAATGTGAGAGGAGATTGATATTAACAGCTCTTTAGGTCATGTATAGCATACGTTTTCTGAACTGATTGACATGAATATAGGACAGCATGTTGTGGTGGTGTAGGGGAGCAGAGCAGTGATTGACTGCTTCCTGTGTCCAGGTCATCTGTGTCTAATGGGAAGCGTAGTCATCTGATGTCTATGACCTCTTGCCTGGGGGAGGAGCTGGAGGATCTGGGCGAGAAGGTAAGCCTAGTGCCATTTCTGAGTGGTCAAATGTCATTATGAATAAACCACATATCTAGATCACAGTATTCTCTGCTGACTGCTATATACATAATGCAGAGTGTGTGTCTGATGGCGCCGATAGAGATGGCAGCTTCACTTCTAGTCCTTAGGAAACTGTGCAGTATTTTGTTTTTTATGTATCATTTATTACATTGACGTATATGCTGACTCGGTGAGCGAGTTATAAGGAAGTTTATAGGAGATGTTGTACCCACGGTGACTATTAAAACATTCCCCTAACCAGAAACCGTGGATTGAAGGCAGCATTCGCGCAAAGCTGAAAGCGCATACCACTACGTTTAATCATGGCAAGGAGACTGGAAATATGACCGAATACAAACAGTGTGTCAGTATGGAGACAAAGTGGAGTCGCATTTCAATGGCTCAAACACGAGACGTATGTGGCAGGGTCTACAGACAATCACGGATCACAAAAAGAAAACCAGCCCCGTCGCGGACATCGACGTCTTGCTTCCAGACAAATTAAACAACTTCTTTGCGCGCGCTTTGAGGACAATACAGTGCCACCGATACGGCCCGCTACCAAAGACTGTGGGCTCTCCTTCTCCGTGTCCGACGTGAGTAAAACATTTAAATGTGTTAACACTCGCAAGGCTGCCGGCCCAGACATATTCAATCAATCCCTATCCCAGTCTGCTGTCCCCACATGCTTCAAAATGGCCACCATTGTTCCTGTTCCAAAGAAAGCTAAGGTAAGTGAACTAAATGACTATCGTCCCGTAGCAATCACTTCTGTCATCATGAAGTGCTTTGAGCGACTAGTCAAGGATCACATCACCTCCAACCTATCTGTCACCCTAGACCCACCTCAATTTGCTTACCACCCCAATAGGTCCACAGACGATGCAATCGTCTGCAAACCTCCCTATCCCATCTGGACAAGAGGAATACATGTGAAAGAATGCTGTTGGTTGACCACAGCTCAGCATTCAACACCATAGTACCCTCCAAACTCATCATTAAGCTTGAGACCCTGGGTCTCGACCCTGCCCTGTGCAACTGGGTCCTGGACTTCCTGAAGGTAGGAAACAACATGTCCACTCCGCTGATCCTCAACACTGGGGCCCCACAAGGGTGCGTTCTCAGCCCCCTCCTGTACTCCCTGTTCATCCACGACTGCGTGGCCATGCACGCCTCCAACTCAATCATCAAGTTTGCAGACGACACAACAGTGGTAGGCTTGATTACCAACAATGACGAGACAGCCTACAGGGAGGAGGTGAGGGCCTTCGGAGTGTGGTGTCAGGAAAATAACCTCTCACTCAATGTCAGCAAAACAAAAGAGATGATCATGGACTTCAGGAAAAAGCAGAGGGAGCACCCCCCTATCCACATCGACGGGACAACAGTGGAGAAGGTGGAAAGTTTTAAGTTCCTCGGTGTTCATATCACAGACAAACTGAAATGGTCCACGCACACAGACAGTGTGGTGAAGAAGGTGCAAAAGTGTGAGGGCTTGAAAACCCTCACTAACTTTTACAGGTGCACAATTGAGAGCTTCTGTTGGGCTGTATCACCACCTGGTACGGCAACTGCACCGCCCACAACCGCAAGGCTTTCCAGAGGGTGGTGCGGTCTGCACAACACATCACCGGGGGCAAACTACCTGCCCTCCAGGACACCTACAACACCCAATGTCACTAGAAGACAAAAAAGATAATCAGGGACAATAAACACCCGAGCCACTGCCTGTTCACCCCGCTTCCAACCAGAAGGCGAGGTCAGTAAAGGTGCATCAAAGCTGGGACAGAGAGATTGAAAAAGGCCATGTGTTACTTTTTGTTAATATTATTATTTTTATTTTAGCCTACATGGTGAATATTTTCTTCTTCTTGAACTGCACTAGTTAAGGGTTTGTAAGTAAGCATTTCACGGTAAATTCTACACTTCGACGCATGTGGCAAATAAAGTTCGAGTTGATTTGATTTTATCAAATTGTTGAACAGCCACCACTAGCACAGAGAGGTGGCTGCCTACCTACAGACGTGATGTCATTAGCCTCTTTAATAAATGGAACACTAGTCACTTTAATAATGACACTTTAAGAATGTTTACATTTACTCGCATTACTCATCTCATACAGTGGCTTGCGAAATTATTCACCCTCCTTGGCATTTTTCCTATTTTGTTGCCTTACAACCTGGAATTTAAATGGATTTTTGGGGGGGTTGTATCATTTGATTTACACAACATACCTACCATTTTGAAGATGCAAAATATGTTTTATTGTGAAACAAACAAGAAATAAGACAAACAAACTGAAAACTTGAGCGTGCATAACTATTCACCCCCCCAAAGTCAATACTTTGTAGAGCCACCTTTTGCAGCAATTACAGCTGCAAGTCTCTTGTGGTATGTATAGCAACTGGGATTTTTGCCCATTCCTCAAGGCAGAACTGCTACAGCTCCTTCAAGTTGGATGGGTTCCGCTGGTGTATTGCAATCTTTAAGTTGTACCACAGATTCTCAATTGGATTGAGGTCTGGGCTTTGACTAGGCCATTCCAAGACATTTAAATGTTTCCCCTTAAACCACTCGAGTGTTGCTTTAGCAGTACGCTTAGGGTCATTGTCCTGCTGGAAGGTGAACCTCCGTCCCTGTCTCAAATCTCTCGAAGACTGAAACAGGTTTCTCTCAAGAATTTCCCTGTATTTAGTGCCATCCATCATTCCTTCAATTCTGACCAGTTTCCCAGTCCCTACCGATGAAAAACATTGGTGTTCTCGGGGTGATGAGAGGTGTTGGGTTTGCGCCAGACATAGCACTTTCCTTGAAGGCCAAAAATCTAACTTTTAGTCTTAACTGACCAGAGTACCTTCTTCCAAATGTTTGGGGAGTCTCCCACATGCCTTTTGGCGAAAACCAAACATGTTTGCTTATTTTATTCTGGCCACTCTTCCGTAAAGCCCAGCTCTGTGGTGTAAAAATATCCTGTGTGTAGCTGGTGTAGAGGAGTCAGGCGCAGAACAGCAGAATGAGTAATACACGTATTTACTCAAATGTTCACAAAATAAATCTCAAAATACAGAGCCCACAACTAACGGACCTATTACATACAAACAATCACTCACAAACAAACATGGGGGAACAGAGGGTTAAATAATGAACAAGTAATTGTGGGATTGAAACCAGGTGTGTAAAACAAGACAAAAACAATGGAAAATGAAAAATGGATCGGCTATGGCTAGAAAACCGGTGACGTCGACCGCCGAATACCGCCCGAACAAGGAGAGGGACTGACTTTGGCGGAAGTCGTGACATGTGGAGTGTACGGCTTAAAGTGGTCCTATGGACAGATTCTCCAATCTCTGCTGTGGATCTTTGCAGCTCCTTTAGGGTTATCTTTGGTCTCTTTGTTGCCTCTCTGATTAATGCCCTCCTTGCCTGGTCTGTGAGTTTTGGTGGGCGGCCCTCTCTTGGCAGGTTTGTTGTGGTGCCATAGTCTTTCCATTTTTTTATAATGGATTTAATGGTGCTCCGGGGGATGTTCAAAGTTTCTGATATTTTTTTATAACCCAACCCTGATCTGTACTTCTCCACAACTTTGTCCCTGACCTGTTTGGAGCGCTACGTGGTCTTCATGGTGCCGCTTGCTTGGTGGTGCCCCTTGCTTAGTGGTGTTGCAGACTCTGGGGCCTTTCAGAACAGGTGTATATATATATATTGAGATCATGTGACAGATCATGTGACAATTACATTGCACACAGGTGGACTTTATTTAACTAACTTTGTGACTTCTGAAGGTAATTGGTTGCACCAGATCTTATTTAGGGGTGTCATAGCAAAGGGGGCGAACACCACTTTTCAGTTTTAAATTCTTTCAATTTTTTTTAAACAAGTTATTTTTTTCATTTCACTTCACTAATTTGGACTATTTTGTGTATGTCCATTATATGAAATCCAAATAAAAATCTATTTAAATTACAGGTTGTAATGCAACAAAATAGGAAAAACGCCAAGGGGGGTGAATACTTTTGCAAGGCACTCTATGTATATAATGTATACTGTATCCTTCACTATCTATTCTTTACTATCTATTGCAGCTTAGCTGCTCTGTTACTGCTCATCAATATATTATACATATATATTCTTATCCCGTTCCTTTACTAGATTGTGTGTATTAGGTTTTGTTGTGGAAATGTTAGATATTACCCGTTAGATACTGCTGCACTGATAGATCTAGAAGCAGAAGCATTTTGCTACACTCGCAATAACATCTGCTAACCATGTGTATGTGACCAACAAAATTTGATTTGTTTTTTAATTTGATTTTGTGTGTGTGTGTGTGTGTGTGTGTGTGTGTGTGTGTGTGTGTGTGTGTGTGTGTGTGTGTGTGTGTGTGTAGACACAGGCTGAGTGGGATGAGATAATCAGGGACTCATCTAAAATGTGAGTGTATCTGAATATTATTTTACTGAGCTTAGTGAAATAAATATGTAAACAAAGCATGATGAGGTGGTGTAGTGGAGCAATGTGTGACTTGACTGTTTTGGTGTCTAGGTTGGCCCCGTCTAGTGTGGGGCATAATCAACTGGAGATCACTAGGCTGAAGGAGAAGCAGAAGGAACGGATCATGAAGGTAAGACTTGGCCATGTCTGAGGTGTCAAACATAATTGTGAACCACATACAGGAAGTGCAGTATGCTGCACCTAATGTGCTTGTGTGTGTGTGTGTCAGTGAGGTGAGGTGAAGTCGGTGGCTGGGTAGGCACTGGATATTATGAAAGCCAGATTTACTCACAAATAAACTTTGCTGAAGCCCAAGTTCACCATGCAACATATAGCTCCAACAACAAGAGTGACATACACTCATAGGCTATTAACTGAAATTGACAAACACTTTTCCCTAAATGAAGGCCTAAATACCAATGTTGCCAAGGTACACAAGCAATAGCCTCCAATATATAGCCTCCCTATATTTTACAAAATCTGACAAAATGACACTGCTCAGCGCAGCTCAGTTATAAACCGATGTAGAATCCACAGTTACATGGCATTAAAATACCAATACATGGACACATTTAATATGAATAGTTCGCAATGCAATCTCCATAGCCTTTCACAATGGATTTACAATTTGTCCAATGCACAGCATGCACAAACATACATACTGCATATTATTAACAGAAGTGTTGAAGGTTCTAACGAAACGTCCATATCAACAATCGATATGACTGAAAAATGGTCTCATCAAAACGAAATTCTAGTTTGATAAATCAAACACAAATGTTAGGTTCTGAACTAACTCAGTAAAAACTAAAATGGATAACTAGAAAAAGCTCAAACCAAGTTTATTCACCCACTGGGTCATACAGCTGCAAAGATAAAGCATGATTACATAAGCACATATATTTATAACCTTCTAATAAGCGTGGTCAATTCCTTACACATCTAGACAACCAATCTATCTCTGTTGCTAGGCAGGAATTTAAATGGTTCCTCTCACTGGTGTAGTCACAGCCCTGCCTGTTACTAAAACCTTTGTGGGTGTGGAATGTATGCGTGAGATAGTACTACAGTAGGAAAGACATTGTGGTAGGCCTCCCAGAGGTTTCTTCTCACTTCATCTGTTGATTTAATCTCGAGACGCATTCCTCACTCCTCCCTAGTTCCGCAGCCGGCCTGCCTTATCAGAGACTAACAATTGCCTTTCACCTCTCTCCTCAGAAACATGGTGCAGAATATGAAACTTCTGCTCTCCGTAACTTTCCATATTCATAGTACCCATCTACCCTTCATTGACCCCAACATATACATTCCTTATACATGTAAAGTAATTAATGCGTTATAGTATGGTAACATGATCCAGTGCATTTCAAGCTAGAGTCTAACACAAAGCAATGGGCACGGTATAAACAGCTGACCATCAAATGAAAAAAATGACAGATATATAGCAAAAGATAAGCCAGCAATGCATTGATATAAAGGGCATGAATCAAAGGTATTACTTACATTATTAAGGTAAACAAAGCAAACTCGACCTAACAATGGCGAAAATTAGGATAGTAAGCTAAAAAGGAAAAACTTTTAGAAAGGTAGCTGAGTCTGCGGCCAGGATTCAGCACTGCTGAACGGACGCCCATCTACACACAGTACCCCATAATGACAATGTGAAAACATGTTTTTAGAAATGTTTGCAAATTTAATGAAAATGTAATACAGAAATATCTAATTTACATAATAATGAATAGCCTTGAGTCAATACATGTTCTCTAAGAGCTTTGCACACCTGGATTGTACAATATTTGCCCATTATTCTTTTCAAAATTATTCAAGCTCTGTCAAATTGGTTGTTGATCATTGCGAGACAACGATTTTCAAGTCATGCCATAGATTTTCAAGCATTTTTATGTCAAAACTGAAACTTGGCCACTCAGGAACATTCACTGTCTTCTTGGTAAGCAACTCCAGTGTAGATTTGGCCTTGTGCTTCAGCTTATTGTCCTGCTGAAAGGTGAATTTATTTCCAAGTGTCTGGTGGAAAGTAGACTGAACCAAGTTTTCCTCTAGTGATTTTGCCTGTTCTTAGCTGCATTCTGTTTCTTTTTATCATAAAAAACTCCCCAGTACTTAACGATTACAAGCATACCTATAACATGATGCAACCACCACTATGCTTGAAAATGTGGAGAGTGGTACTCAGTAATGTGCTGTATTGGATTTGCCCCAAACATAACACTTTGTATTCAGAACAAAAATATTATTTTTTTTACATATATTTTGCAGTATTACTCAGTCCCTCCAGGATTTCACGACATTTCTTTGCGATTTCTGCAGTCCAAAATGCTTGATTTTGCGGCAGCTTTTTGGAAATTCTGTGATACATTTTGTGACGTTTTTTTTCACGTTAATTTCATAAAAAGCAATAAAAAGTAATATGTGCTCAGTTTTAGGATGATTTTAAGCAGAATACATAATACAAAAACAATTACAAACATCTAAAGTGCTAAATGTTGTAGATTTTCCTGAACAAACAGCTCTGTCATAATCCACTCACACATTCACTCACACACACCTCTCCATCAGGCTTGGGGCTTGCTATCAACACGAGATGCACCTCCCATTCATCTTCACTCTCTCTCTCTCTCTCTCTCTCTCTCTCTCTCTCTCTCTCTCTCTCTCTCTCTCTCTCTCTCTAAAAACAACAACAAATAGATTCAAAACTGATCAATCGCTTTCAATTTGAGGATCGATATTTCTTTCTAATAAGTTGTCTTCAAAATTGAGATTGTGATTTTTTCTGAAAGAGTCGTAAGGGAGATAAAGAACAGAAAACGTAAAAATGTTGTATTGTGGTTGATATTTACAGTACTATTCCATTTCTAAAAAAAAGATTGTGCTTTCGTGATCCATATTAAGTTTTACAGAGAGTTTAAAGCTGCAGTAACTGTTCTGACATTCTCATATGATTCAAAGTGACTGTTGATTGTCGACTTTCTCTAGTTTCCAAAACCATTTGGAAATTGTTTCGCACGGTCGTTAGTTGTTATTTTTGTTGGCAAATTAGTTTAATTTCTGTTCATTGTACTGCCTGTCAGCCATCAACAGTCACCTATCATCTTCGCACGTGAATTCGCTGACAGGCCAGGGGGAAAAAACTTTGTTGACGTGTGGTTGGATTGGGCCATTTTCCACGGTAACAGTGCAGTAATTGGTCAAAATTACGAACCCGCTTTTGATAGGATCCTTTTATGCACTAAAAGTGCAGGAATTGGTAAAAAATTGCGAGCTCTCGCATAATGTGCGCTGATTGGTTGATTTTGCATTGAATTATGCGATTGCGGAATCCTGGAGGGACTGATTACTTCAGTGCTTTGTTGCAAAAAGGATGCATGTTTTGGAATATTTTATTTTGTTCAAGCTTCCTTCTTTTCACTCTGTCAATTAGGTTAGTATTGTGGAGTAACTACAATGTTGTTGATCCATCCTCAATTTTCACCTATCACAGCCATTAATTAAACTCTGTAATTGTTTCAAAGTCACCATTGACCTTATGATGACATCCCTGAGCCGTTTTCTTCCTCTCTGGCAACTGAGTTAGAAAGGTCGCCTGTATCTTTGTAGTGACTGGGTGTATTGATACACCATCCCAAGTGTAATTAATAACTTCACCATGCTTTAAGGAATATTCAATGCCTTACATGTTTTATCCATTTACCAATAGGTGCCCTTCTTTGCGAGGAATTTGAAAACCTGGTCTTTGTGGTTTAATCTGTGTTTGAAATCCACTGCTCGACTCAGGGACCTTACAGATACTTGTGTGGGGTACAGAGATGAGTTAATCATGAAAAAATGATGTTAACACTATTATTGCACAAAGAGTGAGTCCATGCAACTTACTATGTGACTTGTTAAGTACATCTTTACTCGTATACTTATTTAGTTTTGTCATAACAAAGGGGTTGAAGACATTTCAGCTTTGCATTTCTAACTAATTTGTAAAAAAAAAAAAACAACATAATTTCACTTTTATATTTTGGGGTATTGTGTGTAGGCCAGTGACAAAAACAATCTCAACTCAATCCCAGGCTGTAACACAACATTTGGAAAAATTCTAAGGCACTGTATAGATATATTATATATTTTGTAATTGTGTGTTTTACAAGACAGACAAAGAGCATACAGTGCCTTCGGAAAGTATTCAGACCCCTTGACTTTTTCCGACTGGGGCAAAGGTTCACCTTCCAACGACCCTAAGCACACAGCCAAGACAACGCAGGAGTGGCTTCGGGACAAGTCTCTGAATGTCCTTGAGTGGCCCAGCCAGAGCCTTGACTTGAACCCGATCGAACATATCTGGAGAGACCTGAAAACAGCTGTGCAGCAACACTCCCCATCCAACCTGACAGCGCTTGAGAGGGTCTGCAGAGAAGAATGGGAGAAACTCCCCAAGCTTGTAGCGTCATACCGAAGAAGACTTGAGGCTGTAATCGCTGCCAAAGTTGTTTCAACAAAGTACTGAGTAAAGGGTCTGAATACTTATGTAAATGTGATATTTTATATATATATATATCATATAAAATATATAAAAGTGCAAAAATGTAAAGAAAAACTGTTTTTGCTTTGTCATTATTTGGTGTTGTGTGTACCTTGATGAGGATTTTTTATAAATTTTTGAATAAGGCTGTGACGTAACAAAATGTTGAAAAAGTCAAGGGGTCTGAATACTTTCTGAATGCGCTGTATATTGGAGGGGGATTTGCCTACCCTGACTGCACGTCACTGGTGTGTGTGTGTGTAAACATGTGTGGTACAATTTCTAAATGCCTGTTTTAGTTGTCATGTGCTGTTTGCAGATGTTGTTCTTAAATGGAGGAATCCCCCTGCTCTGTTGTTTCAGGAAACCCAGCTTGTTGAGTGTATGATAGGGGTTTTTCTGCAGCGACTAAATGAAGTAAAGCTGCAACAGTTTCAGTGGCACCTGACTAAGGGGAAGTTGGAAGTCTTCGATCAAAGGACCAGCTGAAGAAAGGTGACAGGAAAGACACAGTGGATAAGATGGTGGACAAGTACAGTCCTGACGGAGCTGTGAGAATCACAGTGAAGATTCTGAGAAAGATTAAGCTGAACGATCTCGCTGTTGAGTTAGAAAATAACTACAGAGAAGGTAACTAATTCAGCAGCTTAAATTTAGTTTATAGATAAAGTATATGTTGATTGACTTAAACCCTGTGTAACATTACACCATTATGAACGCACGCACGCGAGGACACACACACACACACACACACACACACACACACACACACACACACACACACACACACACACACACACACACACACACACAAGAGAGAATAAAGTAGACGGCATCGGTCAAACGTGTGATTTATGGCTTTTTTATGGCCCACGGGGGTGTACATCCGGTCCGGAAGTTCCCACGGTAGAGGTGCGGGGGTTTATGATCCTATATGTACATCTGTCCCTTTGAAGTGATGCGTTTGTATTTTATGGTCCCTGTAGACATTTTGAAGATATGCCTGTGTTTACATTAAAGATGTCAAGGTGATTGAAGTGACCTCTTTGAACTGGGGAAGGTGTTTGAACATTTCAAAGAGGATGCCCCCCCACCACCACCCCCATGCTCGAGTGAGTGCTTATGCCCATACGTCCTGTCAGGAAGGATAAAGCCTGTGTTTACATTACAGCTGTCAAGGTGATTGAAGTGACCTCTTTGAACTGGGGAATGTGTTTCTGAAACAGTAATTGTCCGGGGTATTAGGCAGCCTATAAGTAGTGCTGTCGACACTACCCGCTAACTCAGAGATAAACCCTAGAACACTATAGAAATAAAAAATGTCTCCAAGACCAATTTTAGGTGTATTGTGTTCAGCGTGTCAAGAACACAATGACAAAACCATAGAGGCCCTTATTTGTGATGCCCCGGATTGTTTTAATGGATTGCTGGATATGAGTGAAGGCCATATGGGTTACATTTTCCACCCGGAAGATTCAACCGTGAAGATTTTCACAAACACCGGCCACAGCACACCTTTTCAAACAAAAACCGGGAGTTTTTCCCCTGTGTTGCGTATGAGAGAATGGCTTCAAATACGGCTAGCTCTGTGTCTGATGGAAAAGACCCTGAGGGGGACAGCACTGCCGGGCTATGCATTGGAAGAAGAAGTCTGCGGGCGTGATGATTTGAAAGCCATAAGAATCTCTTCAATGGCGTATACTCCAGACTCCAGAGTGATAATTTTAGCATGTGCCCAATTCGATAGTTCAAATGCAACCAAATCAGATACTTTGTATGTATTTTCAAGAGGTCAACTATTTTGTGCTTGTTTTCAGCTTCATGTGGGGTGATTCCTTGACCTTATGAAAGAGGTAGAAAATCTTTTTAAACATCGTGAACACCTGGATGGCGGCATCAAAAGGCAACGTCTGATCTGGTCACAGTCTGAATACGATGAATTGGAAACGGACGGCCGTGTTGGTTAACGATAGAGGCCACCCCCACTGGTCTTTTTCTGCAAGAAGAGGAATAGTAAAATGTGTTTAAATAATTATAACGTGTTTAAACATGTCTGTAAGACTTAGAATTAAATAAAGGATTTTAAAATATGTAACTTAATTTTTCTAATGAATGGAAGCGTCTTATTCTCTTTCCCCGCTTTCCGTCTCAACCGGGGACTGTATTATCCCCCTTTTTCTGCCAGACAGGAATAGTACATTTTTTTAAATAATTATAACGTGTTTACAAATGTCTGTAAGACTTAGAATTAAATAAAGGATTTACATTTTTTTAACTTACTTAACGAATGGAAGCCTATATTTCTCTCGTGCCCTCTTTCCGTGACTGTTTGAATGAAAAAACGAATAACATCGAAAGATGTGAGGGTGTGTGTGTGTGCGTGTGCTTGCGTGTCTGCATAGGCGCCGTTGCAATCACCGGCTTTCTCCGAGGGGGGGTCCAGACATCGGGGCAATATCAGGAGGATGAAAGGGGGAAGCCATTGATTGGAACGGCACCGTTCCAATTACCGGCTTTCTCCGGGGGGTGTCCAGACATCGGGCAATATCAAGAGGATGAAGGGGGAACCCCGCGATTGGAACGGCGGGGGGTGTCCAGACAATTGTGTGTGTAGGGTGGTCATTTGCCCCACCGTGGCTATTTTCCGAGGATGGTGGGTGCGGCCATAAACTCACGCCCGAAATTAACTCATCCGCCATACCCTGTCTCCGTTACGACACAACGGTCTCTTCTGAAAAAAAGTATCTCAAGCGCCAACGGCCCGTTTTTTACACATGGACAATTATGGTGAGTTGCAATTACCCTCTAAAGAATGCTTTTAACGATGCATGTTACAATCTAAAGAATCTAAATATGCAGGTTAATATGTATATATTATCTATTATAAAAGTAGTGTATTTAATAAGGTATTATATACATATATATATTTATATATTGAATGAGAGAAGGGGTTATTGTTACATGCTTTTGTTTCTATATGTTAAACAAGAATGGACTAGGGCCCTATATAGGTATTTAACCCAAAATGTTGGCGATAAAGTCATATATATATTATATTAGATTTTTGTGTGCGTTAGGTAGTTTGTGGGGGAATTGTTTGATATCATGAAATTACTGCACGCTCTCTCTCTCTCTCTCTCTCTCTCTCTCTCTCTCTCTCTCTCTGAAAAAGACAAAAGACATGACATTGACTCCTGAGTGTTGAACTTTTGCCCACTCTACAGCCACCCTGGTTATTATATGACCCTGAGGGTCATCTATGGACGTTGGAACATCTTGAATAACAATCATTACAGGTCCCCCCTGAACTCATCTCCTTAATTAACCAAATGAATGAGAACACGGCATCTTCAACACGCACATGCACACCCCCTATGAGCCCTCGAGCCGAGGACTATGAACAACCACGGGATGCTTTTGTTGAATTGGAAAATTGTGTAATAAATCAGTGTGGGGATGGTATATTTCACATGTATGAATCAGAGCCATGATTATGCAATTTTTTATGTAATGGTTTGGATACTCTAGCATCCTGTGGCCCCAAAAGCTATGCTTTTAGGACTAAAGACAATCACGTGGTGTTGAAAGCCAAAAAAGATTCCGGGTAGTCTATGACAAGATATTAGATTGCCTTTACCTGATGGGACCATGTTGCCCTTTGGTTACTGACGTATGTTACATGCCCTGTGTGTCTTAACCCTTAAGATAGAATGGCTGCTGTAGAAGGTTTTGACCCCAGGTTGCAACTACCATTTTTGGCCTTAATCGCAGGCCCCTCAAATAGCGGTAAAACTTGTTTTGTAAAAAGTATTTTAGAGAATGTATTATCTCAGAAACCTGACAATATTGTGTGGTGTTATTCATGTTATCAACCTTTGTATGATGAGTTGTTGAAGAAAATACAAATCTAGTTTGTTGAAGGAATACCCAAATCCCTGTCTGATGATGAGCTTTCACCTCCTCATAAAAACAATCTGCTGGTTTTGGACGATATGCTATTTGCAGGTAGCGAACATCCTGAAATAGCATGAGCTTTTACTCAATATACTCATCATCGAAACCTGTCAGTGCTTTACTTGGTACAAAATGTGTTTCACCAAGTTAAAAATAGCCATACCATTAGTTTGAACGCCAATTACATGGTTTTGTTCAAAAACCCTAGAGACAAACTACAGATAAACACACTAGCACAGAAGATGTACCCTGGAAGGAAATCATACTTTATGGAAAGCTATGAGGACGCTACCAAAGCACCATTTTCCTATTTAATCGTGGATTTAAAAATCAAATACCCCAGAACACCTGAGGCTCAGAACGGGGTTGTTTCCGTGGGAGTGGCCGTCGGTTTACATTCCTAAAAAGTAAAGAATATGTCTCTGCGTTTAAAAAGAAACCTACCACTCGAGAGCTCTAGTTAGAGCTACCCCTAAAGAACGGAAGACCGTCTTGGGTCATTGTTCTTCAGATCTCATATTATCCCTATGCGAGATCGCTTTGAATCTTCTCAAAGGCCGCATTCCGCTCACCCTGACCCAATAAAAAAATGAAAAGAGACAAAAGACCTCGATCAAACTCTTTGCCAATAAAAGGGCCTTCCTCTTGCAGGAACTGCTTCTTCAAAAGAAAAGACATGCCATACAGCAGTCTGGGGGGTTTCTTCTACCATTACTAAGTATAGCTGGGCCCTTCATCACCAGCCTTATTGCGGCCCGACGTGGGGGTTGAACACAAAGTGTGATGGCATATAAAATGTACGTGGTGCCTCAACAAGAGTTGGATAGACTTAAACAGCAATCACAGGGTCCTGAATATATCAGACAAACGGCGGGAAATGATTTGGATACGGCCATGAGGGATATTTTGAACAGAAAAGGATTGAATCCCTATGATAAGGTCCACAAATACACAAACCTCTTGCAAAGGTATTTGGCCTTGGTAAAACAGGGTGAGAGAGAGACCAACCATTTATCGCTCTCCCTACCGGAACCATTAGAGAATGACAAACATAGAGAGAGCCTGATATTTAAACCGGATGAACCGGATGCCAACAATGTTATGCATGACATGATGACACATGTCCCTGCCCGTAACAGGAAAAATGTTATATACATTATGAACAAAACTTGGAATGACAAAGGAGAGTTTATCTTTCAGGGGGAGGTTGTCAGGGGTTCTCATATGCTGGACTTGCTCAAAAGCACCACAGCAGCCCGCAAGATTGCTGAGGATAGAAGACCCCCGGGGTGGCGTCAGTTTCTTAACTACTTAGGGAGTAGCGGCGCGCTAGCGGGCCACTCCCGACACTAACGTCGAATCGCCCATTGAACCGTGAAGAGAACGCGTTTAAATATACCTATCAACTTTTCCTAAACAAATCATAGATCATTTATAATGCATCCTAAGCTATCCTTTTATGAATATTAGCGATAATATTTCACTCGGATGGTAACCTAAACGTTATGAAAGGAAAATACAGTGGGGCGCGCATACAGTCTCGCGCCCGTAAAATCTTGTTGACATCTGAGCTACCTCAACTATTTCCTGTTCCTATCCGTTCTGCTCAGGGCTACCACTTCCAAACTCTGTATAAAGACTGTTGACATCTAGTGGAAGCCATAGGTACTGCAGTCTAGGAGCTGGTTTCCATTCAAATCAATAGGGAGAGTATCAAACAGAGCAAAGGTCACAAAAAAAAATAATATCCGGACAGATATTTCTCGGGTTTTTGCCTGCTATATCAGTTCTGTTATACTCACATACATTATTTTAACACTTTTAGAAACTTCAGAGTGTTTCATATCCAATAGTACTAATTATGTGCATATCCTATTTTCTGGCCCTGAGTGGCAGGCATTTTACTTTGGGCATGCCAGACTCTCCAAAACCGTCACCTCTGCTGCCGCTCCCTAAGAAGTTAAAGGCCTAGCAATCCTCAACATTCCACTCTCGGGTGTACCAAACTATAAGCTTCGTCAACAGATTCAAACTTTAAAACAAGACCCAAAGAGCTACAGCACACCTAAAGATGTTCTTGGAACCCCTCCCCCCTTTGAAAGGGCTAATGATGACTCATTTACGGAGTCCTCACCCCTGAACTCCTCTGGACCTTTTCCTAATCCTGATCTCTCAGGGTGGTTAGACTTTTGAATGACTTTTGAATGGCTTTTGATTAAATTTAATAATTAATTTCCAGCCTAAGGTTACCTTGTGACACGACGGACAGATTTCCTGAGGTGTCATCATCCGGGGATAAATTGAACGCATACAATGTGTAACCCTCTGCAAAATCATTTCTGTCAATAGGTAAAGAGAGATATTTTAGATGCCTCCCTGTAGCCAGGAATAGATTGTACAATTCTTGCACAGATATGTTGTTATTAAATTGCGGTTGGAAAGCCTTAGCAGGGACATGGCGTCCGTCCTGACAGTGAGCTACATACTCTGCATTGAAATGCTGAAAATGTACGTTTTTTTTATGTAAGCTTCCCGTATTAGAGGCGTGATCAACCATGCCTATAACGATGTAACGTGGTAAAGGGCCTAGAAACAGGTTTTCTTGACTACATATTCTACTACCCATCGGTATGCTGAATGTTTTCATGGTAATTCTTTGGAGAGGGTAGAGGGCATTTCCTTTCATCAAAGCCTGTGACTGACCCAGACGAACGGCCGGAGATACAGACACTTTTTTAATAAAAAGCGTAGCCCCCAACACTTTTAAACTAAAGTTACCGTCTTGGGCAGACATCAGACAAAACTCATCCTTGGCCCTTGTTAATTTTAACTTTAAATCAACCGAATTTAAGAGTAAACATTCTTGAAAGAAAATGTCAGAGTGTAGCAGATGAAACTCTCGAGATACAGCACAGTAGCGAGCACGTGCCTCCAGTCGAGGTCCAGGTAGTTGTCACCATGGCCTGGGATGAAGAATTCTACAGGTCCATTGTCTGTAATGGCAGAGAGTGGGGCTATCTCCACATAACAGGACTGATCTATTGAAAATTGTGTTAAGGGGGCAGTGAAAAGATCGAGCTCTGTCTTTATAGCTTCAGTGGACATGCGGTGTAAAAGAGCCATGTTGCTTGTTCTTTTAGAAAATACTTCATAGTATTCTTTTTGCAGTTTTTGGTCCGGACCTCCTCACTTTACGTCGTCTTTAACTTACTGTGTTTCTTTTAACGGTTAACCTCTGCTTTTTAAGGGCAGGCATCCGCCTCACTCATACCCGGAGGTCTCTTTTTCAGTCTTCAGGACCACAGCATAAGCCCAGAGCCTTCTTGATGCTCGGGATCTGATGACGCACGTCTAGCCATAGCATTGGCCACCACCTCACTTACTATATTTTAGGCCGCTGATTTTAAGTGTGGCTTGGCTATGCTGAGGCCTCTCTTCATAAACGGTAAAACCATCCTAAAGAGGTTACGAAATATACCTCCTATCCCCGAACCATACATGGTAGGGGCTCCATGATAACCGGGTAAATCGTTACCCACTTGATCGACATAGTATGAGACATATCTGTTAGGGTCGAGATGGTGGTTGTGTACCATAGCCATTTTTATTTATTTGTATTATGTTTATAAAAAAATATTGTGGCATCATGAGAGGGCGTGTTCTAGAGGGCAGATACATTGCCCTCAGATGGCTGGAGCAAGATGGGCGTCTGTGAAGGACTACAAAACCCAGGCTGCCTGAGAGTACAGCTGGAGCTAATGAGACCAGCAGCAGGCTCTAATAAAGGGGGTGAGAAACTGTTGTTTGGTGTGGCTGGGGGAAAGTACATGTACCTCTGTGAAACAAAGAAGATTAAGTTACTTTTGAGCTGATGAGATTTATGTTGTAAACCTTTTTGTTAATAATTAAACTCACCTACATACTGAAGAGACTGTTGAAGTGGTTTTTACGTGGAACTTGCACAAACTAAAGATCTGGAACCTCTCATGCTGTCACAATATATATATATACACTGCTCAAAAAAATAAAGGGAACACTAAAATAACACATCATAGATCTGAATGAATGAAATAATCTTATTAAATACTTTTTTCTTTACATAGTTGAATGTGCTGACATCAAAATCACACAAAAATTATCAATGGAAATCAAATGTATCAACCCATGGAGGTCTGGATTTGGAGTCACACTCAAAATTAAAGTGGAAAACCACACTACAGGCTGATCCAACTTTGATGTAATGTCCTTAAAACAAGTCAAAATGAGGCTCAGTAGTGTGTGTGGCCTCCACGTGCCTGAATGACCTCCCTACAACGCCTGGGCATGCTCCTGATGAGGTGGCGGATGGTCTCCTGAGGGATCTCCTCCCAGACCTGGACTAAAGCATCCGCCAACTCCTGGACAGTCTGTGGTGCAACGTGGCGTTGGTGGATGGAGCGAGACATGATGTCCCAGATGTGCTCAATTGGATTCAGGTCTGGGGCACGGGCGGGCCAGTCCTTAGCATCAATGCCTTCCTCTTGCAGGAACTGCTGACACACTCCAGCCACATGAGGTCTAGCATTGTCTTGCATTAGGAGGAACCCAGGGCCAACCGCACCAGCATATGGTCTCACAGGGGGTCTGAAGATCTCATCTCGGTACCTAATGGCAGTCAGGCTACCTCTGGCGAGCACATGGAGGGCTGTGCGGCCCCCAAAGAAATGCCACCCCACACCATGACTGACCCACCGCCAAACCGGTCATGCTGGAGGATGTTGCAGGCAGCAGAACGTTCTCCACGGCGTCTCCAGACTCTGTCACGTCTGTCACATGTGCTCAGTGTGAACCTGCTTTCATCTGTGAAGAGCACAGGGCGCCAGTGGCGAATTTGCCAATCTTGGTGTTCGCTGGCAAATGCCAAACGTCCTGCACGGTGTTGGGCTGTAAGCACAACCCCCACCTGTGGACGTTGGGCCCTCATACCACCCTCATGGAGTCTGTTTCTGACCGTTTGAGCAGACACATGCACATTTGTGGCCTGCTGGAGGTCATTTTGCAGGGCTCTGGCAGTGCTCCTCCTTGCACAAAGGCGGAGGTAGTGGTCCTGCTGCTGGGTTGTTGCCCTCCTACGGCCTCCTCCACGTCTCCTGATGTACTGGCCTGTCTCCTGGTAGCGCCTCCATGCTCTGGACACTACGCTGACAGACACAGCAAACCTTCTTGCCACAGCTCGCATTGATGTGCTATCCTGGATGAGCTGCACTACCTGAGACACTTGTGTGGGTTGTAGACTCCGTCTCATGCTACCACTAGAGTGAAAGCACCGCCAGCATTCAAAAGTGACCAAAACATCAGCCAGGAAGCATAGGAACTGAGAAGTGGTCTGTGGTCACCACCTTCAGAACCACTCCTTTATTGGGGGTGTCTTGCTAATTGCCTATAATTTCCACCTGTTGTCTATTCCATTTGCACAACAGCATGTGAAATTTATTGTCAATCAGTGTTGCTTCCTAAGTGGACAGTTTGATTTCACAGAAATGTGATTGACTTGGAGTTACATTGTGTTGTTTAAGTGTTCCCTTTATTTTTTTGAGCAGTGTATATATATATATATAATACTAATGATATATTAGATATGTAGAGAAGTTTTGACTGGTCTAAAGTGGAGTTTTACAATCGTACAACAAGTGTATATTTTCGTTCTGATCCGTTTTAAGCTCAACTAGAATAATTCCGATATATTTCTTGCTCACAGGTACATAGTGTGGCTTATCATAGTTAAGTGACTACATCTCCATCCTTTCCATCTATATGAACGGTTCTCAGGAGAGGCACATAACTGTCTCCTACCCTTTGATAGGATATGATGTCGGTATACAGAAATATGTTGTAAAACCCTGCATGTATATCCGCAGGGAATGGGAATAATTTATCTTTCCCATACGCCCATTTATTGGTGCTCATCCCCAAAATGTAGGCTAAATTACCAACGGTCTTAAATCAACCGAATTTAAGAGTAAACAGCTCCTGAGATTTGTACGCGTTTGTGAATAGGGTTGTAGTTCAATAGTATTTCAATATTGTTCAGAGTTAGGAGGCTGTTCAACTCAGAGACGAACCTCTCTACAGTTCTATGGTACCCTTTTTTAATCTTTATCAACTTTAGGGGTTCCAAATTCGTTTTGCAATGAAAATCGCGATCCTTATCCTTGATATTATACCAACTGGGGGGGGGTATGTAATCTCGCTGAGACCTACTTCCCAGGCCTCTGATAACTCTATAGGCTTTGGAAAATTGATTGTATAATTTGAACTTTGGTTATTCCTATATATATGTGCAGACGCATTACTGGGGAGATCAGGTAAAATCCAACGTGTTCCATGATGCACTCCTGTTTTATCCTGCCTGAGGGTTTAAGTTAACCCCCTCGGCCTCCACCACATCGTATACCCAACTGTTGAACTTTTGCAGTCAGTTTTTCCAATGGACCAACACCCATTTTTTACCCTTTTCTCTCTTTTGATCCAGAATCTCCTCCACGTGAAAGACTTTGTCTTTACCCAGCTTTACCTTCTGGAGTTCCTTCTCATAAAAGGAGCCCTCTATAAGCTCCCCATCATAATCTTTTAACTTGTAGACAGGGGGTATGCGTGGTAGACATTCGGTAACTGTGAACAGCTCATCGCTGTAACCTTGCTCGTATTTTTTGTAGAAAACACCCCTCAACTTGGATATACGTACCAAGTCCCCCACTGTGAATTTAAAATCAATTTCTTTCTTACCTCGAAGAGGGAACAAACCATACAGATTTTTAAAGACTTGAAAACAATTTTCAGAAGACATCCTCGGAGGGCTTTATCTGTATACTTTTATGGTAGCTGTGGTTATAACCCTTTACTAAATCTTGAACTATATCCACATATCTGTGCGTGTTGTGAGCCGTAAAGTATTTCCACATTCGCTCTTTCAGAGTTCTGTTAAAGTGCTCAATAACTGAAGCTTTCAAATCCGAACCTGTACCAAAATGTACGATAATTGTGCTTCTTCATGAGTTTCTGAAAAGCATTATTAAAAAATTATTTACCGCCGTCCGTCTGCACTTTCTTGGGTGCTCCTCCTTCCTTTAAGATAGAGTCAAAGGGATTAGAGGGGGTATAAGAAATGTTTTTCATCATCTGCTCCGCCATCCTTCTTGCCTCTCTGATGTACAATAACATTGATGAGCCCATTTCAAATAACGAGATCATTTCATTTTCTTTTTGCTTTTTTTTATTAATTTTTTCAAAGTATTACATATCCATAAAATTAAGGATACATAGCAGGATGTTAGGACCCGTTTTCTCAATGATCCATGCATGTAAGATTTGGTATACCTGGCTTACATTTACAGGCTTATATCGCAGAATTTTTATATAAGTATATAAACAACAAATATGATACATGTTACAATTAAATGATGGTTCAAACAAAGTAAAATCTTAGACAAGGCTGTTTCTAGTTCTTCGGAATCATCCCCAAGACGGGCTACCAGTTGTGACCACTGTAGAGAGTCTCCCCTGTATGTCTTACGTGACTCATGATTTGTTCCATTTTTAGCACACGCCCGGCATTAACCCCTGTATTGCGGGCTGTGTAGAGCAATACATTGTTCACTTTATTCTCAATAATTTGGTGCATAACATTTGTAAATTCTCTCAAAAGAAAATTTGTATTTATTCTCTCCAACATCGTATGCATAATGTTACCCATTGCTTCATATCTAAATCAAAAAATATATACGGTTATTCTGTCTCTTGGGGTTTATTAAGCCAGAAAGTCACCACATCGGCCACCATAGCTTCGTTGTATTTGTTGTTGTCCACCATGGCGGTCCTGATTTCTTTGAGTTTCTCATGGATGAAGGTAACCTCCTTCAGTTCATGTAGGAACGTCTCGGTTACACCGTAAACCCTGGGAATAGACGGCTCAAGACCCATAGACTCCAGGACTCTAACCATTGATGGTATAAAGCGGCAGGACCACAGTCTTTTCACCAGCTCCTCAAAGTGGTTGAAGAAGTAGTACCGGGGTGGGTTATATAGACACAAATGTCTTTGTTGGCTATATATACTCTCCAATCACCACATCTAAAAGTGCGGCTACAGAGGCCTTGATGGTGTCCACAAAAATAGTACTGACCGCCCCATTAAACACATCCTCAGGCATAGAGTCCTCAGGGTCTGGCACCCATAACGTATCAGAGTCCTGATATGGGATATGAATTCCCATGGTATATGATGAAATGAAGAACCAGAAGGCCTTAGGGGCGCCCCTTTTATTGTTGAACCACTCCTATGGCATCGGGGCGTGGTTATCGGAACAGGATGACCCTTCTGTGGATGAACCTTCTTGGGGTTCTTTTGAATCATAATCCTTAGGATTTGTATATATTATGCACTTCCTTAGCTGAACAATACTCTGTCGACGTTGGCTCTGTACAAAAAGAGCATCCACTGCCTCAAACATTCTAAATTCCATTATATCCCAACTTCTAAATGGAATTGGCATACGCAACTTAAAATCCCGAGTCGGTCCCGCATCACGGTTGTTGCCTTTGCGGGTTTTCTCGCTGTCGATATAGAACTGCGCGCACCCATACCAAAGTCCATTCTTTCTTTGTAATTTCACCTTATGGAAAGTTCCTCCTGAGGAGTCCTGCTCAACTCCCCAATGGGTCTCGTAGCCCGTGAACATGCTATAACCCTTTGTGATAACTCTCAGTTCGGGGCACACCACCTTGCGAAACACTTGCCAGTCTTCAAGCCTGTAGTCCACTCCTAAAGTCTGTATATTCTTCTCCTTCGGTTACGGTACAGAACTTCACACTACAGGCCGGGTAATCAAACAGATAACGCCATAGTTGTCCATTAGACATCAACACTTGATCTTTCAGCTCGGTTGCGGGAGGTATTTGGGTTCTATACATATTTAGAAAAGTTTTTTGGGGCGCATCGTATATTGTTGCTTTATACGCAGTCCTTTCTCTATGTTTTAACCGAGGTCCTGCTTCAGTTGTTACGGTCATCACGTGTGTGTCGGTGATCACAAAATCCATGTTTAATTTATTTCTATAGTGTTCTAGGGTTTATCTCTGAATTAGCGGGTAGTGTCGACAGCACTACTTATAAGCTGCCTAATACCTCGGACAATTACTGTTTCAGAAACACATTCCCCAGTTCAAAGAGGTCACTTCAATCACCTTGACAGCTTTAATGTAAACGCAGGCTTTACCCTTCCGGACAGGACGTATGGGCATAAGCACTCACTCGAGCGTGGGGGTGGTGGTGGGGGGGCATCCTCTTTGAAATGTTCAAATACCTTCCCCAGTTCAAAGAGGTCACTTCAATCACCTTGACATCTTTAATGTAAACACAGGCATATCTTCAAAATATCTACAGGGACCATAAAATACAAACGCATCACTTCAAAGGGACAGATGTACATATAGGATCATAAACCCCCTCCCCCTACCGTGGGAACTTCCGGACCGGATGTACACCCCCGGGGGCCATAAAAAAGCCATAAATCACACGTTTGACCGATGCCGTCTACTTTATTCTCTCTAGCGTAAATTTGATTTTTTAATTTTTTTTGTTTATTTATATTTAATAATTATGTGTTTTACAGAGACAGATGAAGACCATTTGGGGTTTTAGGCTGGGTTTCTGTACAGCACTCTGTGACATCAGCTGATGTAAGGGGGCTTTATAAATAAATTTGATTTGATTTGATTTGATTACGTTCCTCAGTTAATTAAGAACTTGATTAAGGCAACTTAGGTGATCAAGGCATCTTATCACGCAATGTTATGAGCTGATGTGGTGTCTAACTGTTGGACACAAGCACAATTTTTTTTATGAAGATGTACATACACTATTTACTGGCAGTAAAAGTGTCGCATAAGTAAATAATTTCATTATTTCTCAGTGTTTTAGAATGAATTGATTGAAAGGAATATTTTGTGTGGTCTCATTCAAATAATCCATAGCCTATAGCCTATACGAAGTGCATGCTCGGAAAAGCAAAAACTACATTTCTAAGAAAATGTACATCCTAAATATGATAGGCTATTTGCATTGACTGGAAATAAGTATTGATTGGCTACATTCATTTGTCTAGGCCTGTGAATCCTAGGCTACTCCTCCTGGATGTTATGTAAAACTTTGCAAGTCAAGGGAACATTTTCAGCCAATCTATATGCACAAATTTTGAATTAAATGTTGATATGCTGCTGAAATTGGAGCTTGTTTGTCCCAGTGGCATAGATATAGGGAGTTTGACAAACCCTGTTTTAAATAAGAATTTTCATGGGCATCATGCTAGCACCAAGAGCTCAACCCGGAAGGTTGTAGGCTATAACGGATAAGGAGAGTGAGGTTGTCTGCTGTGGTCTGTGAACCCACAACCTTCCGGGCTGCAGCCCTGTGCCCTATCAAAAGCACTATTGTAATCCTTTAAATTACTGTTTGCTTTTAAAATGAGTAAAGGGTTCTATTGGGCTCTGCACTCCTAATAACCTCAATGTCTTAATATGTATTACTATAGAAACCACACTCATGAAATAGTATGAATGATCATTTTATATAATTTTCTTTCAGGAGTAAAATTAATTAAATCAATACAACAACAAAAAGTTCTAAGTTGTGCACAAGCACTACCATGAATTTGTCCAACGTAATACCTCTGGAGTATTTTACTTGCATAAAGGAATTCTTGCAGTCTGTTGTGGTCTTTGACGTCCACTGAGCTGTAAATGAGTAAACCAGTCGATTTATATATACACTAGAAGACTAATAGGGGGCGCTGTGTTAAAGCCACCGTGCCTCCATCCCTCACCATTGTAAAAAATATTTTGGAACCTATGGAGACTCACAGTGGAGGTGTCATAATACCCATAAAACCTAACTGTCAAACAGGGAAATGGTTCAAATCGTTTTTCCACCATTCATTTGTCCATCAGGGATTTTAGAAACACTTAAAATAAGGGCTGTGTTTTGTGTGGGTTTACCCTGGCATGACATTTTGATAACCATGTAAATCTCTCTTGGACAAGGTGACTTTTATCAATATAGTCGGCTCTATTTACACTCAGATTCTAAAAAGCTAATTTCTCATCAAAGTAGACATCATGCAAACTACAAATCCCTGCACATCTCTAGCTGACACCTTTCCTACCAGGTTTTGTGTCAAATAAAAATTTGCACAAGACAGTTCACAGAATTGTCAATTTAAAGAAATTTTGCCAATTTATTAATTACTACATTTAGCTAACATTAGATAATCTGTTAATCTGAGATTCTTACCTTTGCCTAGATTCAGAAGTCTTGTCCAGATTATAATGGCATTTGTAGTTCTTTATAATAGCCATATTAGCAGGTTTTTGTGGGGTTAAATACAAGCAAATATATTGATAAAAGTCACCTTGTCCTAAAGAGATTTACACGGTTATCAAAACGCATGGTGGAAAAACATTTGGAACCGTTTGACCGCTAGGTTTTATGGGTATTATGAGTCATACTGTGGTACTCTATATGCATTTATTAACTTCTACATTCGTTTTTGCCACATTTACTAAATTACAGACACCTTTATGCATACTTTCAAATTATATTTCCTTGAAGTATAATTTTTTCGAGATTACTAATGTTACTGTCCCCACTACAATTTTTTTATAATGAAATACATGTAATTTTGTCATTTAATTGAAATACTGTAGAATTCCATTCATTCCTATGGAGGACTGCTCCTACTGGGGAGTGCAAATATGGCTGACCAGTGGCATCAAAGACACTCAATGGCCAATACATAGTGTCAGCAATCCAGGGTTTATATGCCTCATTGGCTCCAACACAGGTGCCAGGCAGTGTCCACGTGATGACGCAACAATGAGTTGCAAAGACACTTTAGTAAGCTGGACAACAATATCGCAATGTGTGCGCATGCATGTGTCTGTACCTTTGTGTGTGTCTCTTCACAGTCCGTTGTTCCATAAGGTGTATTTTTACCCGTTTTTTAAAATCTGATTCTACTGCTTGCATCAGTTACCTGATGTGGAATAGAGTTCCATGTAGTCATGGCTCTATGTAGTACTGTGTGCCTCCCATAGTCTGTTCTGGACTTGGGGACTGTGAAGAGACCTCTGGTGGTATGTCTTGTGGGGTATGCATGTGTGCTAGTATTTTACACAGACAGCTCGGTACATTCAGCTTGTCAACAACTCTTACAAAACAAGTAGTGATGAATTCAATCTCTCTTCCACTTTGAGCCATGAGAGATTGACATGCATGCCATTAATGTTAGCTCTTGTGTACTTTTAAGGGCTAACCGTGCTGCCCTGTTCTGAGCCAACTACAATTTTCCCTGTCTTAGGTCAGTTAGGATCACCACTTTATATTGAGAATGTGAAATGTCAGAATAATAGTAGAGAGAATGATTTATTTCAGCTTTTGTTTCTTTCACCACATTCCCAGTGGGTCAGAAGTTTACATACACTCAATTAGTATTTGGTAGCATTGCCTTTAAATTGTTTAACTTGGGTCAAACGTTTCAGGTAGCCTACCACAAGCTTCCCACAATAGGTTGGGTGAATTTTGGCCCATTCATTTTGACAGAGCTGGTGTAACTGAGTCAGGTTTGTAGGCCTCCTTGCTCGCACATACTTTTTCAGTTCTGCCCACAATTTGTATATGGGATTGAAGTCAGGGCTTTGTGATGGCCACTCCAATACCTTGACTTTGTTGTCCTTAAGCCATTTTTCCTGAACTTTGGAAGTATGCTTGGGGTCATTGTCCATTTGGAAGACCCATTTGCGACCAAGCTTTAACTTCCTGACTGATGTCTTGAGATGTTGCTTCAAAATATCCACATAATTTTCCTCCCTCATGATGCCATCTATTTTGTGAAGTGCACCTATCCCTCCTGCAGCAAACTGCCCCCACAACATGATGCTTCCACCCTTGTGCTTCACGGTTGGGATGGTGTTCTTCGGCTTGCAAGCCTCCCCTTTATCCTCCAAACATAATGATGGTCATTATGGCCAAACGGTTATATTTTTGTTTCATCAGACCAGAGGACATTTCTCCAAAAAGTACCATTGTCCACATGTGCAGTTGCAAACCGTAGTCTGGCTTTTGAGGAGGTTGAGGAGCTTGGCTTCTTCCTTGCTGAGCGGCCTTTCAGGTTATGTTGATATAGGACTCGTTTTACTGTGGATATAGATACTTTTGTACCTGTTTCCTCCAGCATCTTCACAAGGTTCTTTGCTGTTGTTCTGGGATTGATTTGCACTTTTCGCACCAAAGTACGTTCATCTCTAGAAGACAGAATGCGTCTCTTTTCTGAGCGGTATGACGGCTGCGTGGTCCCATGGTGTTTATACTTGCATACTATTGTTTGTACAGATGAACATGGTACCTTCAGACGTTTGGAGATTGCTCCTTAGGATGAAGGTCTTGGCTGATTTATTTTGATTTTCCCATGATGTCAAGGAAAGAGGCACTGAGTTTGAAGGTAGGTCTTGAAATACATCCACAGGTACATCTCCAATTAAATCAAATGATGTCAATTAGCCTATCAGAAGCTTCTAAAGCCATGTCATACTTTTCTGGAATTTTCCAAGCTGTTTAAAGGCACAGTCAACTTAGTGTATGTAAACTTCTGACTCACTGGAATTGTGATACAGTGATTTAGAAGTGAAATAATCTGTCTGTAAACAATTGTTGGAAAATTTACTTGTGTCATGCACAAAGTAGATGTCCTAGCCGACTTGCCAAAACTATAGTTTGTTAACAAGAAATTTGGGGAGTGGTTGAAAAACGAGTTTTAATGACTCCAACCTAAGTGCATGTAAACTTCCGGCTTCAACTGTATCTCTGAACACCATCCAGTTCTAGTTCTATTTACCCTATATTTTTCAACTGTGCTGTGATGTTTCACAAACGTTTTGAACCGTTCTATTCTCATAGGTTATACATATTGTAAATTAAAGATAAACATTTTTTGCTAAGAGTATTATATTTTTAATTGATTGACTATGACTTTTTAAATCACCCAGCAGTGCTATTTGCAGAGTTAGCTCCAGGGGCCTCATTTATAAAACGGATTTTCCTGCTGGTTATTTAGGGGTATTGCAGTTTGGGACACACATGCCTCCAAGCCTGTGGTGAACTTTGCATTAGCTTTATGAACAATTTGTTAGGAATTATCAACTAAAGGTGTGAGGAATTAATTGCCAGACACGAGGTGTTTTGAATTAAAAACAGGATGCGATGTTATATAGTGTGTCAAATTAGAAAAAGTAACCACGGCTGTTCTTGTGTTATTGGAAGACATTGAAAACCGGGCTTTCAGACGGGAGAGCGTTTTCAGACTTTTTGGGCATGATCCATGGCTTATAAATCGCTATCGTCTCCCAATAAATGTTCTGTTAGATTTGTCCGCGTATTTAGACCTTCATCTGGAAAGGAAGACAAGCTGTAATCATGCCATACCCGTATCTGTCCAAGTACTGTCCACTCTGGGATTCCTCGCTACTGGGACATTCCAGTGACAGGTCTGGTATATCACAGCTATCATGTGATCGGCGATTCTACACGTATTGTCCACGAGATACATTCGTTTTCCCATTTACAGCCGACGAACAGGCGTGCGTCAAAGCCGAGTTTGTCTGCTCATTTAATTTCCCAGGGGTCATAGGTGCAGTTGAAAAATAACTTAAATGTGTCAACTTAAAGTAACAAAAACATATTTAATTGAAATTGCACAACCAAAGGTTCTGGCCAAATAGCTGAAAAGTTTTTATTTGGCCATATGGTTACTGAGCTGTCCCGTTGAAGCTTCAGGTGATTCCTATCGTTTCCACTAGCATAGCAACAAAATGCCAACATATTTTAAGGGGACATCTCAATAACTCTAGTGCCCATTAGTGCAAGAACATTGGGGTGTGCAACTTCAAACCTAAATACAAAATGTTTGTCTGTTTTAAGAATGGTTTCCCCTCCCCAATCAAAAGGTGACCTGCATAATACTGAAATGTAGGGTTCTCCACAACATAACCCTGAGGCATGTTATTGGAATGGATGCGGAGATTAGAATGGACCCCCAAGAGTATCCTAACCCACCACCCAATGGAGCACCTGCCCCTGCTGATGCTGTGAGGAGGCGGCAGCTCATACAGAAATTGGTGTAAGAAACAGAATGACAGACAATATGCAAAGCATAGTTTATTATTATTCACGTTGTGGTAAATGTTCAACAATTGCATTATGTAAATGAATCAAAACCATGTGTATTCTTCCGAGTTCAGTCACAATCTGCCCAACATTAGTAGTAATGTTCAATCCATTCTGGGTTTGCAGCACTGAGGCACGAACTGTAGACGTGGCTGGACCCTCGACACCTGTAGCGACGCTTGGGAACCGGGGCCTCACGGACTTCATCCCGGCGCACAGACGGGCCCTCGACACCTGTGCCACCCCCTGTGCCATCCGGCGTGCCAGGCCCCCCTCCCGTTGCCTTAATGCTGCGGTTATGTATGGATATTTCCCCCCCTTACAGTTTGTCAGACCATTTCTTTTTCACATCAGATACAGTGCTGTCTTGTTGCCCCACGTCGTTCACTGCAGTGGCGACCCACTCCCAAGCTTCCTGTTTTGCTGTTTGCCAACCCACTATTTAGTCCACCGAGTAATACGTGTTTCCTTTCCGTGATCTCGTCTTCCAAAAAGTTTGCTTTGCTCTTTTGGTCCATGGCTATTGTTACTAGCATTCTATAAGGGCAAATCGCTGATTGTAAGGCACGTTCAGGTGCCGGAAATCTTAAATTCATTTGAGTTTTATAGATCACAGGTGTGTAAAATACAAATGTGCTTCTTAGAACCTGCGTATGCAAGGTTTTTTATGCTCAGTATTTTTTATGAATCAAATGTAAGCACATCGTCGGAAATGATCTTACGACTAAGTTTAGTTATAAATCTAAGAACAATTTTATAAATGAGGCCCCTGCCTCTTAACCTACCTCCCATCCTCTCTTTCATGTTGACGAAACGGTCTATCCCGCTGTCATACAGTACACACTTATGTTTTGTTGTTTTAGGCTACCTGGCCAAATTGCTTGCTTGCCTAACTTCCTTTCATGTGCAACGTTAGCTAGTTAACATTAGCCTTCTACATCTAGCTACATATTGAAATTCTGTTCTCTCAGTCCAAGCGAACAATGTATGAATTTATGGTTGGATCGGAATCGCCATTATAATCATCTCTATCTCAATCCATGGCTAATTTAGGAAAGGGACTATTTTAGCTAGCTAGCTTGCCACTGGAGGACAACACCAAATGCAACAACTCAAGTTGTTCTGTCAATTACATATTTGTCTTAATGCGATGTGATTGGAGTGAAGCCAAAGCCAAACTGGCTTCCCTTGACACTTTGTTTTTTGCTGCACCAGGACCATTCACAGTTGAGCTCCCTTAGTTTAGCTCAATGCTAATTGGCTATTATTTTATACTTTTTATTTTATCAAGGGAGGTCAAATGCTCTTTTGCTTCCCTTGCATTCAATGCACCGGCGGCAACAATATCATACTCTTTATGACCAGACAGCATCAGATAGATGGCCTACAGATGCAGAGACAAGAGGGGCACTGTTTCACTCACTTTCTGAGATACAATACATTCAGCCGCTTGCCAACTGAATGAAATTTATGAAACACCGAGACAGAATATATAATATATATTATTTTTTTTTTCTTGGTAAATGTTGCATTTCTCCAATGTTAAGAGCATGCAGTCTGGCCAGTCTGTCTAATATTAACTCAAACATAGACACTAGTTTCATGGTAGTTTAATTTCAACAAAATTATTCATCACATGTTTTACCAGAAATATATCTATGTCTGGAGGATGCACCTTATATATAGTATGGCCCACATAAGTCATTATTATTATTATTACTGAATATAAGGCATCTGACATAAGATAATTTACATTGTAGAGCCTACACCTTCCATACATACAGAATCATTTAATTGAATGTTTTGAGGAATGGGGGTATTGGAGTAGTTAGCGTGAGGGACTGGGGGTAAAGGGTGTACTGAACTTGATCACTGCCCCAAACTCTCAATGGAAAGAATATTTGGTAACACTGTATTTGACATGTACTGCACTTTATAACAGTATGAATATGTGGTAATAAAATAATATACAATTCAAGTGTTACCAAATATTTTCTGACTGACAGGGGGACGACCGTGATGATACCTCAACTCCTATGGTAAACACATGTTTACAAAGTAAACAATACAGTAGTTATGGGCTTCATCTATGCATTTAATAGTGTTAGTAGTAATGGACGGTTATGATTTGAGTCCAACAATGATTTCGCATGGCCAGGGTAGGCCAAGCATTATAAAGTCCTTTTCCATCTGAGCTGTGACCACAGACACAACAAGTTCTCATTCGGAGGATTCTAGATTACATTTCTATGAAGGGAACCATCGTATAATGGCAGCACGGTTATTCCGTTGCCGTATCATAAAGAAAGTTCACATTCTGTCTTGGACTGTCAGTCTCTCACATGCAATCATGCAAGAAACAAACACGTTACAGAATCTCAGGAGAACTTCACTGGCTGACAGACTCTGTCTAGATGAAATCTATAGAAGCCATCTTGGCCCATCCCAGTGAGCACAAGCCATAGAAAATATGTATTTTCAACCAGAAATATTTATTTTCAACATCTGTTGCTCAATGGGGTTGTACTCTAGAATCTCTGACGCGAAACAGCAGACAAATACAAATCAACAACAACAATGTAAATGGAATTCCTATGGCACAAAGTAACAATCACTGTTTCCAAGCTCCGTGGATAAGAGTTCATATCCTCTAGAGTGAGCTCAGCTAGCTCTGTGGTGGGGATGAAGTCCATTATAAAGCTGGGGAGCAAAGTGGGACAGTTCCTTTGTTTGCCTCCATAGCTGAAGATGAGAACAAGACTGCCTTCCTCTTCTTTATGTCTGGGGAGATGCAGCACCAACTCCTTCCCTTCGCAGCCTTTTTGTACAACTCGCTGTCTCACTGTCTCGCTCCACATTTAAAGTGTCCAAAGACTCCCCTACCGTATCAACACGTACACACACATGCAATAATACACTGAGCAAATAAAAACCACGGGTTAGGTTATAACGTTACATTTATATAGATTTATACATACATATAAATTCATATACTTTCAGGAATGTTAATCTTTTTTCATTTTTTTTCTTAAGGTACAAAATAACTTCTCATATGACAATAATATTCGACATATTAAAAACAATTATCAAGTCTCTTCTTAAAAAAAAACAAAAAATCCCATAATAAAAATAAGTTCTATGTTTTATTTTACAATATATTTTATTTTTGCTCTCTGGCAGCAGGTCCCTTGTTTTGTTTGTGGTTGTTTCCATGGCGATGACATGATATTACAACGGGCACTTGGCACAGCCACACTCCAGGGTGGTCTCCATCTCCTCAGAGTACGAGGATCCGTCGGTGCACTTGAAGACCACTTTTCGCCTCCGGCTCTTGGACGGGGCGCAGCAGAAGCCTCCGTCGCAGGCGCGGGGACACTCCACCCGGGGGATCTTACTGGTGGAGGTGCACGTCTTCATGGGCTGGTGCCGCTTCAGCAGTTCACGCACCACCTCTCCCTGGCACGCCGGTTCTGTGAGGGGGGCAATCAGAAAGGTTCACTGTCACTACAGCATCTGATTTTATTGATGGATTATTTTAGATAGCCTAACTGAAGAATTGCATATCATTCCTATGGACCTCTGAGAATCAAGTTTCTGTATACAATAAAATGTCCATACGTCAGCATGACAGTTTCTGTGTGTGCGTTCCTCTCACCTGCGTCACAGGTAGGGCCAGTGTAGCCCGGCTGGCAATGGCAGGAGGGCTCCCCGCTCTCTGTGACCCTACACTCCCCGTGTCCACACTGGTGTCCTCTACAAGCTTGGGGCTCCTCTCTCCTGTCACAGAACTGCCCTGTGTAGCCCTCAGCACAATGACAACTGTAGGACGACACCTTAGGCACACACAGCCCATGGACACACCTGGAACAAAGAGATTTAGACAATACGAGGAATGTTAATGAATGTGTGTTTTTGTGTGTAAAATGTATCCACGTTGAGTACCTATTATTCATATTTTAGAATATTATGAGAAAGTGTAAAAGTATGAGTTTGTATCTGTGTGAATGTAACGTGTTGAGGATAATGCATCAAGCTACGATTAATTCATTATGAATTAGTTATGACTAAAGGCCTATGAGGTGTCCTGTATAGGCCATACCTGCTGCTCTGACAGGGGCTAGGGGCGATCTTCTGGTCACAGAGGGGTCCGCTGCGGCTGGGTGGGCACTCACAGGACACACCCGTCTCCCCCCTCTGTCTGCAGGCGCCCTGGGCACACACGCTGCAAGAGTGGCAGCCTGGCAGGATGCCCTCCACCCCCCGCGGCGCTGCCCCCAGATCCTGGAGCTCTCCGTTGATCCTGACGTTGTGGATGCAGCCGTTGAAAGCCTGGGGGCTGCGGTCGGGACCTGAACGCAGTCCGGACGCCATCACCGCTGAGGGCACACCTGGAGGGGAGGAGGAGGTGGAGGAGGAGGGATGGAAGAATTAAGGGGTTAGATCCTTCTAACATTCTGGTTTGATGTTCGGACATTTTGTGAAATGTAAATGCAAAAAAAAAATAACATGCTTATGAGACAATATCTTTAAGTATCCTCAAAATCAGTAGGTACGCGCAGTGGTGTTTTTATACATAAGGTGATGGTGTGTACAGGTGTGTGTACTAAATGGGGTTCTGCTTACCTCCTATGTAGAGCTGTGTATTGTGGTCCACAGAGGGCTGGCGGGGCAGCTTGCCCAGGCTCTTGGGGGATCCCTTGTCCACCACCAGGCTCAGAGAGTGGTTCTGAATCAGGAGCTCCACTGTGTGGAATAGACCGTCACTCACAGACTCAACACTGCAGGGAGAGAGAGAGACAGGAAGACATTCAAAAACGTGGTTCAACAACACTGCACAGAGACAGGGAAAGAGAGGGGACACAGGGCAATTGCAACACATGGTAGGAATATAGGAGTTTTTATAGAATAGGAGAAAACATCTATTCAAGGACAAATTCAGTAGAAAAGGAGACTTGGGAATGGCCTCATACAATAAACATAGCTGGTTTCTCTATAGGATCTCACACATTATTCTGTGGCAGTTGAATTGTTACAGAGCACTCGTTTGGTGTTATTAAGGAGAGCAGGGTGTTTAAAGCCCTCTCTGGACGCGATTCTAGTCAGCCATGCGGATTGAGACCTCTCACACACGTACTGTGTGGAGGGTGAGAGCTCTGTGAGCATAGGGACACGTATCCCTCTGGACCTGTGAACAGTAGCAGCACTCTGGAGGAGGCCAGTGTGTGTGTCCTCCGGAGAGTAATTGCCTTTCACGCTACTCATGTTTAAACCATGGCAGGGCACCTCCTCACCCAGCCCGCAAAAACTTCCCCGCGCCAGCAAACTCCAACTGGAATAGCAAGCTATGATGCTGGTGGGTTCAGGCTGAGCCAGATGATTTTGGCCCTCACAATGATAATAGGCCTGTTGCCGCTGGACTGCTCCAGTTCCCACACTGGCTGACTGCTGGGTACAGAACAGGCTGTACTGCCTCTGGGCTCTGGGCCCGCCTGGTTACTGCTGGGTAATTGTGTTTGGTCTAAGGGCTGATACAACAGTAGCCTGGGGTATGAGGTCGTAACCCAGCTGGACCTTGGGAGGGGAGGGGAGGAGAGTCGAGGAGGGGGTAGATGAGGTCATTTGGGGTTAGGCTACAAGGCTCTGACTCAGGGTGAAGGGGTAGATGGGTCCAGGCTGAGGGGGAGATGGGGTCAGAGTAGAGGGGTATATGTGGTCAGAGTAGAGGGGTAGATGGGGCCGGATTAGAGGGGTAGATGGGTCATGTTGAGGGGTAGATGGGGGCAGGCTTATCAGCCCTTAGGCTGTCACTGGTATGGACGTTATTCCTGGAGAGGAGACAGGCAGCTACATTACAGACAGCTAGAGACAGTGGTTTGGCAGGGATAGAGTTGGGAAGAGAGAGAGAGAGAGAGAGAGAGAGAGAGAGAGAGAGCTAGAGACCAATGGGTATGGGTGGTGAAATTGATTGCAGCTCTTTCCTTAACTTCTCCTCTCAGCCCAAAACTAACTCTTCCTATCCTTACCCCAAGAAATGTTTTTGTTCCAAAAAACATAAACGAGAGAAAAACCCACTCTTGCTGCTGTTGGGTTGTGGTCTCTCCAAAAACAGCATAACATCAGGGGAGTTTAGCAAGGCTCCTCCCCCCCTACTGCCAGCTCTCCTATTGGCTGATGGTTAAAAACATTTGATTGACACTTCCCGCAGTGGTTCAATGACCGCATTATTAGAATTAACAGCCAATAGAAAAGTACTGTGAGTTCTGGAGGTGGGCCCAGAACACAGACAGCTAGAGTCCTGACTGCTACCTCCATACAGGCCAACACACTGACAAGACAAAGACCAGCAGTAAAACTAGATAATCAGCACGCTACAAGCACAACTAACCAATGTTCACCCGTTAGGTCAAGTGTGTGAGGACTTTAGCACGACACAGCAGAGAGGACAGGTAAAGGGCACAGCCCCTACACAGCTCAGCAATTGGCCAACGTGGTTTCAGTAGAAATGGTATTTGCTCAACAAAGGGCCAACACAGACGCAGGCAGCATGTGTGGTTTGCATTATGGGTCCGTAATTCAATTCCAGTCTGAAAACAGGGCTTTTGCAAACAACACAATGGTAGGCCTGCTGCAAAGACCCCCTTCTGCCTTCCTGTCCTCCATTCGATATGTAAATACCACCATGGAAGTCCGGCTTTATTACACTTTAATGACATTTTCATCTAGTGTCTGTGGTTTTGACAGCCGTCTTTCATTACGCGGCAATCTGAAAGCCCACATCCTCGCCAAAGGGGGAGTAGCAGGGAAGAACCATGTTTTGGGTTGGAGGAAAATAGGTCTAGGAAAAATGTCAAGAGATTTATTTCTGTTTTTATCCCTTTCAAATGACAACCCTGACAACAGGGTGATAATGGTCTCTGGGGAAAAAGTGTGAAGTAATACTAGGTGTTAAACAGAGGAGCTCACATCCTGATATGATGCCATATGACCACAGAGGGGCAGCAGAGCTCTAGCCTAACAAGGTGAATCGTGTAGCTCAGCCCTCCAGCCTTTGCCAATATTGGGTTTTGTCTGTGTTTTGACAAGCTGAAGTTTTCCAGAGGCAATGATATTTTTTTGAGGGGGATGCGGGGTCTTTGATGTGTGCCCAGCCTGCGTATTAGCTTAAAGCGGCCCATTATGGAATTCAATAAAAACAAACAGAAAGCCGTGGCAGATTTCAGCAGCCTCGTGTCCCCTGCAACTCGACCGGGGGAAATCAATTTCCTGTCAGCCGAGAATCAAATACTCTGTTTTCCTCTCACAACCAAACCGCATTAGAAATGACACATACACTAACTTTGAAACAATTACCGGTTGCCATTATCTGAGTAAAGATGCCTTGAACCAGCTACCCTATAGACCCTATTAACATTTTAAAATGAAATTAGCCAGCACTATCATTTGCTTACAATGTAGCACTAACCTGACTAGCTTGTTTAGTGTATGTGGTCTGAGGAATGGGGGTGTTGTTTGTCTGCCTGGCTGGCTCCTCTTAGGGATAGCTAGGTCTAACTGCAGCTATCTAAACCATCTTAAACGGGTGGGGGTAGCTAGGTGGAAACATAACAGCTATGCCCTTGAAAGGACTTGACTCCAGCTTCCCAGAGACTGGAAGCTAAACATGGTCTAAACACGCCGGTCTCATGGTCTCCTTTATGGTGCTTGTCAGTGGTGCTGCATTCTCCAGCCAGATGTCACACTCCATTCTCCTGAGGAACACTTTCTGACTCCCAATTGTCAATTATCCCCTATATAGTGCACTACTTTTGACCAGGGTCCAACGGGAGGCCCATCTCATACCCAACGGTCTCTCTCTCTCTCTCTCTCTCTCTCTCTCTCTCTCTCTCTCTCTCTCTCTCTCTCTCTCTCTCTCTCTCTCTCTCTCTCTCTCTCTCTCTCTCTCTCTCTCTCTCTCTCTCTCTCTCTCTCTCTCTCTCTCTCTCTCTCTCTCTCTCTCTCTCTCTCTCTCTCTCTCTCTCTCTCTCTCTCTCTCTCTCTCTCTCTCTCTCTCTCTCTCTCTCTCTCTCTCTCTCTCTCTCTCTCTCTCTCTCTCTCTCTCTTTCTTTTCTCCACTCTCGCTCTCTCGCTCTCCTCTCTGCACCCTCTACCAGTAGCCCCACTTTGTTCTCATGCTTCCTGTCCTATCCTCTATTCTCCTCTCCTGTCTTCTCTCCTTTGTGACTCAGCCCTTAAAGACTCTCTCCACTCTGCTCTGATGTGGCACTCGGCTCACAAAGAGACATATTCAGCTGATGCTGAGTGGAGCATAGAAAAGCAACAGAGAGAAGAGAGAGCGACACTCTGACCCCTCTATAGGCTCTTCTCCGCAGCTCTAAATCAAAGTTTCATGGCAGGCAAGGGCTGGCTGCTTTTTGAAGGGCACCAATACAGATACTGTAGGCCTGTGTCCCAAATGGCACCCTATTCCCTACATAGTGCACTACTTTTGACCAGAGCCCTATGGGTCCTGGACAAAAGTAATGCAATTTATAGGGAATAGGGTGCCATTGGGACGCAGCCTAGGTGTGGCAGTGAGATTGCGGAACCTAGAAAGGGTGGGAGTTGGGTAGCAATTGAAACGCTCTCGTTAAATTTTCTGTGATGTTTTTATGCCCCTTTCCTTCCATACTTCTTCTCTCCCTCTATCCCTCTCTCCTGAATAACAGCCGACGTGGTCCCTTAAACTAATAGAAGGATTACTGTGGCATTTGGTAAAGGGCAGGACATTAACACACAGTGAGGACCCGGGCATTCATCAGATGGTAATGAGGCCTCTCGGGTGGGGAAAGGGCCTCTCCCCTGCTGCCTCCATCTCATCTCATCCCTCTCTCTCTCCTCCTCTCTCTTTTCCTCCCCCGTCGTGTGAGGCAGGTTAGATCTGGACAGATGAGTGCTTCCCACCCCACCTTCCCTTCAGACAGACACTTGACCAGACCACCCTCCGTTCACTCATACTTCTCTTTCCTGTTTTTCTCACCACTCTCTCCTCCTCAAACCTCCACCCTTCACCGCTTGTCTTTCCTCCAGTCTCCTCCCTCTCCCCCGGTGCAGGCTGTGGTGCTGCATGGCAGGGAGATCTGCAGGCAGCCAGAAGGAGCTGCATGAGTGGAAACATCCCCCTCCTCCTCCGGCCCACCTCCCATCCCGCTCCCACCCTGCTCCCACCGCGTCTTTACGACCAACCGTCCATTTGAAGTCGCTCTCCCGCCGAGAGCCGCTGGAGCACAGAAAGCTGAGGAATGTATCGATCGCAACCACCACCGCTCTCTTTCGCTCTCTCTGAAGGTCAACCTCCTCAAAGCTCAACTCACAGTCCATCCACATCTATGCATCATCATGCGGGGAGCTGTGTAAAATTGAGGCCCTGGCTGGAAGTGAGGCCTGCTGCTCCACACAGTTAATGTTAATGCTAACCATCACAGGGAGAACTCAGGAACGCGCTGGGTGCTGTGTACTCTGAGCTGTGCCGGGCCTACTCTGGGCTCTGTTGTGGACCATGTCACAGTAATGGGAGCGGACAGGGGTAATTCCCCTCCTCACTTTCCCGTCCTGTCTCCTCTCGCTCACCCCATCCCCGCTCCCCGCATCACTCCCTCTGCACCCCAAAGACAATGGGGCAAGGCGCTGCCAAAGCCACAAAACGCTACGTCACTCTGGGGGGAAAAGGGACTAATGAGGGAGAGAGTCTGCAGATCCAGAACAAAATGAGGAAGCCATGACGCATCAGACAGGCCTGGGGCTGGAGACAGGCTTGGGGCTGGAGCTGGGGCTGGGCCTGGGAGACAGGCTTGGGGCTGGAGCTGGGGTTGGGAGACAGGCCTGGGGCTGGAGCTGGGCCTGGGAGACAGGCCTGGGGCTGGAGCTGGGGTTGGGCCTGGGAGACAGGCCTGGGGCTGGACCTGGTTATAGAGCTGGTGCTTGGATATGATTTCAAACCAAAACCATGACAGGCCCATTTGCTTCAGAGTTTAAGCATCTAATTTCATTTTGAAACTGGACATGCTTTTGGATTGCTGCAAGATCAAGGAACGACTGAGATGTCCTTTCCTTCCTTCCTCCCTGCCTTTCGAAAACTACAATTTCATTACTTTGGAGGTAATGGGAGGAATACAACATGTGAAAAAGGCCCAGTGCATGAGATGATCCCAGTCTAACAAATCAGTTGGGGAGGAGCTGTTCTTTTTCACTGGGCAGCTCTTTGATGGGTCGATCGATACCCTACCTCCCACTCTCCCTCCCTCCTTCCCTGCCTCCTCTCCTCCCTGCCTCTGGGCAGCAGCTAAAAGTCTCTCTAAACAGCACAGGGGATTGGCCAGATGACGTTTGGATCAATAACAACAAATCTGGAGCAGACAGACAGTGGCGCTGGGCTGAGGTCAGCTCCTATGGGCTCTGTTCTCCTCTCTTCTGCTCTGGTCTTAAGCCTTTGTTCAAAATCCTACTGAATGCCTATGTCGGCTGTTATAATGTCTTCATTTAGCTGTTATAGAGGCTTTACGAATGCATACGTAGATGTATGTAACTGCTCTCCTCTATTCCGTGTAGCACATGGTTTTAACACCACAATCAAGGAACCACAGCCCTTCTGTATTAGCATGCTGGGCTGGAGATAGGGACTAGTGGGGACAGACTCAACAAACTCCTCAGTACCCCGTCTGTCTGGGGAGAGCAGAAGGCAGTTTTTTGTTTGTGAGGGGCTCCACTGAGCATAACCACGTAGCCGGGTCTAGATGGAGGTGGCTGCTGGTCAGAGGCCAGAGCGAGAGAGCGAGAGAGAGCGAGAGAGAGCGAGAGAGAGAGACAGAGAGTGAGCGAGCAGTGTGTGTGCTTGCATTAGAACAGTGGGAGCTGCCGCCATCGGGAAAGAGAAACAGGTCATGTAAACCTGGAGCTGGTTGTATGATATGCCACAGAGTTAGAGGGATCACGCTTTAAGCTGGTCAGTGCCTACATGACTTACAAGGCTCTTTGGCTCCTGAGTGGCGAGATGAACGCCCGCTATTGTGTGAGGTTTTCTTTGAGAACTATACTGTTGTTTGTGGAGGTGGGGCGGTAGCTAAAGTTCCTGGAAGTCGGATATTCATTGTTTGTGTGTATATTATTCTGTGAAAGTGTATGGAACCTGTAATCTGTGTGTGTGTGTGTGTGTGTGTGTGTGTGTGTGTGTGTGTGTGTGTGTGTGTGTGTGTGTGTGTGTGTGTGTGTGTGTGTGTGGGTGTGAGTGCTGACCTGTAGACGGTGGTCGGTGGGTAGTTAGCAATGTCGTAGATTATGCGTATGTGTCCCTGGTACAGCTCTAGAGCTAGAGGATCATGATCCTCCTTGTAGAGCAGAATACCGTTGTCCTTATCTGTAGCCACCTGTAGAGAGACAGACAGACAGAAAGAGAGAGAGAGCGAAGAGAAAGAGAGAAATTGAGAGAGAGAGAGAGAGAGAGAAGAGATTCAGGGGTATGCTAATATTGGTATAGAGCAGACCTAACCGACTCTATTAAATTAGTCAAAACAGGAACATTTTACATCTGGCTAGAAATTAGTAAGGAAATTATCTCAACAAAAAATGGCCTTGTGTGCTACTTATATCCCCCCAATAGAATCCCCATACTTTAATGATGACAGCTTCTCCATCCTAGAGGGGGAGATCAACAATTTCCAGGCTCAGGGACATGTACTAGTCTGTGGCGACCTAAACGCCAGAACTGGACAAGAACCCGACACCTTCAGCACACAGGAGGACAAACACCTACCTGGAGGTGACAGCATTCCCTCCCCCATATGCCCCCCCTAGACACAACTACGACAACATAACCAACAAAAACGGGTCACTTCTCCTGCAGCTTTGTCGGACGTTGCGTATGTACATAGTCAATGGTAGGTTTTGAGGGGACTCCAATGGTAGTTAAACATATAGCTAATCTCTTGCCAGTAGTACTGTAGACTACTTTATCACTGACCTCAACCCAAAGTCTCTTAGAGCGTTCACAGTCAGTCCACTGACACCCCCTATCAGATCACAGCAAAATCACACGCTACTTGAACAGAGCTATGCTCAATCATGAGGCATAAAAGCCAAAAGAACTGAATAATATTAAGAAATGCTGTAGATGGAAGGAAAATAGGAAATCTACCAAAAAAACAACTAGGCAACAACATATTCAATCCCTTCTAGACAATTTCCTGGACAAAAGGTTTCACTGTAATAGTGAAGGTGTAAACTTGGCAGTATATTTGAACTCTCAGCTTCCCCATCAAATGTCCATGTACACAAACATCAAGTGTGCGGTTAAAATTGGCAAAAAACACACTCATTTCTTTCCACAGGGCCGGGGGGGGTGAGACAGGGATGCAGCTTAATCTCCACCCTCTTCAACATATATATCATCGATTTGGCGAGGGCACTGGAACAGTCTGCAGCACCCGGCCCCGGCGTACTAGAATCGGATGTCAACTGTTTGCTGATGATCTGGTGCTTCTGTCCCCAACGAAGGAGGGCCTACAGCAGCACCTAGATCTTCTGCACAGATTCTGTCAGACCTGGGCCCTAACAGTACATCTCAGTAAGACAAAAATAATGGTCCAAATTCCATCTAGACACCATTACCCTAGAGCACACAAAAAAACTATACATACCTCAGCCTAAACATCAGCGCCACAGGTAACTTCCACAAAGCTGTAAACAATCTGAGAAACAAGGCAAGAAGGGCCTTCTATGCAATCAAAAGGAACATAACATTCGACATACCAATTAGGATATGGCTGAAAATACTTGAATCAGTTATAGAACCCATTGCCCTTTATGGTTGTGAGGTCTGAGGTCTGCTCACCAACCAAGAATTCACAAAATAGGACAAACACCAATTGAAACTCTATATGCAAAATTCTGCAAAAATATCCTCTGTGTACAACGTAAAACACCAATTAATGCATGCAGAGCAGAATTAGGCCGAAACCCGGTATTTACAACCACCTAAAAGGAAGCGATTACCAAACCTTTCATAACAAAGCCACCACCTACAGAGAAATGAACCTGGAGAAGAGCCCCCTAAGCAAGCTGGTCCTGGGGCTCTGTTCACAAACACAAACAGACAGCAACACAATTAGACCCAGCCAAATCATGAGAAAACAAAAAGATAATTACTTGACAGATTGGAAAGAATTAACAAAAAAAGAGCAAACTAGAATGCTATTTGGCCCTAAACAGAGAGTAAACAGTGGCAAAATACCTGACAACTGTGCCTGACACAAAATTAAGGAAATCTTAGCATAGCCTTGCTATTGACAAACTGAGCTGTATTTCCTAACCTCCTGCCAAATGTATGACCATATTAGAGACAAATCTTTCCCTCAGATTACACAGACCCACAAAGAATTCGAAAACAAATACAATTTGGAGAAACTCCAATATCTATTAGGTGAAATACCACGGTGTGCAATCACAGCAGCAATATTTGTGAAGAAGTGTAGAAGAAGTGAAGAAGAAGAAGTGAAGAACAAACACCATTGTAAATACAATCTATATTTATATTTATTCATTTCCCCTTTTGTACTTTAACTATTTGCAAATCATTACAACACTGTAAATAGACATAATATGACATTTGAAATGTATTCTTTTGGAACTTTTGTGATTATTCTTTTGGAACTTTTGTGAGTGTAATGTTTACTGTGAATTTTATTCTTTATTTATTTTGTGAATTATCTATTTCACTTGCTTTGACAATGTAAACATACAGTACCAGTCAAAAGTTTGTACACAACAACTCATTCAACTAGTCATTTTCTTTATTTTTAATATTTTCTACATTGTAGAATAATAGTGAAGACATCAAAACGATTAAAAAAAAACACATATGGAATCATGTAGTAACCAAATATTTTATATTTGAGATTCTTCAAAGTAGCCACCCTTTGCCTTGATGACAGCTTTGCACACTCTTGAGAAACATGATATGAAGAAAGAAACATGATATAAAGAAAATGTTGTCTATTTCAGAATAACGGAATAGCATATAGTACTCTGATTGGTCTTTATGTTAGGCCCTGATTTCAAATCAAATCAAATGTTATTACTCACATGCGCCGAATACAACAGGTGTAGACCTTACAGTGAAATGCTTACTTACGAGCCCCTAGCCAACAATGCAGTAAAAAAATAAAAAAAATACAAATAAGAATAAGAAATAAAAGTAACAAGTAATATCAAGAACAGTAGTAAAATAACAATAGCGAGACTATATACAGGGGGGTACCAGTACAGAGTCAATGTGCGGCGGGGGCACCGGTTAGTCGAGGTAATTGAGGTAATATGAACATGTAGGTAGAGTTATTAAAGTGACTATGCATAGATGATAACAACAGAGAGTAGCAGCAGTGTAAATGGGGGGGCAATGCAAATAGTCTGGGTAGCCATTTGATTAGATGTTCAGGAGTCTTATGGCTTTGGGGTAGAAGCTGTTTAGAAGCCTCTTGGACCTAGACTTGGCGCTCCGGTACCGCTTGCCGTGCGGTAGCAGAGAGAACAGTCTATGACTAGGGTGGCTGGAGTCTATGACCATTTTTAAGGCCTTCCTCTGACACCGCCTGGTATAGAGGTCTTGGATGGCAGGAAGCTCTGCCCCAGTGATGTACTGGGCCGTACGCACTACCCACTGTAGTGCCTTGCGGTCAGAGGCCGAGCAGTTGCCATACCAGGCAGCGATGCAACCAGTCAGGATGCTCTCGATGGTGCAGCTGCAGAACCTTTTGAGGATCTGAGGACCCATGCCAAATCTTTTCAGTCTCTTGAGGGGGAATAGGTTTTGTTGTGCCCTCTTCACGACTGTCTTGGTGTGCTTGGACCATGTTTGTTGGTGATGTGGACACCAAGGAACTTGAAACTCTCAACCTGCTCCACTACAGCCACATCGATGAGAATGGGGGCATGCTTGGTCCTCATCTCCTTTGTCTTGATCACGTTGAGGGAGAGGTTGTTGTCCTGGCACCACACGGACAGGTCTCTGACCTCCTCCCCATAGGCTGTCTCGTTGATGTCGGTGATCTCGTTGATGTCGGTGAGCCTACCACTGTTGTGTCAAAGCCAAACTTAATGATGGTGTTGGAGTCATGCCTGGCCGTGCAGCCATGAGTGAACAGGAAGTACAGGAGGGGACTGAGCACACACACCTGAGGGGCCCCTGTGTTGAGGATCAGCGTGGCGGATGTGTTGTTACCTACCCCTACCACCTGGGGGCGGCCCGTCAGGAAGTCCAGGATCCAGTTGCAGAGGGAGGTGTTTAGTCCCAGGGTCCTTAGCTTATTGATGAGCTTTGAGGACACTATGGTGTTGAACACTGAGCTGTAGTCAAAGAATAGCATTCTCACATAGGTGTTCCTTTTGTCCAGGTGGGAAAGGGCAGTGTTGAGTGCAATAGAGATTGTATCATCTGTTCATCTGTTAGGGCGGTACGCAAATTGGAGTGGGTCTAGGGTTTCTGGGATAATGGTGTTGATGTGAGCCATGACCAGCCTTTCAAAGAACTTCATGGCTACAGACGTGAGTGTTACGGGTCAGTAGTCATTTGGGCAGGTTACCTTAGTGTTCTTGGGCACAGGGACTACGGTGGTCTGCTTAAACATGTTGGTATTACAGACTCGGACAGGGTGATGTTGAAAATGTCAGTGAAGACACTTGCCAGTTGGTCAGCGCATGCTCGAAGTACACGTCCTGGTAATCCGTCTGGCCCTGCTGCCTTGTGAATGTTGACCTGTTTAAAGGTCTTACTCATATCGGCTGTGGAGAGCGTGATCACACAGTCTTCCGGAACAGCTGATGCTCTCATGCATGTTTCAGTGTTATTTGCCTCGAAGCAAGCATAGAAGTAGTTTAGCTCGTCTGGTAGGCTTGTGTCACTGGGCAGCTCTCGGCTGTGCTTCCCTTTGTAGTCTGTAATGGTTTGCAAGCCCTGCCACATCCGACGAGCGTCAGAGCCAGTGTAGTACGATTCGATCTTAGTCCTGTATTGACGCTTTGCCTGTTTGATGTTTGATGATACAGCTCATTGAGTGTGGTCTTAGTGCCGGCCTCAGTCTGTAGACAGCTACGAAAAATACAGATGAAAACTCTCTAGGTAGATAGTGTGGTCTACAGCTTATCATGAGATACTCTACCTCAGGTGACAAAATCTTGAGACTTCCTTAGACATCGTGCACCAGCGGTTATTTACAAAAATACATAGTCCGCCACCCCTTGTCTTACCAGACGCCGTTGTTCTATCCTGCTGATACAGCATACAACTAGCCAGCTGTATGTTGATAATGTTGTCGTTCAGCCCAACTCCGTGAAGCATAAGATATTACAGTTTGTCCCGTTGGTAGTTTAATCTTCCGCGTAGGTCATCGATTATATTTTCCCAAGATTGCATGTTTGCTAGCAGAATGGAAGGTAGTGGGGGGTTCATTCGATTGCCTACGAATTCTCAGAAGGCAGCCCGCCCTCCGGCCCCTTTTTCTCCACCTTCTCTTCACGCAAATGACGGGGATCTGCGCCTGTTCCCAGGAAAGCAGTATGTCATTCACGTCGGGCTCGTCAGACTCGTTAAAGGAAAGAAAGGATTCTGCCAGATCGTGGTGAGTAATCGCAGTTCTGATATCCAGAGGTTCTTTTCGGTCATAAGAGAGGGTAGCAGCAACATTATGTACAAAATAAGTAAATAAATAAGTTACAAATAAGGCAAAGAAAATAACCAAAAAATACAATTCAATAGGAACACGTAAAACGTCAGCCTTCTTCTCCGGCGCCATCTTAACAGCCATATGGCAATGCCATATGGCTGTGGGCTACACTAGTTCATTAAGCAGACAAGATTTTCTTAGAATTACGTGGCATTATTTAATATTATTTTATAGTATGAAGAATACAATTTAACATAGCTGAATAAAATAGAAAGGATATTTTCTCCAAACGATTTGAGGGAGTGCGCACATGTAGCTATTCTGTATTGAGCGGTTAACAAAGAAACAGATCCTCCTATATGCTTTATTCAGAGTTATTTATGCAACTTCAAGGCTGCATGATGCGACTCTAATGATGATTTGAAAAAAGTTGCATGAATAGGGGGGGTGCGTCACTGGAGTGGGTTGAGTCACTGACGTGATCTTCCTGTTCTTCCTTGGGTTCGTGCCGTGGGGGAGATCTTCGTGGCTATACTCGGACTTGTCTCAGGATAGTAAGTTGGTTGTTGAAGATATCCCTCTAGTGGTGTGGGGGCTGTGCGTTGGAAAAGTGGGTGGGGTTATATCCTGCCTGTTTGGCCCTGTGTCCTGTGTGAATTTAAGTATGCTCTCTCTAATTCGCTCTTTCTCTCTTTCTCTCGGAGGACCTGAGCCCTAGGACCATGCCACAGGACTACCTGGCCTGATGACTCCTTGCTGTCCCCAGTCCACCTGGTTGTGCTGCTGCTCCAGTTTCAACTGTTCTGCATGCAGCTATAATACCCTGACCTGTTCCCCGGACGTGCTACCTTGTCCCAGACCTGCTGTTTTTAACTCTCTAGAGACAGCAGGAGCGGTAGAGATACTCTGAATGATCGGCTATGAAAAGCCAACTTACATTTACTCCTGAGGTGCTGACCTGTTGCACCCTCTACAACCACTGTGATTATTATTATTTGACCATGCTGGTCATCTATGAACATTTGAACATCTTGGCCATGTTCTGTTATAAACTCCACCCGGGCCCAGCCGGAAGAGGACTGGCCACCCCTCATAGCCTGGTTCCTCTCTAGGTTTCTCTAGGCACCGTGCTTCTACACCTGCATTACTTGCTGTTTGGGGTTTTAGGCTGGGTTTCTGTACAGCACTTTGTGACAGCTGATGTAAGAAGGGCTTTATAAATAAACTTGATTGATACATTTGATTGAAAAGCATGAGCTCTGCTTTGATTTTTGCACACGCTGCACACACTTTATCAGTCTCTCATTCACAATTTGACACGCACTTGATAATGCCTCGAATTTCACGGCGGCATCACCCTTGTGTGGCCGTAATGCCCCCTAAAAAAATCCATGCCTTTTGCGGCGGCAAGTGGCCGTTGTGCCCTTGGGTTGAATATGATCATTATAATTCCCTTCTCCCAGCTGCGTGCTCGAAAACACCTCTCACTCACATGCCTCTCTCAGATATCCAAATTCTTATTAGCCAATGCTCATCCAGTGATCGGATCCTTCTCACAGGCTACAAGTGAAGACAGACACATCAGGGACGCAACTGCGTGCATCCTTATTGAATTCCGTGGCGCATATTGAAGATGTTGGAAGAACTGTCCACATTTACTTTTCGTCAGCCAACAAGATGAGTAGGCCTAATGAACAGCAAAAGCAGTAGCTTTTTTCAATCTACTATCTCCATATTAAAATAATTGACCTATTCTATTCTGTGCAATAAATAAATATTTCCAAACATAGTCTGGGACAGTTGTGTATGCGATGGATCCCAAATTAATACAACCACTAGCATCAAAAACCTTTTAAAACCAATGAGGCAGACGCAACAGATCGGAATGTTTAGCTTAAAATGTTGATATACTATTAGGCTACTTCTTCACATTATAAGTGCAGCAATGGGCACACGGCAGTAGGCTATAAGTGCGAATCTTCCAAAATGCAATCAATTAGCGTGAAAACACCATTCTCAAAAGTGACCGCAAATGCGATTATGAATGTAATGGTTTTATTATAAAGGTGCATTTTTATGGTGAAAATGACCTTCCCCAAACATGGAACTCTGCGTATGTACGCCAGTTAGGCTCTACATCCGTTGTAAAGAGGATTAATGTGCTTAATTTTAAGAAGTTATTTGGCCACTTTAGTTGGGATGCAAACCTTATCAAAACATATAGGCCTAAGGGCTAGGCTACATGAGGTGTGCAACTAAGATTTGAAAAAGTCGCAAAGAAAAGTCTTGCCTTACTGCACAAGCTGGGTATCATTCACAAGTGATAGACCAATATTGTCACCCATCAGACTATTTTTTTATGTAATCTTGTCTTTATATATACTAAATAATATATGTGTGAAATTTGTTTTGATTTAGAATGGACATTATCATGCACCTGTCTCGAAACAGCGGCAGGGGAAGAAAATACATGTCATCTATGCACTTAAATAGCGAAAGTAGGACGCTTTTCCCTTGGTTCATTTTCATGCCAGCCAGGTAGGCTATACTCCTGTTGTAAGGAGAAACAATGTGCTTAATATTAGGAAAGTTGAAGAATAAATATAGTAGGCCTAGCCTATAGAAAGCTGATGGGTTCCTCCTCTTTTTAATAGAAGCCATCAACACTTTTTCTCCCACGCAATTGCATAGTCTATAGAAATGTTGCTTAACATGAGCTCTCATTAAGTGTTTGATTAGATTTTCGTTTGCATTACATTTCCATTGATGTTAGTGATTAGAGGGACAATAGAGTGCTGAGTACCAGGCAGTTAGCAAGTTTAGTAGGCTACTAATGACCATTGGCAGCATCAGAGCTTGGAGAAGCCTAATTACTGTGACTAAAAGGTCACAAGGAATTTGACTGCCATCATGACTCGTGACCGCCGGTGTGGCGGTAATATGGTCACCGTACCATAACAGCCCTAGCTGCAGCACTGAGAGAGAGAGACAGAGAGAGAGAGCGTGACAAATAGAGAGAGAGAGAGAGAGAGAGAGAGAGAGAGAGAGAGAGAGAGAGAGAGAGACAGACAGACAGACAGACTCAATGGAGTTTTCACTGGCTTTGGCTTGGCTTGGCGCTGACAAGAGAGCCATGTGACATGAGCTGCTGCTGCTATTGGCCCCACTGAGCGAGAGACGGACCACACGCTGGAAAAAGCCAGGTGTTGGATATCAATTAGGATTCTTTCCAAAAGGGAATAAAATATTCTGGGGGGTTACTAACACTTAGGGTTACTAATCTCCTGAAGCTACTCTATTTGAAATTGAAACATATGGCATTGGGGCATGTTTACTTTGCTTAGTCTGCACTACAGCGTGGCTCACAACTCGAAGTGTCTTTTATTTGAAAATGATACTTTTCTATTTTCTAATATTTTTTCCCATGTTGCATCGTGTAACGTATTTAGAACTGCGGTAGACGACTAACCGAACACTGCTTTCGATTTCCAGGCATCATCTTGATATCGGCAAGCTGCTTTTGCTCTTGCCCATGTATCTACCTACGTACAAGACTCAAAGTCATGGCGTCACCTTTAGCACAGAGGCTAAGCCCAAGCGTTCTATTTTTACCACAGTCTTTCTAATTAACATTAGCGTGCCCCCTCGCCAACGAGCACATCAGCTCATTTGGAGGTAAGAAGCGTGGCCGTGACTCACTCCTAGTGATTGGCTGATAACAGTCGCCACGCCGACACTCTATTACCATAATACATATCCCTCTGAGACACATTATTCATGCTAGTGAACAAAAGGTGACATTCTAATAATGTCACCGTCCAACCGTCCCTGTGGTGGCTGGTGGTGGATCGGATGCCACACGGCTGGCACAGAGCTTGCATCCCAAATGGCACCCTAGCCCCTACTGAGTGCACTACAGGGCCCATAGGGCTCTGGTCAAAAGTAGTGCACTGTACGGGAATAGTGTGCCATTCCAGACGCAGACAGAGAGCGAGATAGAGAGAGATAGTTTGTCATACTAGCCCCTTAAAAAATTATCCCTCTTATACCTTTCCCAAGAGTGCTACATTCTATACTTTAAGTACTGCGTTGATGAGGGCTAGTGTGTACAACACACTAGCCCTCATCAACTTTACAGTTTAGAGTTTGACGTTATGGGAAGGATGATCAGTTATAGGGAGATAATAGCTAGACTACTCAGCTGCTAGTGTAAAGGATGTCATGCTGCTTGCTTATCGAGTACCAATACCTCCTGATTCGGCACAAACCGAGGCTCAAACACAGGAAGGAGGAATCAGGGTGAGAGGGAAGGGGTGGAGTGGGGGAGAAGCAGAGGGAGGAGGAGGGGCAGTGGGAGAGGAGAGCAGGAGGAAAGGAGAGGAGGAGAGGCGAGGCGAGTGAGAGGGGGAGAGGGAGGAGTACAGAGAGGAGAGCAGAAGATGGAGGAGAGGAGAGGATGGAGATGTGACAGCCAGTATTGTTGCTGCTTAGGGGTGGTACAGTACCTGTAGGGAGATGTGGGCAGAGTTAGGGGTCAGGGGTTAGGGGTGGTACAGTACCTGTAGGGAGATGTGGGCAGAGATAGGGGTCAGGGGTTAGGGGTGGTACAGTACCTGTAGGGAGATGTGGGCAGAGATAGGGGTCAGGGGTTAGGGGTGGTACAGTACCTGTAGGGAGATGTGGGCAGAGTTAGGGGTCAGGGGTTAGGGGTGGTACAGTACCTGTAGGGAGATGTGGGCAGAGATAGGGGTCAGGGGTTAAGGTTGGTACAGTACCTGTAGGGAGATGTGGACAGAGTTGCGTATCTTGATGCTGGGCAGCTCCAGGTAGGTCTCTTTGCCCAGAAGGTGGACGGTGACAATCTTGTGGCACTTGTTTCCGGTGAAGCCTGGCAGGCAGCGGCACACAGGCTCCCCTTCCACCACTAGACACTGGGCGCCATTCTGACACTCTGACTGGTCACATGGGCTGGTCTGCAGCAGGATCATAGGAGGAGGGTTCTCGCAGAATAGACCACTACAGGAACACAGAGACAGAGAGGTCTGTTAATATCACATTCAATCAAGCTGCCACACACACACACACACTCTACTCTGGTCTCTCCCATTATGATTATATACGCACACACATGCACGCTGCACACACACACACACACACACACACACACACACACACACAGTATATGTATGACTGCCCCTGACACATAACATCAGAAGAGAGACTCTCTACGTCAAACAAAAAGGTTTGTTGTTTCATTGATCCTGCTGTTCGTTGGCAGACAGAGACAGTGATGCATCACAAATCTTTCCCCCCTAGATCCCATCCACAGGCCCGTCCCACACTTAGCGCTATAATTAGCCATATGGAGCTTCATCTGCCTCATCCCACCACCGCTCCGCACCACCCAGTACCGCTCTGCCCCGCAGGCCTCAGACTAGACAGCCAAATAGAGGAAAACAAAGTACCATCTGAAGCTCCTCACAGTCTGGTTATCTGTGTGTGTGTGTGTGTGTTTGTGTGTATGTGTGTGAGTGCGCTGGCGCCCTCCACAGATGGCGTGACACTGTTGCGGCACTGAGTCTCTACAATGAGTCTCTACAATGAGTCTCTGCAATGAGTTCAGCCGGTGCTGAATGGGGACTCACCTAAAGCCCTCCTTACACACGCAGGTGTACCCGTTGACAGCGTCCACACACTCGGCCCCATGCTGACACTTGTTCTCCAGACAGTCGTTGTAGTCCTGCTCACAGTGTTGGCCCACGTAGCCGGGCAAGCACTCACACCTGACACCCGCGCAGGAAACAAAGACACACAACGTTACAAAGGAAGAACTCACTCTCTCATCCTTCTGACGTATTAATGCCTAGCTGTTCCTGAACACCCTCTATTACTTGACCTTAACAGCTGCCACGGAACAGTCCGTCTTTCTAGCGCATGACCTTTTCCAACTGCTACTGAACTCTCTTCCTAACCTATGAAAACTGTTTTACAAGTGTGATTTTAAACAGCACAGCCAACTCAACTACAGCTCGTTCCTCAGTCATGAAAGAACAGGATATTACGATGGCGGAGGAACAGAACACAACAGGTTGTCCTTACGACTCCACCAGACACGGGGTCACTTCCTGTGGGTTGCTACTGGTGACCTTTGAACTCGATTAGTCCCGCCCCCTCTGAAAGCTGCCTGTCACTCACCTGAAGCCTTTGGTGAGGGGGATGCACTTGGAGTCATGCTGGCAGGGGTCGAAGCCTTGCATACAGGGGTCCACCACCTCCTCACATAGGTCCCCTGGGAAAACACACACACACACACACACAGTGAGAAAGATAACAGAGAGACCGTGAGATCATTGCCTAAGCTTCATTCTTCCACATACACACACTAGCTAACGTCTGTCTTCATTTGACTTAGTGATATTCGAGTGCATTGCATATTTACAAGCCTAGGATCGTGAGTAACATTTTTTAAGAGTGTTTTTTGATTGGTCCCATTGTATTATGATGACTATTATGATGACTCCCCAAAGCACCATCATGGCTTTCTCAGCATTCAACAGTCGGGTCTCGTTTCTACTGCCGGCCTGCCTGGTCTCCCATACAGGGGGAGTTGGGGGTTGTCTCAGGGTATTAGCCGTGCAAACTTGAAACACATGTACTATATTGTGCTGTAATCTGCATGGAATACAGGGCTGTGGCTGCCCAGATGAGGCCCCATCTGAATCCACTAAATCACTGCCTGGCCAAGTGGCCCGGTTCAATAAACCCTCTGTCCCTGTCCACCTGCTTGGCTAGATCCCCTCCTCTAACAGGGGGGCTGCTGGGGCTCAGCCAGGCTTTCACAGCACAAGGTCTCTCCTCTTCTCCTTTATACTCCCTCCCTCCCTCCCTCCCTCCCTCCCTCCCTCCCAGTACAAAGCCTCTCTGAGTCTGTCTGCGGCTGGGCTGAGGGAGAGTAGATGCAGACACTCCACAGCCTGGCCCCTGAGAGATCTTTCTCTCTCTTTCTCTCCCTCCTCCCTCTCTAACTCAATCTCTCCCTCCCTCTCTAACTCTATCTGTCCCTCCCTCCCTCCCTCTACTTCTCTCTCTATCTACTGCCAGGTCTGTTTCCTCTCCCTCATCCGGCAGCCTCATGGTGGGGCCCTGGGGAAGTCTGCCAGCGTCCCAGCAGCCGCCACTCTACAGGGGAAATCCACTCCAATTGGGTTTCGATGGTGCTCTGTGGGGAGCTGTCACAATGTGTCTGTGTCTGCTTGTTTTCATTGCTACAGGCCTGGCTCTGGTTTCGATCGGTACGGAAAACTGAAAGTCAGTGGCTGAATGAGAGTTGATATGTACTGTATTCAATATGAAAAATAAATAATTTTCCGTTTAGCTTGCAGTTTTAGTTTTACAGGGGAAACAGGAAAAAGAAACCCAGAGAAGGTGTGTGGAGAGAGAGACTGACCTTTTCCCATATCATATCTGTCAGCTTGTAAAGGAAGAAAGAGAGAGAGGAGGATCATTTATAGATGTCACTGTGTCTCATGGTTCTGATAACCAGAGGGTCCAGAATACTTAACCCAGATACACACGCACACACACACACCAGATGGACGCCACATCCACCCCCTGTGAGCAGGTCTGCCCTGTCGCTCTCAAAGAGCTGAGAGAACAGAGGAGAACAGAGGTGAGGAGATGGTCAGCAGAGACTGGTCATCTCACACTGCACTGCGAGGGGCGGCAGGTAGCCTAGTGGTTAGACTAGTAAACGAAAGGTTGCAAGATCGAATCCCCGAGCTGACAAGGTCAAACTCTGTCGTTCTGCCCCGGTACAAGGCAGTTAACCCACTGTTCCTAGGCAGTCATTGAAAATAAGAATTTGTTCTTAACTGACTTGCCTAGTTAAATAAAGGTAAAATAAATTAAATAAAAACTGCCACAGAAGGTCAAGCAACATGCCAATTGGACAGCCACCTAGCCCTCCCTCCCTAACATTATGTTCCCAGGGCCTATTGGTCCTGTGATGCAGGCCAGCGAGACACTCTCTCTCCCTCTAGTCCAGGGTTCCCCAATAGGTCCATAGGGCAGATTTTATTTGGACCCCCAAGCTTAAAAAAAAAAAAATGTTGGACATAAAATAATGTAAAGTCATCAGGAAATCAGCTCAGTGATTTTAATTGAGTAAATCTGTTCCCAAGTATTCCCACGCATAAATAGAGAGGCATATGTGATCCTACCCCAATGTAATCAAGGTTTGAAATGGTATATTTTTGGTCAAATACTATAACTGTTTAGGCTTCTTGTGGTCAATTTGCAATGTACAAATGATTTAGAACTGTGTTCCGGCCCCCCGACCAACCCACTGAAGAAAAATATCGTCCCACGGCTGAATGTAATTGAGGACCCTTGCGGGACACACACACACACACACACACACACACACACACACACACACACACACACACACACACACACACACACACACACACACACACACACACACACACACACACACACACACACACACACACACACACACACACACACACACACACACACACACACACACACACACACACACACACACACACACACACAGTCTTGTACAACTAACCTTGTGGGGGCATACAATTCAGTACCATTCAAAAACCTATTTCCTAACCCCTAACCCCTAACCCGAAAACCTAACCTTAACCCTAAACCTAACCCTAGCTCCTAACCCTGAACCTAATTCTAACCCTAACACTAATTCTAACCATAAACCCCCTAGAAATAGCAAGTATAGTTAAAAACGTCCACACACACACACACACACACACACACACACACACACACACACACACACACACACACACACACACACACACACACACACACACAGCATCTTCTTGCTTATGCTGGTTTAAAATAGGAAGCAGCAAAAAAACACTGCTCTGTGTGGATGGCTGGATGGATAAGGGCGGAGAGAGAAGGAGGAAAAACAGTTAGTTTAAAGGAGGCCTAATTGCTGGGTTAGCTTGCGGACTTCCCCTAGAGTCAGGCTGTGGCTGCTGCTTCACAGGACCGCTTGGCGCTGCCCACCGCCGGCCCAGGTGCCCATATGCTCACACTGAGGGGGCAGTGTGTGTAGCAGCCTGGCAGGCTGGATGTCTCGCTACTGCCAGCCTCTAGCCTCATTGCCTCATACAGGCACTCTGTGTTCTTTGCTCTGGTCCCAGGGGAGGCTGGGACTGGGACGGACACGGCACGGCGAGGCCTACAATTAGGCGTGCAGCGTTAATGACAGGGTCGATGTGTGTGGAGCAGCTGCTCAGATCAGCACCCTCCCTCCCCTGTGACAGGCAGGCGATGGCGGGTGACGGCCCACGATGCCCGACTGGGGAGGTGCCCGCTGCTGGCTGCCCGCCTCGCCTGCCTGCCATGCGCACTGCAGAGAGAGAGGCCACAGCCTGGCAGAGAGACAGTGGGAAAACTTCTCTCCGTCTCTCTCTCTCCAGGACTGGCTGCCTGCACTCAGAATTGCACTGTCAGCGATTGGGCAGAACTCACTGGACTGTGCAGGCATTGCCAGCCCACTTTGGCTCTTTGCTCCAACATGACTGCACTGTCATCCCCAAAGAGCAGTTTCAGGTCAATACGGAAAAACAGTCCATTATAGGCTATCGGGAAAAATTACTCTTTGGTTGATTTGATAAATAACTAAATGACTCACAATTGCTTGAAAGGAAATCTCGGGGGCAGAGGGGTTTGGAGTCTACCATGAAGCTGACCTTTATCTTGATGTGGTTGATTCGTTTTGTAAGTGTATTAGAATGTGTTAGAGAAGCACAAAAAGGTGTGTGAGAAGCCAATGCATGCACACGGTGTGGCTCATCTCCACAGAGTAGTGTTCAGTGTGTGTGCCCAGTACCTGTGTAGTTGGGCGGGCAGACGCAGGTGTAGTTGTTGATGCCGTCCACACAGGTGGAGTTGTTCTCACAGTCATTGTCCTCACAGTCATCTGGGTTCACCTCACACTGTAGACCCTCGTAGCCAGGCGGACACGTACAGCTGTCGAGGGGAGGGGAGAGGAGAGAGAGACGATAGGGGGCACGGTTAGATAGTTAGTTAGAGAATAGGGAATAGGGTGCCATTTCAGACACAGCCAGAGTCACAGAACCATACTGGGTACACCCTCTCTACCCTCCACATTGAGTCAGGGAAGCGAACTGGGTTTCTTTCCACTTGTCAAATCCACTCTACAGATGCCCTCTGCTCTTTGTCTCTGGCCCCTCTATTAGTGACTAATGCCCTTTGAAAGCCTAAGACCTGGTATAAAACCTGCGCTTTAATGGGAATAACAACAAAGGTAGAACTCCAGTGACATTTGAAAATGTAATCAGGTCTGTCTGTGGATTCAATCATTTCAATTAGACGTGGGTCCCTGTTTGATCCTATGTGGAAGGGCATTCATCAAGCTATACCCTAAATGTCATGTGTGGAATTGGTAGACCGATTGAGACGGTACCTTTTGACTCAGGCATCACTGGCTCTGAGCCTCACTTGCATTCTTTCTCTTATTTTCTCTCTCTCTCTCGCTTTTCCGTGGTGACGCCTGCCTGCCCTGGCTGCCCTGGCTGCGGGCGTGGGTGGGTGGCTGGGGACAAGGCTGGCGTCACGGGTGCGCCGCGTCAGGCGAGTGGGCAGAGGAGGGTGAGATAAGCGTTACTGAGCTGTGGCGTGCGTTACTGGTGAGACGGGTGGCTTTATCAAACGCCTGTCTTCCTTTGAAGGCCGGCGGCTGCTGATTGAAGAACAAGAAGAAGAAGAAAAAACGCAGAGGAGAGGAGCGCCTTTGATTTCTTTAAGCAGTTCTCCAGAGGGACTGGCTGGATAACTGATGTGTTTCATTAATGAGGCAGAGAGCTGGGGTAGACCTGGGGCGGTTGGTTGGTTGGTGTTTAAAGGCCACACAGTGGAAGATGAAAGAGGGAAGAGAGTGACAGTCATCTGCCTCCATGCCTGATGAGGAGCAGCTCTACCATGCCATGGGATCTCACCGAGTCACTCACACACTGAAACGTCACTGCTGACTACCTGCTACTCCTCTGGTTGTACCCACTAGATAGGAAATAGGGTGCCATTTTGGAGTGTAGAGAGGGAAGTGTGTGCCCAGTATGGTTCCATGACTGCATGTAGGTAGGGTAGTGAAGGTAGAGAGGCCATCGGTGTGTACCTGAACTGTTTCACTTGGCCTGGCATCAGGTGGCAGGTCCCTCCGTTGGCACAGGGGAAACTGATGCAGGCGTTGATGGCTATCTCACAGTTCTGACCCTGGGAAGAGAGAGTGGTGTTAGACTGTCTATCACCATGTGTATGTGTGTGTGTGTGCGTGCGTGTGCGCGCGCACGCGTGTGCGTGAGTAGTGGTAAACAGTATAGTGCCATGTGCCATTGAAGTCCCTTAAGTCCACAGTCACATACAGCAGCAGCATAGGAAGAGACAGGCTACGTCCCAAATGGCACCCCATTCCCTACGTAGGGCACTACTTTTAAGCCCTATGAACCCTGGTTAAAAGTAGTGCACTAAAGAGGGAAGTAGTGCTTTATCCCGTAGCCGTATCCTTTTCACACGCGACCGCCATGCATGTCCCTCAGAGACACTGGCTCCCTGTTTGAATTTTAAACAAAGGCCTCCGCCACCGCCACCGTGACGCCCACTTCCTCTGATCAAAGACGCCATACGGACGCTTGTTTTTTGTTTGTTTTCACTCTCTTTCCCTCTTTTTCTCTCTTGCTCAGCTTCTCATTCTCCTCACACATTTTCATTCATTTAAGCCCAGTGGAGGCCGACAGAAAACAACATGCACGCACCCACACACACAAACATTAAGATTTTAATTAAAAAGCTAGGCCCTGGGCTTTGTCCCCGTAGAGGGCTAGAGGTTACGTTTTTATCTGTGTCTGTGGAGCAGGACACTGACAGAAATCCCATAACCAAACAAAAGGCTAATGATCGGACAAACCAACAGCACACAACACAGTGGGGACACTAAAACACGCACACACACCCAACAGGTACACAGACACGCACACAGACACGCACACACCCATCTGCTGGATCTTCTAATGCTATTATACCCTTGGCTGGATTCGTGTGAGTTTTTCCAGACGACAGCCTTTTACCAGTTATTGTAACCCTTTCCAATCTCCACTCAATACTTACACCCAAACTAACTGTTGTAGTTCTCCGGGTCGTGGTTGTGTGTGTGTGTGTGCCTGTGTGCCTGTGCACTCACTTTGTAGCCAAAGGGACAGGTGCAGTGGTAGGAGCCACTAACGTCGCTGGCACATGTGCCATTGTTCAGACAGGGGCCGGCAAGACAGGGGCCACATTTTGATATCAGATTTAGATCCACTGGACCTAAGAGAGCGAGAGAGGGGGAGGGAGAGAGAGGAGAGAGAGAGAGAGAGAGAGAGAGAGAGAGAGAGAGAGAGAGAGAGAGAGAGAGAGAGAGAGAGAGAGAGAGAGAGAGAGAGAGAGAGATAGAGGAGGGAGGTAGGGAGGTAGAGAGAGGCAGACACCAACAGATAGGGAGATAGAGAGAGATGTAGAGGGAGGCAAAAAAAAAACAGAGAGGGGGATAGGGGGAGAGCGATTGAGAGAAATAGAGAGAACAAGAGAGACAGAGAGTGAGGGAGATATTAAAGAAGAAAGATTGGGAGAGTGAGTCACACGGTGTGATTCCACTCACTCTTTCTCTCAGCACTATTTTAAGACCTTCCTTATCCACATTTAATAAACTTTAATCTGCCTTAATCTCAGATAAATCCCAGATCAGTGTTAATTGGCATGCAAGGTTACAGAGGGCAGAAATATGTGGCAGCTGGGTTCACTCCCCTTTAGAGGAGGAGACAGAGAGAGGGAGAGAAGGGGGGAAGAAAAGGAGAGGGTGAGAGGGGAACGGGTGAGTGGGGGAGAAAGAGGAGGAGAGGCAGGGGAGGAGGGGAAGGAGGAGAGGGATGAGGAGATGCAGGGGGAGAGAAGAGGGGGAGGGGTCCAGAAAGGGGAAAAGTAGGGGAGCGAAGTGAGGAGGAGGAGAAACGAGAGCAGCAGATAGAGGAGGTGAGAGGATGGAGCTGTGACAGCCGGGGTTGATAATGCTTCTCACCTTTGCACTGGAAGCGGTTGAGGGGCGTGGTGAGCAGCAGGCGGTCGGCCATGTCAGGTGGTCCAGTACAGCGGGCGATGCCAGGCTCCTTGAAGCCGGCCTTCACCCACTGGGACAGCCAGCGCAGGTCACAGTTACAATACAGGGGGTTGGCACCCAGAGCCCTGGGGAACAGCGAAATATAGGAGTTATGCATCTAGTGGTCACATCTGGAAGTTCAAGAGTATATGGTGCAGGCAGGCAGGCGTACATGCAGACAGTCTGTAAACACACAATGGTCTGGCGTGCACATAACCAGTGGCACAAAGCCAATTCATACCATAAAAAAAAAAACGTTTGCCTTGAACTTTCATCGCCTTTAATAAAACCGAGGATCTTCCTTCATTTACATCTCCCCTCTCTCTCAAGTCTCTTTCAGTGCAGAACACCCAAACTACAGTATTGCTACTCAAAACAAGAGGCAGGAACCAGAGAAAAAGTAACAGAGGAGCCACGTGATGAATTCCTTTTAGTGGTCATAAAATGGCTTCCTGTGGGGCCCACTCTGTTCTCTTGGCTTCTCCCAACACAACACTGCTCTTTACTGGACCTCTGTTCTGTCACTTCACGTAAAATGGATGCTGTTATGAAAGCATGGCTGTGACTCTACACTCTGTTGCTCAGATTGTCCATGTGTGTGTGTGGGTGAGTGTGTGTGTGTGTGTATGACTATATTACTATTGTGGAAGACCACACACTACTATCCACACTCACAGATGAGACAGAGATGTCAAATGGTTGAAAGCTCCCTCTTGTATAGTCGAAAGGTCATTTCCGTGGAGAGTCCTGAAAGAGATTGAAAACAAGAAGAGCGTCAGCGATGGGGCGATGGCTGATGGATATCAAGCCCTCTCAGCGATCAGCGATGGGGCGACGGCTGATGGATATCAAGCCCTCTCACTGTTTCCCCACACCCGGAGGGTCCCCAGGCTCCAGACCTTTAGCATGTTGCTAACCCCTTTAAGGCCCTGCCGTGTGAATGCAGTGGGCAGTGGTGGTGTGTCAGCCTCTGTCTGGGTTCACATTCCATTAGACGTCACACACACACACACACACTGTAGACACATAATACACATGCACCACACTTACACCCCCCCCCGAACCTCCTCCACACCCACACAAACACACTGCGTGGCGTGCCAGCCCTGTGAAGTGATTTCCCTGTCCGTCAGTCCCACCCCGCAAGCCCCAGGGCCCAGCCGCCACCCACGGTCAGAGGGGATCTAGAGGGCCTGACAGCAATCGAACCCACCAACCCACCGACCCACAGCCCTACGCCTTTCAGGCTCTGCCAGACGCACCCCGGGGAGATTCTGGGTAATGAACAAGTGACAAAGATGGCTGCCTGGCAACTAGGTAGGCTGGGGTAGAGAGAGAGAGAGAGAGAGAGAGAGAGAGAGAGAGAGAGAGAGATTACTCCCATCTAATAGAGCCAGAGATTGGGACTGGTGCTGGACTACAATGTACAGGCTGACTACTGCTGGGAAGAATCCAGATCAGGTTAGCAGGGAACTGGAGCTATTATACAGGAAATATATGAGGATTGCTCTCTCTCTCTCTCTCTCTCTCTCTCTCTCTCTCTCTCTCTCTCTCTCTCTCTACGAACTGGGGACCTGATGGCCCTGTGGTGCTCTCCTAGCCCAGGCCCTGACGTATATCTGTAGACTGTTATGTTCCAACAGTCACCTCCTGGCCCAAGTTAATACGCAGTGTTTTCAGCTCTATCAGCCCAGAGGAAGCAATAGAGAAGAAGAAAGAGCGTTTTAGCTTCTGTTTCTATGTTTTATTTATGTGGAGTTGTTTTGGAGCCGGGGGGAGGGGAAGATGGATGACAGGGAGGCAGGGAGGCAGAGGGCCCATTTGTCACACTGCACACTGGGCGGAGGGGAGGAGGAATGGAGGAAGAAGAGAAGCAGAGGCGAAGGAGAGGGAGACGGAAGGGAGAGGAGGGGAAAGGAGAGAGGGAAGATTGAGAGACGGAAGGGGAAAGGAGAGAGGGAAGATTGAGAGACGGGAGAGGAAAGGGAGAGGAGAAAGAGGAGAGGGAGAGGGAGACGAGAGGCAGAGGAAAGGGGGAAGACAGTAGAGAGGAGAAAGGAAGGAGTAACACTTACAGGAGACGCAGAGATTTAAGGCCATCAAATGCGTGTACTTGGATACAGCGAATCTGGTTGTAACTCAGGATCCTGTCATTCAAATGAGAGGAGACAGTTATAATTCAAACGGATGGGAACATAACACAGTGTGTGTGTGTGTGTGTGTGTGCGCGCGTATATTTGTGAGTGTGTTTTATACGACTATAAAAGTGACTAAGGCAGCCGGCTACTGTGTCCAGCTCGGTGTGGCCAGACAGCCGGTCGGCCGTGGCCCGTTGTCATGGTAACTCACAGAGTGGCGAGCTGAGTCATGTTGCTGAAGGTCATGGAGGCCACAGTGCTGATGCTGTTGTTGCTTAAGTCTCTATGGGATACCAAACACACAACAGGACACCATGTCACTTCAGGGAAGAACCAGACCTGAGAAACACCTTTAAAGTCCACAGAGTCAACACGGGACTGTCTAGCCTTGACACAAACCCAAATGGTCAGTTTCAATGTTTCAGTAGAGAATATAGAAATATCTCAATACAATTAAGATCGTTTTGACATTGTTATCATTATGCAGGATCTATGACCAGCGAGGAATATACAATGGCTTACGTTGTGATTTGATTTGGAATAGACACGATACATACACAAGAGATAGTTGCTTAAGTGTGGACAGTTCTTTGGGGATGGATATCAGAAGGTTTCCTTCCATGTATCTGAAATGAGGAGGGACGTGAAGGCATTAGATCCAGGGTAATATCAAACACACAGACACACACTCCACCGCTTCAAAATCACCCAATCACTATAAATCCCTGGGTTATGTCCTGATTCACGGAAGAGCATATTTATGAAACAGGTAATCCACAAAGGAATGATGGAGCATCAGGTACACAGCAAATCAATAGATAATCAGGGCTATGCCAGGGCTGGAGGAAGGAAGCCTTTCCTGTAATGGGTAGGGAGAGTGTCTGTAGGGGTGTGTATGGATGACAGTGTGTGTAGGGGTGTGTATGGATGACAGTGTGTGTAGGGGTGTGTATGGATGACAGTGTGTGTAGGGGTGTGTATTGGGGACCTGATGTGTATTGGTAAGAGTGTGTGTAGGGGTAAGCTGTGTTTATGGGTAAGAGTGTGTGGAGGGGTGTGTATTGGTGAGAGTGTGTGTATGGGTGTGTATTGGTGAGAGTGTGTGGAGGGGTGTGTATTGGTGAGAGTGTGTGTTGGGGTGTGTATTGGTGAGAGTGTGTGTAGGGGTGTGTATTGGTGACTGTGTGTGTATGGGTGTGTATTGGTGAGAGTGTGTGTATGGGTGTGTATTGGTGAGAGTGTGTGTAGGGGTGTGATGGGTGAGAGTGTGTGTAGGGGTGTGTATTGGTGAGAGTGTGTGTAGGGGTGTGTATTGGTGAGAGTGTGTGTAGGGGTGTGTATGGGTGAGAGTATGTGTAGGGGTGTGTATGGGTGAGAGTATGTGTAGGGGTGTGCATTGGTGTGTTTATGGGTAAGAGTGTGTGTATGGTGAGTGTGTGTGTGTGTGTGTTCCTGTAGAGCAGAGCAGTACTGTAGGCTGGCTGACTGTGGTTCTTCAACGAGAGAGAGAGAGAGAGAGAGAGAGAGAGAGAGAGAGAGAGAGAGAGAGAGAGAGAGAGAGAGAGGGTCTAATGGGGTCTGTCGGAGGAGGAACAGCAGACGTGTTAGCTGTCAGGGTCCCCGGCTGGCTCTCATAGACCCAAGGGCACTGTTACTGCTTCACAACACTGTTTGTCTCTTCTCCTCCCTCTCTCCTTTCCCCGGCCATCGATCTATCTATCATCTCTCTCTCTCTTCATTCCTCCATCTCTCTCACTTTCTCTCGCTCTCTTTTTCTCCCTCGCTCGTCTTTCTCCACTATCTCTCTCTCTTCATTCCTCCATCACCTCTCTCTTTCTCTCTCTGTCTTTCGCTCTCTCTCTCTCTCTCCACCCCACTCTCCATCCCTCCACTTCTTCCTCTAAGGTGTGATGGTAAAGTGCCCAGGCAGTGTGGTGTTAATGCAGCAGTTTGTCAGTGGCTGTGTGTGCCCTTCTCCGTCTCCCAGAACACTGAGCCGTTTGGCGCTGACGAATTCCCCCTTTATCCCCCGACGGTACGCCTCACTGACCTTCAACTATGGAGCTACCCGGCCTCCTGGCAGACACAGCATCCTTCTCAACCGACGGGTTAAAAATCTGTTCAATCTATTTCTGACATGAAACTATTGAATTGCCCTTCTGAAACATGTTTGATTTCAGCCCCGAGGATGACTGATACTCTGGATAATAGTGAGGAGGGCCAGACCCAGGCTAGCCAGTCAGAGGTGGTGTGTGTTAAGAGAGAGAGAAAGGTGTGTGTGTGTGTGTGTGTGTGTGTGCATGGGACTCACAGCTCAGTGGTGTCCTTGGGGATGCCTTTGGGCAGAGTGCGCAGCCCCCGGTTACTGCAGCGCACCACTGTGTCTGAGCATGTGCACGACTCTGGGCAGCGAGACACTGGAAAACACACATTCTCCTCAATGCCTGCAGAGAGAGAGAGAGAGAGAGAGAGAGAGAGAGAGAGAGAGAGAGAGAGAGAGAGAGAGAGAGAGAGAGAGAGAGGAGGGGAAGAGAGGGAAGGAGAGAGAGAGAGAGAGAGAGAGAGAAAGAGAGTAAATAAGACTAAGTCGGATGGGTGATTCCACTTACTCTTGCTCTCAGCACTATTTTAAGAGCCGTCCCATTCACAGTAGAGGAGTAGCTAGAGAGGGGGAAGGGGGGAAATGGTTTGTGATAGACATCTCCCAACCCGGCAACACTGCCAGAATTTATTCGGCCCCTTTGAAAGTAGAACTCTATAAATGGAGCCCAAAGTGGAGGGGGAATCTGATAATTGCACCACCACTTCCCAAATCTCCCCCCAGCTGCCTTGCCTGGCGGGAGGAATTCTACCATTGTTACAGTAAACATTTAATCATAATAAGAGATGCAGAAAAACAGGAGTTAAAGATCAGCCACATAATATTGTTCTTGGCCTGAGTCTGTCTCCCTCCCTCCCTCCCTCCCTGCTTCTCTCCCTCCCTCCTCTTTAATCTAAGGCCTGAGAGATGATATCTGCAAAGGCTTGAATTGCACCCCAGATGAAAAAGAAACAGGGAATTAAGACACTAATGGACGGTAATGAAGTCTGAGGTCTGCTCCAACAATAACACGGCACGGCACTGCCTGGGTCTGGGACTAGGGCTTGGCTGCTGCTGCCTGCCTGCCCCGAGAGGCCTAGGGTCTGGATGGATGGGTGGGAGGGAGGGATGGAGGGATGTAGCTAGCCTAGTCGTATCGCTGACTCACTTTTACATGTTGTTGATCGGGGGACGTCAAATCTCCACAAAATGTGTTCCCACAAATCAAAACAAACCCCCAAAGGATTCAACTTCATTGAGCTACACCTTAAGGGTAATTGAAGTTACAGATGTCTAAAAATAGAAGGAGTGAGTCAGCGTGTGTCATTGTAGCTGCAGCTATGTGGACCTTGATGTGAAGGGATACCGAGCGCACTAAATCCCTAGTGCGCTCGGTATCTTGCTCCCTCTTGTTTAGCATGTAGCCTTCAGGGCTAAGTGATACAGGACCTTACAATGGTCCATCTATGGCCTGCTGTAGCTATCTGAGGAAATGAAGCTAGAGAAACCCCATGCAAGGAACTTTATAGCTGCAACTCGACTGTCTGGTTAGGGACTTACAGTGTATAGACTGTACATTACCCTTACAACTTACAATTGAATTGACTATATGAGAACATTTTGGGAGCGAATCCCTACAGTCCTTAAGAGTAGAAGTGCTATTTTCCCAAGAGCCCGGAGCATTTGACAAGAGGCCCACTGTGAGAGAGAGAGAGAGAGAGAGAGAGAGAGAGAGAGAGAGAGAGAGAGAGAGAGAGAGAGAGAGAGAGATAGCGGGTCCTGGGCTCAGCCAGACAGAAGCCACACCACCACACAGTTCCTTTCTGGAGTTAAACTTTACAGCCACAGTTCAGTTTCGCAGGCCCCCATCTCTCTCACTCCGCAGGGGGAAATGACTGCGTCCTCATAAAACCCACACTGACGTGAGATAATGCGGTATCCTACGACTACTGTTCCATTTTGCCTCATAGTTTCAACTCCATATCCCTGCTGGACAAATACTGGAGTTAATAACTATGTGTGTGTGTCCCGCATGCCGCCGTAGACTACAGAAGTTCAGAGACATGGATGTTAGGGGGTTGAGTAGACTCTGAACTGAGGGTCTTGGACCTATAGCTAGTAACAGGTGGAAGCAGCCAGATTTCGTGGTGGGTTTTACGCAGCCAGTGGGATTTCATGGGAAGTAGATATGAATGGCTTGTAGATGGATGTAGACGGGTAGGTGTGACAATAGCTGAGACAGATCTAGACCAACTCCTGCTAGAAGTCAGGGCCAGGGGCCCCTGGACACAAAGCCTGGTGTCATAAGGCCCTTTACAAAGTGCCTGGGGCCAGGAAACAGAGGTATTGTTCAATACTATGGAAGGTTAGATGGATGGGGGTGTGGAAGAAACAGGGCCAGGTGTGGACATAGAAGGTGTGTGTGTGTGTGAGGATGTGTGTGTGTGTGTGAGGGTGTGTGTGTGTGCACCATACCGTCGCAGGTAAAGTCAGGGTTAGCCACGTCCTGGATGGGGATCTCCTTGAGGAAGGCAGGTTTCTGGCAGCGAGGGTTCCCACTCACAACCCTGGTCTTCTTCAACCACAGACCCAGCCAGGCCAGGTGGCAGTCACACACATACGGGTTGGACAGCAGGTTACTGAGGGGGGATAGAAAGAGAGAGAGAGAGAGAGAGAGAGAGAGAGAGAGAGAGAGAGAGAAAAATGTGTCAGTACATGACAGTCAGACTGACATGACAGTCAGACTTGGGTTTCAGGTTTGTAACCTTTGACAGCCAACTGACAAGACCAGTGTAGACTAGACCACACGAGCCGATCACTGAAGAAGACAATAAACACTGAGTCATCTAGTGACCTGTAGTTGACCTGGGAAATGGTGGGAAGAAATGATACCTAGCATTGAGCTGCCATTAGTGGTGTTTAACTTTTCACCCTCGAGTGAGTCTCACTTAAGCACCAGTAGACACAGTGACAGATATTAAGTACAGAGTCGAATGTGCCTCCAGGGATGACTCACTCAAGTCCAGATGGGAAGCAGTTCAGTGTGTGTCTGTGTGTGTAGGGCTGTAATGTGGGGCCGGTAGTGACTGGAGCGCTAACACAGCCCACAGCTTACAGGGATAAGCTGGGAAGGCCTTTCTTTTTTGAGAACAGAGGAGCTGAGGCGACTCCTGTGCTATCAAAGCCCACAGCGTGGATTCATTATAGGATGTTGACCTTACAAATGCACCTCCATCCATTAATTATCCCCCAATATTGAATTTTAAAAGCCTGTTAAATGCACTAATACAGACCACATGGAGATTTTTTTATATGAATAAAGGCTTGCTAAAGTGCCAAAATTCAGCATTTTGACATGTCCCTCCATCAAGCCTGTGTCACTTCTAGGAGGATTTCAACCCACTTATTCAGAACATTTCTCCAAGTTCGACCATCATTTTCAAGGCCTAATTATTTTGCTGCTTTAACAAAGTCATTTCTGAATTTCTGAATTACTTATATTCATGCGATTAGTGATGAATTTACGTCTGCTTAAGGCCAACCCTGTTATTCAAACAATTTACCCCTTAAAAATGTTTTAGCATTCCACCAAGCTGAATGATTCACGGCAGGTGACATCGTTTGTGTCCTCTGAACAGCATGGTGGAAAAGGAAGTTAGTCTTCTCTCTCTTTTGATCTATTTATAATTGTTTTATCATCGTTTGACTGAGGTGGTCGAGCTCAACACGTCAACCCTGTTCGCTCAATTAATGTTAGGAAAAATGTGATTTGATTTAATTTTCATTACGTGTGGAAAATTATGTAAAATTCCCAATTTCATGAACACCATGTGGTCCCATGCTCTTCACCACAGGAGTAATGGCCGATCTTCACCTAAAACCTTCACTAGTTTGATATGCGAGTGTATTCGTACAAGGGATACTTGATCAATGAGAACATGTTGGATTTATCTCAAACATGCTTTTAAATAATAGCTAGGCAGTTACATAAGTGTCAGTAACACGGCTGACAGACAGCGTGGTACAAGTGCAGATAAAATGCTTTTAGTTCATAGGACTGTAATGCCTGAGATGGGAAAATATGGTTTTCTGTAGGCAAAAACAAATCTTCCATGCAATTGAAAGTTGATATTTGAAAGTAAAATTTTTTTTAAGTATGCTTTTCCAAAAGGGACCCCTTTTGTGGAATGACACGTTTGACGCCATACGTTAAGTCTTTCCCCTCTCCATAGAGTTTGATTTGAATTATTACTTGTGTATCCCCCCGGCAAACAAAGTATTGTCATGTGTACTTACTATGAGAAGAGAAAATAAAGAGGAAATACATTTTCCATTGCTTTGTATCTTCCAGGCAGGCAGATGCTGTTATAAAGCACAATATCAAAAGTCCCAGAAAAGTACAGAATAGTTTAAGCTAATATTATTAATGAGACACAAAATGGCAAGTAAAAAATAATATAAATAAGAAGAAGCTATTTGTGTTGCGATCCCCTCCACAGAGTAACCTCTGTCCTGACTGTTGCCTTTACCCAACTGGCCCCCACCGGGTGGAAACACTTGCTGCCTCCCGGCTCTAATTTAGGCCTAAGAGAGAGGAGAAAAAAAGAGAGAGAGCGAGAGAGATCAGGAGGCCGCTCTAGCTCTAGCTGATTGACTGTTTCTCTGCTGCACTTGTACACTGGGACAACAGCTGGGCAAACACAGTGCTGTGCTGTTGCCTGGCCTGGCCTGCTCGACGCAGCGCTGGTTCACAACCCAGCCGGTATTTTTAGGCGGGCCGCACTGAAACGGATCCGGCTGTGTCAGCCGCAGGGTAATTAAAGAGCTGGCAGACCACAGCAGTGCTTTTACTCTCCTCTCCCTCCCTCCCCGTGAGAGTCAGGAGGGAGGGAGAGGGAGAGAGAAAGGGAGAGAGAGGGAGGGAGAGAGCGGGAGGGACAGCGAGAGAAAGGGAGAAAGAGGGAGAGATCGAGAGCAGGAGGAAGGAGAGGGAGAAGACTCTGGCGTTCGAAGCTTGAACATGACCCCGTGTACGGGTTGCATGTGAGGTGCTGGCGGTGCCCTTCCGGAAATGTCAGCCTCTAATCTTTTTATTCATCTGATAAATGTTCAGTCATTAATACATCCTCTCCTGGATGGTACGAGGCATAACACTGACTCACACACGTTGTTTTCAATAGCCACATTATGTCTCTGGCCATTTCAATACTGATCACATCTGACAGTTTCATCTCAGACATAACATAACTTCATCGCTATCAATGAAAATATTGCATCATTTCAAGTCATGTTCCACTGCAACGTGAGTCAATATTTGTATAGGAGCCAAAAAAGGACAATTCTCATGCTGTTGGAAAGATACAACTATATATTTTTTCCGATGCTCCAGAGGGCGCGGGCGCATATAGCAGACTGTGTAGCTTGATAACAAGTGTCGAGAGACTGAAACAAAACAGGCTTGTAATTACCAAGACCATCTGCAAGCAATATTCTAAATCCATAGAGAGCTGTGATTGCAGATAAAACACTGGATGTTGTCTGTCTTTCCGGACTGGGCTGTGTCAGTATTAGAGAGGACGGTGGGATCATTCAGACAGTCAGGTGGTAGAAAGAGGGGCGGAAGAGGAGGAGGACGGCAGGTAGCCTAGCGGTTAAGAGCGTTTGGCCAGAAACTGAAAGGTTGCTGGTTCGAATCCGGAGCCGACTAGGCGAAATATCTGCCGATGTGCCCTTGAGCAAGGCACTTAACCCTAGATGCTCTGGATAAGTGTGTCTGCTAACGGAATAAAATGTAAAACAAATGTACAATGAGGAGGGGGGACAGAGGGGGATAAGGTGGAAGACGAGTGGGTAGAGAATAATGGGAAGGAGGGAGGGAGATGAGACGACCATGGAGAGGGTGGTGATCACACAGACAGTCAGGTGGTGGAAGAAGAGAGTAAGCAGAGAGAGATGGAGAGAGGGAAGACTTACATGGTGGAGAGGGAGTGCAGCGTAGTGAAGGCTCCCGGGGCGATGGTGGAGATCCGGTTGTCGTAGAGGGACAGCAGGCGTACAGAGCTCAGGCCTGTGAAAGTGGTGTTGTCCACACAGCCTATCTGGTTACTTCTCAGCATCCTGTTGTGGAGACACACACACACACACACACACAGAGCACGGTGAGATGGGGAACATAGGAACACTGTGGCACTGATGATCAGCAAAACTAGGAGTTTTTCCTGACCACATGACCTGACTAGGTAAAACTACAGGCCCAAGTTCTACTGTATCTATAATAGCCTGTCTACTGCATTCTGAATGAGAGCTGCTCCTAAACAGTATTGGAGTGAGCTGCTGTGATGTTAGGCTGTGAGACTGTTAGACTGCAGTGTAGACAGGTGTTGAACATGTCTCCAGCTCTGGGGCGGTGTGGTTGGGGCCAACAGAGGCCCATATTCTCAACACATCCAGAGAAGCCCAGATCTAATCTGGGTCTGGTATAATCCAATGTTAGTGTGACTAGACGTGTTTTGGCCCAGAAGGAGAGTTTGATTTGGTCCGGGCAAGTGTACAGTGGCTTCGGGGACCCATGGAATGGGAAGAGAGGGTTGGGGGCAAAAGTGCCCTGCCAGCAATCATTAGTGGTTTGGGGGGGTGAGAGCCAGAGGAGAAGTACGGCACAGAAGGCAGGCTCTGGGGACCGTCCTGGGTCAACTGTCCACATCTGCTGCCTGGCAGAGGGCCTGTGTGGGGCAGATGCTGCCTGGCTGCCAGGGTTAGGTTAGGCAGCATGGCACGGCACCCCAACCCAGAGAGCGAGGAGGAGTGGGAGGGGGAGAGATGCGGTGATGATGAAGTTGGGAAAGAAGGGGTGAGAAAGGAAGGGGCACAGGGGGGGGGAGTTGTGCACCATGGCCAAAAACAATCAGGGCTTTCAAACTAAAGCCACTGGAAAAAAAATTAGAAAAGAAAACGGGGGAAATGCAAACCAGAGCCCATCTGTGATGAAAATGTGAAAGCAGCAAATTCAGCATTAGGCTCTGACAGGCAGGGATCTGAAACAGGCAAACTCAATTTGGGACCATGCTCCTGGGATTTAAAAGCCACTAAATTCAATACCGCAGGACCATGATCCATTCATTTGCTCCCATGCTCGGCTCTCTCGACCCCCCCCACCCCGTTCGCTTCATTCTGGCCAAAAGAGGCCCCCTCAGAAAGACTTTCTGGCCATCAGTTAGGCTACAGAGCATGAATTGTTTGCTCTGTTTTGTGTCTAAATAAGGCGGCTATGACTGTGCATCTAATCTGGAGAGAGAGCGAGAAAGAGAGAGAGAGAGAGAGAGAGAGAGAGAGAGAGAGAGAGAGAGAGAGAGAGAGAGAGAGAGAGAGAGAGGTCTGGATTAACCATGTGTGGTTGATGTGATGTCAGTGGGCCTGTTGTTTTTTTGGGGGGACTTGCATCAGTTATCTTCTAAATATTATTTCCCAGAATGCACTCACTCATTAGTATCTAGACATCTGTTTAGAGAACGGGTACATGTTACATAGCAACTACTGTCTGTTTGGGAGTGTGTGTGTGTCTGTGAATGTTTGTGGCGTAATAGGGATTATGTATTGTGTGGGCACGGTATTGGAATAAAAATCGAATCAAATCAAATTGTATTTGTCACATGCTTCGTCAACAACAGTGTAGACTAACAGTGAAATTCTTATGGGTCCCTTTCCAACAATGCAGAGTTATAGATAAAGATTTCAAAAACTGCACACACTACTGTCTCTTTGGATAAAAGCTATATGGCTTACTGTAAATTGTACTATAATTATTATATTAATGTATATTATTAGATTAGCTACGTATGAATAAAGTATTGATGAACTACTGTCACTACACCAAACATATCTGACCACTGAAGAAGGGTCATCACTATCTGGCCAAGTTGCAAAGTCAGAAGCACAGTCTAGTTCTACAATTTCTCTACTTCAAGTCTGATTTTAAACCTAACCCTAACCGTAACCACACTGCTGGACTTATGCCTAACCCTAACCTTCAATTAAGAACAAAAATGTCATTTTTTGTTTTAATACATTTTACGATTGAGCCAATTTTGACTTTGCAGCTTGGCCATCTAGTGGGAACCCTGAAGAAGGGCAACGACTCTAAACCACTACATTCTTAAGATGGCCGCTCGGCTCCACTCACAGTGTCTTGAGTCCAGTGAGACCTCTAAACATGCGTCCCTGCAGTGCCTGCAGCTTGTTGCCAGTCAGCAGAACCTCCAAGACCCCCCCGGCTCCGTCAAAGGCCCCCTCACGGATATCCCGCAGCTTGTTGTTGCTAAGGTTACTGTGAGAGAGGGGGTAGAGAGAGAGAGAGAGAGAGAGAGAGGACCATGGTAAATAGCATACTGTCTTATTAAAGATCTTGTTACCTAGACGTCATTATAACCACCCACACAAACACTTCTCATTAGCCTCTCACTACTGTAATGGGGAAAATCAATCACCAGGCCGAATTGGGTTAGCGTTAGTCTCTCCTTCTGCATCCTAGTCTTTCCCCAGCGGGCGAAACTGGCTAAAGTGACGTCATTTCAACCAGTTTCGCCCGCTGTGTCAGTCTTAGCTCAAACATTCCCACGTACGATGGGCAATATCTACAGCATTCCTAAGTGTGGCGGGTTGCAGAAAATGTCTATAGCGGTTTTCCATGGCGCACATCTTTGATTCTTATCTGTACTTTGGTGAGGAGGAGGAGGGGGGGTTCCCAAAGTAGAACTTCTCTGACGATGCTAGGTGGTATGCAATGTCATGCTTAATAAATCCCTGTTCCTCCTTATGGTGGGTCCGGCTATAACAGCCATGGCTTTTCCCATCTTCTTGGAGTGGGCTGTATATATTGCCTGCCTGTAAATCACGTTGCCCTCTCTCCTATTTAGATGGAATATTCCCCAGCCCCTCACTGCTCCCCCATCTCTCCTCTCCTCCCCAGTATCAGACACTGTTAAGTCCATGGAGAATAAGAGCACCTCCTCCCAGCTGCCCACTGCATTGAGGATAGGAAATACTGTCACCACCGATAAACCCACAATAATTGAGAATTTCAATAAGCATTTTTCTATGGCTGGCCATGCTTTCCACCTGGCTACCCCTACCCCGGTCAACAGCCCTGCACCCCCCTCAGTAACTTACCAAAGCCTCCCCCACTTTTTCTTCTCCCAAATCCAGTCAGCTGATGTTCTAAAAGAGCTGCGAAATCTGGACCCCTACAAATCAGCCGGGCTAGACAATCTGGACCCTTTCTTTTTAAAATGATCTGAAATTGTTGCAACCCCTATTACTAGCCTGTTTAACCTCTCTTTCGTGACGTCTGAGATTCCCAAAGACTGGAAAGCAGCTGCGGTCATTCCCCTCTTCAAAGGGGGAGACACTCTTGACCCAAACTGCTACAGACCTATATCCATCCTACCCTGCCTTTCTAAGGTCTTTGAAAGCCAAGTTAACAAACAAATTACCGACCATTTCGAATCCCACTGTACCTTCTTCGCTATGCAATCTGGTTTCAGGGCTGGTCATGGGTGCACCTCAGCCACGCTCAAGGTCCTAAATGACATCATAACCGCCATCGTTAAGAGACATTATTGTGCAGCCGTTTTCATTGATCTGGCCAAGGCTTTCGACTCTGTCAAACTTATCGGCAGACTCGACAGCCTTGGTTTCTCAAATGACTGCCTTGCATGGTTCACCAATTACTTCTCCGATAGAGTTCAGTGTGTCAAATCAGAGGGCCTGTTGTCCGGGCCTCTGGCAGTCTCCATGGGGGTGCCACAGGGTTCAATTCTTGGGCCGACTCTCTTCTCTGTATACATCAATGATGTCGCTCTTGCTGCAGGTGAGTCTCTGATTCACCTCTATGCAGACGACACCATTCTGTATACTTCCGGCCCCTCTTTGGACACTGTGTTAACTACCCTCCAGACGAGCTTCAATGTCATACAACTCTCCTTCCGTGGCCTACAACTGCTCTTAAACGCAAGTAAAACTAAATGCATGCTCTTCAACCGATCGTTGCCCGCACCTGTCCCCCCGTCCAGCATCACTACTCTGGACGGTTCTGTCTTAGATTATGTGGAAAACTACAAATACCTAGGTGTCTGGTTAGACTGTAAACTCTCCTTCCAGACTCACATCAAACATCTCCAATCTAAAATTAAATCTAGAATTGGCTTCCTATTTTGCAACAAAGCTTCCTTCACTCATGCTGCCAAACATACCCTCGTAAAACTGACCATCCTACCGATCCTCGACTTCGGTGATGTAATTTACAAAATAGCCTCCAATACTCTGCTCAACAAACTGGATGCAGTCTATCACAGTGCCATCCGTTTTGTTACCAAAGCCCCATATACCACCCACCACTGCGACCTGTACGCTCTCGTAGGCTGGCCTTCATTTTACACTCGTCGCCATATCCACTGGCTCCTGGTCATCTACAAGTCCCTGCTAGGTATAGTCCCGCCTTATCTCAGCTCGCTGGTCACCTTAGCAGCACCAACCCGTAGCACGCACTCCAGCAGGTATATCTCACTGGTCAGCCCCAAAGCCAATTCCTCCTTTGGCCGACTCTCCTTCCAGTTCTCTGCTGCCAATGACTGGAACGAACTTCAAAAATCTCTGAAACTGGAGACACTTATCTCCCTCAACAGCTTTAAGCACCAGCTGTCAGAGCAGCTCGCAGACTACTGTACCTGTTTATAGCCCATCTGTAAATAGCCCAACCAACTACCTCATCCCCTACCGTATTTATTTAATTTATCTTGTTCCTTTGCACCCTAGTTTTTCTACATTGCACATTCATCTACTGCACATTTTTACCATTCCAGTGTTAAATTGCTATATTGTAATTACTCTGCCACCATGGCCTATTTATTGTATATAGATTTGTTTTTTTTTCTACTGTATTATTGACTGTATGTTTGTTTTACTCTATGTGTAACTCTGTGTTGTTGTATGTGTCGAACTGCTTTGCTTTATCTTGGCCAGGTCGCAGTTGTAAATGAGAACTTGTTCTCAACTTGCCTACCTGGTTAAATAAAGGTGAAATAAAAATCTCCTCTCCTCCCCATTATCTCCTCTCCTCCCCAGTATCTTCTCCCCAGTATCTCCTCTCCTCCCCAGTATCTCCTCTCCTCCCCAGTATCTCCTCTCCTCCCAGTATCTCCTCCCCAGTATCTCCTCCCCAGTATCTCCTCTCCTTCCCAGTATCTCCTCCCCAGTATCTCCTCTCCTCCCCAGTATCTCCTCTCCTCCCCAAGTATCTCGTCTCCTCCCCAAGTATCTCGTCTCCTCCCCAAGTATCTCCTCTCCTTCCATGTAAACTCCTCTCCTTCCCTCTTCTCCCCCTCCCTAGATTGACTCTGCCCACTGCATGTGAAGCTGTTGTCGACATAAACCTCCCAGACAAGACAAGCCCTGACTGCAACACAACACAACAATTCAGCCTGTATGTATGTATGTTCTAGAAGGCAATGGAGAAAGGAAGACAGCCATACATCTTCTTCAGGTTGGGGAGCTTCTTAAAGGTCCCCGCGGCCTCCAGGATGGAGATTTCATTGTCGTTCAGGCGCCTGTTGTGGAGAAAGAGAATGTAAAAACGAAGGTTAACGGCCCCACAGTGACTGAGTGAGTCAGAGAGCAGTCGCAAAAGCCAGACAAAAGACGTTAATAACATGAATCTAATATGTTCACTTAATTCTATACTTAGACAAAGGACGGAAAGAGAACGTTTTTCAATAGAGTCATCAATATTCTAATTGCTCACAGCCAAGCGGACGAGTTTGTGTGATGGACGAGTCTGTCTTGTTTAGCGTGGTCATTTGTATGAGAATGAGATACATGTTTGGTGTGCTTGGTGCTTGGTGTCTATTTGTGTGTGTGTATACTGTATGTGTGTGTGTTTGTGTGATCCAGCTGGCTGCTGGTGCATGGCATGGATCAATCTCTCTGTAATCTCTCTGAGCTCCGTTGCTTTGGCCTGCAGGGGAACGCTTCTAATGACACACCGCTCTTTAAGAATGGAGAGAGGGATGGAGTTCGAGAGGAGAAATGGTGAGGAGAGGAAGACCGAGAGAGAGAAAGCGAGAGATATTTTCTCTTCTGAGAGGAAGGAAGCGTGGTAGCGAATGAAGAGCGCGTGTTGGCGACGGGCGACGCCCTTCTCGGCTTCAGCCTTTGCTAATTTCCCCCGACAGGGCACACCTTGGGAAAGTTAACCAGACGTAAAAGGGCGCGTTCATACGTTTCCCTGGGAAGGGAAAGCTCACTCTAAATAAGTGACAGTGTGGAGGGGAAGACTGCAGCAGCAGACCCCAGATCAGATCCACGACAAACGATCCACGCCAGGGGAGCCGTGATGGTGAGCGATGTGAAAGTAATGGGAATGGGTGATAGGGGCCGGAGGAGAGAAAAAGAAAGATTGAGAGAGTGAGAGAGCAAGAGAGTGTGAGAGAGAGCAAGAGAGTGTGAGAGAGAGCAAGAGAGAGAGAGCAAGAGAGAGAGAGAGAGAGAGAGAGAGAGAGAGGAGAGAAAAAGTCCTGATGTGGTGTGTGTCCTCTAGCCAGTGAAGAAGGGCAACATTTCGTTTCCCTGACATGCTCTGCCCTGGGACTTGGCCAGAGTGGAGCTGGGCCTAATAGCCTGGGAGAGGCTGATGCTAATAGTTAGCCATCGGTCACTGGGAGATGGGGCTATTGTGAGGGTGAGCAGCTAGCACTGATGGGGCTGGGGGATAGAGAGAGGGGGATAGAGAGAGGGCTGGGGGATAGAGAGAGGGGATAGAGAGAGGGGATAGGGGATAGAGAGACGGCTGGGGGATAGAGAGAGGGGGATAGAGAGAGGGCTGGGGGATAGAGAGAGGGGGATAGCGAGAGGGCTGGGGGATAGAGAGAGGGCTGGGAGATAGAGAGAGGGCTGGGTGGAGAGAGGGCTGGGGGATTTAGAACGGGGAAGCTAAGGTATGTGAAGGATTTCTACATTAACACAACTATGTCAAGACAGAAAGAATGACCATGGAGCCGGAGAGAGAAGAATAGTACTAGATGTGATGTGAATGTTGGCTGCGTGCGTCGCGCGTGTGTGTGTGGTTGGCTGTGTGCTCTTACAGGTCTGTGGTGTGCTCGGGGAGGTGTGGAGGCAGTTTGGTCAGTTTGAGGTTGGAGCAGTCCACCACGGTGCCCTCACAGCGACACTTCTCTGGACACACCAGGTCCTGGAAACACTCTCCACTCAGTCTGCTACGGTAGTCCTCTGTACCTGGACGAGGGACCATAGGAGTCGGCAAGACAGCACGAACAGATATGGGACCAGGCATTGACTTATGCTATTACGGGAACGCAATGCCTCTTAAACATGCACTATACAGAACACACATACAGGACCAAAAGAAGACCACGCACACACCTATCAAACCTCTTAGAAAGAACACCCACAGACACCTACACCGCATTTGTAAAAGCACAGTTGAGAGAGAGGTCAATTCCAGGAGGTCGGTAGCTTGGAGATGTTTTGAACAGAGTAATAAAGGGTTGTTTGTCCGGTACGTGGGTGGTTGGATGGTTGTAGCTACGTCTGGTTCCCGTCACACGATGCCTTCCCTTGGCACCGCTGTTTATGTTGCTCATCCCATCTCCACCAGTGATCCAAGAGAACCTCGGACTGTGGGAGCTCCAACACCCAGACAGGCAGACCCAACCAGGGCCCACCGGGGTTGAGAAGTGAGGCCGGGGCCTCTCTCCTCTCTCTCCTGGGGAAACCACTGGGCCTGGCTCACACACTGGCTTGCGCTGACTCTGTCCCAAATGGCACACTAGTGCCCTACTTTGGGAACAGGGTGCCATTTGGGATGCAGACCACTGCCATGCAGGAGCAGGACAGCAGGGTGACAGGAAGCAGAAGAAGGAAGAGAGGAGGGGGAGGAGGAGGAGGAGGAGGAAGAGGAGGAGGTCGGAGGAGGAGGAGGAGGAGGAGGAGGAGGAAGAGGAGGAGGAACACGACTCTTCACCGACACGGAGGAAGAAGGGAGGATTGTAGTGTATCACTTTGTAGTCCCCCTCTGTGAAGGAGGAGGGGGGGGGGGCAGAATGGAGGCGTGGCTCATCTTTTCTTTTCTCTTTTCCTTTTCTCACCACCACCGGGCGGGCGGGCGGGCGTGTCCAGCGGTCCCTGGTGCTTGACGGAACCATGTGAGGCGAGTGTAGGCGGGGGCACATGGTTAGATCAAGCACAAGAGACAGCTGCACCAGGTAGACAGAAGTAGGCGCGAGGAACAGGTAGGTAGGTAGGTAGTGAGGCAGAGTGAGGGTGAGCTGGGGGCAACAGGAACAGCCAGGAACAGACAGGAGCAGCTGGGACAGGAAGCTGATCGAAGTGACTGACTGACGGACTTTCCTCCCAACACTGTCCCTCCCCAGTCCCCACACCCGTGCACACAGGGCCCCCAGGGGCCACACTGTAGGCTACACCATCTGTAACCCCACAGGATAGGCAAAGGCCCAAACACAGGGACACATACAGTATAGACAGCCCTGTCTGGTTATCGATTGGAAGGGATAGAGGGAGAGAGAGATAAGGGTGAGAGAGAGGGTGAGAGAAAACAGTAAAATCCCTCTGGTAATTTCTACACACACGCAGACGCACACACACACACACACACACACACACACCAGGCTTCTGTCTGAGAGAGACACACACACAGTACGACCACAGTTTATCGGTGTTCCTGCTGTGCTTGTTATTGTGTTGCTATATTGAATTTGCCCAGCCTGTAATTAGGAGAACCCAGGGTTAATATCAAAGGAAAGCAACAGTGGCTGCACAGTGTGTGTGTGTGTGTGGATGCACAGTGTGTGTGTGTGTGGATGCACAGTGTGTGTGTGTGGATGCACAGTGTGTGTGTGTGGATGCACAGTGCCAGAGGAGTGGAGCTGCCTTAACCCCCTCTGTCCTCTCCTCTCCTCTTCTCCCCAGAAAGGCCTGTATCTGTGGGGCCCCGTGGGGCCCCCTCCTGACCCGACTCCCCACCTAAGAGGCAAGTATGGGTGTGATGTGTGAGCTTGCAATACACACTGATACAGACACTCCAGCCTCAAGCCTTCCTCTTTTCTGCTATGAACCACTCTGAAACCCGGCAGGTTCCAAGTATAACTGCTCCAGGCCAGAGGGTGCCGCACAGCTCTCTCTCTCTCTCCACTCGCTCTCTCTCTCCACAATGACATGGTTCACAGAACACAAATAGACGGTGAGAAAGCGAGAGAAAAGAGAGACAGAGAGCGAGAGAGGGTGACAGAGATAGAAAGAGAGACGGAGGGAGAGAGTGAGAGGGCGAGAGAGAGTGAGAAAGAGGGAGAGGGAGAGAGAGTTCGAGTTAGAAAGAGAGACAGCAAAAGAGGGAGAGGGGAGAAAAGACAGAAAGAGAGATGGAGGGAGAGAGAGAGAGGGCGAGCGAGAGAGAGAGTGAGACAGAGGGAGAGAGAGAGCGAGAGAGAGAGTGAGACAGAGGGAGAGAGAGAGCGAGAGAGAGAGTGAGAGAGCGAGGAAGAGGGAGAGAGCGAGAGAGAGAGTGAGAAAAAGGCAGTGTAGGAGTGTGTCTCTAGTCGGGGCTCCATGTCTGACTCTCGCTGCAGCTGCAAGGCCCTCGCCATGTAAATCAAGCAACACATGATTATGAGGGATTGTGGGCGGAGGGGCTATGGAGACTTGAAGCCATCAACATGTCACAATGCATTAGGTCAGATGCCTCAGGAGAGTAGAGCAGGAGCGGGTAGAGACAGACGGGCGTAGCACGACTGTTGGAGAGACACGCCACTTTCGTACTAGCTACAGTGTTGGGTGGAGTGGAGTGGGTGTTTGTCAGCCTGCTGCTGAGGAGTAGAAGGTTGCTGGTTGCTCTGTTAATTGAAAGAAGTTTATGGACCTGCACTGTTACTCGCAAGGAATGGTAATGTTTGTGCGCGTGGGTCTGTGTGTGTGCCGAACCCTACCTGTGCAACGGAACTTCTTTCCCTTGACCTGGCTGATGCGTTTGTTGGCCAGGCGCCGGGGGTGGCTACAGCGGGCTCCACTGGTCTCAATGGGGTTGTCAAACAGATAGTCAGCCAGCCACTTCAGATGGCAGTCACACATGAAGGGGTTCTGAGCCAGGTGGCTGGAGGAGAGACGATCAGAGAGAGAGATGGCGGGGTGGACGGAGGGAGGGAGCGATAGAGACGGAGCGAGGGAGTAAGAGCGAAAGAGGGATGGCGAGAGAGCGAGAGGAATATGGAGGGTGGGAGGGAAAGAGAGAGAGAGTGAGATTGAGAGAGACAGAGAGTGGGAAGATTGAAATGGCGCAGAAGTGTGTGAGAAATATATCACGTACAGTATTACCATACCGTCATAACATGTCATTAATGACTCCTTTATGTACATGAGAAAATGTCTTTACACGGATGACAAATATTTGCACATGTCTTTTTATGCATGAGAAAAATATGTGTTACATGACAAAGTCATATACTCCCGAAAAGTAACACTCTGTGGCTTCCAGCGGCCTGAAATTATTGTCAGATAAACAGAAAAACAACCTTCCAAAATAGACATCTCTCTGATATTATCCAACGTCGTATATCTTGGTTTTCTCTTCTGAGTCCTCCGCTTACATATAAGCTGAAGAGAAACCCTGTGTGTGTGTGTGTGTGTGTGTGCGCAGACTATCATGCTAAGGCTGGGATTCTGCGCCGGGTTGAATCCTGTCAGTGTTGATACTCACAGTGTCCTGATTTGGGGGTTTGTGTGTGGGGTTTGTGTGTGTGGCTACTCAGTGTCCTAATAGAGCAGGGCGTGTGTGTGACTACTCAGTGTCCTAATAGAGCGGGGCGTGTGTGTGACTACTCAGTGTCCTAATAGAGCGGGGCGTGTGTGTGACTACTCAGTGTCTTGATAGAGCGGGGGCTACTCAGTGTCCTGATAGAGCGCGGGGAGGGGCTACTCACAGAGTCTTGATGGAGCGGAGCGGGGCGAACAGGCCCTTGCTGATGGTCTGCAGCTTGTTGTCATACAGAGACAGAAGGCTGAGGCTCTGCAGGTCCTGGAAGGTGTTCACTCTCAGACAGTTGATCTTGTTAGCGTTCAGTAGCCTGAAGGAGAGAGACAAACATAACAACAACATGCTTTTAAACGTACTGGAGCGAAGACATGAGACAGTCTCCTACAGACTGAAACCTGCGTCCCAAACGGCACCCAATTCCCTTTATATTGCACTTAATGGGGAGGCTTTTGGGACGAAAACAAAACAGGTCACAGATCCACATGCGGTGTTAGGACCTAATGTTACACCTGTCGTAGGTGATCCAGGCACCGTGTGTCTTAGAGGTCAGACTGAGGGTACATCTCAAATGCCACCCTATGCACTACCTTTGACCAGGGCCCATAGGGAGAGCTCATAGGGCTCTGGTCAAAAGTAGTGCACTATATGGGGAATGTGGTGCTATTTTGGGATGCAGACTGAGGGACACAGCACTGATCTGGGACAGAAGTGTGCTGCTCACTCCTCTCTGGTCAGAACCACATTATCCCAATAACCACAACAACTCCCTTTTCCCTAGGACACAGATACATTGTCAAAGACACATTCATTCCTAAAACCATAGTCACCATTATTTAATTGGTTTTACTTTAACCGTCAGAGCATAAGAAAGAAGCAGTTGACTGAGCAGATAGTAGCCTGGTAGAGAGACCATTAGGAGACCAGGAAGCCTAGTGCAGGGTTGGACATAGCCATATCATTAGAATTATATTGACTTGAATGGGGATGTCCTTTCTAGTATTTCTATTTCTATGGGCAGAGCTATGCCGCTGTCCTTCCCTCTACGCTGTCCATTAGCTAATGTAGCCAAGTTGCTAGGTGGCAGCCTTGGTTGTGTCAGCTCTACTGTGGCATTTCTATCGTAACTAGCTCGCCTAGTAACCTCTGCACCCCCCATTCCTCTCTCTCTCCCTCCCTCTCTCCATATTTCTCTTTCTCTCTTTCTCCTTTTTTTCCTCCCTCTCAGCCTGCCTGACATTTGACTAACGTTGAGCAGCATTTGTTAAATTATTGAGAGGCATTCTAACGAGGGTTTGTCGCAGAGCAAACACACGCATCGTTAGGCTGCTGCTCACAGGGAGAACTAATTGCATTTGGGAGGGATTTTAAACCCAACTGGAAAAGAACAGTGATGAAAGAATGAAAGAAAAACAATGCAGATTTTCCATGGATTTTTCCATGTTTCTAATCCAAAATTCAAACTAACTTGTTAAAGAACAGGCCTATCCAAACGTAGTAGGTCATTTAAATCATTAGCGTCGATGACAAGACAGACATGGTGAATCGCTGAGCCATACCAGTCAGTGTCCCGTACTGCTAGTGTGTGTGTGCGTGTGTGTATGTGTGTGGGTAATACGCTGATGTGCACTTTACTGGAGAGACTCTGATTCGCTGACATACCAGTAAGAGGGAGGAGAGACCCCAAGCATCCTGCATATCTCCATAATTCATTCCCCCTCCATCTTCTAAATCATTACAGTGTGGTGTGTGTGTGTGTGTGTTTCAACAAGCACCAACAGTCAGCAGCATTAAAGAGCAGCAGATTTCCTTAAATTAGACCATTAAACACAGTCATTATGTTTGAGCTATGTTTCCATGTCTACATCAATATAACTAGGTGTGAGAGATCTGCTTTGTAATCAGGTCCAATTTAAATGCTAATGACGTTGCATGAGGCGCTCCCTCTCAGACTCTAAAAGGGTTTCGAGGTTCGACACTCTCGGCTTCCTTGTGCTTGACTTGGTTTAATGGGGGGAAATGCAGAACATGAACTATTGCTCTTCCACTGTGATCCGTATCATAACCCTCTGCCAGAGTGAACTAGCTCATGCAACACAGACACACACACACTGGGAACACATGCACATACATGCATAGGATATACAAAAAAAGCTTCGAAGGAACAAACCCAACAAACCGACAGGGTGGAAAATAAGGTACACAAACACAGAGTTGTGGTCGTTACAACCAGTTCATAGAGCTTTAGTATGGTATAGTACAGCATAGTACAGTACAGTATAGCATAGTATAGGATAGTACACATGTGTACTTACAGTAGCTGAAGAGAGACAAGCCCATCAAACAGGCCCTTAGGAATCTCAGTTATCTTGTTCCCGTACAGGACCCTGTAGAGACACATACATTTATACTGAACAAAAATATGAGCGTAACTTGTAAAATGTTGGTCACGTTTCGTGAGCCGAAATAAAAGATCCCAGAAATGTTCCATACACACAAAAAGCTTATTTTTCTCAAATTTTGTGAACAAATTTGTTTACATTGCTGTTAGTGAGCATTTCTCCTTTGCCAAGATAATCCATCCACCTGACAGGTGTGGCATATCAAGAAGATGATTCAACAGCATGATCCTCACACAGGTGCACCTTGTGCTCGGGATAATAAAAGGCCACTCTAAAATGGGCAGTTTTGTCACACAGCACAATGCCACAGATGTCTCAAGTTTTGAGGGAGCGTGCAATCGGCATGCTGAATGCAGGAATGTCCACCAGAGCTGTTGCCAGAGAATTGAATGTTAATTTCTCTACCATAAGCCGCCTCCAATTTCGTTTTAGAGAATTTGCCAGTACGTCCAACTGACCTCACAACCACAGACCAGGATCCCCACATCTGGCTTCTTCACCTACGGGATTGTTTGAGACCAGCCACCTGGGTGGTTGATGAAAATGTGGGTTTGCACAACCAAATCGTTTCTTCACAAACTGTCAGAAACCGTCTCAGGGAAGCTCATCTGCGTGCTCGTCATCCTCACCAGGGTCTTGACGTGACTGCAGTTTGGCGTCGTAACTGACCTTAGTCTGCAAATGCTCACTTTCGATGGCCACTGGCACACTGGAGAAGTGTGCTCTTTATGGATGAATCCCGGTTTCAACTGTACCGGGCAGATGGCAGACAGCATGTATGCCGTCGTGTGGCTGAGTGGTTTGCTGATGTCAAAGTTGTGAACAGAGTGCCCCATGGTGACGGTTGGGTTATGGTATGGGCAGGCATAAGCTATGGACAACAAAAACAATAGCATTTTATCAATGGCAATTTGAATGCACATAGATAACCTGACGAGATTCTGAGGCCCATTGTCGTGCCATTCATCCGCCGCCATCACCTCATCTTTCAGCATGATAATGCACGGCCCCATGTTGCAAGGATCTGTACACAATTCCAGAAAGCTGAAAATGTCCCAGTTTTTCCATGGCCTGCATACTCACCAAACATTTCACCCATTGAGCATGTTTGGGATGCTCTGGATCGACGTGTACGACAGCGTGTTCCAGTTCCCTCCAATATCCAGCAACTTCGCACAGCCATTGAAAGAAGTGGGACAACATTCCACAGGCCACAATCAACAGCCTGATCAACTCTATGTGAAGCAGATGTGTCGCACTGCATGAGGCAAATGGTGGTCACACCAGATACTGACTGGTTTTCTGATCAACGCCCCTACCATTTTTTTTAAGGTATCTGTGACCAACAGATGTATATCTGAATCCTCAGTCGTGTGAAATTCATAGATTCGGGACTAATGCATTTATTTCAATTGACTGATTTCCTTATATGAACTATAACTCGAAATTGTTGCATGTTACGTTTTTATTTTTGTTCAGTGTAGATTTACTTACTGTGTGTGTGTTTGTATAATACATGTGTACTGTATTATCAGGTTTCCCCCCTTTATTCCCATTCCCAGCCTGACAGTACATGACATGCACATAATATTTAATGACACCCTGAGCAAATGAATCTTCAGTCCTTTTCAGGCTGGTGCTGTGATTGACACCAGGCCGGGCCTCCAGACAAAGAGGCTGTGTCCCAAATGGCACCCTCTTCCCTATATAGTGCACTATTTTTGTAGGGCACTATGTAGGGAATCGGGTGCCATTTGGGACGCAAACACAGACAGAGGAAGATGAATTCCCTGTCGTGTCTGCTGATTGGCTGGATTAATATGCATGGGCCCGAGTGTCTGCCGTCGGCTGGTGTCTCTGTCGCATCGACACAGTGATTTAAATGGAAGCGCCCGTTATGTCCCCGCCGTCGCAGATGCCAAGCTGCTGTGTTGTACTGTGTTAGATGCTCAGCCCCTAATTTGCTTTCCCCTGCTCCACCTGGCTGTCCTGCCATCTTAGAGTCAGCTGTCAAGGAGAAGCGCCATGCAGCCCGCCACCAGACTTTAATTATCTTGTTTGCAATTACCGGACGCCGGCAAGACCGAAGACGTCATTATTTCATTATTTCTCCACTGTTGTCGCATGTGTGTGTGTGTGTGTGTGTGTTTGTATTAAGATGCAGGTGGGTTTCACTTACAGTGAAGTCAGGGAGCGTAAGCCAGTGAAGGCATCGTCGGCGATATCAGAGATTTGATTCTTGCTCAGGTCGCTGGAAGAACATTGGCGAGAGAGAGACAGAGAGGCAGAGATTGGATTGGATGCATGAGCAAAGACATTGTGATGGAAATGGACAATTGTCCCAGAAATGTCTAACAAAATGCATGACCAGAATACATTAAAAAGGGCAAAAGGAGGAGCTTGTGTGGGTGCGTGAGAGAGCGTGGCAAGGGCACGTCAGTCTTCCTGCCACCGCTGTCCCATACGCATTATTGAACAGCAGTGTGTGTAGTTGGAGCTTAACGTGCGGAGAATGCTGGACACGGATTATGTGTATGTAGGTATGTCTGTGTCTCGTTCTGTTTGCATGTTAGATACAGTTTCAAGCCATTTCTAAAATAAAGGAAGTGGAGAGCGTTATCCCAAAATGCCCTGGTTTAACAGACTCACATCCTCTTGAGTTTCTTGTATGGAGAGAAGGCTCCAGCAGGAATGTTCTTGATCAGGTTCTGCTCCAGACGACTGAAGGGGGGGGGGGCAGAGAGAGAGAATAGCTGCAGGTTACTTTAGGGTGTTAAATACATTCTCAACTGTCCTGGGCTCACAGTTACATATACAGATGGAATTTTATGGGAGAAAGTGTGTGTGTGTTTGTGTGTGGGTGTGGTGTGTGTATGTGTGGTGTCCATGGCCTCTTCCTCCTCCTCCTCCTCATCCTCCTCCTCTTGGCCCAGTGGGCTGTGTTGTCTGAGAGATGGAGGATGGAGGTGGGCTGCTGTGGTGGTGTGTGTGGCTCTGGGGAGGGGCTGGGTGGCAGTACAATGGACAGGCAGGGATCCAGAGTCACAGAGCTACTGGGCCAGGGTCATCCGTCTCACTGAGTGATGGGACATACTGCTGCACTCAAGCCCTCCTCTCACCCTCCACCCCCTCCACCCCATCTCCCAGTCCCATTCCAACCTCTGTCACCCTGCCTTACTACATCACCATCCATCCATCCTGTCTTGCTGGCCTGAGTCCTAGTGTGGAAGGAACTCGGGAGACTTGTAAGTGTGTGAGTGTGCATGTGTGTCCAAGTGGGTCCTAGCGAGGAAAGGACTCTGGGGGAGGATAAGTACACTGAGCAGTGTCCATGCCCAAAACCCCTATCTCCCAGAGTAGGATTGCAAAGGGAGGGTATATTACTGGAAACATTCCAAGTTTACCAGTAAAGTACCAGAATTTTGGTAACTTTCAACGAATATATGGAATTTACTCAGATGACATCTAGGTGCCTTTTTGGGTACTTCAGATTATCCCACTGGGCACACACTGGTTGAATCAACGTTGTTTCCATGTCATTTCAATGAAATTACGTTGCATCATCGTGGAATAGACGTTGAATTGACGTATGTGTGCCCTGTGGGAGGTGTCTGTTGTTATCTCTGGCCCTCTGTGTGGCCTCATCACATGACAAATATATTTAAAGACGATTTTAAAATACAAAGTAGAAAGCTGAAAAGCATGAACCTAAATATAAACCATTGATGTTTAATATGAGCGTTTGAGCATGAAATATCTTTAAAGAAAAATGACACACGTTTTTTTATTTGACTATATCCAACATGTCTATGTTGTAAAAGACCATAGTTGGAAGGGTTGCAGAGTTCATTGAAAATAATGCCATTGTTGATTAGATGCTCTTGAACCATAATGGTCTATCTACTAGAAACTCATGGACACAGATATAATAAATTTATACTAATAGTGGCAAGCTATGGTAACTTTGGTAATTTCTACTTGAATAACTTGTAAAAATGTATTAATATATAGTATTATACTATACTGCATACAAATACATTTTTACAAGTTATTCAAGTAGAAATTACCAAAGTTACCATAGATTTCCATAGATTACCTGTTAATTACCAACATTACCGAAGAGTCTGGTAACTTTGCTATATTACCGGTAGCTTTGCAACCCTAACCCAGAGTAATTGTATATATAATTAAATTTCAACAGGAACAAGAACATTTTCTAGAAAGACATATTTTAGAGCTCTGCTCTGAGGGATCTATTCACTCTGATTCCTAAACTACAGATTGAGTGGAGGTTGTTTTGGCTGTTGTTCCTCTGCGGTGGGTGTAACAGTAATTCTAACCTGGCAGAGGAACGTGAAAACAATTTTCAGAGAAATGACCCCAGTAAAGTCCTGACAATACATCATTTCATTAGCAGCATATTGTTTCTGGCTAAGGTAAGCGCTGGAGTAATGTATCCTACATTAACGTATCCATTTGTTATGCAAAGGTTATACACTATTGGCATAACAACAGCGGCGTAGAAGCTGTACATATCAGAGAAATCACCCAGCTGTTCTTTAGCGCAAACAAGAGCCGGAGCAATCGATATGTATATCAAATACCCTGACTGAGGGTGTATGGGCGCGCTCTAAAGCGGAAATCCAATCAGTCTGTGGCATGGCAAGACGCGGTGGACACACACGCACCCAAACAAGGGTGGCCGGTTCGTAGAAAAGCTGCACTTTATCTCAGTAGGTAAAGCCCTGAACCAGGCCACGTGGGGTGCAGAGAAATGTCTGAGCCGCTTTGCAGGGCTGCCCACTGCTCCAGACACAGAGCCCTGAGCCGGGACAGGCAGAGTGAGAGAAGACACAGAGGTGAGGGGCACATCTACGTGTCCGACTGAGTGCAGGGGCCTCCGCTGTGCTGTGGAGATGAAGCCCAGCGTCCATGAACAGCTCTAATAGGTCTGATTTGGTCCCTCATTGTTCGGGGGATAATTGTGTGGGGCTGCTCTGTTGGCTTTAGTGCAGGGGTTCTCAAAGTGGGTCCGAGGAGGTACTGCAGGGGTTCGCGACCAGATCTCTTTTTTTAATGAATATTACTATCAACAGATTACATGACTATTGGCCATGGGATCCATGGAATAAGTTAAAAGTGTGTAATACAATACAATGTAATATTATTATTTTACAATGCATGTTCTTAACCCTGGGCAACATGGGCCTGGGAAGCTCACAGGGATATCGCTATCCACAGTACTCCACCAATTATCATTTTGTCAACTCAATACTATTCCCCCCAATATTTTTATATATCGTTTTACACAAATGCACTGTAATTTAAGCTTTAAAACTGCTACGTTTTTCTCTTCCCGCATGGCAAAATGTGTAGAATTACAGGATATTAGCTTTAAAGATTTCTCTGCCTCATGGGAAAATCAGCTTGAAAACTGCACATTTGTCGGTCTGATGCCAAGAGGCAGGTTTTTTTTATGTTCCTCCCCTGGGCCCCGAGACTTGGTTCGTCCAGCCATGTACTACAGACGTGATTGTAAAACTCCTTGTAGGCTATTGCTATTGCACTCAAGTTGTGTTCTGATTATGAGGGGGTCCCTGATGAATTTACTAACACAGAAGGGTTCCCCGGCCCCAAAAAGTTAGAGAACCCATGCTTTAGTGGACCAACCGCCATCCAGCCAGTCAGCCCAGAGGATAGGAGAGGATGAATGTGCCTCAGTCTCAGTACAGAGCAGAACCACCATGCACCTGAACAAGCAACAGTAATGAGCCTGTTAACTGATGTTGCTAACTGAGTTTGTTCCATTACTGGAGCAGAGGTAAGAAATAAACACACAGGACGTTTTGTACAATGTTAACTACACAATGTTCTGAGTGTAGGCTTCCTTCAGTGAAGGGAGGCAAAGAGGGATATACACTAGTAAAAGTGGTAGTGACTGTTAAGCTAGTACACTCACATCTCTACGATGCCCTCGGGCAGGTTGGCAGGGATCTCAGTCAGGCCCTTGTGGCGACAGTCCACAATGTTGTTGTTGCAGGTGCAGGAGGTCGGACATACTGACGCCTGGGGAATACAGGTACGAGGCTCCGCCTGAGCTGGGCCTGAGAGAAGGAGAGAGAGAGAGGGGTGATAAAGAGGGGGTTGGGGGAGAGAGAGAGAGAGAGAGAGAGAGAGAGAGAGAGAGAGAGAGAGAGAGAGAGAGAAAATAAAGAGAGATTATGCACACTTTAATACAAAATGAAATAAAAAGCTTAGTTAAAACCCTACGTGTCATGTTGAATCAGCTTAATAAAGCTCTAGAATAAGGAACAGGAATCTAAATAAAGGGCAGGAGATACAAGTCAATGACATAAAATGGCGGTTTATTGCTGGCTGTAATAAAGCAGGGATAATCACCAGCAAAGGGTATGCCTCTATCCATCTTTCTCTCCCTCCCTATCTCCTCTCTCTCTCCCTCTCTCTCTCCCTCCTTCTCTCTCTCGCTCTCTCCATCTCTGCTGTGTTATTGTCTTTATTTGCAGGTTAATTACGGGGCTGCCTCTAAGGCGGAGGACTGTATTTCTGCTGCGGCTGCCTGCTGGAGATTCATCAGCTGATTAATGGCTGCAGGGAGGGGGTGGGAGCTGTTCATTAGGCCCAACCGTGAACCCTTTTACCAATTACATCCTGGAGTCAATTAAAACAAGAACACCGACCGATTCCACTGATTCATTGGCTTTTCACTCTGCGCTATAAAAGACCCTGTTCATTTGGAGATAACATGAGTAGTTCTTGTGCTGTGTTGTCATGGTGATTTAGTTGAGTGCATACCTGTGCAGGTGAAGTCTTTCTTCTGGACATCAGGGATGTTGAGGCCCCTCATGCTGGCGGGGGCCATGCACTGGGTGAAGGGGGCCAGGCCATGCCTCTGCCGCAGCCAGTCGGACAGCCAGGACAGGTGGCAGTCGCAGTGCAGATTGTTAGAGTGCAGACGCCTGCAAAGGGAGGAGCGGGGAGAGAGGGAACAGCAGTGGTCAGTGCAGGTTGTTGGCTGCAGAGGGTGGGAGGAGAGAGAGCCACAATAGAGGGCCAGTGGCATAACATAACGCATTAGAAAAATGACCACATCTAAGGCTGAGTAGAAGAATCCATTCACAGCAATATATGCTCCCCAAATGTATTTAGAGTGACAATGAAATTGACTGAGACTGCCCAGCCGATCAAAAACATTTGGAGTTCTCATTTACTCATGGCAGCCCTGCTGTGTTTATGACTCTGTGACTCCTCCGTCCTTGACAGAGATGCTGTGGTTGTCATATCCAAGACCGGAGCATAAAAGCGACTAATGTGTATCCATCTGCAGACGCAAGAATGGGCCCTTTCTCTCAGCCAACACCCTCATTTCCTCAAGGTCTCCCTCAACAATATGGCAGCTCTCCCAAAGAAGAGGACAGGACACGACACACAGGGGCTAAATCACTATCTCTCAACAGTCATTACGAGACCGACTGGAGAGGAGCTGAAAGGAGAGGAAACAGAGGGAGCGAGCGGTGGAGTGGGGGTAGTACAAAGAGTCATGTCAGCAAATCAAAAAGTTACTATGTCCTTTTCAAAAAGTCGGGCAAATGAAATACGGGTGCGATCCGGTTAGGGGACAGGAATTGCTCATTGAGGATAACAGCGTGGGTTGTAGTTTTAATGGAGCTCTTCCCATTATAAATCCAGTTTATATCCGCCCGTTGTTCCGGATTAATTACACACGAGTGGGATTAGTGAGACGGAGGGACGGAGAGATGAGCAGCACACCGAGATGGAGCGCAGGGCTCACACTCCACCGCTCGGCGCTCGGCTGTGTGTCGGTGTGTGTGCGAGGTGAGCTAGGCGTTCATCTTCAGAACCTGCACAAAAGGGCACCTCAGCTCACCCAGTGATCCACACAGACACACACTGTGAAAATGACTAGAGTTACTATATCCCTTTCGCAGTAGGATCCCTCACTCTCTATTTGTCCCGTTATTGGACGGGATATCCTTTGATCTAATTGAATGGCTGCTGGACAAAGCTGGTAAAAAGAGAGTGGGGGAGAGAAACAGAAAGAGAGAGAGAGAAACAGAGAGAGAGAGAGAGAGAGAGAGAGAGGCAGAGGGGAGGTTAGCTAAGCTATTTCATCAGAAACCTGGAGCCACCCACCCTTCCACCCCTCCCCCCATCCCTGCTAAATGGATTACAGACATCTCTAAACATTTGATTTAATAAGTTGTTTTTACAAGCAGCAAATTCAATACAGAGATCTCAGGGATATTAGAGCCAGAAAATGCAGTACAAAGGAACTGGGAGCAAGGGGGGCTGGTGGGGTAGGGGGAAGCAGGGGGAGCCTCGGCTCAGATAATTCAATACTGGCCAGGGAGCAGAAGGCCGGCCATCCCAGCGTCAGCAAATTCAATTCTGAGGAGGCGGCGAGGGGATAGGGGTGGGGAGACTGCTGAGCCATGGGGCTTGTAGCAGAGCGGACAGCTCTAAGCTCCAGACCTCAGGCCCCTGAGGAGCACAGGCAGCAGGCAGGAAAAGAGATGATTACTGGGGAGGCTGGAGTCTGGAGTCTGGAGGGGAGGACACCGCAGGGTCACAGGGTCACAAACACTGCGGGTCTGAGATGGGTCCCGAGCGTCAGAGGCTGTCTGTATGTCTGTCTGTCTGCCCATCTACTGCCGACACCCCCTTGCTATTACGCTCCCCTTGGATGGTGCAGCAGTGGAGCACTCACACCACATGGTAATCATAACCAAAGTATCCCAGAGCCCACTGCTTAATAACCAAGGTCAGCTGCAGAAGAGAAACATCCCGGCAAGGTAGGGCACTATGTAATTATTTGTATTGATTGTGGTTGGGGAGATAATGTGAAATGGGTACAGTGACAAAGTCATGCACGACACAGATCTCAGGGGGACGGAGACAAATACAATGTCTGCGCCCTCAGACCCTCCAGGGCTTTCTAGGTCAACAACCCCAGTGAACTAGGCATGCCATCGCCCTGGCGACCGGGGACACCCCTCCCCCCACCCGCCCAATCACTCATCAGAGTTGCCCGAGGGTTGATCCAGGGCTTTCTTAGGGATTCAGAACTCGTGAACTTAAAGAAGTTGTGCCTTGTTGCGGGTAATTGGGCTCTAACGATTATATGCATGAAACAACGGAGAGATAACCACTCATTATGGAATAATAATCTTCTGAGATGGATCCTGTTTCTACTCAGCTACTTGGTGGTATTTCACAATGGCTGCATCCCAAATGGCACCCTATTCACTATATAGTGTACTACTTTCGACCATGGCCAGAGGGCTCTGGTCTAAAGTTGTGCACTGTATAGAGAATAAGGCAGCATTTGGGTCACATCCAATGGGATCCTCATCATATACTCACAAAGTCCGCAGCTTGGGCATGTGGTTGAAGCTGGACAGAGGGATGAGGGTGATGTTGTTGTTGTTGAGGGTGCTGCAAGAGAAGACGAGAGAGACAGACAGCCAATTTAGAAACAATAGCCACAATCCACTAAGACAGTCATTGGGTTTCACAAGTAGAGAAAAAAGGCATAGGAGTAAGAAAGTAACAACACTGATCTAAAGAAATTAAAGAAATTAACAAACAAAAACACAAGTAATGGACAACAAGCCGCCTACAGTCTCTGCAGACTATCTATATATCTACTGTATCTATCTCAAGTGTATCCAGACATGATATACAGAGCATTCGGAAAGTATTCAGACCCATTCCCTTTTCCGCATTTTGTTACGTTATGGCCTTATTCTAAAATTTATTAAATGAATTGTTTTTCTCGTCAATCTGCACACAATACCCAATAATGACAAAGCGAAAACAGGTTTTTCAAGAAGAAAAATCTAATTTATTACAAATAAAAGTATTCACACCCTTTGCTATGAGACTTGAAATTGAGCTCAGATGCAACCTGTTTCCATTAATCATCCTTGAGATGTTTCTACAACTTGATTGGAGTCCACCTGTGGTAAATTAAATGGATTGGACATGATTTGGAAAGGTACACACCTGTCTATATAAGGTCCCACAGTTGACAGTGCATGCCAGAGCAAAAACCAAGGCATGAGGTCGAAGGAATTGTCCGTGGAGCTTGTCGAGACACAGATCTGGGGACGGCTACCAAAATAATTCTGCAGCATTGAAGGTCCGTTTGGAATCACCAAGACTCTTCCCAGAGCTGGCCGCCCGGCCAAACTGAGTTAGCGGGGAAGAAGGGCCTTGGTCAGGGAGGTGATCAATAATCAGGTAACTCTGACAGAGCTCCAGAGTTCCTCTGTGGAGATGGGAGAACCTTCCAGAAGGACAACCATCTCTGCAGAACTCCATCAATCAGGCCTTTATGGTAGAGTGGCCAGATTGAAGCCACTCAGTAAAAGGCCCATGACAGCCCATTGGGAGTTTGCCAAAGAAGCACCTAAACACAAAATTCTCTGCTCTGATGCCAAGCGTCATATCTGGAGGTAACCTGGCACCATCCCTACACTGAAGCATGGTGGTAGCAGCATCATGCTGTGGGGATGTTTTTCAGCGGCAGGGACTGGTACACTAGTCAGGATCGAGGGAAAGATGAACGGAGCAAAGTACAGAGAGATTCTTGATGAAAACCTGCTCCAGAGCACTCAGGACCTCAGAGTGGGGTGAAGGTTCACCTTCCAACAGGACAACGACCCTAAGCACACAGCCAAGACAACGCAGAAGTGGCGTCGGGACAAGTCTCTAAATGTCCTTGTGTGGCCCAGCCAGAGCCTGGACATGAACCTGAACAAACTTCTCTGGAGAGACCTGAAAATAGCTGTGCCGTGACCCTCCCCATCCAACCTGACAGAGCTTAAGAGGATCTGCAGAGAGGAATGGGAGAAACTCCACAAATACAGGTGTGCCAAGCTTGTAGCGTCATACCCAAGAAGACTTGAGGCTGCAATCGCTGCCAAACGTACTCCAACAAAGTACTGAGTAAAGGGTCTGAATACTTTTGTAAATGTAATATTTCAGTATTTTTTTATTTTATACATTTGCAAAAAAATCTAAAAAACAGTTTTCGCTTTGTAATTTAGGGGTGTTGTGTGTAGAAAAAAATAACAATTTAATACATTTTAGAATAAAGCTGTAACGTAACAAAATGTGGAAATAGTGAAGGGGTCTGAATACTTTCCAAATGCAACTGTAGCTAAGTAGCGCAGTGTAGTAGTGCAGTAACAGCAGCAGTGGTACCCTTCTCACTCACCCAGAAGGGGTGTATTCATTAGCAAACAAGTGTTTCTACTGGACAAATTCAGGTAGGTCCCTGCCCATTTGGTTCCTACTGACTACACCCAGGTGCAACAGGTTTGTTTGAACAACACAAAGATGCTTGTCAGAGTACTGGATGACGCCTGTTGTTCACAGCATACTGTTTATCCATACCACATCCCTTGCCTGCCTGTCTGCCTGTGTTGTGGGCCATATGACGCTGCTGGTGCTGGCGTGTCCACCACAGCGTGTAATAAGCTTTAGCACAACGATGATATTATCAGCAGCAGCATGCGGAGGGAGGGAGGGAGGGAGGGAGGGAGGGAGGGAGGGAAAGAGGGAAAGAGGGAGGAAGGCAGCAGTAATTCCCTTTCTCTCCATCCAGCAACGGCAACTGTGAATAGTACTACTTAGTAGACTTAATCTTGTAATCTAGCCATCCCACCCCTCCGCCACTAGATAACCCACTCCAACTCCACCCATCCCCTCTGCACCAACTCCCTTGGAAGTGTAAACACGCACCTGTTATTTCTAAATTTGGGACTTTAATAGTTCCGGATTGGCTCGGTAGCTAGAAACAGAAAGTGCTGAGTCCTGTCGGCAAGACGACGGTAAAGGGCGGAGCAGGAGGCTTGTTTTACAGGGTCTTACTGTACTATTACTGGTAATAGGGGGTTTAGCGGGACTAGAGAGAATGCCGATCGCAGCAGATCCTCAGAGTGGAGCGGACAAGAGTAAAGACTGACCTGCTGGTTTTTACAGTTCATGCATGTTTAAGGAAAGTGGTGGGAGCACCAGGCAGCGGCCACTGGCGTGACGCCACGTTGATACGCTGTTGGACCTGCCATGTATTAACTCGCACTGTAACAGGCTGATTCAAACCCATAAAGGAGAGAGGAGGACGATGGATAGGACTACAACACAGCGTGGTTCAATATATCTGTGTTCAGATTTCTAATTCGACCAGTGGAAAATACCCATCAAGGCAACAGCAAAGCTCGCAAAAAAACTAGGGCTGCATGAAAAAAAACGGAAGAAAAAATATCCCTTAAAATAAAATACTTGTGGAATTTTAAATGATGTTTTCATATTTATTTTGGAAGCAATCAGCAGGGGGAACACTTTATTAAAAACGAGGGGGGAAAAGGCAACAAAATGGCATGGAAAATGATTGTTATTCCACAATTAAATTATATACGGGGCGGAATCACCCTTGTCAGTGCCGACCAAATTGGCACTTCTAGTGAGGAGAGTAACTCTATCCCACTTGTCAAGGCCACTGTGGCTCTGAGGCTCATCTGGCTTAGAACTACTGGGTTTTTGCCACAGTGGAGGGAAGGAGGGAAGGAAGGAGAGAGAGGGCGGGAATGAGTGAGAGAGTGAGTGGGAGAGAGAAAAAGGGAATGAGAGAGGAAAAAGAGAGAGAGAAGAGAGAGCATGGGTGGGGATGGGTCTGGCTGGGACTAAGGGAGCAACGCCCTGGTAAAACCCTGTAATATTGAACCATCTACAGGGGAAAATGGCCTCTGCCCAGGAAGGACACTCACTTATCTCCCCCCCCCCCGGCCAGAGAGAGATTTTCCAGTTGGCTGTCGTGATAACGAGGAACCAGAAACCACTAAGGAGTTTTACGGCCAACGTGTTTAGCTACATCCGTATTTCAACATGGTAGTTTTTAACGCTGTCCGGTCCTAGAGGGCATTTAACCATACGATTCACAATTGATCCGATTTACTGGGGGCCCTGTGCAATTTGTTCTGATTACAGTAATCACACAGACATGACAGAACTTCTCCAGTGTGTCGACTACAAGAGAGGCAGTATCTCAATTACGCATAACAGCTCTTTCAAGGTCTTTTGTCTGCCTAGTTAAAATCCACCTACCTGCAAATCTAATATTGGAACATTAGAAAATGGCCTAATGGCAAAATATGATGAATTCCTAAATCTGTTGGAGCTGACATTAGCCTCTCAGGCGTGTCTGTCTGTCACAGGGGGGACATGTCATCTGTTGTGCAGTGTAATGTAGCGCTGTATAGGGCCTCTCTCTCTGTCGCCAGCCAGGGAGGCAGTGATGGAGCTGAGTCTTTACCAGCAGCTCATGAGGCTGATGCTATCACATGTTGTCTATAGGGCCTGCAGAGTCTGATCACTGCCCTGGCCGTCAATCCCTTTCTCCCTCCTCTCGCTCTCCCCCTCCGTCCTTCTCTCTTTCCGGCTGCACCGCTGGGGACTGCCGCTGTTCCCGATACCTCTCTATCATTCTCCCTCCACTAACAGCCATGTTCTACTGACACACTCTCCTTCTCACCCTGTATCTCTTTCATTCCGCTTTTTACGTTTCGTTTTTCACCCCACGCCTTTAAAAAAATATATATAATATATATATATATATATATATATATATATATATATATATATATATATATATATATATATATATATATTTCTTCTTTATTTAACCAGGCAGGCTAGTTGAGAACACGTTCTCGTTTACAACTGTGACCTGGCCAAGAGAAAGCGGAGCAGTGCGACACAAACAACAGCACAGGGTTACACGTGGGATAGACAAGGGTGCAGTCAATAACACAATAGAGAGGGGAGAAAACAGTGTGTGCAAATGGCGTGGGGAGGTAGGCAATAAATAGGCCATAGTAGCGAGGTAAATTACAATTTAGCAGATGACGATGGGCAAGTAGAGATACTAGTGTGCAAAAGAGCAGAAAAGTAAATAAAAACAGTGTGGGGATGAGGTAGTTAGATTGGGTGGGCTATTTACAGATGGACTATGTACAGCTGCAGCGATCAGTAAGCTGCTCAGATAACTGGTGTTTAAAGTTAGTGAGGGAGATATGAGTCTCCCGCTTCAGCGATCTTTGCAATTCGTTCTGCCTTGAATCTGCACAGCATGAATGAGTTATTTATTTCCTGATTGAACCACTACTGAACTACTGATTCTTCATGAAGGCAGGGAATGCTAAAACAACGCTCCAGCAAGACAACGGCGTCTATGCGTCTCTATTATGCAGCATCTAGGCTTTAATGGGATCAATAGAGTATCCTGGATTAGAACTTGTTGTGCAGCGGAACGACGTTATGATTTTCTTATAGAGCTCTGTCGATGTCCTGGTCAATAGGATTATTCTGCTATTAACCGACCCCATTACTTCTCCTTAAAACAGAGACAGGCTCTGTCCGAGGTACGGGTTCTCAGATATTTTTCCAGTACAATTTCTTTCTTCCATCTCTCTGCAATGCTAAGAAAGCTTTCCCACCGTTGCAAAAAGGCCTACTTTGGGGTCTCGAGTGCTCTCTGCCTCTCTCCAGATCCTCATTAAGGCTTTTTGGAGAGGGCCCCTGGATACTTCACTTTTTTAAAAAGGACGCAGAGAGGGGGGCTGGGGCTGCAGTGGCTGGTGGGTAAGACAGGGCTGGAGTGGAGCAGTGGGAGGGAGGGTAGGGCTGGGATGGACAGGAGGAGTGCATACGGCTCAGTGGAGCTGACTCAGTTACAGAAACTCACAGAGGCTTGAAATCAGGGGCCTGAGAGACACGCAATGCGACATGACGGTGTCATCAGCAGCTGCACACTGCTCTGCCATGGTGTGTGTGTATGTGTGTGTGTGTGTGAGTGCATGTGTGGCTGTGTGTGTGTGAATGTGACAGAGAGTGTATTTCAGGAGGTAGGTGAGGAGATTTTCCCCAACCTCTTTGACTGTTCTCTCGTCGGGTACATTAGAGTGGCACATTGTAATATCTGAGGGGGCGAGAGGTGAAGTTTCCCACGGGTTCTGCTCCTGGCCATTTCTCCCTCACAATGGGTGTGTGTGTGTGTGTGTGGGGGGGGGCTGATTTAAGAGTCCAGAGTGAATTCCCTCTCTCTCTTCATCTTCATCATCTCACTAAGCCTCCCTAAAGACACCGTGAGAGTGTGTGTTTGTGTGCGTGTGTGTGTGTGTGTGTAGAGGGTCTGTTTTAAAGAAGCCTTGAGTGTTTGAACCAGGCAATCTGCATGTTCCATCTGTGTGTGTGTGTGTGTGTGGCACTCCTCTTCCAGAGTCCCATAATTGTCTCAGATGCCTTCCCTCCCTGTGAGAAGTTACATTTCCACCATGTTGCCATGGAACTGGAAAAATTCACCACCACCAACACAACAGCCAATGGCACGGCAGCAGCAGCGTTGGAGGCAGCGGGTTGAGAAGTGTCAAGGCAGCGGTGGAGTTTACAGAACAAGCCTGGAGTTTTGGGGCCTTGATGTCAAAACAAATGAGCAGAGTGCCTCCAGATGAGGCCTCATTTCATTACGGCCATCGTAACTCATCCACCACTTGTTGCGGCGTGACGGAATTCAATCCGAAAGGGATGGAAATGTTTGCCTTTGTTTTGCTTAGCGTGGAGGGTTCAGCTGAAGCACAAAGGCGCAATCAGATGTTGTTCTGCTAATTCAAATGAACTCGCAGATGATAAACATAGAAATAACATGATCTGCAGCTCAGAATCCTGTCCACGTGGTTTGTGTCTAAGTGAGGGCTTATGAGAGACAAAAGACAACAATGAGGCGCATGGGCATTTGGACATTATCTTATCCAATAGAGACATGCTTTATGGATCTGGAAAATGTAATCTGCAACGGAGAGAGGGCAGAGGGTGGAGGGCGGAGGAGGAGAGATGAGGGAAGACAAGAGAGATGGAGGGCACTCAGTATCTGTAGATGGAGGGCACTCAGTATCAGCCAGTCACATACTGCAGCAAGAGGCACATGTAGGACGGACAGACGGACAGACAGAGAGAGAGAGACATGAGTGCCGAGCCATTGATGAGGCCATTACAGCTTAAATGAGGACAGATTGAATCTAAGCTGTTCCCATCCCTTTTTGTCCTGGCGTACAGGAGCGAGTGATTAATTGTGCATTGGGTTGGCTCTGCTGGGACACGGTGGGGTCGTTCCTCTCTGTCTCTCCTCCTCTCTCCTTCTGCTCCCTACCGCCACTGCGCTGATTTGGCGCAGTCACACCACCCAGAGATATCGTAAGGGGCCACGTTTGGTGGCAAGGCAATTTCCTGTGAAAGTGCTGTTTGCGAGCTAATGACAGCCCTCTCTCTCTCTCTCCCTGCTATCTGACTCATAAAGACTCTTCTATTGGCTGAAGTCAACCTTTCAATCAGACCACACTGAGGTAAAGACTGATTTGTCCTTTGGGAGGCACACTGGTGTTGGGGATTATAAATGCATGGAATATCTGATTCACACTGAAGACTCAGCCCCTGACTGTCTCTTCTCTCTATCTCTCTCTCTCTCTCGCTGTTTATACTCAATCTCTCTGTCTCCCTCTCTACCCCTCTCTCTCTCTCTCGCTCTCTCTCCCTCTCTCTCCCTCCCTCTCTCGCTCTCTTCTCTCTCTCTGGGTTATGCGCTCCTCAGTGAGCTACAACTGGGCCTCCATCTCTCTAGCCACAGAAAGGCATTAATCAAGAGGAAACATCAGCAGTGTTTATGACATAGAAGTGAGGTCAGAGAGGATACAGACCGAGGGGCAAGGAGACTGAGGCTAGGTCAGGTCACATCAATTCCCTGGAAACGTCAACAATCGCCTGGCCAAGGTACAGCTGACTGACTTAAATACCAGGTAAAGGCCAGCCAAACCAAAAGCACTGAATAGCAAAAACATTATATTTTTGACCCGGTCCCTGTATATAAAAAAATATTTTTCTGAACCAATGCATTTAGGTTTTGATCAAACACCCACCCGTCTCGCCCTAGACAGCTCTGGAACCAAAATGCGGCCACAGAAATGCGATAGTTTCTTGTGATCACCACAGCTCGGAGCAAATGAGACCCACTACATATAACGTAACAGTACTACTCCGCCTCACCCGCTAACACTCGCACCATACAGCGTCCATTCAGTTTGGTTCTCCACAGTCAAATCACAAGCAGGTCCAACAACGCACTTTTAACAGTTCAAATAAATGACACTGAGTTAACTCCAAAGGCAGTAGGCAACAAGGCAGGGGTGGTGGGGGTGGGTGTCCCCCCCTGGTTGGTGTATTTTGGCGTGCCCTGGGTCTTCGTGTGAGAGAGGCGCTTACCACTCACCAGCGGGTCCCAAACATCATTCAAGTCTACTCATATTAAAGAGGGCATCTGTAACCTCGAAATAACATAACAGTAAAAATAACAGTAATAGAAGAGAATGCAGTTGCAAACAAGCCTAGTGAATCAGTGTTAACATAAAGTGAGGGGAGTCTATGTCTCTATTCAGATGGTTATGAAGTAACTAAATCACTCTAGTTGGAACACAGAGGTCCCTGTCAAAATGTCAGGGAAATGCAGAGGGCACACATTGACAAATGACAGTGTTTGGCAGGGCGAAAGGAGGAGGAGGGGGGAGGTCGTTTGTGGTCATGTGAAAACTTGGTCCCTCCCTCTTCTTATCAATGCGTGATGAGGTGAAAGTCACCTTGAGATACCTAGCATGGAAATGTCTCAGCGGCACTTCCATTCCTCATAAAAAAATTACAGAGCACAGTAGGTCGGTACAAAAAAAAAAAGAGAGTAGCGTTCATTGAGGGCCAGAATTTTCTGTACAAAAAGTGGTCATTAAATATGCAGCGGCCCCTCTGCTCTGGAGAGTGCAGCAAGAGGAGGGAAGATGGCCATGCACCACTCTGGTAAGAACATAGGGGTTTCCAATGACGACCTGCGGGCAAGTCTGAAATGCTCTTTGGCTTTTCAAAGAATAATCTTCAGATGTGACAGCTAAAGGACAGATTTAACAAATGATGTAAACGTTATGACCAAGACAATAATGTACAAATTACATTTCTGCCAGTTTAATTTATAACATATTGTAAGTCATATTTTTATCATAATAGTTTTCACAAGTATAATCTAATTTTACTCTCTCAGTGAAGAAATGATAAACCAAATTCACCACCAGTTAATTGAGGGTAATATTTGCTTGACCAGTGTTCTAATACAATGCTAATATTTTGATTGTTAAAAATCCAATAAAATGGGATCATTTTTTTACACAATTAATTTGTACAGTGAAACTTACATTTGACAAGTATCTCCAAGGACATCTTGACATAAAAGCTGAATTTATTCAAAGTCCTAAGAGCAGAAACTGTCCAATGAATAATCTTCAAAGAATCAGTGGCATATTAGCCCATCCATCCCCTCCACCCATCCACCCAGCTGTATGTTGGCCCACCATGCAGTGTGCTCTGCTGGCTCCAGCCCTTTCTCCATCTCATTGAGATGCAAGGCATGCCCAATATAAGAAAATGTCCGAGATAGCTTTGAAGTCATTAGTTCAGTCATTAGCACATTTATGTTAAATCCAAATTACAATTCATCACCAGAAAGGGCCAATCATTTATTTTGTGTTGCTTGGCAGGCGTTAAACTGTATTCAGTCATTTGAAGTCACGGAGCTGCACTCATTATGGAGGCCTATTTAGTCCTCCACTAAATCAGCTCTTATTCATTAGCAACTTGTGGGAATGCTTAACATCTAACGCAAAGCTGACGTGATTGTATAAGGAATTCTTCTCGGGAGAAATAGGCAAGGACTTTTATATTTGTTGTTGTCTATGATCAGAGAGATTTGTCAGCCACCCACGCATCAATAGGAATGAGGTCTTTGAAATGACTTGTTTATATCTAAAGTCAGATGATGCTCTTTTTTAAAACAAGTTTAACGATCATTGTGATTTAGAATCATCATGTGTCGACCACCCCAATTTCAGTTTTTTAAAAGGAGTATTTGGACCCAATGTTTTCTTGAGATCAAACTACAAAAGAACCCCTATAAAACTGCCACTTTTCTTGACCGCTTCAATACAAAAATTGTGTCCATCTGACTGTGACTTTAAATTCATTTCATCAACCAGTTTCTATTTACGTACTGTAAAATTCCCAATTTTCTTTTGGGGGTTTTTCCCTCCTGAAGAAAACACATACCAACATATTTCATTTTTATTTTAACAATGTTGTTCTCCAAAATACTTTGTAAAAACATGGTGGTCTGACAATGTGGAACAAACATGGCTGGTCATGGAGATATTTGTTACACCAATAATACATTATCTTTGCTTTTCCCTCTTTACCACAGGCTCTTAGAAGGCACCGATAGTTCCCATGCCAGATCTAATAGAAGAATAAATCAAAAATACCCAGTAAGGTACAGTGTTAGTGCAGTGATACCCTTTGATTGTATCACATGAAAGAGAGAGGATCTCATCTAGGAGTTCAATTCAAATACACTGAAATACACTGGCTATCAGGAGATGAACTGGCTATCTGCACCATGAACAAGAACCAATTGTAATTTAAATTCTACACTGTTACCCTGGGCAATAGATATAGGCCTGAACATGAAGATGCTTTCTGGTACGGTATATACCGTATACCGGAGTATTTGGAAAAAGCCACGGGATGGTTTTTCAATACCGTCAAAACAATTTTTTTGAAGTTTTTCAAGAAATTGTAATATTTGAAGCTACTTTTTAAGCTTAAACCTGCAGTCAACTTGTGCAATACACGTTAGCAGATTGCGTTCTTCATTCCACCTGATATTTTACATTATGAAGCTTACCGCAGTTCCCCAGAACAGTTGAGCCAGTCACGTGCCAGTTTGTAAACAGCACAACGGGAGACGGCGGGAGCTGATGAGTCCATAGCGTTCTATATCTATCAGCGAGTCTCTGTTGTGCAGCGCACATGAGGTGATGAAGTTACACTTGTACGCAATTCACTACTAAATGTTTGCCGTCAGAAGTCAAAGCGCTCTGGATGAGTTGTCTGTACAGCTGCCATTTTTTCCCCTGTGCTTCCTACTTGCGTTTTTGTCTCCTCGGTTCTTCTCCCCTCTGCTCCCTGTGCACACGCTGCTCTTCTTTCAGAAAAGCATGCATCACAACTTTGTTCATTTGCACAATTTCTCTCATTCACTTTTGCTTGTAAATGTCCACACTCACCGAAAATAACATTTGGTATCTACTAACTATGCTTGTATGAGCTGGATTTGCCTGTCTTTGCACTTAGTTTATGTTCGTTTTCGCTAGTTAGCATTTAGCTAACAGCATCTACATAATTTTGCTATTAGTTTGCGCTACTTTTGTTAGCATTCTGGTAATAGAGGCCCATTGGGCTGTTCTTGCATTTTTAGCGCCACCTTGTATGCTATGCTAGTAATACCGTAAATCCAGGGATAAGAGAAGGACAGTACGACAATATGAAAAGCTGGATACAGCTGAACTTACTGTTTCTATTCAGAAAATGTGTTACAGATGTATGATCTTAATTTGATCACTCTTTGTTGCGGAGAATCTTCCGGCACAACAGGAAATGCAAACTTGTCGTGTATTTTAGGTTTAAAAATGTATTGCCCAACAAAAAATTCCATTAATTTTAATCCACATAATAATTCACATTTCCTGTTGCTGCCATAAAATCGAACACTTTGCTTTAAAAAAATGTATTGCCCAACAAAGAATTCCATTAACTATAATCCACATAATAATTCACATTTCCTGTACGCTGCCATAAAATCGAACACTTTGCTTTATTCTAAAACAGAGAAAATTGCTCAAAGAAAAAGCCTAATCTACCAAGAGTGCATAACCTAATTAAAATGAAGGCAATCAATGCCTAGTGCTGCAGTCCAATCAGTGTTGTAGCGGTTCCTGGAAAAGTGGGTATACTCAAATGTTGCCAAAAAAAATCCCAAAACGGCCTGCCTGGCGAAAGAATGGCGCCCTGTGTGAAGAATTATATGAGAAACAGTGACATGTATTCTAAAATGATAAATCCCATATTAGTCTTTCACAGTCATGCCAACCCAAGCCGTACTGTGCTAGTAAGCTAATAGTAGGCCTACTATTGAAATAGATAAATGAGGCTGTCAACTGAGTCAGAAATTCACAGGTTTCACATTTGTTCCATTTCTTTCGTCTTCAGGTTTTCACTCTCAAAGTCACACTTAATTATTTATTTTTTAAAACAACAAAATTGGATGTTTCTAAGTCCACAACAATGCTTAAACCACATCATTAAACCACACTTTTGAGATCTGGGAAAAATCTAAGACATTTAGATTTTTGAGTGTAGATACTACTTTGATACGCATCAGTGGGGATTAAGAAGTGAGTATACGTAATGCCCACTGAAAGAAAAGTGGGCATACGGCGTATACCTGTGTATACCCATCACTACAGCACTTAGTCCAATTATCATCTCCGTTCCAGCTGCATGGACATATGGGGGCGAACGATCATATTTAAACAGCATGCATTTACGTCTTCACATTCTCAACTGACGTCCGCTTCGTCATGGGCTGTGGTCGAGCACGAGGAAGGGCTGTACTGTTCATGAAAATTGAATCCACACACGGCTGACTTTTATGTCTGGTGTGCTCAGCCGACTAACGCCATCTCGTCTCCATCGTGCCATTTTGTGCTGTGGTCATGAAACCATCGCTAGCTGCTCTATGAGCCAAGGCACGGCAGAGGACGCTCATAATGAACAGCCAGTCCAGCAGCAGAATTACTATCATTCATTCAAACATTTTCAGCGCTGCCCTTGAGCACAGCCCTAATGTGAAACCTCAAGTAATGTTAACAAATCAACCAGCTTGCTTGCAGGTTTTCTGTAATGCCGGTGAGTGAGACTGACTGTATGTCTCTCTTGGTCACAAAATGAGCCCTGCTCTAACAGGGGGGATGATAACTGCATTTAGTGCCCTGCCAATGAGCTGATGGATGGGCTAGTATCTGGGAAATGTCTATCTCCCCCGGCAATATTGTCCTGTACTGTCCTATTATATCCCTAGTAGAGCTGACTGGGCTGTCTTCACTGTGCTAGGGCTGGAGGTGCCTCCAGTGAATCCCTCTGCACCAGGACCTAACAGCCTGGGGGGCTGCAGGGGCATGTGCCGCCTTCCCCTGGCACTCAGACCAGTCCAGACCCCCCAGTAACACCCTCAGCCTCAGGGAAGAGTTTCAGACACCATGCTACAGTACAGAGCAGCTCACCAGCCAAATGCAACAGTGTCTGTCAGGCCAAGTACTGAGTCTAGTTTAAAGCTTTACACTGTGACAGAGGACACAAGCTAAGCCTATAGTTTTCCCTACTGAGATGTTTCAATGCATGACACTATTCCCTGACAAGGTTCTGAATGCTTTGGAATATCTAGACATGCATATATTACACCAGACGACCGTAGAAATAGTTTTAACAAGCAACAGTGCACGGACAGAGGATGCTTCGAAAAGTGACAAACAAATAAGACACTTTGCAAGCCACTAGCTAGCAGCTTAATGTCACAATGCAGCACTGAATGACAAATGAGCCTGTGTAAAACCGCGGTCACACAGTCGACACGGAGAAACAGAAGGGCACACGGCGGACAGACAGACTAACACATCAGGAGGACGACACTATCCCTGCTGCCGCTGGCAGCATGCACAGGTAGGTACGCCGCGCTTCTGCGACTTCACATGCAACACACTTTGCCCTTGGAGGACATTCGACAGAAAACACAGGAAGATAGAGAGATAGCGAGAGGGGAAAAAAAGGGAAAAGAAGAGGGAAGAGCAGGAGATGTCCCTGCAGATGAGATGAGAGGAGAGGAGGAAGGGTAAGAGGAGGAGGGGGACTCACAGTATCTCCAGATCGCGGAGAGCTCGGAAGGCTCCATCTTCGATACAGCTGATGTGGTTGCTGTCCAGTTGCCTGAGGAGAGATTAGAGACAGGAGTCAGCGGCAGGTCTGTCTGCAGGCGTGGAGGCGGAGGGTGGAGGGGGCTGCTGGAGGTGAGGGCTGCAGGAAGAGTGCCGGTGGCTGTGGATGAGTTTGGCTGGGGTGGACTGGTGGGAAGTAGGCTATCGCCAGGCAGCGCACAGCACACACTCAGATCTCAGCTCTCACCTCTGTCTCACTGCAGCCTGCCAGGTTAGGAAAGGAAAGGACCAGCTGGCTAAAGTGGCCTGCCTGGCTGCAGCCTATCACCACACTCTCTACTCTGCCCCGGGAGTGGAGGAGAAGGAGAGAAAGAGCGAGAGAGAGAAAGAGGGAGGAGGGGAGTTTGAGAGCGAGAGAAAGAGAAAGCAAAAAGAGAGAGAGACAGACAGAAGGAGAGTGAACAGGAGGCTGGCTAAAGCATATAGCCCACCCCGTCTGTCAACTCTCCGTAAATATTAATTGCATTTTCTCCCTCCCCCCTCCTGTTCTCCCACTCCTCCCACCCCTCTACCTTTCTATTTTTTGAAAGTCAGAAAGGGAGTAATTTCATTACATTAGAGCAGCCAATCCATTACGAGCTTTTACCGGCTCTGTCACTGAAACAATTTAATTAAAGGAGAGGGTTCGTAAATCAGCCCGGACTCCCAATACTCAGAGCACTCATTCCTCTTCCTTCTTTTCCTTCTCCTTTAATTTGCAGGCCTAAGTATGCAGCCCCAACCCCCCATCTCTCCACCCTTCCTCTCTCCTCTCTCTGCCCCCCAAAAAAGGAGATGGATGGAAGACAAGGCACCACAAAGGGCAGACATTTAGAACGCTCTCCCAGAACGTTTATCCAGACTCCAAAAAGCTTCTGTGACATTTAACCTGTTACGGACACTGCCTATGCATCTTCTGCTGTAGGCTATACAAAAAAAAATAAAACATATCTCCCTCCTCTAATCTCCTCTTCCTAGACCCATCCCCTTCTCTTCCCCATCTCTCCATCCCTAATCCTTTTTACTTTGCTTCCTATCTTCTCTTTTCTTCTCTTCCCTTGGCTCTCCTCTAGTAAAGCATCTGTTTCCTGTCTGGTCCTTATCTCTTAGCTGAGGAGACAATACATCCATTTGGAACGCGTCCACCAGAGAGGAAATGAGATAGGTAACATGTTGAATTACTATGTCTGCCGACGGATTGTGGGTTGACGTCTCCCATGAGATTATTCCTTCACACTTTGGTATAAAACATTCCCGATGAAATATTCAAAAATGAAAACGACCATCAGTGTAGGATGGAAACAAGCAATGTTAGGGCACAGCACATACAGATGACATATTAAAAGCATGCGTGTCAAGCTTAATCCAACTTCATGACAAATGTCTTTGAAATAATTTCCCAATTAGTAAATGAGTATCATGTGAACTGTATACATAAATAAAGAGAGTCACACACTATAAACTCTGAGTAATTTACTGGGTAAAACACCAACGTTCCGGCTTCACTATGCCTTCTATCATGTGAAACCTGACAAACCTAAGGGAGGAGGATACCATGATCAAAGCTTGTTTGTTCTTTCGACCCTTTACTTCTAGTTTCCATTTTAGGAAACATCTTGAAGAGGTACTGAGTACAATGCCTGGCTCTGCTCAGCTCCAAACAAGCATCATATTTGAGAGATTATTTCTGTTGTCTGACAGCTTAGTGCACTTGGCTCTCTTCAAGGGATCGCAGGACCACTATCAATCGCATGTTCAGTATAGGGCGGGAGGATGGCTATGTGTGTGTGTGTGTGTGTGTGTGTGCGTACACATCATGTGTGTATGTGTAATGGGTGTTATGTGGGGGGAATGAGAGTACCACATTTCCTTCCATCTAATTATGTTGGCCTTTAATCATCCCAGTCATAAGCAGTATTGGCAGTTTGATGCTTCTGCATTCCCAGCCCCATATGGAAGAATATGAAAAGAGGAGAGAGAGAGAGAGATAGAGAGTGAGAGAGTCGAGAGATAGAGAGAGAGAGAGATACTGAGAGAGAGAGGGAGTAGAGAGGGAAGGAAAGAGAGGGTAGAGAGTTGAGAAAAGAGGGAGAGGGAGCAGGCCTTAACAGTACCGACCGACTCAGACCAGCCCTATTAATCTGTCATGGGGAAGGATGTAGCAGGATGCTCAACCAGCAGCCGCACGACTCCCAGTTCCTTTGGGGACCCAGTTGATCCACGTTCATTAGCTAAGACAACAGGAAGTGAATGAGAGGATTTGTCTCTGTGGTGGAGGGACCGTGGAGCACGGTGGAGCATGGCTGCCTGGAGTTGGGAGTCCCTAACAGACAGGGCCGGCGTCCCAAAAATGGCACTCTATTCTCTGTATAGTTTAGGGAATAGGGTGCCATTTGGGACACGGCCTTACAGAGGCTACTCCGCTGTCGCTGGGCTGGGTGACGGAGAGACTAAAGGGCTTCGGGGGAAGGGGAGGGCACAGTGGAGGGAATGGAAAGATGGAGATAAATCACACAGCCAATCTATAGCTAGCTACTGTGTCCTGATTAGCACAGCTAGAGGGCAGTACAGACAGTGGCTAGCCAGTGTCCTTCTGTGGATGGGCGTGGACACAAGGCCTAAAGACTCTCTCTACTAATACTGTGAGTGCTTGGACAAAGGGGACACTGCAGAACCCTTCTGTATGTGAGATCCCAGTAGCCTAGGAGATGTGTGTTGTAGCTGTGTGTTGGTGTCCGTAGTGTGGTTCAGTGGGCAGAGGCCTAGGTACAGCGGTACAGTGTGCCCGCGGTGCTTATAGTGTCGTGTGGTGGCGTGGTCAGGTAAGCTGCGCCAGAAGCAGTCGGCGAGCTGAGGACACAGCATTCTGGGTAGGGGAACATGGAGTGAAAGACAGAGGTGGAGGGTGAGTTATGCACATGCAATGTTTTCCCAACCAGCTGCAGAACCGGACTCTGGACTCTCAATCACACTTAGTTTAGTTGATATAGCATTAGTAAGGCCGCAGTGTTTAGAACCAGAGGGATGTCAATGCACTAGTCTCGTGCATAACTCACTGTCAGCCCAGCCCAGTGGAGGTTTGGTTTGCTGGCTGACAGAACTCTCTATACTGCCACTATTGCAACATAATGTCTATGTTATGTGCATGCGCTCTGGCAGATAACCTTATAAGACATACAGTGGCCAGCCATTTTGTTGCTGATGGACAACACTGTGGATTGGCAGATTGTGTGTAGGATAGACAGATACAGAAGTCCATCAGCAGGGTGTAAGTGTGTGGAGCTGACACTTAACCGAAAGCAGCCAAGGGCGGCAGGCCCAGAAACCCCAGATACAGATCCTGTCTGCTCTGACATATACAGATTTGTGACAAATTTGTCTCATTTGTTGAGAGAGCAGATTAGAATAAGAACCTCTGCCAGTTTCTTGGCAGTTTGAAAAAAAAGGAAAAGCAAGGCAATCTGATAGCCGAGTGAAATGAATGCCACTCCAGTTTTCAGTGGCCACTAAAGGTTTCTCCAGGATATCAGGGTTGGGATTACGAGTGTGGGGAGAGCGGTGTGTCCCTACTTCTGTAGCGCAGTACATAAGGAGGGCGTTAGGTGAAAGAGAGAATATGAGGGAATCAATGCACGGGCCAACTGGGACCTGTCAGGGTTTTTCTTTGAGAGGAAAATGGAGGGTTGGACTGTTTCAGCAATTAAATCAGGAGTCACCTTACTGTGCTGGGGCTGGGGCGGAGGTGCCTGAGGAGGAATGTGTGTGTGTGTGTGTGGGGGGGGTTACTAAAGAGTCTCAGGCAACCAGTCCCTGTCTCCCTCCCTGTCTCCTATGTGCTCTGCAAACAGCTGAAGAACTGTGCTAAAAGCTCCGACACGGCGACGAGGCTGCCGCCCCTCTCTCCTTTCCCTTTCACTCTCTCTCTTTCTCTTTCACTCCCTCTCTCTCTCTCTCTCTCTCTCTCTCTCTCTCTCTGATGAGTAATGAGCAGCTCGCTCTCCATTCATCGACCGTTTTGGGGAACGGAGTGTTATTTTTAAGGGGGTAACACATGGAGATGGAAGGGCACCTCTGGAGATGAGTGAGGAGAGAGAGAGGGGGTGGGGAGTGGTGAGTGACACTCTGTTAACTGAATCTGAGAGGGGGAGGGGCAGAGGGCGGTGGAGGCGAGCCTCATTGAGTGGCAGCGGTGCCCTAACACAAACAGACAGGCACTCCACTTATTTTCAAACACAATTACTCTGCCCCGAGCTTTAAAGCCAACCTGGCTGACTGTCGCTCCTCCACGCAGCGCATAACATGAACCTCTCTGACTCATGTCCTTAAAGGAGATGCCTTGCTTTATCACACTCTCTTTCGGAATAGAAAGCCCTGCGTGGCTCTGTTTATTTGGTGGATTGCAGATGATCAATAGCGCCACAGGCAGGAACAGGACAGGAGATCTGGTAGGTAATGGAGGCCAGCTGACTCCGGTCTGTCTGTCTGCTGTCTGCTCTCTCTCTCTCTCTCTCTCTCTCTCTCTCTCTCTCTCTCTCTCTCTCTCTCTCTCTCTCTCTCTCTCTCTCTCTCTCTCTCTCTCTCTCTCTCTCTCTCTCTCTCTCTCTCTCTCTCTCTCTCTCTCTCTCTCTCTCTCTCTCTCTCTCTCTCTCTCTCTCTCTCTCTCTCTCTCTCTCTCTCTCTCTCTCTCTCTCTCTCTCTCTCTCTCTCTCTCTCTCTCTCTCTCTCTCTCTCTCTCTCTCTCTCTCTCTCTCTAGATGGGGGGACCTGAGTGGGTTCCTTTCAGTCTTTAAAACAACATGCAGCTGCATTCTCATGAAGATAACCAAAAGGTCTGGTTCAAAAAGGCACCTCAGTTCAGCCCGTTCAGCCCGCAACACTGAGAGGGAGTTTATATAGAAAGACAAGCCAGGCTTCATTCTATGGATGCGTCCCAAAAAGGCACCCTAATCACCTATAGGGCTCTGGTCAAAAGTAGTGCACTATTGGGAATATGGTGCCTGTTGGGATGCAGTCTATGATGTGAAAGGGAAAGTGGATGATGCTGATGATCGGATAGTGGAGGAAACCACCCAGAACCACCCAGACTGACTTACATCCAAACCCTGGGAAAAGGAACAGACCGAATCTGACTGATTTACATACTAGCGGTGATCCTTAACTCCAAACACAGTGGTCGGCCCATTAAGCCTAAGCTCAACATCACGTCTCTCTATTAATTGCAGTGAATCATCGATAAGCTCTCCTCTGATTGGCTGATTTGGGACTGAGTTTTGGGGAATGCAATGTTTATTGTTCTGGGCGACGAATGGTGGCCATTGGCCGGGAATTGCTTTCTCTTTCTCTCTGATATTCTGCCCAACACCATCACCCGGCAACATGTGTGGGGAAGCGTACAATTGGCTCTGGTCTGGAGATGAGGGCGTGTTTTTTTATGATAATATCATCAGACTCCACGCAAATCAGAAGCAGCATCTCACCACTAATACTGAACTGAAGTAACCCTGTGGGTGAATCTTGTCAATGGAATTCAAATAGAAAGCCATCTTACTGTGGCTTGATGACAACCCGGGTTGGAATTCCCTAAGCAGGATTAATACATTTGTCAGTGTATTAATTGAGGTGTTATTTATTAGAATCTCATGAATTAACGCATGAATAAATGAATGGACGAAATAATTAATAAATTAATGATCGGACAGGAGACTAGATAATTGTTCCAACAGACCTGCACCCATCTACCTCTGACAAATAACTTTTCCCACACTTGTTTTTCCACAGAGAAGCCACGCCAGGTGCTTGTTAAAGTGCTTTCTATATATGGAAGATAGAGGAGGATGGAGTGTGGCTACTTACAGGTTTTTGACAGTTGTGATCCCACGGAAAGCCTTACGAGGAACCGCCTGGATCTGGTTCTCACTGAGGTCTCTGGGGGAGCACAAGATAAAGACAAAGACGAAATGTTAGGGGGTTGTTTGAAGGCACAACTCACATTTCAGAGAGGCGAAGCGGTTAAGAACATATGGGCATTCTGGAGCATTCTGGGGCTCCAGCGTTCTGCTGAGGAGTAATGATAGCCATCCCTTTGAGGTCCAAAATCAAATTGTTCTACAAACCATCAACGTCATATCTTCCCTTTCCTCTCTTTCTGCCCTCTCAGATCCCCCTCTCTATCCCTCTTATGTGTGTGTGTGTTGGGGATACACATGTGTGTGTGTATGTTTTTAATGTAAAACATTTCAACATTTTTAACTCAAGTAGAACCCTTCAATGGCGTTCCATTATTCTCCAGGAGAAATGAAGCAATCACATTGGGTTTGAGGAACTTGAGAACGCATTGATAGAAAAAAAAAAGAACACTCGCAAACTAAGACATGGCAGCACATTACTATCCTGACAGTTTTCTTTCTCCCTCTATGCATTCGGTTATGAGCCAAATGATTTTGGACATGTCACAATGGTTTTGCTTAACTTTATTAAGCTTGTTTGTTTGTAGATGCTTGTCGGCAAACATCATTTTGAAAAGCAGAATGCAATTACTGGGCCAGGGAGGAAACAAATGAGATATGGAATATCTGGCGGGATAATCAGGGTGTCTGTCTCCCAGTCATGCCTGCTCCATATAACAGAGAGAGACCACCGGCGGGCTTAACCCGACTGCTCCACGAAGGCAGTTATTTATCTTAGAACTTGTCCTTGTGGTAAAAATGATGTGGGTAAAACGAAGCGCGAATTAAAAATACGAATCTCGGCGCATCGTAGGACCATTAGGTGGAAAAACTCGGACAGTAACCACTTTTTAGAAGCGAACCACTCGATTTTGTCCCGACGTTACGTCGGCATCGAATACACGACACCCTCCCTAGGAGAGGGGGGGACCTCAACAATTTATTGTTAAACGAGAGGTTGCCTGGATCTATAATTTAAAGACCCCTGCTCCGTTCGGTCTCGACGTAGACTTTGATCTGAAGCCATTCTTGTGATAATTGTGATTTTGCTATTCATTGTAAACGTTTGTAGACCTATACAGCCAAATCTATGATCGTATGCTATACATTTACGTTTTTTGTATGTTCTATTTATAATCTGCAAATGAACCAACGATATGATTACAGACACCTGTGTGTGTCCTTTGACACTATATAAACTAGTGACCCGCAGTGTTTGTCATTATACCCTGATGAAGACAGCGTGTCTGTTGAAATATTGGTTATTGGGTTATTCAATTATTGCATCTGAGCTCCTAGAGTGTGCGGCTCGCCTTTTGCTTTTTCAAGTGTTCTACTCGGCCCGCCAGCACCTCGCCTAAACAGGTGTGCGTTTCTTTCACCTCCAGCTTAACCCCACTGACCTTGTTACAACCAATTCCATTGGTAAACAATCAGGCAAGGATCCAAATACACTGTGGAATTCTGCCAGCCCATGCTCACTCACTCACTCACTCACTCAGCAGCAGGATCAATAAGTTGACTCCAAACACAATGGTCGGCCTAACCTTCTCCTTCTTCCTTCTGGCAGCCTATAATTATGAATTAACCAGAGTATTGCCAGCAATTTCCTCTCAGGATATTATAATAACACCATTAATTGGGTACCCGTTTTGCCCCCTTCAATTACAATTGGGTGTATGTTATTAAATGGGAGCCCAATCAAGTTTTATTAGTGCCAGAAATCTTAATTAGTGTGTTGTAATATGCAGCTTCAACCTGAGTCCAGCTTTATTGTCCCTGACGTTTTCAATAGCCTTGCATTCTTTGGCCAGGGCCTTTGTTTGAAAAGAGATGAAAAAATGTCCAGTCCCTCCTTGAGTTGATCTAAACAGCATGGGGTTTTGTGTATCCTTAACTCAAACTATGTGCGATGTACAAAGAAGGCAAACATTTGAACGAGCATAACTCATAATACGCCACTTTAACATGCAGCACAGACGGAAAATGTATTTCGTGTTTATACCTCCGACACATTGGGTAAGAATGCATTTTTCTTCCGACTGTTTTACACATTGCTCTCCCTCTGACGTCAATGGCATAAATGCAAAACGGATAAAGAATACTTTATTTTGTATTCTCTTTCTCCCATTTTTGATTCTTCTTTTAGTCTGTTTTGTTTACATTTTTCATGAATGGCGAGTCTCAGGTCCATTATGTCCTCTATGTGCTACAGAGAGTGAGAGCCTACGGCTTTATACACTACTCCCAGTTCTAATAAATGTTTTATTGTTTTGTTTACTCGGCTGTGTTTTCTCCATCCTACAGAAAAATATGAAATCATCCAAGCTAAATAAGAACCGTTATGAAATACAATCTCTCTCTCTGCGGTTTTGAGCAACCTCAAACCCTCACACACACACACATGCGAAGTGGATTGAATGGGGAAGCGCAATCAACAATATGCTGCCATATAAACGGTGTATCTGCCACAACTTTGGAGGACATCGTAAGTTCTCCCCGAAACACCACAGCAACATTGTATGATGTAAATCGTCTAGAGGAGAAGATCTGCTATGACTGGAATATAATAACATAGTATATATTCTGCTATCTGTTGAGCAGATATAGGCCTTGCCTACTCAATCTCATCGCTAATGTTCTTTGATATTGGCGAGATACTGCTGTTAATAATCTGTGATAAACATCTGCCCACCAATCCTTGTTGAGCAGCACATTGCACAGTGTTCTTGGCAGGCCATGTTGCTTTGTGACATGGTGTATGGATCCTTTGTCTGTATCCTCGGTGTCTCATGTTATTTTAGGTGAGTCAGATCTCCACCTTCAAAGAGACGATACTATCATCTGGCTGAAATTGGCTTCCCGCCTCAGAGTTAAAAGGACACACAGACAACAAACAGTGTAATATCCACGCTGCCCACCCACTCAAACGCACATGCGCGCGGAAAGCGCGCGCGCGCAAACACGCACACAAAACAAACGGAGCACACTCACCCAAACACACAAGCAAACACACGGGCGCACACACATTTTTGGAGTGGGGGGAGGAGTGGGGGGAGGAGAGAGGGAGTGCATCAGTCTCCTGACACTGACAATCTGCTTGCAAATTTCATTAACTTTATTTTCCTTTCACCCTCCTCTTTCTGACTCACAGGATGGCTGCTATAAATCTCCTATTGATTCCATTAAAGCCTCACATGTCCAGACAAGCTGGCAGCACAAAAACATATTACTGATAAAAGCCTAGCAACACACTCAAGGATATCTTACGCACGCTGCAAGGAGGAGCCGTCCTCGTAGCGGGCAAACACACGCACGCAGGCACACTGCATCAACACAATGAGAGAGAAAGACGTTAGGGGTTTACTGGTAAATGTGATCCAGGTTTATTCAATTCAATTTTCTCAACAGACGCTGAAAAATAATGAATGGCATGGCAACACAATTCGGTTTCTATTTCTAGTTATCACGGCCTCTCCCTTTACTGAAGACAAGAGTACAAGTGAAAGAGGGACAGTGAGACGAGGAAAAGGCACCATTTCAATTTAAATGGAAATACATTGAAAGAGGAAAACAGCTCAAAACATCAACCATCATCAACACGCTTGTCCCAATCATATTGTTTACAACCGTAGTCAAAACAGGCATATGTCCCTCTTCATAACCCTTATGGACAGCATGCTGCCATAAAGAGAGGATATGTACACCCAGTTGTTGATTCTATACCGCTGACTGGTCTGCTACCTGCCTATCTAGGGTACCTATCAAACAGAACAGAACAGGAGGGGTGTGCTATCTAGGGCTTGTGGCGCTCGGCAGGGCTATTATCTGCATGCCAAATTTCATTTCCAGCTTGGCTCGTCAGTACCTTTCTGCTGCCTGCAAGCCACACAAACAACATCCACACCCCAATCCAGCCCACCACCACCCCACCCCAGCAGGCCCCAGACCAATCCAGTCCAGGCCCATACTAATCCAGTCCAGACCCAGACCCCCTCCCTGGGCACAGTTAGTGGCAACATCCCAAATGGCACCCTAGTTCCTGTACCCATAGCACTCTGGTCAAAAGAAAAGGATTTGGGATACATCCAGTGTCCTACTGTACCAGTGCAGCAAGAGGAGGAAAGATGGGAGATGAGGATGAGACCAAAGGCTCCCTCCCAGCTATTTCTGTCTCTGATATTAGATTACATTATTCATTTGAAATAAATGACACTAACCAGGTCAACCCCCATTGCTTTTATATTACATTTACCCCCTTCTCCCTTATACACCCAGCTCCAGGGAGGACAGACAGTTCAACATGTGAATCTAGAGTGGCGGGAATGGGATGGAGCGGAAGACAGTGCAGGGCTCGTTAGTGTTTATCACAACACTGACTGGTGTCCTCCGTCACCCCTCTTTCCTCTCAGGGAAACATGAACCCCGAGCTCTGTAACACGAGAAGCCATTATATGGTTGCATACACTGAGTGTACAAAACATTAGGAACACCATCCTAATATTGAGTCGCCTTTCCCCTCAGAACAGCCTCAATTCGCCGGGGGCGTGGACTCTACATGGCGTCGAAAGCTTTCCACAGGGATGCTGGTCCGTGTTGACTCCAATGCTTCCCACGGTTGTATCAAGTTTGGCTGGATGTCCTTGTGATACACGCGGGAATACACGCGGGAAACTGTTGAGCATGAAAAACCCAGCAGCGTTGCAGTTCTTGACACACTCAAACCGGTGCACCTGGCATCTACTACCATACCCCGTTCAAAGGAACTTCAATCTTTTATCGTGCTCATTCCCCCTCTGAACGGCACATATACACAATCAATGTCTCAATTTAACCTGTCTCCTCCCCTTCATCTACACTGATTGAAGTGGATTTAACAAGTGACATCAATAAGGGATCATAGCATTCACCTGGATTCACCTGGTCAGTCTATGTCATATCATGTTCCTAATGTTTTGTACACTCAGTGTATATAACCAATGCAGGCCCGTTTGGCCCCAGGTTGATTGGGGCAAGGAGCGTATATGTATCAGGGAGGCATATTTGTTTGATTTCACATCTCCGTGATGTCGGGACGCATTACCGGTGGCCGGCACTAGCGAGAGCTGACAGGGTTAAGACAGCGTCTAGGCGCCTGCCAGGCCGCCGCTCCCCTCAGACGCCCGGCCCAGCCAAGCCCAGCCCCATCGATGCTGCCTGCCTTATGAGATGCACATTTCAGATTTCTTTCATTAGAGAAAAACCAGCAATAACGGGGTAGAGAGAGGACCCCAGAGGGGCTGGGGATGGGGGAGCGTTTTGTTTTATGAAACCCGAGACGTCTTCAATGGCTGAATCGGCTGACTCCGGGCTCCACCAGGTTCGTCTCCATTAGGGTACTATCGCCAATGAGGTGTGCTCTCTCGTGTCACAATCCCCATTTTCCTCTGTTATAAGAGGCAGGCTCTCTCCCGCTCTCTGGGGAGATGTAACATTACTCAATATAGATATATAAAGAGTATAATAAATATTGAACAGTGGGTGGCTCATATTTCAGTGTTTTACAACCAGGGGTAATGGTGATGATGGGGTAGAGAGAGGAGTCGTGTGTTCTCTCTATGCTGCAGTAGTGGGCTCTGACTGCAGTGAACGACTGGGAAGTATCAGTATTGGTTTACAGCCACTTTTGAAAAATGTAGACAAATTAAAATGGTATGGATTTCTCCCCTCCTCCAAAGGCTTTAAAGTCTAATTGGCTTTCAGGACGACAGTAGCTCTTAATTAGGTTGGAGCATGAAGGAGCGTTTTCACGGGGATGATGGGATGGGGGGGGCAGGCGGAAGGGTGGATGGACTGTGTGATGGGGAGCTACTCTGGTCAGATGGATGCCTCTTAGTTTCAGCATGGAGCTCGGTCTGGATATCCGTCTTTCACACAAAGACACAAGCCTGGAAGACCCGATCAGGCCATTCACTCTCTAGTCTATCCAGTCATTCGGCTTGGATTGTGGTTTCCCACTTTACTTTTACACTGAATTCTATCTCTTAAACAGAGGGGGCCTCATAGTTTAGAGATGATGTACATGGCAAAGTCCCAGGCAGAAGGTGGCAAAGTCCCAGGCAAGAACCACACGACACACTTGGTTTTGGCACGTAGATCAGTGCCGCGTAACTAACATCTAGCTGGATCGTCACATTACTGAATGTCTCTTTACCCGCTGCTGCAGATTTCATCTCGAGGTTGGCATGTCTGGCAGAAGGAATAGAGAGCTTGATTGTTACTATCTCCTGGCTGACATTTAAAGAATATTACGATACGTTTGAGGCTGTAATATAAGCAGAAAGGGATGGGAAGGATGGAAGGAGTCCTATCCATGCAAATGTAAAGTACATGTACAGTACTTGTAGTTGAAATGTTCGCTCTCCATACTTAACCCTCCACTGCGGTGACGACAATGACAACACAGGCTATTGGGATTCTACTAGCGATAGTGCAATTGGGTTAATTAAAGAACAAGCTTGTGAGTGCAGGTGTGTGTGGTTGTGTGTGTGTTTGTGTGTGTGAGAGAGAGAGAGAGAGAGAGAGAGAGAGAGAGAGAGAGAGAGAGAGAGAGAGAGAGAGAGAGATAAAGAAAAGGACATGAAAGTTAGGCCATCCATGCCGGTTGATCATCCTTGGCAGGCCTCTGTCCTCGGCTTTGTATTCAGCTCCAGCCGTTTAACTCCTCTGCCCTTGCTTAGTGTCTTACATCTACCCCAAAGACTCCTTGATTTAATTAACTCGCTGCTTTATGAATAAAAATATTCCACTATTGATCATCCTGGCTGAGAGCTGACGCAGGCTAAAGTGGGACAGCTATTCAGTTCATTACACAGCCACCGTCGTCCTCCATCCCGCATTTCTTCTGACGCATAATTTTTGAAAAATAGGAAGCTTCTAAATCATCGTATATGGTCTCAAACACTCCCTTGGGTGCTCCAAGCTCTCTGCTTATGATTTCACATTCCTTTGCTGCCTCCCAAGAAAGAGCGGGTAAATGGAAATTAGAAATGGAAATAGTTTTTCCCCCTTGTAAGTATCTATTATGTTTAGTTGATACTTTAATTAAATTGGACAGCTTAATGTGATTTATCCTGATCCATACCCTTTTTGGGTATAAAAGCCTTTTTGGCTCTGGTTCCAAAAAACGCCAAACAAATTTAGCTGAATTACTAGAGAGAAAAAAAAGAGAAATAGTTGGAGAGGTTGGGCACACTGGGTCATTTGTTATTGGTTCATTTACTTTAATTTCTTGTGTGCCATTTGCATTAATTCTCTTCCTTCTTCTTCGTCTTCTTCTTCGGGACGGAGGGTTTACGATAGATCAGGCTTTCAGGAACATTTCTAGTTGCAGTAAAGTGTCAGCTGTAAGGATTGACGAGACCGCATGAGGACAGCAGATCTGTTTGTCTGTTACACCAAAGTGATTGGAGAGACGCCCCTGCATGGGCATTTGGGAGGGGTAGACACAACATGGCTGACACCATCGCTCTTGGCCACCCAATGGGAAAGGAGTGAACCCTTTACCCCACTAAAAGGGGAACATGTGAGGATAAGATGGCTTTGCTAATCAGATAATGGGATTGAAGGGCTCTTTAGATAAGTGGGAGGGGAGGGACGGGGAGGGGAGGGCTGGTGAAACAGCTGACACCGTGGTTTTCTCTTTATATGCATCTGGGGAGCCTTCAGCACCCATAAATAATACTGAATAGATTAGTAGATTGGGTTTGTGTGTGTGTGTGTGTGTGTGTGTGTGTGTGTGTGTGTGTGTGTGTGTGTGTGTGTGTGTGTATGCATGTATGTATATGTGTGTATGTTATGTGTGTGTATGCATGTATGTATATGTGTGTATGTTATGTGTGTGTGTGTGTGTGTGTGTGGTTTGGCTAGAGAGACAGGAAGGGCAGTAGAAGTTCTAATGCATAGAGATCCTATTCAATTATTCTAATTCCTAATTCTGTGTTCTAATCCATCTCACTGCAGGTCAGGGTTGCCACGGAGACCAAGTGCCATGCAGCTGGAGGTCCAATTAACTTCGAGGAGAGGAGAGAGGTGCAGGTGCTGCCGCTGCTGTTCCCGGGGAGTACATTGTGTGGCTGAAGCAAGATAGTAGTCGTGTGTGTTTGTATGTGTCCATGGAGGCTGCTGAGTGGAGGACGGTTCATAATAATGACTGGAACAGAGCGAATGGAATGGCATCAAACACATTGAAAACGTGCGTTTGATGTATTTGATACCATTCCACCTATTCCGCTCCAGCCATTACCACGAGCCCGTTCACCCCAAATAAGGTGCCACCAACCTCCTGTGGTGTGTGTGTTTGCATGTGTGCGTGCACACGCACGGGTGTGTACTGTATGTGAGTGAGTGTGAGTGCGTCTGTGAGCTGGTGCTTCTGTTAACTCTATAAGGCTTCAAAAGCATCCAGTCATCATCAGCGACATTTCCTTTTTTATGTTTGCAAACATGTCACACACAGCCTGGTGTAGATAGTGGAGTAAGTGAGGAGTCTGTGTCTTGGCCACAACACTCCCAAAAGGCATTAGTACTATACAACAGTACTGTACCCAGATCAGATCTGAAGCCCAGATACACATGGTGATATAGAGCATAGTGCTGAACGATTAACCAAAATACATTTTTTTGGGGGGGGTGGTTATTAATCAACTAATTGACCGTTGGTTCAATTACATTTAATTTTGTTATTTTCAGAGTCCAACGCGCTGTTTCTCTAGAGAGAAATCAAATCATTCATGAGAGAAATCAACCTAGTTCAGCGCAGAAACGTGGTCATTAACTACAATGACCATAATCCATTGTGCCTGTTTTATCCGGCTCAGAGATGGATACACTTCTACGTCTGCTAGGTTAGGTTAGATACACACAGACCGCATGAGAGAGGAATGTACACAACACAACGACTAGAGAGAGAGAGGGATAGAGACAGTTCATGAAAGTATGCCTTAGCAACTTTGAAGAACTAGTCAAATGATTTTGTCAGACTGCTCTGCAGATCTGAAGCCCAGATACACATGGTGATATAGAGCATAATGCTGAGCGTGGGGGTGGGGGGTTATTATACAACTAATTGGCCGATGTTGGTTCAATTACTTTAATTCCATTTAATTTTGTTATTTTCTGAGTCCTACGCGCTATAGACACAATCTGTCTACTGTGACCGCACACCGCATCAAAACCTATAGCCACCATCACCATCTCAATGCCTCAGCAACTCCCGCTGTCCGGCCTGTAAACCCATTGCCGGGCAGGATTCAAAGACACTAACAGCCTTTGAAGGGTGTTTTTTCATCATTGTAGGGCATCTCTATAAGTGATACACAGTGTCTTGTTGGAGAACCAAGAGACCATTCTGAATCGTTCGATGAGCCCAATTAGTATAGTCCAATACGAAATGGCTCAAAGAAGCTCCGTTTCACCCTTACTGTAATTTATTAACATATCTGACCATATTTCATATCTTATAATACATAATGTTCCTGGTTGAAGACAGGTCGGTGGAGGGAGGGATGGATAGAGGGAGGGAGGGATGGATAGAGGGAGGGAGGGATGGATAGAGGGAGGGAGGGAGGGAGGGAGGGAGGGAGGGATGATAGAGGGAGGGAGGGAGGGAGGGATGGATAGAGGGAGGGAGGGAGGGAGGGATGGATAGAGGGAGGGGGGAGGGATGGATAGAGGGAGGGAGGGATGGAAAGAGTGAGGGAGGGAGGGAGGGAGGGAGGGAGGGAGGGAGGGATGGATAGAGGGAGGGAGGGAGGGAGGGATGGATGGATGGATAGAGGGAGGGAGGGAGGGATTGATAGAGGGAGGGAGGGATAGAAGGAGGGGTGGATAGAGGGAGGGAGGGATGGAAAGAGGGAGGGAGGGATGGATAGAGAGAGGGAGGGAGGAATAGAGGGAGGGAGGGATAGAGGGAGGGATAGAGGGAGGGATGTCTGTTTGGTTGTTTCTCGTCATCTAAAACCCCCTAATCTCTTTATAATTACCATAATCCCGTTAGCTGCAGTGAGTGGCTAATGTCAAGGCTAACTGGATAAGAATCCAGGCTGGTCCAGGCAGCCCTCTCTGGCCTTCCTAACTCACACTGAGGCTGAGTCCCAAGTGGCACTATATTCCCTACATTGTGCACTACTACTGCACTCTGGTCAAAAGTAGTGGACTGTATGCACTCAGCCAACTATTCAGCCACCGGTTAGTTGTTCAGGCCAAATTGGAGGTGTTTGGATCCAGAAACACAGCGCAGGTAAACATCGCAAAAAATCCCAGTTTTGTGGTCTCTCTCATTCATAGAATTCGCATTCATATAATTCTAGTTTACAACTAGTAATTACACATACAGTTTGGATTAATTGGACGCTTTAATAGCTGTAATCAAAACGGCTGATCCGCATTATTGTTTTAACGGGAAGAAATAAAATAATACATAGTCTATACTGAGTGTACAAAACATTAGGAACACATTCCTAATGTTGACTTGCACTCCCCCCTTTTGTCCTCAGAACAGCCTCAATTCCTCGGGGCATGGACTCTACAAGGCGTCGAAAGTGTTCCACAGGGATGTTGGCCGATGCTTGACTCCAATGCTTCCCACAGTTGTGTCAAGTTGGCTGGATGTCCTTAGGGTGGTGGACCACTCTTGATACACACGGGAAACCGTTGAGAGTGAAAATCCCAGCAGCGTTGCAGTTCTTGACACAAACCGGTGCGCCTGGCACCTACTACCATACCCTGTTCAAAAGGCACTTACATCTTGCCCAATCACCCTCTGAATGGCACAGATACACAATCCATATCTCAACTGTCTTGGTCAGTCCATGTCATGGAAAGATGTTTTGTACACCCAGTGTATGTTTGATGATCAAAAATGAAGAAAACCATACAATAGACATGATGCATTCATTCACGTCCCATTGCTCAACTGTCCATCAACAACATGTATTCAATTCTACCCAGGCCGTTTAAAAACTATATTCATGCTATTGTACTACGGAGCTAAAGAGGGATGTAGAGAGAACATTCGAATATGAAAATCACTCATTCACCAGGGACAAAAATCAACAAGGACAAGAGTGAATTCTCTTCATTTCCAATCATGTAATATCACAAATCACTGGCTTTTCTAATTCATGGTGGTTCGCTGGGAGAGCATATGGTGCGGAGGAGAGATGATTTAGTAGAAATTAGAGCTGCTAAGACCACAGTGCCCAGGAGCATTAGACCTAAATCTAATAACAGAGATATGGAGAGAAAGAGGGAGGGGAGAAGATATATAGAGGGGGGAGAGAGAGAGGTGCGAGGAGAGAGAGAGAGAGATCGAAAGACAGAAAGTGAGAGAAAGAGAGCAGAAAATAATGAAAAAAAGAGAGGAACGAGGGGGTTGAGTAGGTAGAAAGGAGGGAGTCAGGGATCTCTAGAAAGGTCAAAGAGGAAGGTGAGGACAGCAGCAGAGGTCCAGTGAGAAGTTACGTTTCCTGCAGGAAGGCTGTGTTGTTTCTCCCCTTGCACCTAGCAGGGTCAACACCATTCCACCAGCCTGGCCATTAACATGTAACATCACCAATGAAAATGTGTGCACTCACTTCTGTAAGTCGCTCTGGATAAGAGCGTCTGCTAAATGACTAAAATGTTTAAAAAGAAAAAAGAAAAAAAAAGAAATGTTTTAATTGCAACCAGAGAACGTGAAAGGAAAGGAGAAATGCTACAACAACCTGGAGAGAGATAGAGAGACAGAGAGCATGGGGCCAGGCCCCCAGGGGCCCCAATCAGTACACAGCTCTGTTATCACATGGAGGGGGCAAAGCCACACAACCCCAACATGCTAAACCATAAGCCCCTGCTCCTTTCCCATCTCCCCACAACCACAATATGTACTACTGCCATTGTACAGAAACACAAACAGCTGACGGCTCCCATTCGTGGATAATTGCCCAAAACCTGTTAATATGAAAGAGAAGAACAACAATAAGCTTTACAAGGCTTTGCTGCTAATTTCGTTCTCCAAGTTTTACCTCACGTCTTTCAACCACCACCGACCGCACACCGCACACCAAATCCCCCAAAATCCCCCAAATAAAAACCTCTTTAGACATCATTCTAATTCATTATGACTAGTTAGAAAGATATTTCCCGATCAAGTTGAGAGATATTACTCCACATAGTGCAATTTAGAACGTTGTGATTAGATACAAGCTGGACAAAGAAACGTCGGCTAATTGTTGGACTATTAGGTTACAGTGAGATGATACTCTGCAGCACCAGTCTTGTGTCACATTAACACAGGCACCCAGCCAGCCAACGAACGAGGCAGAGAAAGAAAGAAAGAAAGAAAGAAAGAGAGAAAGAAAGAAAGAAAGAAAGAAAGAAAGAGAAAGAAAGAGAGAGAGAAAGAGAGAGAGGACAGAAGCCACTGACGCAGCCTGTACAGGCCAGTTCATCCACAAGATGGAGCTCCATGGCTTCTCTCTCGCTCGCTCTGTCCTCCCGCCCCAGCCACACAATCAATAAATTAATCTGTTCATGGGGTGGATGGCAGAGTAAAGTATTTATTCAGGAGGGAGGCAGAGTTAGACTACATTCTAGGCCCTGTGCCTTGGGAGGCATACTATTTCTCCACATGTTTAGATGTGAGCACATTAACACAGCAGAGGGCCTCGGAGAAGGATGGCAATTATGACGCCCTCGCAAGTATCTGTAGATATACTGAGAGCCCTGGCTGACTGACCGGCTGACTGACTGGTTGACTGTTCTGGAACAGCTCTCACAACCACAGACGCAAAGCCAAACCCAAGGCAAGCAAGGTCGGCTGCACCAGCCAAGCTTTAAATGACTAGTGACGGTAAAAATAGGTTAAAAATAGTCCCAGAGGGACATCAGGACACGTCCTTACTAAGCGGTCGGGAGAAAGAGGTGTAGCCTTGTAGGAGTTTGTACTGTACTATTGCAAACTCAGAACCTTTTGGCTGAAGTTGGTGCATTGGCAGTGGGCTTTGAGGCTAGAGCCAGGAGTCTCTCAGGTTCTCGTAGTGGTACTACAGTACAGTATGTTGTCTGGCCTGTCAGTCGGGCTGGCTGGGATGAAGGACAGAGGAGAGGGCACTCATGGCCCCACCCTGGGAGCACAGATAGACAGACTGACGGACAGACAGAAAGATAGACAGACGGATAGACCCGACAGATAGGCTGTCCTCTCCGCTGTACCCCCAGGGCTCAGTGGAAACAGTTTAATCACTGTATACGTCCCAAATGGCACCCTATTCCCTATGTAGTGCACTACCTTTGACCAGGTCCAATAGAGCTCTGGTCAAAAGTAGTGCACATTGTAAGGAAGGGGGTGACATTCGGGACTCAGTGTCTTGTCTCCACACCTGTGTGCTTCTGGTGGTGGGGTGGGCAGAGCGGGCAGGCGGGCGGGCAGTTAATAGGATCCCAGCAGGGAGGAGAAGAGGAGAGGTGGAGTGGGTCTCTGGCTGAAACAGTCCTCTTACTTCCTCCATGTAGAGATAAAAGAACGAGGCAGCGCCCATTGGAAATAAGATATCAGCAGGGAAGGTAACACTGCATATTCACCCGACCTGAAATGAAAATCCCTGACTAGATTGCCTCCATGACATCTGGTGCGTGGTGGCAAGATATGTAACATTAGGCCACAGTGTTCCACAACCGAAAGGTTGCAAGTTCAAATCCCTGAGCTGACAAGGTACACATCTGTTGTTCTGCCCCTGAACAGGCAGTTAACCCACTGTTCCTAGGCCGTCATTGAAAATAAGAATTGGTTCAGAACTGACTTGACTAGTAAAATAAAGGTAGAAATGAAACATGCTGAGTTGTGTGGCTGGTGCATTCATCTTCTCCATTGACACCAAAAGAGAATGTCAAGGCAACATGCTATGTACACTGTGCTTTGTTCCTTCACAGTGAACTCCTCATACATTAACGTTGGCCATCAAGTTGCCTGGTTCCCCTGTGTATGGACAAAGCTTCCCCGGAATCAAGAGTGAAATTGAATTTATTGGAATACCCTTCCTTAATCGAATCAGTGGACGTGGCACGTGTGGTACAGGCCGGCCGGGTGGCAGTTTCCTGTAGGAAATGGGGTGGTGTGTAAACATACTAACAATCCTATCCCTCCCTTCCACACACACATGCACACACATCCAATCACCCCTCCCTCACCGAGCCAAGATACCAGTCCTAGGGGAGAGGAAATCCAATTGCAATCCACACCTAGTCACGGGGCATTATGGGCCCAGTTCCTCCCTGCCTGCCGGGGCGGTCTGTGTTTAGACTGCTGATTATAATCACCATCAACTCATTCACATCTCATCTGACTGGGGCACCAGGCCAGGGTTCCTCACGGCTGACCGCTGCACTCAGCTAACACACCTCTGGCCATTCTGACATTACCACTGGCCACTTAACACAACCTACTCTCTTCCCTTGGATCACAGTGGCAGTGTTACTCTGTTACGCCCCACCACTGCATCCATCTGGCTTCCTCTCATTTGAACAAAAAACGTTCTGCACAAACCCAACATTTCCTGCGCGGCTCACTCGGCTCGGCCATCCTGATTCTTTTCTTCCCTTTTTCCTAGATCTCCGGTCGTGTAGATACACTATGGAGCAGTACGCCCGCCTCACTGTCATGTTTGTTTTGAAAGTGTCACTCAGGGGCCAGGGGTATCACTAGCCAACTCAACACATTCCAACAATAACTCTGCCCGGGTTTCATTTCTATCGCTTTAAGAGGCCAAGAATATTGAACGCGGAGAAAGTTTACACTCTACATACTATCCCTCCGACGGCTAAACGTATAAAAGTGGAGAATATACATGTGGTGCCCTGGGCATTTAGGCATTGATCAAATATACAGTTTGTGTTATACTTATTTCTCTGGTGGAGTCAGACAGACGTGTTAGGGGCAGTGTATGTGTGTGTGTGTGTGTGTGTGTGTGTGAGATATTTTGGCTGGAGGTACTGCACTTATATCTTACTGGGAGGCCTAGGGAAGCCATCCATTAATGTCCCTCTGATGGGAATGAAATGGAGGGCTTTTCACGTGGAAGGAAATAAGTAGCTCTCCGTCATAGGTTATTAATACCTGATTAAGGCCTCTTGGGCCATAAATCACAACCAAATGGTAAGTTGTTACCCAATAAACTAATGATGTGGTCAAAGGCATTCTGTGTTACGTCTTGGCGGGTTGCACCCTCACAGTTCATTCCCAAGGCCACTGCAGACAGACAGAGTGTTGAGGTGGCGTTGGAGGGGGAACATACTCTATAGGTTAACACAAAGCAGAGGAGGGAGGCTGACGGCGTAGAGGCTAAGCAGCACAATGCTGTAAGGAGGGAGGGGAGGGAGGGTTAAATGACCCTCATGATGGAGTACAGCTCTGTTCAAAAGTCAGGGTCCCATTTCACAGCATGGAGCCAGCTTAGTTTCGCTGCATGTGTATGTGTTTCTATGTTTCTGTTCATGTGTGTTCAGGGAGAAAGGTGGTGGTTAATGGGTCCCTGCAGTCCAAACCAACCGTCCATGTTCCCCTTCTCCTATATATAATGGAATGTTCCAGACCTAACCAGAGAAGGTGCAGGCTACAGATGACCTCTAGCACTGGCAAGATGATCTCATTGATTATGACATCATGGGGCAGGTTGATTTATAAGGGCTCTCGGATGAGGCCATATTTAAATAAACATTGGCATCCTTTCCCAAGGTAGAGAAATGGTCCCTCTGGGATCTTATCCAGGGGCTGCTGCGGGGAAGCGAGGGGAATGCTTGGAGGGGAATGAATCAATGGCCTCCCCCTTTTATGCCCTTGATAAAATATTTATATGAGAGGAACATCTCAGCTCAGGTGCAACGTAACGTTACGGTTGTGTGGAATAGATGAGGCTCAATGTCTCTCTGGAAACGGCCATGAAAATGACAATAAAAACAACAGCCACCAGGCAGATAGAGAGGAGTGGTAACGCCAATGCTAAATGGGTTGTCCACCCTTGTTAACACCCGAGCCCTGGCCTGAAATTGAGTTCAGCTGCGGCGTGGCATTACGGAGTGTTTTACGTGCTGCATCATAAATCCACAGGTTCACGCTGGCTCGGGACCCTTAGGCCACATTTCCACCTTCCTCACACTATTAGCAGACACATATTTCTGCCTTTTCCGGGGGCACCGAGGTACAGGGGTAAGGTAGAGGCTGGGGAGTTGGGGACCAAGCAGGAATGTTAGCACAAGTGTCCCCTTCACAGAAATATTAACGGGCCAATGAATGAAACTAGTCGTGTTCCAGCTAGGAGTGTTTTTGTCTTTTCACTACAATTTTTTTTTTTTTACAGAAGGACATCTGGTCACGCTGTGGGTGTATCTGGGTACGGAGGGAGGAGGGGAGGGGGCTAGGGTACGGGGTGAAGTTTTATATAAGCTTTCTCACGGCGAGTCGAGCAAATATTGGAATTAAGTTAATCATGCCTCCAAGGCCTGACTTTTATAGAGTACAGCTGAGGGGCAGTGATTACGCTGCTGTGGGAAATGGGCTCGGTGGGCTCTGTCAGTCTGCTAAGGGGAATAGGCCTGTTCTCCTCTCCTACCTCCCTGCAGTGGGCAGTATGTATATATAATGAGAGCGATGTTGGAGAAGCTCTAAACACACTAAACATAAGAACACAATCCAGAAGTGGGGAAATACACTGCAGGGCCTGCTGCATCCAGAAGAGAATGATTCAGAGAGCTAGGCCTGATTGGTGATTTTTATTCCCGCCTCCCAACAGGATTGGTTGGGTTAGGCTTTGGAACACATCACAACGTTCTCTACCTGGCTGGGCCTGTAGCCTGTGCTGAGCTGATGAGCTGAGTGTTGTGCAAGCTTTGCTGCTGGCGGTGGATGAAAGTCAAGGTGATCAGGATAGCAGCCACTAACACCTTGCTGCTCTGACTGGGGGGTGGGGGGGGATCTGTTCTGCTCCACACACAGACTGACATTAGCACTAGCATGTCCATCCACAGCCACAGGAATATTCTGGAACTGTGCTTCTGCTCCTCTCACCCTAGGGATTCCCCTGCTTAGAACACTACAGCAGCCATCTGTATGGCTGCCATCTGTATGCCAGCACAGGGGCAGATCAGGTGGAGCCTGGCATGGCAGTAAAATACAGTAAGTGCCTCTCTCTGGTGGTTTAGAGAGAAAACAGGTTCTAAACCTCCCCAGAGAACCCCCTCTACTGTAACTACTCCTTCAACCTGCATGCAATCATCATCAGACCAACCTCTCACAACATCAGGCCATTCATGCCTTGCAAACTCTGGTCACCCTGTGGGGGGGCTGGGGGGGAATCCCCCATTCCAGCCCTGCCTCTTTCCCATCCTGCCTTTGAATGGTGGAACGAGCTCCCCAGCCACCATAGTTAAAACAGCCGAGCACTTGGCTATCCTCTTTATATGAAGTCAGAGTAGGTTATTCTTCGAGCAGTAAGAAAACTGGCAAATACTGTCCATCCGTTTACACAATATGATTTGCAGTTTTGATAACTTTAATTATGAGCAAACCATTTGTTTTACTAGCCTCAGTCTCAGCCCAGTCCAGGCCAATTAGTGGACTTGCCCATCCTAGTAAATTAAGTGTATTGTCTGAAGTGACAGAATTTGGCATACATTTTCAGCACACACATCCCTGGTTCCTGAGTAGACTGCTAACAGGGGTGAGAGACTAGGATCGTCTGTAGTGGCTCCAGGGCCCTGCGGTACCAGGCGCTACGAGGCCAGATGGCTCATCTGAGTTTTGCTAACAAAGTCATTAAAACACATTTAATTTACATTTTGGCCAAAACAAATCTCCTCTCCAAGGCACGGCTCCTCATCCTCATGCAGGCAGGGCCTATAGCTCCCACACAGAAACAGAGAGGGCATGACAAAGCTGGGGAAGTGAGGGTACAGTACTCTGACAGAGGCTGCCTCCAAAATGGCATCCTATTCGTTATATTGTGTACTACTTTTGACCAGGACCCATAGAGTATAGTCGAGTATAGGAGTCCACTACATGGAGATTAGGGTGCCAGCATGGCCTCCTGGAGCCGCTGTGTGGAAAAACAGAGCTATGTTCGCAAGTTAGGGAGAGATGACAGACAGAGAGGAGCTGGAGAGGAACCCCTTGTCCTCCTCTGACAAAAGAAGAAAGAGTTTGTTTTCTCTCCCTCTCTCCCCTGCTGGTTCCTCAACCACAGCCCTGCAAGCTCACATCAAACTCAGCCAAGAGTATTTCACCAAACCGTTTACATGCTAGGAACATCACCACCATGAAAGAGCTACTGCAGCTCATTCTGGAAAAACATCCCCTTCCAATTTGACAAGATACTACTATAAGTCAGCTTTGAGCTCTGCATAAAGGGCATTCGGAAAGGATTCAGACCCCTTGACTTGTTTCAAATGTTGTTACATTACAGCTTTACTCTAAAATGTATAAAAAAACGTATCCTCATCAATCTACACACAATACCCCATAATGACAAAGTGAAAACAGGTTTTTTTAAATTCTTGCAAATGTATTAAACATTTTAAACAGAAATATCTTATTTACATAAGTGTTCAGACCCTTTGCTTTGAGACTTGAAATTGAGCTCAGATGCATCCTGTTTCCATTGATCATCCTTGAGCTGTTTCTACAACTTGATTGGAGTCCACCTTTAGCACATTTTATTGATTGGACATGATTTGGAAAGGCACACACCTGTTTATATAAGGTCCCACAGTTGACAGTGCATGTCAAAAACCAAGGCATGAGGTCGAAGGAATTGTCCGTAGAGCTCCGAGACAGGATTGTGCCGAGGCACAGATCTGGGGAAGGGTGCAAAAAAATATCTGCAGCATTGAAGGTCTCCAAGAACGCAGTGGCCTCCATCATTCTTAAATGAAAGAAGTTTGCAACCAACTCTTCCTAGAGCTGGCTGCCGAGCCAAACTGAGCAATAGGACACTGCAAACCTTGAAATCTCCTCCTTCTGATCCTCTACTCTGGAGCTCCAGAGTTCCTCTGTGGAGATGGGAGAGCCTTCCAGAAGGACAACCATCTCTGCAGAACTCCACCAACTCCATCAGGCCTTTATGGTAGAGTGGCCATACGGAAGCCACTCCTCAGTAAAAGGCACATGACGGCCCGCTTGGAGTTTGCCAAAATGCACATAAAGGACTCTCAAACCATGAGAAACAAGATTTTCTGGTCTGACGAAACCAAGATTGAACTCTTTGGCCTGAATGCCAAGCGTCATGTCTGGCGGAAATCTGGCACCATCCCTACGGTGAAGCATGGTGGCAGCATCATGCTGTGGGGATGTTTTTCAGCGGCAGGGACTGGGATACTAGTCAGGATCGAGGGAAAGAGGAATGGAGCAAAGTACAGAGAGATCCTTGATGAAAACCTAATCCATTTTAGAATAAGGCTGTAACATAACAAAATGTGGAAAAAGTCAAGGGGTCTGAATACTTTCCAAATGCACTGAACAAATGGGTTAGTCACTGGCCATAGTAGTAATTACTGTCTTTTCCAAATACATTTCCCAAATTAGAAGACAGAATGACTCTGCACTTATTCGAGAAAGCATTGGATGTTCATTTGAAATTTCACTAAGTCTTATTGAAAACAATTTGCAGTTTTAGCATCTTTCTATACAATCATTCATGCAAAAGACCTTTACATGTCAAGATTCCTATTAATTACACTGGCACATCATTCCAAAAAAATAAATGTCAGGGGAATAATCTAAGAGTTTAGTTTACTGACTGATTCTTTCACTGCCCAGTGTGTCCTTCCTGTGTGCTCCACCTCCCACAGTACCACTTAATTTGTTGAAAACACTTTCCAGCATGTTAACTGAAGCAGCAGATTTGAAACAGACACGGCAAACCTTGAAATCTCCTCCTCATGATCCTCTATCCTTCCTTTAGGGCCAAACCTCCCCCCAAAATTGTCTGTTTCAAGTTTCAAACAATCCTGAGTTTGGGCATTTAATTTAGTAAATCGGAAGCAGCTGACGTTTATAAATAAATGAAAAAAATATATATTACTCTTTTTTATAGAGTATATGCACACAGATATGGTTGCTTATTATGATAGGGGCAAACTAGTAATTTTCAGTACTCAGAAGGATTAATGAGGGTCGAAATTGGACAAATCGTGGTAAAATGAACTCGCCAACCCTGCTCTTTGCCCTCTATTCGTGATTCTTTGCTTCTGAGGGAGGGCTAATGCCAATGAACGTGTGTGGGATTTTGTGAAGCTGCCAAAGGAGTAAAACAACAACAACAAACTCCTTAAATGGTCTTGGTAGGCCTCTCTACAAGGCAACATGGACTGCCTTGGCACTACCTTCAAATGTGACAGTGGAACCTACGAGAACGGCTGTAAGACTTCAGTTCCATTAAAGCTTGTCCTGATGTTTTGGAAAAATATCATTTTCTTGAGCCAGGAGAAAATGGTGATATCTCGCTCTGTCCAAACATCCATTGTAAACATTAAAATCATGAGCAGATAATATAAATAAAATGGCTCTTGTTTTTCCCTAGTAGACTGGAGGATGTCTTTATGGGCAATTACAGGCCAATCCTGTGTAAGACCTGTGAGGTACTGTAAGAATGAGGAAAGACACATTAGCTCGTTTGCTGTGTGTGGGGGGACTCTAGCGGCTCGTATAACGAAGAAGAAGTACACTAGTTCTCCCTGAGCGGGCGTTCTGCCATGTGCTACTGATCTGGTAGAGTAGAACTGCTCTTTCTGGAACAATATGTGCCGGTAAAGTGTTAATATGTTGGGGTTCCTGACTCAAGCCTCTGCCAGGGTTTTCATCTGTGGGTGATGTACAAGGGCAAACATGATAACTGGAGCTGCCGAGGCTGGGGCCACCTTTCTGCAGTTTTAAAACGCCCCAGATCGCTGCAAGATGTGGAGTTCGGAGGCCACTTGGAGGAGTGAGGTCCCACTGGCACAAACGCTTCTGACACTTGTAATCCTTTAACGATTGCTATTTGAGGGAAGCACTCTGATAATGGCCCCCGAAAGAGCGTTTAGCCTGATGCACTTACTGTCTGACTTTATCACGATCCAGGGCTCCTCAGTGATCACCCAGTGCTACCAGGGAGCCCACTACGCTTACAGTGCAATCATTTGAACCAGATGTGTCCCATACTGTAAGACCCTGTTGCTGATAGAAGACCCCGAAGACCTGATCAACCTATTCATTATCCTATTGGCTTTCCTCTCCAGACGCTACAATCATCTCAGAGAAAGCTTCCTCAGACAATACATTATTTCTCCCCGGCTTCCAACGGGTAATGCCTGATAATGAAACATACAGTATCCTCCCACTAGGATCTTCTTCCTCTTCCTCATCATATGTTTGCATTTTGGACACTTTGGCGTTGATCTTTCTGAATCTGCTCGGTGTTTAGGAGGTGGATCCTTTCCTCCTGTGGCCTTAGATTGGCCCCTGGCCCTCAAGGCTTCTCAGGGCCCTTAGAAAGACTTAAAACTGTCTCCTGATTTCTCTTTCACTCCTAAACTGCACTCCAGGCCAGGGATCCTTTGGTCCTCTTTCTCCAGCTCACATCCTCCATATCTCTGTGGGAGTCCATCCAGAAATGCTCAGAGCCCATCCTGACTGAGTGCCTATTGCAATGACATTGGTCATGCTTTGTTGTTTGTTCTCCAGTTTCCTCGAGGGTGTCAAGATCTGATTTCATTTATAAAACTGAACGTTCTGCAGCCGGGGAGAAATGGTTTATTTTTTCAAGCCAAACAATCAACCGAACAATAAATCACTTGATACAGTACAATGCCTTCCATAATCATTATTGAATTCCATGAGTGGGCTACAATGTCGTAGATCAGTGTAGAGAATAATGTCTGTCTTTCAACGATACAATGATCCTTGTTATATAGAGGCATTGCTCTATTACCAACATGTTAAACAGTCAGAGAGAGAAGAGAATAGAATCCTGGAATGTAGTTCTCCTTTGCAGGAGAACGAAAGGTGTTCTAGACTGATAAGATATGCTAAGCTGTCATATCTCCGTTTCTGTTTTATCTCAACTGGGTATTGTTCAATTGGTTTTCCCTTGAAGAATCAAAGCCCTCTGAGTGAGTGGGGACTGGGGGGGGGGTGACGCTGTCTGCACAATAAATGTTATCTTCCCTGAAATCACAGTGTGGCTGAGCTGTAAAACACATGGGTACAGTGCGCCCGCTGCCAAGACAGCTAACAGCCTGCACTACACTGCAAGGGGGGAGAGAGACAGCAGAACGAGTGACAGCACACTGACCATGAAATAAAAGTGCCACGCAATACACATTTGACTTAGAATGGAGCGAGCGTTACTGCATTTCCAGCTTTGTAACACCTATAGTAGTTCAATGGGGGCTTCTTTCACAAGGAGAGAATGGCTAGTTAAACCCCCTAGAGTCGATGTCCGAGCCCCCGCTGAACCCTAATTAGCATAACCGCAGAATCTCTGTCAAAATCTGTTGAAGCTAGAGATGTCTTTTTTTTTTTGCATTGACTGCGTCTCAATCCACCGCACCCACCAATGGCAGCCTTCCGCATCTGCGGTGGAAGGTGGCCGAGCGACAGCGGAGTTTGTCAGCCCATGAGACATCCCGAAAATCTGTCTTCTCACGAAAACATCTGCAGTGTCTGTTTGGGCAGCACACTAACATGACACCTCTATGGAAGGGTGAGGCTCTCACGGACATGTTGGTTGTTTTGCTCTAGGACATCCACAAGACTCATCTGAATGTAGCCTGGTACCAGTTCAAAAAATGAATGGAAGAATATATGGAAGTAGTTCAGTGCCCCCAAACATTTGTTAAATGTGGGTAAAAAAAAAAAACATTATCATAATAATTCCTGATCTGTCTTATATCTCTCAGATATAGGACAGACACTTTAAAACAAACTTCCTTTTGATTTATTTTTGGATGATCTGTTTTTCAATGTATGAACATGTTATTCAATGCGTTTCTATGGGCTAATAGCAGTAAGGCCACATTTAATGTTTCATTTTTTTATACCTAAAGGGGTCCTAAAATTCAAAATCCAATAGCTAAATGATCCTTAGTATGACCTTCTTAAAACAATTCCATATGTTAGCTTAGTAGAACCCTAGACTATGCTACTCCGTGAAATGACATGGAGGGCGCTGACTTAGCCAAACCAACAGATGATCTACTTAATGGAGAATTAATGTTCTCGTATAGATTGCCTGTATAGGCTCGGGGCTGCTTCGTTGGTTCAACTTAACAAGGGAAATTCAACCTTTTCCTGGCATCTGTATCTCCTAGTATATATGCCATTTAGCCATAAACATTTTTTTATGTCTCTCTTATCCTGTGCTATGTGTTCTTCACTGCGGGACATTTCAATGATTAAAATATTTGACAGAGTAAAAAAACTCTATAGAAGTGTTATACTGAGACCGCATTTTCCAAAGGGCTCATCTGCCATCGCAGTTATCATGATGAAAAGAGCTTCGTTTTGAGCCACATTATATTGTATGGCAGCAGATTGAACCGAGGCTGCAATGTCTGTTTCGTGCTCAAGTGGACAGTGTCTTGATATGGCTGCCCAGAACTCGCAGTTCTAGCAATTACCTAAAAGGGCATCTGTTTTTGTGAAGACATTCTATTCAGAAATAAATTATGCATGTCAAGATATGATTAAAATACCAGCACACTAACAGGCAGGCAGGCAGGCAGGCTCTCTCTCTCTCTCTCTCTCTCTCTCTCTCTCTCTCTCTCTCTCTCTCTCTCTCTCTCTCTCTCTCTCTCTCTCTCTCTCTCTCTCTCTCTCTCTCTCTCTCTCTCTCTCTCTCTCTCTCCTCCCTAGCAGCCATAATGAGACCTTGTGAGGAAGGCTTTCCAGGCCATTGGAAAATTGAGCCATTCTGCCCTGTCTCATTATGGTCTAGATTAGAGTCAGTGGGTCTCCAGCGGCCCCTACGATATGTGCTGTGTGGGGTTTTCTGTCTGGCACACGCATTAAAGTGTGTGTGTGTGCATTCGAGCATGTGTGTGTGTGTGAGGCGGTCTACAGTCAGTGTTTATCAGGACCCTTTCACTATTTACAGCATGTTAAACTGAGGCATGCTCTGAGTGTCAAACTCTAGCATCCCAAACTTGGCTTCCTGATTGCCTGTCACGTCACTTTGACTAAAGAGTCCGGCACTGGGCCAAATTTATGCCTGCTTCACCCTCCGACAGCGGGTTGATTATTTTACGCGGCACAACACACTAAAGGCAAACAGAGCCAGAGCGCTATTCCCTGTATGCGTCAAAAGCTCTTCTCTGTCCTGGCACCCCAATGGTGGAACCAGCTTCCCCCTTACGTCAGGACAGCGGAGTCCCTGCCTATCTTCCGAAAACGTCTGAAAGACTACCTCTTCAAAGAGTATCTTGTGAAATAAATCCCTACGGCTTTATCAATTATCCTTTTAGCTCAGACTGGGGATCCTCTCATCACCTCCATGCCATGCTAAAAGCCTCTCCTCCCCCTCTCTACCCCCTCCACCCCGCTATAACCGCCTCCCATTGTCCAGCCCCTCGCCAGCCCATCAATCTTCCACATCTGTCAGCCTGTCGTCACGGTCCTGTCAGACCGATCCACAGGTTGAAAACTAGCCTGTTTTCTCTCCAAATGTGAATAATGCATGCTGGGGTGAAAACCTGTGAAGTGATGCGCCAATCTAAATAACTCCATTCACTTGTGCCGGGAAATCGAAATAAACAGAGCCGTTGTACCATCTGAATAGATGGGTAGAACTTGACTCATTCCCTGCCAGAGTTCTGAGGTTATGCCTTGAGCGTTCCGCTCGGCTGCCGTTAGTTCCATGGCAAAGGGCAGCTATGTATGTTTTCCAAATGGTCTTGCATGGTGAAGCATCAGGTGCTGAAGGGTGCACATATTGGATATGCATGAGGGTGCTGTTAGGCTTAGTCAGTTCCTGTTTGTGTGATTTATTGCCCCAGAAGCCTTTAGATCTCCTCATAATGCCTTGTGCAAATGGTGGTGGTGGTGGTGGTCGTGGTGGTGGGCCACCGAGGAGAGCTGCCTGAGAGTAATGTGGTTCCACGCTGGTAACCTCCGTCTGGGGTCAGCTCAGCGGCTAGTGGGCTGGCTGTGTGGGGCATCGTGGCCATAAAGAGAACAGGAGAGCCTGTTTCTCTGGCGCCAGCCCCACTGGCCAGAGGGAAGCCTCCCCGTTGGGCTCTCTGGACAAACACAGTTTAACGAGGGGGAATGGGGAGATGTGGGGCGGGGGGGCATTAACGCTGGAGGCAACGACCTGGAGCAACAGCACACCACCTCTTAGCCAGGTCAGGGAGGTAGGCTTGTGTGGGTCTAAAAACCCTCTCAACACCTTCTTTCACACACCTCCCCATCTGTCTTGACACATCACCGCACACACTGCCTACCCACCACCACTCCCACCCACCCACAACCAGCCCAGGCCCCGGCTGCACTACAAACTCTCTGCTGCCTCATGTCATGTTCACTTTCCGGCGGGACTCAAGCACCTTGAGAAATCCTGCAGGCGATAAGCCTGGGGCTGCCACTGCAGGATGATGGATTACACCCCATAGAAAGGAGCAGCATTCCATGGAGTAGCACTGTCCCCAGAGAGAGCGAGAGAGAGAGACAGAGAGAGAGAGAGAGAGAGAGAGGGAGCGTGTGGAACCGCAAACAGTTTCCAGGAGAGGTGCAGTAGTACACCACACGAGAAAAAGTGAAAGAGGCATCTGCTGGATAACCTCCAAGAAGAGATGCTATCAGCCTTTGTGACTGAAACAAAACACCGAACAAAACAAAATAAGAGAAGGCATTAAGAACACAAAGCCCATAGAGTTCAGATTTCTCTTTCAGCCTTCGTCGCATCTCCACAGCGAAACAAGAGCAAAGGTGTTTACATTCCTGCTAGCTTGAAGGGCCTTCTGCGGTCGTCTCTGGTGGAGATAGTGGCGCCCTGGCTCCCTGTCTGCCTGTGAGCACGTATACCCCCCAACCCAATCTAATACTTAAAACACTGGAAGCATTCTAACCATCTCCCCTCCCTGCTTGGAGTCTGAATGGACAGTGTAAGTTGCTTTAGGGTGGAGAGGAGGGAGAAAGACAATGGTATAAGATAGAGTATATCTATCTGCACGGTCTGTATGTGGGCATCTGGGAGAATCAATAACAGGATAGAAGTGAGATGGAGTGAGTGAGTGTGTGAAACCAGGTAGCACAAGGATCAGCACCCTCTGAACACCTCGGCTCAGAGACATTAGCTAGTTAATTAGACCTGCAGATGTGAGAGGGTCTTTCGGGCCCCCGCGTCTAGACCTGCAGGGGACATCTGCAGCCAGGGTTAATGGCAGAAACGCACGTTTCACCCAGAGCAGGAATTTCTCCGGTAGGTGAGGGGCTTCCGGGGCGATGTCAGTCTGGGGGCGGGACTGACACAGGAAGTACAGAACCAGAAGAGACTTCCAGGGCGCATGGCAACACACTCATCACAGATCCATCCATGACCCCGGCTTGTTACACATCAGCGGTGGGTCGGGCAGTTGCGGTGGATTTATGCATTGGTGGACACTAGTCGACATCCAGGTCCCACATCCAGCCCGCAGGTAGAGAGACTGACAGACAGACAGACCTGCCCTAATGAATAGCAGAGGCTGCTGGGATTGATCTGCAGTGTTCTGAGCGTGGATCGCGGAAGGGAGGAGGACTTAGTAACCGTGCCTAGAACCAAACCTAATTAAATCCAATCATCGATTGGCTGATCCATTGAACAAATTAGTCGGACTCACGAACCTGTCCGCCCCTGCTGCGTGCGCAAGCATTTCAATCTGCCAGAGCCTGGGCTCATTCCTCGGGTAGCTCTGTGTTGTCAGTGCCAGTAGTCAAGGTTACGTGTGTGTGTGTGTGTGTGTGTGTGTGTGTGTGTGTGTGTGTGTGTGTGTGCGCGCGTGCACGTGTGTACGGTGCAGCTGTGCTCAGAGAGACATAAACACACCCTGCAGAGGACCTGTTCGTTTGTTCTTGTTTTAAGTGTAGCAGATCCCACCCAGCTGCTGTTGTTATGGTGTTGTGGCAGCAGGAGAGGCGGGAGAGTATCGACAAAGTCCCCCTGTATTATTCATTACGATCCCAAAAAAAAGGCAAAACTGACCCTAGATCAGTACTTGTCCTCAGAGAGGTTTTGTGGATATGGAACTGTTATGTTGCACTGTTATCCAGTCCTGAGACAATTCTCTCTCAACTCTCAGCTCCCAGTTGTAGTTCATTTATCCCACCTAACCTGGAGAGAAGCACTGGAGAAACTCATCTAATGCTGGAGTGACTAGGGAGCATGCATGCACGCCCACACTCATATGAACACACACTCATGCACACACACATACTCTTGTATGACGCTCTCACGACTCTGTTGGACTTCCTCCAAATACACCTATCCTGTGTCTGTCAGTAAACCTGAGCACTCTGGCCAATCAAGTCTAATTTAAGCAAATGAACTCGTGCCTCTGAGGTTTCTCCCAGTTGCAACATAATACCTGATCACATCTATACTGCATTGTGTTTAGAGCTGGGCTGTCTGTCTAATGCCAACGCTGCTAACTGTGATTCAGGCCAAGCCCTGACACTCTCTCTGTGTGTGTGTGTGTGTGTGCATGCGTGAGTGTATGTGTGTAAGCCCACGGCATTTGTAGAGCTGAGCCGTCTGCTCTTCAACAGTTCATGGCCGGTTTCCCAAAAGCATCTTAAGGCTAAGTTCATTGTTAGAACCATAAACCGGGGCCCAGTTCAGACGTCATGTGAATAGGCATGTTCATTTGAACTAGACGGACAGACAGCTTTCAAACGGCTTGAGAGCCCGTCCGCTCACAGTCTTTATTATCTGTGATTTTCAAAGCCCTCTGTGATGTGTATTTGAAGAATTGTAGGCTCATGAAAATGCCCCACTTTATGACAAAGGATATTAAAAGAGAGAGAGAGAGAGAGAGAGAGAGAGAGAGAGAGAGAGAGAGAGAGAGAAAAGATTTTAGCATCTTGAAAAAGTTTTGTCCAGAAACAAATCTGAGTGATGAGATGCTTTTTATAGGAAAATTAACACTTTAAATCAAACCCAGTTTAGTCTCTGAGCAGAATCTGAAATGTCATATTTCAAAAAACTGACGCTGCCTTTCAAGCTGAATGGTAAATACAATAATAAGCCAATTATGCATAGGCCTACAGAAAATACAATTTGTTCAATACCGGCTGTGACAGCCTGTACGCTTGTGGTGACATTCATGGGTTGCTACTTGAATTCTTCTCCACGATTCTCCCCCCCCCCCGGAGAATTTTGATCGCTCGGGCCGGGGGAGTCTTGGATCAATTTATTCATGCTAAGAGCTCTTACTGGCACAGCATCACTAACTGGTGCTTATGTCCACCTGCAGCAATTAAGATGCAAGGAACCATTTGAACTTTGATTCAGACAACTCGTTGAAGTGGCTCTCCCCATGCCAAACAATGTTTCTCTGTGATGAGAAAAACGTAGAGAGAGGAATCCATCATGGGGCCTGCTAGCTATTTGATTCATGTGTGCCAGTGATGGTTTCATGGCCTCTGAGGGAGGAGAGTGAAAGACAGACTGAATTATAGGAGGTTCTGCCCAGTTTAATATCAGCCCCCATCTGTCACTGCACATTGACTCAATCAACGTGCTTCAGTTTGAACCCCTTAATATAAAACAATCCACATGCTTTACTGGGCAACTCCTTCTACTACTCCTCCTCCCCATCCCCCTCTAAAACGTGGCCCCAAGACATGATACAGTAACCATTTTTTTCCCCGTTTATCAAAAAAGCATAAAGGTAAATGTTTATTGTTGTCGAGGCATCAAGGGGGAGTGTCATAACGAGGTTTCTCTGACGCAAAACAGAGACATGTATCATCGGCTCACAATGTGTGTGACATGCCTTAAGTATTTCAGAAGATAATATGGAATGCGGGAGAGCGAAAGGGGGGAGAGAGAGGGAGGGAATCTTGCATTCAAGCCACAAATATGTTGCAAAGATGTATTCCATAACTACCCAACCAAATGAGCCCCCTTTCCTTCTGAATGTGTTGCTCATGGCTTTGGCAGCTGGGTCTGTATGACATTAAGGAGCGTAGCTTCGTTCGGCGTGCTCTCAAAACACGTTTGTTTAATTAAGCTCCATGGTATTAGTCTATGGCATTATTTTCCATCTCTAAATGCAGCTCACGGGGATACGCATTAGCCCGGGCTTATAGAGCAGATTCATTGTTTGGCACAGAGGGAAACTAAACAAAAGAGGAATACAGTACAAAGGGAGGGAAAAATAAGCTATGTGGCCTACTAACAAAACACAACCAACGTCAGAAACACATGTAGAGAGCCTTGCCTGTTTAGTTTAATCTTTTACGCTCATTAGAATTGAGTTACCCGTCTCCTTTAAGTTGGTGGCAGCTCAGTTGCCACTAGTTTAAATGTTACAGGGCACTTTATTTTAACAGTGCACTGAAAGGCATGGGGAACCCATTAAGATCTCCAGACAGTGACTGCTCCGCTACACCTGTGTGCCACATCAGAGGTTCATTCAGTCAACAGAGCTGAGCCCCCTAGTGGGAGAGAACAGGGACCAGAAGTAAGACAAACCAACAGCACTGGCCCCATAGGAACCATGAAGGAGGAGGAAGGAGAAGGAGGGGGAGGGAGGGAGAAGGGAGGAGGCGGAGAGAGGAGGAGTGTATTGCCATTTTCATCCATGCAGTAAGTCCCTTGTGAAAACCACTCTTGCAGTCCTCCAGTCCTCCAGCCCTCCGGCCAGCCCCAGGTCTGGATCTCCAGATGTGCACTCTGTTCCCCGGCTCGCTCTGCCCTGGTGGCCTTGACAGGCAGGATGAAAATGTTTATTTGAAGCCGTCTGCTTCTCATCAAGCATAGCACTGTCCGAGAGGAGGCTCTCATCTTGACCATGTTCAACCAACACATTCCCCTGTGGACACCTTGTTCCTCCTACCTCCTCTGGCGGGGATCCATGGAGAGGGAGGGAGAAGATAATGTCATCACCACACAGAGAGGCTAGCCTCTAGATGTCTAACAACACAATGTAACAACTTAATTACACCGCCCACTAACACTTTGACTGACCACAAGTCCACCACCAGGTTGTAATGGTCAGCTAAGCTGTGCATGCTGGGGGCTGGATTCATTTAAGGACTGCCTCCCACAACACAAACACACACTGGGGGCTGGATTAATTTACAGACTGCCTCCCACAACACAAACACACACTGGGGGCTGGATTCATTTACGGACTGCCTCCCACAACACAAACACACACTGGGGGCTGGATTCATTTACAGACTGCCTCCCACAACACAAACACACACTGGGGGCTGGATTCATTTACAGACTGCCTCCCACAACACAAACACACACTGGGGGCTGGATTCCTTTACAGACTGCCTCCCACAACACAAACACACACTGGGGGCTGGATTCATTTACAGACTGCCTCCCACAACACAAACACACACTGGGGGCTGAATTAATTTAAGGACTGCCTCCCACAACACAAACACACACACTTTGGGCTGTTGTTTGTTTGACTTTTTGCTCACCAAATAACATTCCATCTCTGATTGTATTCACTAATCCTGTCGCAACCAAATTAGAACCAATGTTAAGTGATTCCAATAAGTCCGCGGATTTGCAATTGTGCACACGACGTGTAGGCGGTGGAAGGAATGGAACGGATCTCGTTATAACACGTTCTCTCTAACTGCCAATAGGACTGTGGGTGCAGGAATGCGTTCCATCAGGGACGTGCTTACGCGAGGAAACAACGGCACTAGTCACACTCAGAGCTGCAGTCATTTGCCAATCTGTTGCATTCCTCCTTCTCTGTACCCTCTCCTCCTCTGGCCCACCAACTACCACCATAATCACACTGACATTTCATTCCTCCACGATACTTTACTAAGACCTAGTTCAGAGCGAAGCGAGGGAGGGACCTCTCTATGATGTATTCTCCATCTACAGTACACGCGAGTTACAATGTTACAGCTCTGTTTACAGTGTAGGGCCCAGGAAGTGAGTCTTAGCAAATTCGCTTGTAATCACCCCCCAATACTAATGTAACCCATCAGTCCAACTCAAATGTTATCCTATTTACTTTTGTCTCTTAACCTGTGTTGACACCAACTATGCAACGGATAATTATCACTTAGTAATCAGGTCAAATCTTTATCCTTTATGATACAAACACGTGATGCAAAGCACAAATGAATTAGGTTTTAATATTGAGGAAGGACACCTCCCAATCCACCCACGAAGGGTCAAATGTAAAAGTGTCCATGGTAAGAATATTAAGAGCTAAGGCGTTCCATGAAGACCTGGTTGGGTGAAAGTGGAAGCTCCTGAGGCCCAACCTAGTTCAGATCAGAGACCATGGGTGCAACTTTGGTTTTAGAAGTGGGGGGGACATAAAAAGAAAAATTATCCAGTCGGATAAACACTCCAAACAGCCTACCCGACCACTCAGAGGCATGGTCCGCAAGCACACCGTTGCCTTGTTTTGTAACACATTCCACATTCCAATGATAAAACCCTACAGTTCTTTAGGGTCCTACTCTACTCTTGAACACTACTCTTGGACCCTACTCTTTTCATCCATTCCAGTGCCCTGTACTTTATAAACTGGTCTGGTCAAGGGGGGACCTCTCCCTCTTTTAAAGGGATGAAGTACATGATAGTCAAGTAATTGGATAACCTGGAGGATGATGGGAAAGCCATGCGAGGACTGTAAAATAATGTTTTAGAACCGTCTTTCTTTTATCCAAACTTTTTGTAACTTTGAACTGCGAGTGGCATAAAGTAAAATAAATCATGAACCGAGGCTCATCCTTTGTAATTTTGCATTTCGGCACATAAAAAAACAGTCCCACGTAGAGGTGCAGGGAGTGAGCCGTAACGCAGGCCTGCCCAGCCCCCTCTTTGAACGAAACTCATCAAACTGTCCCTCTTTGAATAATCGCACCAAAACGGTGGAAAACGCAGGAAAAGGGGTTCTGCTTATCCTCAGGCCTTCAGAGTCAGACGAGTTCACATTATCAACGTGGCTGAGTCATACCTCTGACAACACCTCCTCTAACTGGTTCTGACGTGGTGCTGGCTGGCTGGCAGAGAGAGAGAGAGAGAGAGAGAGAGAGAGAGAGAGAGAGAGAGAGAGAGAGAGCATCTGCTACGTCGGTCTGCCAATGCAGCACAGCACAGCATCATGCTGTGGAATAAGATCATGCTCCAATGATTACACCTTTTACGACAGCCTAATCTAAATGTGTTACGTCTCACTCGCTGCTTCTCAGATAGCTCAGCATATTGTCAATAGGGGAGCTGGTTGGTGACAATGTATATCCTCACATAACTAATACTCTTTTCCATATGTTAACTTTTTCATTGGAAGGAGACTGGGAGAGTGAATTTGTTGGTGTCAGAGTCGGGAGTGGGCCGGGGCCCTGGAAACATCTGTGAGCCATTATATCGGAGAAGTCTCCAACCGGCTGGCAGGTTCATTAAGATGCGAAAGGTAATTAAGGTGTCGGAAGCCAATTAAGGCGGGTTGTGCTGGGGTTCTGTCTTTCCTCAACTTCCAAGGTCCCACAGGATACAATGGGCCCTGCCAACGGGGCCGGAGTTGTGGAGTCACACTGTGAAACAGCTGAAAATGCCATGAGCATGGCTCTGAGTCAAGACACACAGTCATCACGTCCAACCATTATCACTTCTAGCACCTGGTGGTGGTTCTATGACGCCATCCATCACCACGGTTAAACAATGCAGAAACAATAACGATGAAAGTCTTCAGCAACTAGAAGTAAAGAAAACAATAGAAGTATGGGGTCAGGCTGGGCGGGGCAGGGGGCGGGGCAGGAGGTGGAGATGGAGAATGAGGCCCATGCATGGTGAAGGCCAGTAAGCTAGCTACAGCACATCTGTGAGTCATCCCCTGTGGCCAGTTGGCTCCGTCACACAGGGAGAGAGAGAGCGAGAGAGAGCTCTTGTCTCCGGGAGGAAATCCATGGCATTTGCACCCGCGCTTCCCAAATATTTATCCAGACAGCTCATTTGAATTCACTAGGGCCCGAGGGACATGCATGTGGCACCGAGGGGGCGAGGGGGGAGAACGAGGCAAGGCGAGGCAGGCGAAGAGGCCGGGGTCGGGGTGCGTGAGAGGGATGACCAGAGGGGCGCCTCTGAAGTGCGGCAGCGACAGCCGGCACGGGATGTCAAATCCTGGGGACCTCGATGCCACTCCGTTTCAGTGGGAAAACAAATCAACAGCGATAAAAGGAAAGAAAACAACATCCCGGCTAGCGAAGCAAAGGCAAGAATGTCTGTGACCTGAGCTACGAGGCGTAATGCTTTCCAGCAGCTGCTTTTTTGGGGGCCCTCAATTAACTTCTGGTCCTTTGTACAGTGCTATACAGATGTGGTGCAGTGTAGTGCCTGGAGATGCAAACACACACAGAGAGAGAGAGAGAGAGAGAGAGAGAGAGAGAGAGAGAGAGAGAGAGAGAGAGAGAGAGAGAGCGAGAGAGAGAGAGAGAGAGGCTGGAATAAAAGGAATGACTGCAAATGTGCCTGAAACCTCCCGAGGACACAGCCATGTGGTGTCAACCAGATCCAGTTGACATTTGGTTAACATGAAATTCACAGGGTAACAAGCTCTCCCTGCTCCACTGCTCTCCTAAGCTCCCGATACTGGAGGACAAATTAAAACTCTTCTCAGAGAGAAACTTTTCCATTACGAATACGCAATGTATGATGGTTTGTATCACTGCCTGACTGTTGTATCTGTTATGGAAAAAACTGTGCATCCGTGTGAAAAGTAGAGGATCAGTGCAGGCAGCTTCCCAAGGAGGCTCATTGTCCCAGGAACTGTGTCCAGCAGGGCATTTAACAGAAGCACAACAGTCAGCCTGCATGATTAGGGCCTTATTACTGTACGAGGCAGGCAGCAGGCCCCGATCTATCATGTAGTGGAGGGAAGTGAATATAGAGCGAGAGCGAGAGCGAGAGAGAGAGAGAGAGAGAGAGAGAGAGAGAGAGAGAGAGAGAGAGAGAGAGAGAGAGAGAGAGAGAGAGAGAAAAGCCTCCTCTAAATGGTTAACAGCACCACGCACCAGCACCATGAGGAGACATGGACGAGCTGTGCTGTGAGTGAAGCTAGTGATGTGTGCTGTGCTGTATGCTAGAGCACTGTGCCCCTCACAGGCACTGACTTGATCCACTGGATACTAGCACAGAGAGAATAGTATACACATGGACCTTTCAGGCTAAACCTATAGGAAACCTGCTCTGCTCTAATGACACCAAAATAACAGGGTTATGTCGGAGAGGAGATCAAAACCAAACAGGAAGCGTTTGACAACGTGGGCCGGACTGGCGGGCGGGAGAGGCGGACGGAGGGTGACCCACAACAGAGTTAGCAGATTGGGGAGTATGTACCTTGGCCCACTGCCCTGAAGCTCCACAAGCCTCACAGACTCTCAGCACAGCGGCCGTCCGGCCCCTAGATCAACTTCTCCTTCCTTCTGGGCAATCTTCATAAATTTGATGGTGGTGGGGGTGATTACGCTCATCACTGGTGCTCAGACATCAGGCCCCCATCCGGCCCTCTCCACCTCCCTCTCCGCCCCTCTCCCAGGGGCACCTGGCTGAGGCACGGCACTGTTTCTCTGCCCTAACCCAGACACCCCAGGGTGTGCGGAGAATAGGAAAAGAAAAACACGGCAGCCAATGAGGGAGAAGTGCTCTGTAAGCAACTGGGGAGTGGAAGCGGCACGCCAGTCAAGGCTCATTAAAGGAATACATTTCTCCTTTTAGGGCCAGAGCCGCTGAGCAAACCTAAACAAGCACAGAGGGCTAAACCTGTTCATCTGATGAAGTCCCCTGATAAACCTGCCTGTGATTGGCTGAGAGGCCTGATTTAGAGGTGACTGCGTGATTCAGAGGAGCACCCGCCCCATCGGAACCATCACCCTGCCTGACTGGGAGACATGGAGGTCCACCACTCCGCTCATAACTTAGCTATTCCTTTCTCCCCTCTGGACATTCTCATCCATGATTCATCTCTGATGCCATAGTTTATGTATGAAAGTCCTGACAGGTAGTCTGGCCCGCCTGGCTCCCATGGCACTCTGCTGAGAGAGTGGGGTCCCGTGGCGACTGGAGAGACTGGCGAGAGAGAGAGAGAGAGAGAGCGCGAGAGAGAGAGAGAGAGAGAGAGAGAGAGAGGCAGACTGCTTGAGGCTTCCACTGCCTATAAACAACAACAATAAGCATTATTTTAGTGTTTCTGTTCCTCAGCAATCAGCATTCATGAAAGGTTTTTACACAGAGCTACTCTCGTTAGGACTGCTTCCATGTTGCTTTGATTTATTCATAAAGTGCATACTGTGAAAGTAATCACTTTTGAGGTGACTGCAAGGAGTCTGCCAGGAAAACCAAAAACTGTAAAACGTGTCAAGAAATTACTGGTAATCTTCTCTTCCTGCCCCCACTGACTCAACAAGCCAAGTGGCAAGGTTTTATCAATACATTTTACATCAAAGCAAGCCTCTTGCCACATTCTGATACGCATAGCAGAGAGTTAATGACCTGTAAATTATGCTAACTTAGTAGCAAACAAATGGACAGCCTCATTTGCAGAGCTAATTGTCCCAAATGGAAATTTCCACAGCTTTTTTCACTACAAACAGATTTATTTGTCTTTGGATAGAGGGAAGATAAGAAACGATGGACAAGTGTTTGATTTGAAGTTGAAACTATGCGTTTGATAAATCAACCAACCGCCTTGGTTATTCCAGCAGATTAGTGATTATTGACACTGATTGAATCTGATCTGAAACCAGGCCAGCATTTGGGGGTTTTTGGCTGTATTTTCTCTGTACTCCAGTAGAGTGAGTGATTCGGTGGCCTGCTCCATTGATATGTTGCGATAGAATAGGGGGCTCTGACTGTATTCCCTTCGTGTGGCTGCATTCCCTTGGTTGCCATGCTGTTTGAATTAGCGCTGACGTCAGCACTACATCGATGGGCCCTTCTCCTCCTCATTAGGCCAGCTCCAAAGGTAAATACACCCATTTTAAGAGAGAAGGTGGCTTCAATACATCAAGCCCAAACCTAAACACACCCACCCATTTCAGACGTACTATTCAATCAAACAAAAGGCCATAACTGATTATTCAGACCAGGGGAGGTATCCGTTTCCTCCTTGATAACAATCTGACTCTCTAAAATGTGCATTAGAAGTAACCGTAATCTAATTTCCTAGTCAGAATTTGAACAATATATACAGTACCGTCATAACTCCCAAGCTGAACCGTGTATCATATCTGATATATCATATTTCATCCATGTTTGTGCATGTGTTCTGCTACATTAAGTGCAGTAAACAAAGTGTATTGGTGCATAGGTAGTAGTCATTAGTGGTCATTAGTTGTGCATCTGTCTGTACCACTAGCACTGTACAGAGAGAGATGGCCACCTGGAGAATAATCAGTAGGGACAGAGCTCTAATTGGCTGTCTGATTGTCTTATAGAGCAGAACGCTGTGGCTTCCTCTCTGGGCTCTCTTCCCCTGCCTGGATGGTGGATGGCAGTGACAGTTGAGGCACTAGAAGGGAGAAGCCTTCTCTCCCTGACAGCTGAAGAAATGTGGTGGGGTTTTGGCCATTGTATGGATCATGAATGTCTCTAGGGGCTGGTTTTGATGAGCACTTGATGAGCACTCCCCAGGGCCTAGACTCAGAGGGGAGATGAAGGGGATGGGGTGCTGTGAAAGCAACAAGAGAGCCAGGCAAACAAACGACACAATCTTTAATCATCTTTAATCATCGACATGCCATAAGGTTTCATCTTGAATGACTCCAGCGTAACGAGACAGGACCAGGGGCAATGTGGCAGGGAGGAGAGGACGGGATGGGATGGAGGGGGCGGGCTGACTTCCATGAAAGGGACCCAATGTTCACAGTTCTGCACCAGGAAAATGAATGCTCGCTTCTCTGAGGGGACCAGTTGAAACAGGCTAACTAACAATGCCCCCGTTCCAGTCCCACGCATGCGAAGCCCAGAGCCGGGCTGACCGTAAACGCAGTGAGACGCAGACAATTTCTTCAGGACAGTAAATCAGGGCCTAGCCTTGCATGTCTCTCCCAGCCTCTCTGAGCAGCCATCTAGTGTTTCAGCTCCAGAGGAAGGAGAACCGCGTCTCCGAGGTGAAGGGCCTTTTAATTGTGGAGGTTTAATTGAACACAGCCTGTTATTGATTTAAAGATGTTTACACAGAACTGCTCTTTGTTTGCACGAGCGCTGTCTAGCAATTAATCAAAAAAATGTAGATGCTTGGAATAGGGGAGGAGGGAGAAGGGGAGAGGGAAGGGGACGTGAGGGGGCTGTCAGGAGCAGGAGTAAGGCAGTTTGTTCATTGAGGTAGAGCGTAATAGGAGTCTGCAATCAAGGCCACTGGCAATTCCCTTGTGGAGAAACAACAGGCCCGGCTTTATTCACGCTAGTTCTGTTGCTGCTTCGCAATCACAACATACTGGCTGACAGGATGTGTCGGAAAAATAAAAGGCGAGATTGCTACACAGGCGAGATCAAGACCGCCAATAGATTGTCTTGCCTTGTGCTGCACATCCTCCACGCCAATTGCCGGTGTGTTCTCCTGAGGAGACAGGACAACACGTCTTCACGTGATTCCACTTCCCTTCAGGTCGGGGAGAGGGTTCATCGGTGTCAATGTAGAAAGCCGATGGAAATAAAACGAAGAAACACAACACACCTTGTAAGAACCCGGAGAGGGACATATCCTCCGTGTCTTTGATCTACGTTATCTGGCAAAGGGAATCCATGTTGTGAGAGAGACTCTGGTCTCCAGCTCCATAAATCAAATCCACACAGCTTCCATCACGTGAAAGGGGAATGGGCTGTAGGTCCACAGAGGAGCACGGCTCCTCCATTTTCTCAAGCTGCTAGCCAACACCTGCTCTTAATCACCATCAATAGGAATGGTTGGGAGTGGTGACGTGTTAATATTTTTGTGAGAGAGACCCCAACCCCCTTTTTCACGCCATTACAAATCTCAGGGTCAGGATGAAACAAGATGGGAATGATGATGGATACGTCATTCAGGATTTACTTGATGCTCCAATAGAAGAGGAGAGCCAGCGACTACTGCTGCACCCTCTCGCTCTTTCCAACCTCTCCTCTCTTACTTTGGATCCCCACGTTTGACAGGCCAGGCTGATCAGGAACTTGGGTGGTGGTTTGGGAGCTCGGGACGCCGGTGGCGTGGTACGTGACTCGGACTCATCCACAACATCGTGTGGAAGCGCTGCGGGAAAGCGCGCATCGAAACCGTCAAATGGAGCTCAAATGAAATGGGAATAAATTGGGGCGTTTGGGGGGGAGAAATGCAAATCAATAAAGCCAATGCGAAAGCACAAAGCTTTGAAGCTTGGCTTCGCAAACTTCCTCTCCATGGGGATTGAGTATGTTGGGAAATAATATATTATTTTGTCTTTTCCACCCATTTTTGATAAATTCATGGTCTAAAGTGGAAATTTGATTTTTGCAATACTACTTAGTGGATGTTATAGCGGTAAGACAAATAAGTGGCACATATTTTTTCCTGAAAGACGGAAAACAGATCCAATCTAATAGAGAGAATAGAATGTGTAATTCAGCATGGCAAAGATAGCTTAATGTGAGATCAGGGGAATGTGACCTAGTAAAATAAGCAAAGACAGGAAGAGAAAGAGCTGTGGCTCATTCTGAACAGACTACTTTTCCACACAAAGGTAATGATAAAGTAGTGCGTCATCGTCTCGGAAAACTCTCTTCGGCTTCACAACATGTGCTAGCTATTGCCAGATTCTGTTATCTTTGTTAATTCCATGTGTCAGATACCATTGCTTAATCATGATCATGTTCATGAGAAGCAGAGGTGAATAAAAGAAAGAAAGAAAGAAAGAAAGAAAGAAAGAAAGAAAGGGGTATGAAGGGATGGTGGATGAAGGGCGGTTCTGCAGTGGTTGAATCACGCTGAAACCTAGCCACAGCTGTTCTGTATGGTACATAAAATGAGAACCGCCTGCTCAATCAAAATGCATGAGCGCTTCACTTTCTCAATACCTCCCAGCCTCGAAATATTTGTATTATTACTTTTCCCCTCTTCCTCTTCTCCTGTGCTCTGAAGTACGGCAACAGCGAGGAGAATACATCACCGCTCGCTCTGCAGTACCTCTCTCCTGAGCAGTGGATTACAGATCGCCCTGCATGGTCTGCATTAGTTCCAGTCGTTTTGAAATGATCAGCATGCATTATCAGGACCAGACCTCTTGTGAAGTGTTATGGGATAAGGAACGGAAGAGTCCTGGAGGACTGGGAGGCAGGCAGCACGTCAGCCCCAGCCCCATCCCCATCCCCATCCCCAGCCCCATCCCAGCCCGCCCCATCACATCACAGAGCCTGGCTGTTTACTTAGTATCTAATTTGCCCCAATCCAGCATGAAGGGGGACTAATTTGGACTGGATTGCTTTTTAAGTATGGACAGGGGAGGGGCTTGGAGGGGTTGGATTGCATTCGTTCCTGGTTGGGCAGGCAGATACTGGATTTCACAGTTGAATGAAGTGAGAGGGATTGGAGCCATGGGTCATTGTTGGTGCTGGACACTACACTGTCCTGTCTGTCCACCATAGAAGAAAAAATAAATGGGTTTGTTATACTGCTGGAGCCACATCTGGATCCCAGCTGTTTCAACTGTGTGTATACTTGGCAAATTCAGACACTACTCCACACTCCCTCACTCCCCCACACACACCACCTCACACTCCCTAGAGGAGGAGCAAGAGCAGGCCTGAGGTGGGCTGGGGTGGGCTGGTAGTGATGGAGGAGGCAGGACAAGCGGATTGCCTGGGTAGAGTTATCAGAAGTGACATGGCCAGTAAACCTTGGAGCTCTCTCAATTAAGCGTGAGGCAGGGTTCAGAGCTCTCTGGTTACCCACTCTGGCCAATGGATCAGGGGGATGAGCATGCACAGTAGCCCAACCAACAGGTTGGAGGAGGGGGGAGAAGGGGAGATGGGAGAGGGGGTTCGAGGAGGTTCAGACCCCCAGAACAAGTCTACATTAGAGCTGACATTAGTGGGGCTACCGGTGTGTGACAGGAGTTTGAAGATCTAAAGAGCAGAGGTTACAGACACGGGGCGGACAGACTCTCAGACACTAATACAATGTAGGGGTGCATTATATTAGAAGGGGGGTGCTATAGAGCGGACGGAGAGCCAGAGAGATTCTGACACCGTAATAATGTATGCCAAATCCTCAAGTTACCCTCATACCCCCGCCCCCTCCTCCATCCCCCTCCCATGATCCCGAGGGCACCACATCATTTGAAAATGTGTTGTTTTTGGCAGCGCTCCCAAACACATGTTACTCACTATGTGGGTGATGTGGCTGTACGTTTTTCATTCAACTGGGCAACAGAGTGCTCTTTTCTCTATTAAACCCAAAGCTATCAGGTTATCTCTATTCTAAAAAATTATCCCAGACTTAATAGTTTAAATCACCAACTGTGAGCCAAGTGCAGCAATTGACACAATCATGAAGGCTTGATAACGTGTACAATTATGGTACGCTGGGGAGAGCCGTGTGGTGTTACGAGCAGGCCAAGTGGCTCAACAGTGTAGCTTGTCTTAATGGCATATTCATTTTTTAAACACTTTTCAAAATGGTATCAATTATGTTTTCTAGTGCTTATTCCCAGCAGGTCAGATCAGCACTTCAGCACTCTCTCTCTCCACGCTGACTTGGCCATGGATGTCCACTGAGACATCCATGTAAAGCTATGTTTGTATTTAAGTAGAGAGCTTAACCTCTTTAGTACTGAGATTACTCTTTATCTGTTATTCTGTGGATGAGGCTTGACTTTAAATTAGGCACATAACGTGTATTGACCTCAGCTGCTCGGCACTGCAGCGAATAAGGGTCTTTCTATAAACCAGGGTACCAGCGAGGATTTCCTACACTGGACTTCCTACAACTTGTTACAGCTGTTGATAAATCATGAACAATAATCGGCCAATGTTTTTCACATCATTACATTAAGATATAAGGGGGATCATAGCTATATCCAATAAAACTCCCAAGTTGATTTAAAACCTATTTTTAACCCTTTATCATGGTTGGTGTCTTGACGGATTTGCCCAAAATCGAGCAACATAAATCATAACTTTTCTGTCCTTGCATTTATGGCAGTGTAAGTTATCATTATATCATATATTAAGCATTAATCAGTTAAATGAGACATTGAACTTGAACCCTGTAAGAATCCTTATACAGAGATCTCGGAAATGCAGCATAACTATGTAACATTTTGAGTCTCCTTGTGTTACATGGTGATAACAGTTTCCATGGGTACACAAATCCAAAATAATAAATGCAATTGAAAAGTTGAATGCTTCTAACCGAAAGAGTCACCTTACCTTGAGGTAGGGGTGGTTTTACCATATTTGGTAAAAGACCAAGTCCATATTATGGCAAGAACAGCTCAAAGACTGTTGTTTCTCTTTGCTTATTTGAGCTGTTCTTTCCATAATATGGACTTGGTCTTTTACCAAATATGTCTATCTTCTGTATACCACCCCTATCTTGTCACATCTGATTGGCTCAAACACATTAAGAAGGAAAGAAATTCCACAAATTAACTTTTAACATGGTTGAGAGAATGCCAAGAGTGTGTAAAGCTGTCATCAAGGCAAAGGGTGGCTACTTTGAAGAATCTCAAATATGAAATAGATTTAGATTTGTTCAACACTTTTTTGGTTACTACATGATTCCATATGTGTAATTTCATAGGTTTGATGTCTTCACTATTATTCTACAAGGTAGAAAATTGTAAAAAATAAAGAAAAACCCTTGAATGAGTAGGTGTGTCCACACTTTTGACTGGTACTGTATAGTCCTAGATCTATGTTGTTGTATAGGTGAAGTTATGGGTCAATTTGCATATATAAACTTTTATTCCTCTAAGTATACATGTGAAACTGCGTAAAAATCATTTTTATTTTTGTTTCAAACCATTTTGAAATGTTGATCCCAATGTCACACATTGGCTCCATTATTCATAGAAAGACCCATAATCAAAACAGGCGTCTGCAATCAATATCCACCCAGCCTGGCAAGCCAACTCTATTAGGTCAATTCCAATACTGTAAAGTCAAATAATACGCCTTCCTTTTGATGTTGGGGTTTACAGGCTTGCCTTATAAGCATCACCATGTGGATCCCATCGTCTGATATTGTTGTAAACATGACTCATTTTTTAAAATATTTTTCGGAAAACAGTCTTTGATAACGCCGCATCATAAACTGAGACTCAGTGGCCATGTTTTTAATGGACACCCATAAAACCGGGCGCGAAGTGAGCCAGCCTCGATGCCCTCTTGGTTTTGGAGGCTTCCGTGAGGCGGGTGAAGCCGAGGCCGACTCCTCCTGGTGCTGTCTGGGAAGGAACTCTTGGAAGAGCAACTAAGGGTTCCTGACAGGGCCCCAACACCCAGGCCCCGACACCCTGTCCTCAGATCAAAGGCCAAACTGGAGCCAGCTGTGAAATACTATAACCCTGCGCGCTGAGGCTTGACCTGGCCGTTCTGACAAGTGGGCCTGTCTCTGCCAGCCCTGGAGAAGAGTAGGGAGGAGGGAAGAGGAGGGAGAAGGGCCAGCCACTGGAAGAACACCCAGAACCTTTCACCTCTGAGGTCAGGGGTCAACAGCGCTTTGAGATGAGAGCGGTCAAAAGCAGTTTCCATCTGCAGGCTCCTTGCTCAGGCATGTCCTGCTGGCTAGCTCTCTCCTGCCTGGCTCTCTCTCCCTACAGTGCAGGGCAACATAGCCGCCAGCCTAACACATCTCAGGAATTCACCTTCAAAGGCCCAATGAGGAACGAGGCGTCTGGTTCATCTCAACAAGGGGGTGGAGGCCAAGGAGGACAAGGCCAACAGCCAAAGTGTGTTGAGATGAGGACAGAGAGAGATCCTCCCTGGAGGGCCATGTAGAGAGTATCAGAAGTATTAGACCTCTGAGGTCCTCCATCCAGGTGGGTCATCTATACCTGGGTGGTCCTCCCTCTCCCCACTCACCTTTGTGAATTCCATTTCTGTTGCCTCAGGTGCTACGGCGGAGTTATTTCAGGAAGAAATGCCAGATATTAGCACCCAGCTCCCATTATTTCGTAAATGATTACCCCATAAAACCAGGTGCCCTGTGAAAGCTTAAAGCGAACATTGGTTTTGGTGTAGGTTTTTAGGAGCCATATGTTTCTCATTCCTCGATACACGTTCCTTCATGAGCTGCATTTCTGCATTTAGAAGAAAAAAAGTACAGCAAATATTTAATCATACAGACGTAGTATCTTAATTTGATTAGCCTGTTGCAGGATAACTACAAATGTAAAATGTGTAGAATATTTTAGGTTTAAAAAGGCTTCTGAAGTTTGTCATTTTCTGGTTCCTCTCTAGGTTTCTTCCTAGGTTTTGGCCTTTCTAGGGAGTTTTTCCTAGCCACCGTGCTTTTACACCTGCATTGCTTGCTGTTTGGGGTTTTAGGCTGGGTTTCTGTACAGCACTCTGTGACATCAGCTGATGTAAGGGGGGCTTTATAAATAAATTTGATTTGATTTGATTACGAAAAACATAAACCCCTACAAAAATGTCCATTAATTATAATCCACATAATAAATCAAATTTCCTGTTGATAGAATTATTTTCCTGCTGTAGCAAACTGGCTCAAAATAAGATCCTACATCTGTAGACTTGGCATGTTTTGCAACGGACCTGATCGGTGCAGCAGTGAGTCAATAATTAATGTCGGCATACCAGAGGAAACCTCACAAACTGCCCAGAGGAGTGACAAAATAAAAATGGAACCATATGCTTTGAATTTGCCATTTAGACTACATATCCATTATTCAAACAGAGATGTCCCACAAGGCTTATTATAGAAAGAGTCTTGTGGTGGGACTTGAGGAGCTGCACCCGGCCAATCAGAGGAGCTGAGGAATGAGGGTCTGAGGATTCAGGAAGCGGCCTGTCTCTCACTGTGCTGTAACACCTAACAAATCAGCCCCCCTGTGTCGGGTCAGCCCTCCTACCTCCTCCCTACGTGGTCTGTTGTGACCGGGGCTTCAGGGGTGGTAGTGCACTGCGGAGTGGCTTTCGGGGAGGTCAGGACCGGGGTCCACAGGGTTGGTGTGAACAAGCAGCAGCTGCTGAGATGTGACAGGAACAGGGAGCTCCTAGACAAGGTGTTTAGACTCATAGGAGCCTGCTCCTACTCAAAACGTCCTCGCCTTGCGTCCTGCTTTCACCCCGCACCCACGGCTACTACGGGGACAGAGCCCATGAATGAATAATCACACTCCACCAAACCACCCCAGTGGACACACAAGAGGAAGGAAAGTCTTGAATCAAAATAAGCTTGGATACTATTCATTCAGTAGAAATACATTTCATCTCGAGCCCATCAGAACTTTATAGAGACTGGTATGAGGTAGAGAGTATGTACATTTTGTTTTGTGGGAAATACCAAACCCGCTGATCCCAAAAGCCCGGAAAAAAGATGTGTTTACAAGAAAGGAAATAAACACCACATAATTGAGCAACTATGGTTTATGTATCAAAATAGGTCACAGCTTGAGTTCATTCAGGGTTCTATTTTTGTCTGGCGGTAAGGAGGCGCAAGTGTCAAATGCACGTTAGATTGCAATTTTGTTATGTAAAAACTGCCACACTGGCATTTTCCAGCCCGTACACCACGTTCGGCAATTGACCTGTCTAACATCGGCTGGCTTGCGCTGAGGTGGGAAGGGTGGAAATATTTGAGGTGTGTTCTTAAAAACGTCAGCCAATATGTCAATTTCAGTGAGCACAACTAGGGATATTTAAGACCGACCAAAAGCTGGTCTTAGCAGTAACGCAATTTGTAATGGCATTGATATTGCCAGCTGAGGCACACACAGTAGCCTTATGCACATCACCAATGTTTTATTAAAATATCACGAGCAGAAAAACAGTCAACAGACATTCCCTTTTTTATTTATATTGGACATTCTTTTTGTCCAGCTTCTGTGAAAGGTTTGGACTCATTATGTCCGATTCCCATTGCATAAAATGTGTCAGTGACTGTAGGAAGCCTGTTTAGGAACATTACGTTATTTAAAAAGACTGCTTATTTTATAATTTTGTCAAAAAATGCATCTTCCTGTCACGCCCTGATCTGTTTCACCTGTCTTTGTGATTGTCTCCACCCACCTCCAGGTGTCTCCTGTTTTCCCCATTAGTCCCCGGTGTATTTATCCCTGTGTTTCCTGTCTCTCCGTGCCAGTTCGTCTTGTTTTGCCAAGTCAACCAGCGTTTCTCCTAGCTCCTATTTTTCCCAGCCTCTGTTTTTTCCTAGCCCTCCTGGTTTTGACCCTTGCCTGTCCTGACGCCGTATCCGCCTGCCTGACCACTCACGCCTGTTCTGACCTCGAGCCTGGCTATCCCCTTGTACTGTTTGGACTCGGACCTGTTCACTGAACCTATGCCTGTCCTGACCTCGAGCCTGCCTATCGTCTGGTACTGACCTGGTTTATGAACTCTCGCCTGTCCCCGACCTGCCTTTTGCCTACCTTTTTTGGTATAATAAATATCAGAGCTCAACCCTCTGCCTCCTGTGTCTGCATTTGGGTCTCGCCTTGTGCCTTTAAACTTCCATTTTCCTCTTTCCTCTGTTGGACCTAACTGTCAAATGGCGGTCATTATGATCGCTGTCCGTGGTGCTGAATCCGCTTGTAGGCTATATTTGTTATATATATTTGTTTGCTACCTTTCACGTGGCAAAGTCACAACTGGCCATATCAACGGCAATGGTAGGCTATAGCTATATATACTGTATATATCTCTGGGAGCAGTAATGGTGAGTGGACATTCCCCCTTTCTCTTTATATTGGATATTTTTCCAGCTCCTGTGAAAAGTGTAGAAGTGCGTAAAATCCTCCATAGTCTACTTTGTCTTAGGCCTAATATTATATTCCCACGGGGAGCAATGATGGTGCCTGTAACTGTATTTAGACATATCCTATTTAGAATGTTGTTTTATTTTTAGGTCCAAGGCTCAGACATAAAACATCTAACCCATTTTACCTATATCTGGGTGAATGCTATGTTAACAATATTTTCAATATCGAAGCCATGAAATTACTGCTCAATAACATGTTCAACATATTTAGTAAATATGGGGTAGGCCTACATTTTGTTTCCATATGTTATAATAGACAAAAACATTTGAATTGGATTTGATAACAACGCAACACAAAAAAATAAAAGACTAAAGCAACCACATATTTAGGAACACATTCAGTTTGGCCACCTTCAACATGTTTATTCATCAAAACCCAGGCCTTTCGCTCCACTGCTAAGCTACTGCACCCATCATTCTGCTGGTGAAAATAGAAATGTTTCGGACACAACCCCAAACCTAGTGCTACCTCTTAGATGTACCGTTGCGTTAGATTTGTTAAAATAGAGCCCTTAGTCTGATCAACTTTCGTGGCAGTGTGCAGTCATTTGGAATGTAGATAAGTATCACAAGAACGTGTTTTCTTCTTTAATTGAAGCTCCTCTTGTAAGATCGATGCTGCATCTAATTAGATCAAACGTGACAGAATGGTTTTATATTTATGTTTTTTTTTTATTTCTCTCCCTCTCTCTCTCTCTTCAGATAAGACAATTGGCAATGTTCTCCAGGATATTTGATTTAATCACACATGGGATGTGTGTGTGTCTCAATACCATCAAGGAAATGGTACTGGCATAAAAACATGGAACGACTTGGATCTATTAAAGCTAACCCGGCATATGAAAGAACAGAGGAGCAAGTGGCACGACTAAAAGTAATTATAACAACAATACTAATCTGCTTAATACTTCAAGCAGCGAAAGGAGATTAATCAATTTCCATGCCTTATCCCCTTATTAAGAGATAAAAGATGCAGGGAGAATTAGCCGTGTAGAGGCTGGGCCCGGGTGATTACGCTGGATTTAATGAGAGAGCACAAAGAGAGGAAGAGAGGAAGAGACCAGGGCTGCACGCTTCCAAGAACAACTGATTAGGCTCATTAAAATTCTAATTAAGACGGGGGCCACAGCCACAGAGGCGGCTTCCTGGACGGATGGACAGATGGACGTCCACTTGGCTTTGTGCTAATAAGGGAGATGGGGGGCTCCGCTACCGGTCAGCACCCAGAGAGAAAGACAGAGAGGGAATGTGAGTGAGAGAGAGGCTTAATTCCCCTTCCCTGTGAGGTATAAGCTGTGTGTGTAAGATCTACCGTGATCGTCAGGATCTGGAAAGGTCATTATATAAATCTACCTGTCATTAAAAGCATGTCTGCTTGTCAAAGAGAGGGGAGCTCACACGTCCCCCTAAGGCTCATGGTTTCCTCTACAGAGGTTTCAGCTCGGGTAATGGTAATGGGGCCTGCAGTAACCTATAGTACAAACAAATGAGACCTATGTGCTAAGGAAATCACCTGGAGTAGTGAACCAAGGGAAAGAGGGAATAGGTACCCGAGGTGGAAAAGGAAGGGATAAAGATATGAATACAAAAAACATGATCTGAGAGGCCTCGGAGCAGAGCTGCCTTTCGGAAGTGAGTTTCTGTGGAGCCCACGTTTCTATCGACTCTCCTAATCTCCGACCGTCTGAGGCTGGCATGGTGGCCGAGGCAGGCGGAGAGAGGCAGCTGAGGCAGTGGAGTGGATGAGGCAGTGGAGTGGATGCCGCAGTGCAGCTCCATCCATGAGAGCGAGAGAGAGTGAGGGACAGACGTCAGGCACTAGGCTAGGCTACAACATAGCTCATCTGTCATACACTTACCAACATGAGCTGGAGTCGGTACAGAGTCCGAGAGCGAGAGTGAGCCAAGGTAAATATTGTTTTACAAAGAAAGAAAAACGAAAACTGACAAAACAGCTTTGGTAGCAAGCCGAAGCCAGGGAACCCTTCCGAAAAAGAAAATACATGGAAAGGCATAAGAGAATGGAAAGTGTTGGAGAGAACTGCATGCCTCAGGTGATTGACATTTCCTCTCTGTCTTTAAACTCAACTGTAATCTGCCAAGGCTTTGTCTAGTCAGTTTGTATTAGCCTGGGTTAATGCTTTTGGCCTCTATGATCCATTTGTTGAAAAAAGCTGAAGGTAGAAGTGTCTCTTCATTGATTCTGATGCAAAGTCATTAGTGATGAATGAAGTATTAAGGTTTAGTGATTAGGCCTTAAGCTGTTTTTTCACTACACCATATACACAGAAGTATGTGGACACCCCTTTAAATGAGTGGATTCAGCTATTTCAGTCATACCGGTTGCTGACAGGTGTATAAAATCAAGCACACCGCCATGCAATCTCCATAAACAAAGATTGGCAGTAGAACGGCCTTACTGAAGAGCTCAGTGACTTTTAACGTGGCACCGTCATAGGATGCCATCTTTCCAACAAGTCAATTCGTCAAATTGCATAGTGCCAACTGTAAAGTTTGGTGGACAAGGAATAATGGTCTGGAGCTGTTTTTCATGGTTTGGACTAGGCCCCCGTGCACAAAGCAAGGTCCATACAGAAATGGTTTGCCAAGATCAGTGTGGAAGAACTTGACTGGCCTGCACAGAGCTCGAACCTCAACCCCCATGAACACCTTTAGGCCAGGCCTAATCGCCCAACATCAGTGCCCAACCTCACTAATGCTTTTGTGGCTGAATGGAAACAAGTCCCCGCAGCAATGTTCCAACATATAATGGAAAGCCTTCTCAGAAGAGTGGAGGCTATTATAGCAGTAAAGGGGGGACCAACTCCATATTAAAGCCCATGATTTTGGAATGAGATGTTCGATGAGCAGGTGTCCGCATACTTTTGGTCATGTAGTGTACCTCCAAAATAACAATTCAGTTGACTGAAAGTAGCAGATGGATTTTAAAGCAGATAGATTAATGGTTCACCTGCTGAACTAGTGTCCAGATATCATTCAGAGCCAATAGCAATCAGCCAAACATAAATTAGACCAACAGCCTATAATTACTGGCAGAAGCATCCGTCCCACATGACACCTAACACTAAACTGCGATTTGTGGGGATGCCAGAGGGCACTCAGTAACGACAGGTTGCCCGGTGACACTCAGCTATGTGGGTGTCGAAACCAACAGGGTCAGGGGGTCAGGGAGACCACTCTTGTGGACCAAAGGCAACCCGCCCTGGCAACCGGCTGCTATGTCTTCAAAGCCTAAACAAGCTCCTCCTGTCCAATTACGGCCATGTATCAGTCAAGTGTCACTTTCAGCCCATTCTCATTAACTCTGGGCCCTGATTTACAATTGGCCTAATCCCAGTCTCACAGAGTCTCCGGTTCCACTCAATTAGACCCCCTTTAGCCCGGTCTGTCGAGGGGGCCACTCTCCACCCCTCTTCCATCCTCTTCCCTTTCACACACCTCCTAACCACTCAACTCTGCTTCCTGGAAGTGGAGGAGACAAAGAGGTTGCTCCTTGACAAAACACCGGCCCTCTTACAATCTCTATAAAGCAGTTCAGACTAATGATCACATTTTACTTACTAATTAGCTTTTTAAACTTTTATCCCAGGCCTGGAACCCTTTGACCTCTATTCTATATACAGGTGGTTGTTGTAATAGTACGCTCTTTTCTATGGCTATAGTAATAATACACTATTCATCCTACAACTGTGTAGGATAATCCATTTTCTCTCCGCTGAGTGCACTAGTCCAGCTGTCTGACGTATTCAGTTCAGTTTCTGCTCCACTGCACTCAGGTCCAGCTCTCTGTCCCTCCCAGGTCTGGGATTGTTCCAGTGTGTGCCTTCCTTTCCACTGATTCCAGGTGGCTATCTGATGGAGGAAGATTCAGTCCACCCGGCCGCTAGGCACAGCAGAGAAGAAGACACATTCAATCTGCAGATGTAATCAGTGAGGAGGAAGTGCACACACGGAGGTGTTGATGGAAGAGGATGTGTGTCCACGCTGACACCAGTGTGTGTGTGTGTGTGTGTGTGTGTGTGTGTGTGTGTGTGTGTGTGTGTGTGTGTGTGTGTGTGTGAACATGCTGACACCTCTCCCTACACAGACAGCGAGATAAATCCCCTGGCTTCACAGTTCAGACACACAGGAAGAAGAGAAGAGCTCGCTGTGCGCACAAGAGCTTGAAAGGAGCTCAACAAAGCCCCCAATTGAAACCCCAAATGCAATAACTTCACAGAACAGCTCCAATGAAAAGTTCAAAGGCAATTATTCTCTTGGCCAAACAAAGATTGTCATCAAACTAAGAAACCTCGTCAACTTAGGTGCTGCGTTGAATAAATCACTAATAATCTAATGGGAATGGTGCTGTTTGACCGAGAGAGAGAAAGAAGTAGTCTACTGCCAATTTCATCACCCATAACTCTGCATATATTCCTACATGGGCTGTATAAAGTTCTTCCTCTATGTGAGCATCAGTGGACTTCACTCTGTGAATTACTGTTGAGCAGAGAACCTCTCTGGCAGATGTGTTCAGCAAGCAAACTCTTAATAGGTTCTGTCTGGTGAATCAACAGGTTTATGCTTTCGATAAACTGATTATTGATCAATCATATGATCGATCAGTAAAAGAGGGGTATCCAACCCAACTCAAATTACAAATCTAGAATTCAAGATACCAATGCATACTGAACACCATAGTTAGCCAGACGCTACCCACAAAGACAGAAGCCACTGATGCCTCGACTTTTCTCTCTCCCAGTGCTCGTTTAACTGAAACCGAGACTGAGGCAGGGGTAATCCAGAGCGAATTAAGGTTTAATCATATTGATTTTGAAATCTACCATGGATCACATTTCCATTAATCACATCTCCCTGTGTTAGAGTCTGACTGTAATTAACAATCTATATGCACAGCCTCTCTCTCTCCCAGAAGCACAGGCTACCATGGAAACTCGAGGGATCCATGGAAACACAAAGGATGGATGCCCAGAAGGAGGACGGAGAGAGAACTAACTAGAGTGTGGCGATGACAGACAGAGAGGAAGGGAGGAGAAGATAGAGGAAGCAGAGATTGGATTGACGGACTTGCAACAGGAAATTGTGTTTATGATAATAGAGTATAAGGTTCTGTAAGAGAGTAGGAGGATTGTATAGCCTATTGGGACAGTGTGTGTGTGTGTGTGTGTGTGAGTGTGTCTTGTACTGGTATGTACTAAGTCACATGACACCAAGTGAAAGTGTAAACACGGAGCGTTGACTAACTACATGACTAAAAGACCTGACCTTCAACCCACCCTGGATATCCCCCACAGCATCACAAGAACCATGACTCCTTTTCCCAGAAAAGCCCCAGAAAAGCCCCATGTCTATCTTATGGATTTAAACCTTTGTCTCTTTTGGAGGGGCGGATGGGAAGGATGGGGGGAATGTACACACATGTACTGACTGGCTGCACAACCAGGAGAGAGTAAAACGAGCACGACCCGGTTCTCCCCCCCACTCATATTGTTATAGGTTGAGTCCCAAATGGCACCCTCTTCCCTATTTAGGAGCTCTGGTCCCCGTAGGGCTCTAGTCAAAAGTAGTGCACTACATTGGGAACAGGGTACCATTTGGGATGTAGCCATAGTCTAAAGGTTGGGAGAGTGGGAAGGAGAATGGGGTGGCAGAGAGGAATGTGGGATTCTATAGCCATTGTCTGGGTGACTGAAAATACACTTGACACCTAAGTGCTACAGCGCACAGTGTGTGATGCTAGTGTATCGTGTGATAGATGTCCGGGTGCCTAGACGCATGAGCGGGCTCCTCATCAGGATGAATAATACATTAAAACAAGCCAAACACATCCGATAGACCCTGACCATCAACATCTCCGTCTGGGCTGCAGTGGGAATCCACCAGTCAGGCTGTGATGATGACAGAGATAGAGTAGACAGAGTCAGTGAAGGTTGAAATAAGACCTACTGTTTTTCAATGGGTGTGAATTGGATTCCCGGCCTACAGAATATATGTAGAGGCTAATGTATACAGCTTTTGGAATCAATACACACCTTTGACAAACAGGATAAACTAGAGGACATGTTTACAGAAATCAAAATAATATCTAACAGCTGCATCCAGCACCTTCACACATCTCTCTCTCTCTTTCTCGCTCTCTCTCTTTCTCTCTTTCTCTCTCTCTTTAGCATATAGACCTAGAGGGATATAGAGGGATTAAGCAGGAAATTCAGAATCCTCCAACCAGGAAGTTATTGGAATTTTGCAACCCTAGACCTAAAGGAGGTAAGCAATGCTCTGACTCTACAGGACGTGACTTCTTGCAAGTATATTGGTGCCGTCACAGCCAGCCTGTGCTCTCTGTCCATTAGGCTTATAGACGTAATGAGGAATGACCTCTCCTATTGTCCTCGCGGTCCAGACCCTTTACCCACTGCTCTGTGTTGAGCTGAGTGCCGTAGCAACACCAGCCACCCCCTGTTTATTTTCTCACAGGAAAATAAACCGGCGGCCAAAATGTCTGTCCTCTCAATGGAGACACCCTCCAACATCATCACAACCGTCGTCACAACGGACCCACAGTGACAGGACTGCTCCTCGACACCCTGTTTGTTTATGCACAAAGCTAATATTTAAGTGGCTGGCTTGGAGAAATAACAATGTGGTCAGCCTCACGTTGCTCACAGATCTTCGATGTTTGGATTTGGAATGGATGTTGGGAATCTGGTGTTTTTATAGGATGAGACATTTTTCGCCTGGCATCCCATGTTTGATGCATTTTGTTGTTGTTTTTATTAGAGGGAGGCCAGCTTCGCCCAGAAAGATGACAGAGCCTCTACACACACACACACACACACACACACACACACACACACAGCTCGCCGAGTTTCAGATGTTGCGTTGCAGCTTTAGGGGGGAGCCTCATGTATTATTTACAGTGTCTCTGCAAGATCATGCATGCTTTTCACAAATACATGATGGTTTGTTTATTCATTAACTTAATGAACCTGGGCCTGTTTTCTCTACTTTTAACCACCTCTATCTGGTGTGCCCTTCCCACAGCAAAGGGGGATTTTGGGAGAGAGAGCCGTTGTAAACCCGGAGCATTACAGACATTACTCACATTCCTTTGAACTACTTTGTTGTTTGAGGGGAGGTGTTTCAGTGTCACAGCAGGTCATCTCACTGCTCCGGGGTACATTTACCCAGACTGCCTCTGCTCCAACTGCCTTCAACTGCCTTCGACTGTCTCTAACTCCTCCAACACTGGCTGCCTCAACAAGGAGAGGGACGTAGAGGCCCATGCAGTTTAGCAAGTCATCCCGTTTAAAGACATTAAACAACAACATCCTCGAAGCATCCTCTAAATACGTTCTTGCTTTCACAGATGGACACTTTCGCAAACACTATAGTGTCATTTCTTACAATATCTAATACAGCTTAGAAGGCAGACCTTTCCATCGCGGCGTGCAGTCCAATGTAATTTGCATAGGAGGAACAGAAGAGAGAAATCCTAAGCCCAACACGTTCATTTGACCTTTGAGAATTCAAATCCTGCTGACTGTTGAGAGAGCGCGAGGACAGGGGTGAAACATTAAAACCCGGCTGCCAACGGTCACTTGGTTTTAATTAAGGCTTCTCCATTCCACAGTGAAGGACTCTTCGCCCCCAAATCATTCCGCAGGCGGAGGACATGGGAATGAATTTATGAATGTTATTGGCATAAAAGAGTGCTCTTGGCAGCGGGATAGGCCAGCCACTCATTTTAAACAGGAGTCCTAAAAGCGCAGTTCAAAAAAGTGGGACCGACCGCTCATCTTTTTGGCCCCATACCCTTCTCCTCTCCTCCACACGGCCCGGACATAAGAGGAGGAGTCCTGGAGGGTCCGGATACATGCAAGAACGATTATCGTATTAAAAGACGTGGCGTGAATAACACAGTGACGTCCTGCAGAAGACCGTGAAGAACCAAACGGAATATCGCGCGACAGAATCTTTCCGTTTTCGACCGGACACTGTTTATTTAGCCGGCGTATCTCATTTCTGTGCTCGTCACAGCTCTTGGGGTCCGCTGTGTGGTTTCTTGCAGCTGGCGTCAGTTTGCAGCATCAGGTTGGGACAGACACTGGGATTGTGCCCCACATGCCAGACAGTTCTCTCTTTGACAGCAGACACCTGTTTGCACTCGCAGGCAGGCAGCGTCCGTCCGTCGGGGAAGTGGGGTGTGGCAGCGGAAATCCCCCTCCCCTCCTTCTGTCTCCCCCGCCCTCCCCCTTTACCAATATTACTCTGGTCAGCCCGGGTTGGGAAGGAGCTGCAGCAGGGTGCATTCTTCCCCACTCTCCCCCTCTCCCCCCCTTTCTCTCTGACAGAACTGCCCTTTGTCCCTTCCGCCGCCACCCCCAACCCCGTCCTCCCCACCCCCATCCCCGCCCCAGGCTGCGTGGAATGTGGTGGCTGATGGGTATCTCTCAGCGTGGGGCCACATTCCGGGGCGGTGCATAAGCAGCACACCTGCAGGGCACCTGGGGTCACAGAGGGGGTCAGAGGGCAACACAACGACACGGGCTGCTGGGCAGGGCACCATACCTGGATAGAGCACCATGGGGGCCTGCAGCATACCTCAACACAACCTCTCCACCCCACTTCTCTATACATCCGTCACATCTCCTTCCTCTTCCTCTGCCCCATACCTCTGCTCTCCTTTCTTACCTAACCCATATCTTCTCCTTTCTTACCTAACCCATATCTTCTCCTTTCTTATCTAACCCATATCCTCTCCTTTCTTATCTAACCCATATCTTCTCCTTTCTTATCTAACCCATATCTTCTCCTTTCTTACCTAACCCATATCTTCTCCTTTCTTATCTAACCCATATCTTCTCCTTTCTTATCTAACCCATATCTTCTCCTTTCTTATCTAACCCATATCTTCTCCTTTCTTACCTAACCCATATCTTCTCCTTTCTTACCTAACCCATATCTTCTCCTTTCTTATCTTCCTTCCCCACTCCATTTCCCAGAGCCTCATAAAGAGTTTTAGAACACTCAAGACTCTAGCCTGCCCTTCTCTCTCCTCTCATCCACTCCACTCCACTCCACTCCATCTCTCTCTACCACTTCGCTACCCCTGAGGTCCCCATGCTGTCCCCAGCTTGTCATTTGCAATCTTGTTTTTTCCCTCCCTGCTGTTTCTGCTCAGTCATGACTACTGAAGCACTTTTCCATCCCGCTCTACCTTCTCCTCATCCTCCTGTCCGGTAAATAACCTCGTGCTGATCGGATGCTCTGCCGCACTCCACTGCTACTGCAACTGACACGTCAGGCCTTCTCTCCTCTGGGTCTTTCAACTCTCCAATGTATGCCTTCTGCCATTCTATATGTGAAGACTCAGCAATAAAGGCAGCTCTTCCTGTTGTTTCTCAACACAAAACCAATACTGATCACTTGGTGACTGATAGAAAAGCCTCCATAGACCTCTGTGGTAAAGAGAGGGTATTAGGTACACAGAAATCCTATTAAAAGATCATGTTCATTCTAGAGTTCTAATATGGCATTCTATGGTTAGGTGAATGTGAAGAGGCAGCAAGGAGTGACAGTTATTTTACCCATTTGCTGTTATGACACCCGGGGGCAACGTGTTGGGCAATAACAAGTGGATCATACAGTACATCGGAAAGGACAGTCACTCTTGTCTGGCCTCTCGTCTCAGACAGACAGACGACGGCATAATGTCTGACCTAATGACACACTCACACCAGCTTTCACTTGATGATGGCGCTAATCGATTCGGCATAAACATTTGTGGGCAACAAACAGTCTCCAGCCTCCCTCACGGACGGTCACTACAACTGAGGCTTTCTTGCACAATACACACACCTGGCAGCCCTCGGTGCAACACAATCACCATTTGTTAAGGCCCAGAGCCTTCCTGTGTTGTGACATGCCTAACTTAACGA